>CM037090.1:58962010-59562010 GCA_020916435.1 Oxytropis ochrocephala | reverse complement strand
GTCTTTTTTAATGATATTTAATGTCTACTTTAAATATACTTCTTCCATCTCAAATTAAGTGTCACATTCGCAAAAAATATTATTCTAAAATGATGGTTGAACACTTTTTTTCACTTCTTAAAAAACGTGTTCAATCGTCATTTGTTTATAAATGAAATATGGGGAAGTATACATTTTTAATTTCATACTTCTTCCATTTCATTTTAATTGTCTATTTTTTGGATAAAATTTGTTCCAATTTATCTGTTTTTTTTTCAATGTAACATTAATTACTTTCTTATCTATTATACCCCTAATTTATTATTATTTTACATTTACATTAATGAAGAACTTATCTAAAAAAAACATTAATGAAGTAACGGTATAAATATGTGTGAGTAGACCAATAAAGGGTAAGGATATTTTGGAAATTTGCTTTGTGCTAATTTTTTTTTACTACTTTCGTTCATATTATAAGAAAAATTTGCAGATTTAAACTTATTGAATAATTGATGCATCTAATCCATATTACAAATCAGATTCATCAGTTCAATAAACATAAAACTGCAAAAAAAATTTAATAATAGAAACTAAAAGGAGAATGAAACAACCTTAAAACCTTAAAAGAGACTATTATTTTGAAGAGAGGGAGTAATATTTTTATAAATTTCTGTAAGTTCTTGTGGGGCAGGATGATCAGTGAAAGTTTGTCTGGGAGTGAGTGAGAATATGCTAAACGAGAGAGAGAGAGAGAGAGAGAGAGAGAGAGAGAGAGAGAGAGAGAGAGAGAGAGAGAGAGAGAGAGAGAGAGAGAGAGAGAGAGAGAGAGAGAGAGAGAGAGAGAGAGAGAGAGAGAGAGAGAGAGAGAGAGAGAGAGAGAGAGAGAGAGAGAGAGAGAGAGAGAGAGAGAGAGAGAGAGAGAGAGAGAGAGAGAGAGAGTGGTGTAGCTGTTTCATACTGCTTACACACATCCTATGTCGTTATGTGCCTAAGGATTGGGTCCACAGAGCCGTGGGCCTTACACCCTCTCTTTCTTCATTAAATTTTCATTTTGTAAAAATTTAATTTTTAGAAAATCATTCAGCAAAATCTGGAGAAAAGTTTGAAGAGAGAAGAAAAAAGCTGAGCATAATAATGAAAAAAGGGATAAAAAAAGAGAAAAGAAGGAAACTGAAATTGTGTGTGTGAGTGTGTGTGCATATGTGTTAGTGTATCTGCATGACACCAAATCATAACTCAACACTCTCGCAATGCATCTATCTTAGATTTTTCTCATTTAAAACAACTCATCTTCTGTGAAAAATTCATATCAACTTGCTTTCTCTTCAACTTCAGTTTTTTTTTTCTTTGTAAATTTTCATCCCTTAGATTCTCATCTCAATTAATCAGCACAACCCAGATATCAAAATTTAAAATTTATTAGATTTTCAGTTTTGAGATTGGAAAAAGAAATACTGATCAAGACTCAAATTGCATGTGGGTTTTTCTGGAATTCTTATAGACAGAACTACCATGGCAGCATCTTTTTCAGCAGCATCATTGTTTGGAATCAGAGAAGAATATCAGAATCCAATGAATCAGCAACATTCCTTAGCACCATCATCATCAATTGCTCCAGCAGCTGCTGCACCAACCCAGAAGAGAAGAAGAAACCAACCTGGCACACCAAGTAAGGATCTTCAAAATTTTATTACAACTATTTAATTAGTATTTGATATCTTTTTTTCTTTTGGTTCCATGCCCTTAGATATTTTATTTCACCACTTTATTATTATTTTTTTATTTTCAATTAATATGATTCCTTGCTAGGGGTGGCTGGGTGTGGAACCCTAATTCTGAATTTTATAAGTGAAATGATTTGAAATTAAATTGGCATGTCTTGGAATCTTTGTCTCCAAACTTAGTTAATTTAAAGAATTTTTTTTTATTGATGTGAATATTGTAATAATTTTATGTTTGGCTATTTTCAATGAAAACAGATCCAGATGCAGAGGTGATAGCACTTTCACCAGCAACCCTAATGGCAACAAATAGGTTTATATGTGAAGTGTGTCAAAAAGGGTTTCAAAGGGAGCAAAACCTACAGCTACACAGAAGAGGACACAACTTGCCTTGGAAGCTGAAGCAGAAGACTAACAAAGAGCCAAGGAAAAAAGTTTATCTGTGTCCTGAGGTTTCATGTGTTCACCATGACCCTTCAAGGGCACTTGGTGATCTCACTGGGATTAAGAAGCACTACTTTAGGAAGCATGGTGAGAAGAAGTGGAAGTGTGATAAGTGCCAGAAGAAGTATGCTGTTCAGTCTGATTGGAAAGCTCATTCTAAGACTTGTGGCACTAAGGAGTATAGATGTGACTGTGGCACTCTCTTCTCCAGGTAATTAACAACATACCATATTCTCAATTACTTTTGTTTCTATTGTCAATTGTTTTATTTACAACATACCATTGTTATGTATAGGTCGGAGATAGTTTTGTGTTGTCTGATTTTTTAGTGTTCTTGTAATCTTCTTAGGGGATGCTCTTTTTCCTCCTTTAGTCTTTTTCTTATTGGGTTGTGGCTTTAGGAGGTTTTAATGAGGCCATTGTCTGGTTCAGTGTGGTGTACACATTGTACCCCAAACTTGCCTGTGTTGAATAAAATCTTTTACCTTTCGAATAAAAACACTTGTTATACCCAATTTGCCAGTTTCCATTTTACTAAGCATATTTTGTTTGTTATAGACCAAATACATTGGTTATTCAATGAACCTAAAACTGCAAATTTTTTTTATAATAGGACCGGAGTAATAACTTATTGAGTCACAATTACAATCGCGTTAATGTTTCTAAGGCATTTAAATTAGTAATTAATAACGAATTATAGGACAACAATTACGGTTTTAATGAGGCCCCTTATATCTCGTTACAGGAGGATTTAATGAGGTCATTGTATCTAGTTGCGAGTTGAAACACCCCTTGGGCTCTCGCTGGTAAAAAATTTTACTTATAAAAAAAATAAGGAAAAATTATTTTCATTGATTTTAGTTTAGGTTAGGGCTTATTAGATTCTTGAGGTTTAAGGAGGAAATGGCGTTAGATGCTTTCTTTCTTTTTCTACTATTGACTCTGGTTTCCTTCCATATTGATTCAGATTCTGTACTGTGGTTTCCTTTGTCATCTTTCTCTCCTACCATAGCCAAGTGAAAATGAAGGAAACATCCCCCCACGTGAACAATCTTTGCAAAATCAGAAAAAACACACACAAGAAAAAAACTAATTTTACAAATTATAGATTAAAAATAAAAAGAGAAACTCCAAATTTTGTCAATTTTCACCTTGGAAACATTGCAATTTTAACTCATATCTATCTATCTATTTTTTTTGGTGTTCACGTGTTGTTATATAAGAGAGAGGTGAAGATGTTGTGTGTTGTTGTTACTAGGTTTGTTGTCTTGTGAGTTGGCAATATATGTTTCATTTCAGTACCGTGTCCTTTGCAGGTGCTCCTTTTTCTTGATAACGTCAGTCTCTAACAAACTTTTTTTTTTCTCCCTCTATTTCATGTTTCTTTCTACTATTTTCTTCCTATTCTCTAGCTTCCACATTATTACAAGTTAAGTTGAATGAGTTTACACTACACGTTGTGTTCAAAAAACTACAGACAAATCAGTACGCAACATTACACTTACATACAAACACATAGATTCTCTTCACAATTTTGAGAGTTTAAATCCTCTGCTGTCTCTTCACGATGCAACAAACAGCAAAACTATTAGATTTAGATTTTAAATCAAACTGTTCTGCTGTCAGCTGCATCGTGCAGAAACAATAGAGGATTCGAGTCCCAGTTTTGATATTTTTTTTATCTCAAGAAACTTTGAACAATTAGAATTAATTAATATAAATTGAATAAAAATAATTACACACAACTACATTTTTATTTTTATTTTGTGTGAATGCACTAATATTCTTCAGTTTGAACACATTGCTTGAACGGCACTTCTAATTTTTTTTAACCAACGTGGAAATTATTCTTGGTTTCATTTGTAGAACACAAATTTCTTGAAACGGAACAATTAAATTGATTGGATGGTCATTTTGTCATGTTTTGGTTAAGTTATTCCATTAAGCATCTTTATCTTCTAGTTGCATTTTTGGAAATTGTAGTTATTTTGTTATCACATGAAGTGTCTTCCACTACCTTGTTCTTTTGTTCAATCTAATCTTTTGATAAATACACGTAAGCATTTAGCCTCTGGTTCATTATTATTTTTATTGTCATTTATGTTAAGGTTTTCCTTTCCACAATTTTCTTGTCTTTTACTTTGAGAATTCGAAGTCCTATTTCAAGCAATTAATCTATATATAATTTAGTGACCTGTGAAACAGTAGTAGTCATTGTTTTCATATTGTGTGTGAACTGGTTTCATGTGACTTTCTTTTGATTTATTTGATTATATTTTTTTTGACACATTATTTGATTATATTTTGTTGGTTTTTTCTTCCATACTCAATGACACATTTTTTCTATTTAAATATTTTTAAAAAATAAATATTAAACCAATTTTGCCTAGAAGGTATTATACCCACCCAACTCTGGATGGGTATGGGGGTAATTAATCACCTATTTTGTTTGGTCAAAAAATTTCAAACTTTTTTATCAAGGTTTTGATCCGTATAAATACCCAAGACATTTAACGAAAGACCTCAAACACTTGCTCACCTAATTTACCAAAATTAAGTAATTTTGTTATATCAAACAAAGTTACCGGCTCCACTATATTTCTAAATGTATTTTACCTTACTATGATGTTGAATTTTATTGAGTCAGTTCTGCTAGATGAAGTGTGTTAACTACTTGCACTCAATTTGAGGGTTAGCTCAACTGTATCTCTAATTAGTCATATTATTATGAATATTTATTGAATAAAGTAAGTATATTTTAGGTTAACATTATGATACCTTAAAATTTGTTGGTATATGGTATTTAAAGTCCAATCACATAATGATATATCGTATTTTATATTTAATTAATTTTAAAAAATTGAACAATATTAATACCCAATGAAACTCAAGAGTATCATAAAACTCTCCTAATATTTATCCAACAATCCATTAGTTTAAAAATTTATTGCGTAAACTCTAACGGTGTAAAAAACTTATTATTGAATTGTTGTACTGTAAAAATTATTCTTCCCAAAATTCATTTTCACCAATGCTAACATTTTAACTTTGAGAATATTCTATTTTTTTTATAGGCAAATTTAAGTGGTTCGTAATTAGGAGAGGGTGAAATGTTAATTTTCTTGATTTGAACTAGGGATCTCCTGCTTGCATTCTTTCGATATCTCTTGGCTCACAAATAAAACTACTATTTACTAGTGATTTTAAGAATATTCTATATAATTTTAACTTAAGTCACTGTTTTATTTGACTGCAGGAGAGACAGTTTCATCACTCATAGGGCTTTCTGTGATACCCTTACTCAAGAAAGTGTTGCAAGGCAACAACTTGTGCAACAACAACAATCTGCAAACTTGACTGGTGCTGCTGCAATTACCAACCAACTCTTTGGAAACACAAACAACATGTCCTTAGGCTTATCTCAAATGGCTCCACACATCACCTCAATCCATGACCAAAACGACAACAACTCATCCACTGAACTTCTGCGTTTTGGTAATGCACCAAGAACTGGACAATTCAACCACATTCTTTCACCACAACAAACTGCTCTTACCTCTGCCTTTAAACCTCCACAACAAACCACTCTTACTAACCACACCTCTGCTTTCATTATCCAAGACCCTAACCAAACCCAAAATTACCATCATGACCTTCATCAAGGGTTAGTTGTTTCAAACAAAGGATTTCAAGGACTGATATCACTCTCTGATCTTAACAACAATACTAGCAGCAGCACAAACAATTTCAACCTTCCTTTTCTTCCGATTCGCGGAAGCAACAGCAACAGCAGCAACAACGGCGGCGGCAACTTCTTTTCTGAGAATTTCAACAATGAAGGGTCAAGTTTCTTCACTGAAGGTGGTGGTATAATGTGTGATCAAATTTCACCTCACATGTCAGCAACTGCATTGCTTCAAAAAGCTGCTCAAATGGGTGCAACTTCATCAACCAATAGCAGTAACAATAACAACACTGCTTCTTCTTCACTACTTAGAAGCTTTGGAAACTATTGCAATGGAAACAACATGCATGAGCATCTCTACAACTCTTTTGCAGCTGCAAATGGGAATGGGAAATCTTCTTCTCCTATTTTTGAAGGTGGATCTTCTTCATCTTCTGCTGCAGGGTTTGCTGGGTTTGAAGGATATGATAATAATGGAATAGAGAAAGAGCAAAAGATGAATAGAATGGGAATTGGAATTGGAGGATCTGATGGACTTACTAGGGATTTTCTTGGAGTTGGTCAACTAGTTAGAGGTATGAGTGGTGGTGGTGGTGGATTTTCACAGAAAGAACAACAACGTAGCTTCAACTTGTTGGGATCTTTGGAAGCTGAGAAGAATGTTGCTGCGACTTTAGGTCATACTTTTGGAGGGAATTTTCAGTGAGAGTGTGAAAGTACAAAAGGTACGTCAACTTTGAAAATTTATTTATTACTGCTCGTTTATCAAAGTGAATATTATCAGCTTTTCTCTATGTTATGATTATACCATGATTGCATTGGTAGATGTGCATAGTGAACACCTTTTTAATGTTTATAATAATTCTATCATTATCGCATTACCTGTCCTAGACGTCTTTTAAGAAAATAAATTAGTATTATATTTATTTTAAGATAAACTAGTTTTTTTCTTGACTAAAAATACTCTTGATATAATTGGAGTAAAGTGAATATAATAATTAAAAATCATTATTTAGAAAAATAATTAATACTTAAAAATCTTAATAATTAATTATTATCTAGAAAATAGTAATTAAAGTAGATGATTCCAATAAATAAAAAATATTATTTAGAAAAATAATTAATACTCCTAAAATATCTAGAGTAAAATTTTTTTTTAAGCAAATGTTAGTACATAGTAATTAGGCGAGAGGAAAATGTTAGTTTTCTCAAGTTTGAACTCGAGACTTTCTACTTGAACTCCTTCAACATCTCCTTCAATGATCTCTTAGCTCACCAATTAAGCTACCTGCAAATATTTGAGACAAACAAATATTTCAAACATAATATTTAATATTAGTCATAAGAAGTACCCGGTCAATTGAGTTTTCAAGAAAACACTTACAATATCTTTAATATAGTGGGAGCTAGGTGAAATAATTATTTGATATAAATACATATTATAATTTAAGAAGAAAAAATATTTCAAAGAATAAAATTAGTTCGAGAGAGTGGTAGTATATTTGAACTGAGGAGTCAAGATAAAAGGAAAATATAAAAAAATAGAAACTATGTTGAATGTGTAATAAAAAATATATTCAATGGATGTATTTTTTCTAAAACAAATTTCCATGACCGTGATGTTTTATATTTTCTTTTGAAAATTAATTAGTAAAAGGTGGGGGAAGGGGGGGTGTTTTGGATCGTGACATGTTGGCTTGCAGAGTGGACAGGGACAAGGTGCAGGACTTTGTTTCTTCTAATGTCTTTTCCTTTTCACTGGTTTCATATTTGGATATATTTTAGTTTTTGGGTTGGCAGAGTCACGAGTGCCCTTCAACATGATTGGCGGGATATCGCCAAACATGTCTATGGTCTTATCAACTTTGATGCTTTTTTTATGTCTCTTTCATGTGTCATTGTCTTTCTTATTCATATTTAGATAGATTATCAATATTTAATGCGATGGTCCCAAAAAAATACTAACAGATAAAGAATAATAGTTCTAGAAATCTCACATCATTATAAATATTTAACTATCTTTAAAGTTGCAGTAAAAAAAATATTCGCTTTGATTTTTTTTGTATTGAAAAAGTGTTATGTTTTTTATAAGTTCACAAGTCTTGTCTTTATATAGTGCTTTAGATTATTATTTTTATAAACAAAAGATTTTATTAAAGAGGACATTATAGGTGCTTCAACCCGTTTACAATTAGGATAACGAGCTCAAACTTGCTAATGGGTTGTTGATCCATTGCACATAGTCTAAGCTTCATTGGTTACCTAACCTATTAGCAATCCACCCCCAAGATAGACCTTTAACATGATTTAGCATTTGATCTACATTTGGTAATCCCTCCCTAAAAACAATTTGGTTACGGTTCACCCATATCACCCATACAACAGCCACCCAAACTAGAAAACTTAATTTGCTATTACTCTTCCTTCCTTGAGTAAGTTTACGCTTCAATAAATGATCCCAAGCCCCGTTGTGTTCTACTTGTTGCACTTCGAGCCAACTAAAAATACCACGCCACAATCTTCCGGAGACTTCACAGTCGAAAAATAGATGAGTTGTATCTTTGTTGTGCCTAAAGCAGAATACACAACAAAGATTTGGCTGGAAATTTATTATTCCTCGCTGTTGTAACAGCCATCTTGTAGGGAGTTTGTCAAGCAATAGACGCCATCCATGTACCAAAAATTTTGACGGAGCTGCAGTTAATCAAAACTTCTTCATCACACTCCTCTCGTCCTCCTCCAAAGCATATAGTGCTTTAGATGATTTTCAATCCTTTAATTTACTTATGTTTTAGATACAACGTATCTTGATGTCGACCCTATCCAAATATTTTAATACTCACTCCAACCTTGGTTCGTCGGAGGGCCATCCTAAATTCGTCTCTTACCTCATGTGTTCTCTGTGGGGCTCTGGATGAATCAGCCTAAATGGTTGGTACGCTGAGTCTTTCGATGGTTGGGTTGGCAACTTCCATTGCCACTGATCTTTCCGTCTTTTCCTACTTTCTGCGTGCTTTTGGCCTAGGAGCAAGCGGAGAAGCGAGTCCGAGTTTGATTTGGCACTTCGTCCTTTGGCTTTTCTGGGATATGCGTGATGGTCGTATTATCCTTGCCAAACGCCCAGTTGTGATCGGTCGGTTTTCCATGGTTAAATCCTCTCTTGGCGATAGTTTTTGGGTAGACAGAACCAAAAAAACTATTTGTCTACTACGTATTCGGGTTAGGGTACCCTTGTGTCCTAGTTTTGAGACAAATTCTCGAATTTGGTTCTAAAAAAATAAGAGCTACAATTCTCGAATTTGGTTTTTAATTTGCTAAGATATTGTATCAACTAGATCCATCAAAAATTGACTCTTTAAATCCATCTGCTTAGGTTTTTAGGAGCAACATTGTGGACGCATTTGGAGTTTCTGTAGAGTAGCTGGCATCAAGGAATACAAGCAAATGAAGATTATGGAGGCATTTGGAAGACTATCTAGGGTCGACAAGCTTTGGAAGTGTATCGAAATTGGTATTAGGATTTCAAAACAGCTTTAAAGTTTTCATGGTTTTACTTGATAGATTTTGATTTGAGACAATTTAATGCTTTAATTTGTAATTGGAGTATGAATCATTACCCTTCATAGCATCATATATACAATTTTGTTTTTGGATGACTATGGTTTATTGGTGTTAAAGAGTATAAGGGGTACACCAACCCTTGTAAGTGTCCTAAGATTTGATGTCTCGAAACCGTGCTGCTCAGAGACCCAAAAAAGTCTCATGTGTATGTAATTGAGTAAAGAATTCCCTACCCAGATATCGAGTCACAACCTATAGTAGAAGTACCAACTTCTCTTTATGGCAAGAAGATGTTTAAGGATGAAGAGACGGTCGCTTGTGCATTAATTGCTCCAAAAGGCATGTTGGGCAGTGAATATAGTGTGGCAGCGGATTCAGAAATCGCTCCCAACAAGTTCTATTTTTTCAAGGAGTTAGCATTGGTATGAGTGGAAGGTAATGATTTGGGTGTTGGGGAGAGTGGGTCATGCCTTGAATCTCAGAATTCCCATCAACCGCTCTAATTAAGTCATGTAGAGAAAAGTGGGTCAATGGACCTCTTTTGTTTCCCAACTAACGCTTGAGATGAGAGAGAGAAAGTGGGGACGAGGCCTCTTTTGTTTTTGGCCAGGTGACTTAGGGTAAAATGATTTCTTACTTGGCCCAATCACCTTTTGGCCCAACAAGCTCTTCCCAATCTCTTGGTTCGTTGAATCAGATAGTTCCTTTCCTATTAAGCCCACTCTCTCAGTTGAAGCTCCTATTATGTGCTCTTTGGGCCGTCCTAGTGCAACCCCTACCCCTACAATTTCTAACCCTTCACCAATTCTTCTGGACCAATTTCCTTGTCCTTGCCTTTCCCTAAATCGGCGACGGAAGTAGATGGAGTTGTCAGGTCAGAGCCTGTGCAACCCCGTCAAGTTTCCAGCTCTTCCATCCAAGGGATTCAATACTCTGGGTGAATTTTGTCACTGATTCATAGGTGGATAGACAAATAAGAAGTTCAGGGTCAATTATGAAGAAGACAAATTAAAGAAAATTTGGAATTTTGCTCAATCCATTGGTGTCGGTGATGAAGAACCTGATGTGAAGAGAAAAAACTATGGCGTATAGGGACTTTGAAGCAAATGGGTGGAGGGAGGATAAAAAAACCATAAATGATGGTCCTATCACTTAATATGAGGGGGATTGATAACACTACCAAGCAGGGAGGCTACGTGACAAGTTGCAAAATTGTGAAGTGTGCTTCATCTAGGAAACCAAAAGAGAGGTGTTTACATATTGAACTGTGTTTAATTTAGTTATTGGGGTAACTTTTATTGTGAATGGATCACCATTCAATATGATGGCCTATTGGGAGCGATTTTAACAATTTGTCAAAAAGGCGTATTTTTTAGGGGGGATTTATTGGGTTGTCTGTGGATTGGAACTCTAGGATAGTTCACCTAGTTAATGTCTATTCTCCTTGTTATTTGGCTAACAAAAGAACCCTCTGGGATAAACTTCTTTCTGAAAAGGGTAGATTACAATAAGGTTGTTGGGTGATTGGTGGTGATTTCAACGCCACTCTGAATAAGGAGGAGAGGTGGGGGTCAAAGTCCTCTTTTAACAACTAGGAAGCCCTTGAATTTGGTCATTTTATCAACAATATGGAGTTAGTTGATCCCCTGCACTTGGTAAAAGTTCACATGGTTTAAGAATGATGGTACAACAACTAGTAGATTGGATAGACTCTTGATTTCACAAGAGATGCTTGATTTGTGCAGTATCCAAACAAGTGGACTGGGGACAAAGGCATTTCCATCCATTGTCCCATTTGGTTAGTGTCACGGGAGAAAAATTAGGGACCCCAAATACAAGACTTTTTTCATAACTATCAAATTTTGGCAAAGGGTTAATCGGTTGGTCATGTGAAAGTGGGGGGTAATTGGGTGGAAGAGGTGGATGATATTAAAGATCTGGTCAAAAAGCCTTTTGGGGCAAATTATATTGAGGAGAAATTTCTTAGACCTACCCTTGATGGGTTGAGTTCAAGCAGCTTTCCCAAGAGGATTCTAAAGCACTCGTAGCGCTCCTTTCACTTTGGAGGAGGTGAGGATGCGGTGTGTTGGTGTCATGGAAATAAATTCCTTGGACCCAGTGGTTTCAATTTCATGTTTATTAGGTGATTTTGGAATGAATTCAAAGATGTGATTTTTTCCTCGATTTGTCAATTTCTCAATAATGTATGCCTTCCTAAAGCTTTCACTTTCTCCTTTGTAACCCTAGTGGGTAAGATTTTGTGCCTCCAAAGCCCTAATGATTATAGTCCTATTCCCTTGTTAGGTGCATTTACAAAATTGTTGCTAAGTTGCTTGAAATTAGAGTTAAAAAGGTGCTGCCCAAAGTAACATCTGCTTACCAAACCATCCTTCTACCCCATAGAAAGACTCTAGACAGATTCCTAATAATTAATTGAATAGTGAATGTGGCCAAGAAAAGGAAAGAGGGTTGTTTGATGTGAAAAGTTGAATTCGAGAAAGTCTATGACTCCATGAATTGGTATTTATTAGATTATCTTATACGTAAGATGGGGTTTAATATTCCCTGGAGGAGGTGGATCAATGCTTATGTGCTCAGCAACTATGTTTTTGTGCTCGTCAGGGGTACTCCAAGTAAATAATTCAAAGTTGAGAAAGGGTTGAGGATCCTTAGGCTCCTTTTGTCTTTTTGATTGTGGCAGAAGTGTTGACTAGTGTTATTTCAAAGTATGTATATATGGGGCTTTTCAAAATATTCAATATTGGTAGCTATGTTGTATGTCTAGTGCTTTAATTCGTTGAGGACACAATCATTATTTGTACCTGTGATAACCTATGGTGTGTGAAATCAATCCTCAGATGTTTTGAGTTGGTATCAGGCCTATGAGTAAATTTCTTCAAAAGTAGACTTATGGGCCTGGACCTCAGGGAAGACTTTCTAGAATCTTCCTTCCATTTCCTTTGATACAATGAAAAAAGGTTGTCATCTTGGAAATGACGCCATCTATCTATGAAGAGTCGCGGTAATTAATTTAGTTCTTTTTAGTCTCCCATTGTATTTCCTATCCTTCTTCAATATCCCTAAAGTTGTGCTTAAGAACATCATTAAAATTCAAAGAGACTTTTTGTGGGGTGAGGTTGAAAGCTCAAGGAAGGTGTGTTGGGTGAGTTGGTCTAGGATTTGTCCACCAAAAGAAAAGGGAGTTTTGGGCATTAAAAATTTGGAGGATTTCAACTTGTCTTTACTAGGAAATGGAGATTAGTCATAGAACCTTTTGTTCCAATTTATTGAGAAAGCCTTATAGCCCTCAAATCCCCCACGGTTGGCTCCCCAATTAAAATAGTGACTTAACTTGGGATGAAAAACCATAAGGCCGCAATTCCCCATAGGAAACCCTACAGTAGACTCACAAAGAAAAGCCTAAGAGACACCGCTTTCCAAATTATTCCATTGACTTCTTAACCATAAGGAGGATCAAGTATAGTGCGAGAGGGTTATATGCACTGATCCATGCACTAATTTATGGAAACCATGTAAATACACATGTATGGAAACCATGTAAATACACATGTACTAATGCACTCCACCTTACACTTTCTCCATGAATACAGTTACTAATTTTTCCCTTCAAGCAAATATTATGGGTGTTATGATCGTAGTTGATATTTCTTTTGACAAAGTTGGCATGATTTTTGGCTCAGTGTGATTCTTAATTAGTGTTGCTAGCTACTAAAGATCCTCTATTGCTCCTGGAGGCTTAGAAAATGGGTGGAAGATTTATTTACTTAAAGCTTCAAATGTGAAATTTTCGATTACTCATAATTTGAGAGAAGACAATTCTTGTAAAGATAAACTTGGTAATGCGGAATGTCTATCCAAAGCTTTCTTTGGTGGGACGATATTCAATTTTATTTGGGAGGATTTATTCCATAATAGGCGTGGTCTTCCATAGTTTAGATTCAATAAATTACTTTCTTGGGCTCCGAGTTACGTTTCCCCCAGTTTTTGTTTTATGCAAATGAGTGTCGTTGTAGATGCTAGTTTTTTATTTTTCTGATAATGGTATTTTCCTAGTCTTTGTTGGTCTTTTTTGTATTTTGCTTTTTAGTTCTTTTTAATAAAAGAAGGAGAAGTACTCTTTTTCCTTACTAATGAATTTTCCCTAAAGATGATTTGCATTAGAATGTTTTAGTGAGACTCTTACATTTTTTTTTGTTTAAAAAAGATTGACATTGAGTTTTCACAGAAAATCTCCCTTTTTGAAACATATAGGAAATTTTTCTCGAAATCATTTCAAGAAAACATCCTTGAAATACAAATGGAATTACTTCCTTGGAAATAAGTTCTTTATCAACTTCATTTCAAAATCTTTTATATTCTTGAAAACAAAATACATCAAATATCATTTATCTACCACTTTGTTACTTTGAAAAAACCTCGAAAATCTAGATCCACTACCCTCTTTCCTTTTCTTTTCAAAATTTCTTTAGGCTATTTTTTAATGTAAATTCTAATTTATCACACTCATTGATTTTACTGATTGTAAAATTGCATCGGATTGTAACCAATGACTCAGCAGCTAAGGTGGCATTACTGAGTGCCACAGAGGCAAGACGCTAAAGCAAGCGCACAAGGAAAGAGAATACTCGTTTGAGTGGTTATCGTGTGGGATAAAAGACACAAGACTAGTGTGATGCGGGGCATGTTGTAATTGATGATCTCACTCTCTCTCTTCTAACTTTTTTCTTCTCCTTTCTCTTTGGGAATGTTCAAGCCGAATTCCCTTATACCTCACTATACTATACTTATAATTTAACAATTGTATAAAGCTGTGATTCCATTTTTATTATTTGAAGTGAATCAAATATAGTTTCCATCATTTTGTATATTATGTCTGTGATACTTGTTACATTGGTGCTTTCATCTTGCTACCATGGCGGATGGTACCGATTGAAGGAACCCGATGCGGAAATACGGCGTATCACAGAGGTGATGGAGAAGAACAATGTCGAGTTTCAAAGCGCAGCTCAAGCATTTGGAGATTGATAATCTTGAGAGATTTGAAAGAATGGAGCAAAGCGATTCTCGGCATGAACTCAAATCGGTGAAGATTATTCTACTATGATTGAAGCAATAGAAGCGAGAACATATTGCTACTAGCTCGGGAGTTACTGAGGAGGCCCGAGCTCATGAGACATTCATAGCTCAACAGAGAACTCCGTTTGAGGTTAGATCTAACAAATTAGACTTCCCTAGATTTGATGGTAGAGCGCATGTCAGTTGGATCTTCAAAGCTCAACAATTTTTCGATTACTATAACACACCTAATTACGAGATGCTTACTATTGCCTCGATGCATTTGAACCAAATGATTGTCCCATGGTATCAAATGATGCGAGAGGTTCAATCCTTTTCAAACATGGAACCAATGCACGGATGCTCTTGAATTTGATTTTGGACCATCTCCATATGAGTGTCCTAGGGCTAATTTGTTCAACTTACAACAAAATGCAAGCTGTCTTTGAATACTATCTTGAATTTACTACATTGGCTAATAATAACTCTATTTTATATAGAGTTATTCATACAATTAAACTTAGGTTATTGCTTATTTTCAAGTAAATTAATAGGTAAATATAGCTTATTTATAAAGAAACAACATTTTAAGGATTCAAATGGATTAGGACAATGAATTAGGCAAAATGCATATATCTTGTTAGCTTTGATGTTTTGTTGGTGTAGCTACTTCAAGTGTACCTACACTCGCTGCGCACTAGAAGTGTGCTACACTGCTAAACCAAGCACTTTGCACCAAAACATCCAAGGACCAATTTGATGCTTCAACACTTCATATGTGGCGTCATGCTTAGTCATGTGGAGCAGACCCACTTGCAAAATTCGGCGCCTACTTTTGGAGACAAGTTAAGAAGGTCACTCACTCAAGGACATGTGACACTTCTTTATTGGACCACCCCATGTGAACTTCATGTGAAGATCAACTTGCTTGATGGGAGGTCTGCAAAGTAACTATGGGCAGCTGATCTTGATTAAATCTTGTCTCCCAAGCAAGCCCTCCATAGAAGGAAAGCTCATTGCCTATATAAAGGACTACTTATCCTCACTTGAAAGCCATCTTTCATCCAAGCTTTTAAAGGATCACTTGTTTTTCTTTATTTGTAGTTTAGTTTCAGTTTTTATTTAAGTTTCTGAAGAGAAGGAAGGTAAGGAAGTGCTCGACAACGACTCCCTTCACTTTTACTTGAATGAAACTTGTGTAAGGCATTAGTATTTTACTTCAACTTTGGAAGCTCATATGCAAAAGATCTCCTACTTGAGTAATCTCTATCCTTTTGAGTTCTTTTGTAATATTACTCATTCTATCATGTTCCTTACAATTTCTCTCTATTATATAATGAGTAATATGAGCTAAATTCCATTAGTTGAGATGTTGTAGCCTTATAATGACCTTTTAGGCAAGTTATTGTGTTCATATGTGATGTTTGCATTTTAGTTCTTGTATGATAACTCTTTCATATTCATCTTTAGAATTGGCCAACTAAAAGTGAATGCAAATCATAAATACATACATGGTCCTTAGGATGATGAAAATACAAGAGTGAACTTATTTAGCAACTTGGATCATTGTTAGGAGGCAAGAGAGGAATTGACAACTCTTTTCTTTCTTTGCAAAAGCAAAGATCATAAGAGCTTGTAATGAAACTCTCTAAAGAAAGTGGTAGAAAGGCACATCACGATCTGTTTGCATCGGTGTACCTACACCACATACACCACTAAAATTCTTAGAAGTGACTTATTTGGTGAAAACATCTCAACTATCATTTTCCACTGATTCCTTACATATTTTTATTGCTTATTTACATTCTCTTTGTTTATCAACACCACCTATTGTGAGTAGGATAGTGGTTACCTTTCACTAGAAAACTATTGATTCTAAACTTGTAAATTAATCCAATTCTCGTGGGAACAATACTCTACTTTCACTTTATTACTTGATACGATTGTGTATACTTGCACATTTGTGTGTATATCAAACGCACCAGCTAACCGTTCTGAAGGGCTGAATAACGAGCCCCTATTAGATTGTTTTAATAATTAGTGGCTTGCAAGATGATATTAAAAGAGATGTGAAATCCCTCACTCCTAACACTATGTTGAAGGCAGATTCATTGGCCAAGTTGTTTGAAGAAAGGTATAACCACACACAGAAATCTAAACAGTATACACATACCAATAAACCCGTACACAAACCAAAATACTTCATACAAAAAAATATTCACCACTACACCTAAACCGAGAAAATAACGAGAACCTAAATAAGCCAACCATTCCCACCTCTATTACCCCCTGCACGATGAAACCAAACAAGCTCGAATGCTAGAAATCTCTCCATTAAAAATATGTTTGTTCTTTGAGATACAATTGAGGAGAGATAAGGGGTTGTGTTATTTTTGTTGAGAAATTTTCTTATGCTCACAAGTGTCCCAACAAGCGATTAATGATGTTACAATTAGAAGATGAAGAAGTGGATGTGAATTACGAGAAAGACACAAACATAGTTGACACTACAGAGATTGCTGATAATGGTGCTCACAATTTATCTCTAAATGCAATGAATGGAGGGACTGGTATGGGAACCTTTCATTTCACAGGATTCATCGGTCAAATTCCAGTGCAAATTTTAGTTGGTGGGGGTAGCTATGAGAATTTTCTTCAACCAAGAGTTGCTCAGTTCCTCAAATTACCCATTGAACCTAAGTCAAGTTTTAGGGTGTTAATTGTAAATGGTGAAACAATGCAAACTGAGGGATGGATTGAAGCTCTAAAAGTACAAGTACAACAACAAGAACTCGAGGTACCTGTATACTTGTTGTCGGTGGCAGGAGCAGACCTCATATTGGGATCTACTTGGTTGGCAACCTTAGGCCCACATGTGGTTGACTATGCAACATCTATATTGAAATTCTATTTGCAGGGAAAATTTATTACACTCCAAGGAGAGAAGGAGATGAAACCGAGCCAAGCACATTTCCCCCAGTTGAAACGATTGCAGCATACTCATGCAATTGGTGAGTGTTTTACTATGCAATAGATACCAAAGTCATGTGTTGATGATGAACTCTTGGAATTGCTTGATACAATGGACCCAGAATTGGCTATGTTACTGCATACATACAGGGGAGTTTTTACGATTCCAACTGGGCTACAACCTCAAAGACAACACAATCATGCCATTACTTTACAGCCAGAGTCTAAACCAGTTAAAGTACGTCCTTATAGATACCCACACAGTCAAAAAGAGCAGATTGAAATTACAGTGAAAGACATGTTGCAACAGGGAATTATTCAAAATAGTACAAGCCCATTTTCTTCACCAATTGTTTTGGTTAAGAAAAAGGATGGGAAGTGGCGCTTCTGCACTGATTACAGAGCTCTTAATGCATTAACTATCAAGGATAGTTTCCCAATGCTAACTGTGGATGAGTTATTTGGATATTTTTTTTCCAAGCTGGATTTGCGCTCTGGTTACCATCAGATTCTGCTACAGCCAGAGGACAGATATAAGTCATCTTTTCGCACACACCATGGGCACTATGAATGGTTGGTGATGTCATTTGGTTTGACAAATGCACCTGCTATCTTTCAAAGTTTGATGAATGACATTTTTCAGCATGAACTTAGGAAATTTGTCCAAGTGTTCTTTGATGATATATTAGTCTATAGTGAAACTTAGCCAATCCATTTGGTACATTTGGAACTAGGTTTACAAACCTTACAGAAGCATCAACTCTTTGTAAGATTGTCTAAGTGTTCTTTTAGTTTACAACGAGTGGATTATTTAGGACACCAAGTCTTTGGAGAAGGGGTTGCAATGGATTCAGAAAAACTGCAAGCAGTTAGAGAGTGGTCAAGACCCCAGAATGTGAAGGATCTTCGTGGGTTTTGGGCTTAACTGGGTTTTCATGCGATTTATTAAGTCTTACGTAGCTGTAGTAGGACCACTAACCGATTTGCCCAAGAAAGTTGGGTTTAAATGGTCAGATTCTGCCGAAGATGCGTTTTGTAAATTCAAGGAAGCAATGACTACAGCTCCAGTTCTAAGACTATCAGACTTTACACAACCATTCACTCTAGAGAGGCGATGCTTGGGGGTTCT
This sequence comes from Oxytropis ochrocephala, assembly GCA_020916435.1. NCBI lineage: Eukaryota > Viridiplantae > Streptophyta > Magnoliopsida > Fabales > Fabaceae > Oxytropis > Oxytropis ochrocephala. The sequence goes on along the minus strand of CM037090.1, from coordinate 59,543,445 downwards.
TTGTAGGGGATGTTTTGGGACAAAATGGTCATCCAATTGCTTACTTTTCTATGAAGATGGTACCTAGGATGCAAAGGCAATCAACATATACACTTGAATTGTTTGCTATCACTGAGGCTCTAGCCAAATTCAGGCATTATATTTTGGGCCACAAATTTGTTATTAGGACTGATCAGAAGTGTTTACGAAGTTTACTTGATCAATCACTACAAACTCCGGAGCAACAAGCTTGGTTACACAAATTTATTGGTTATGATTTTACCATTGAATATAAGCGAGACATAGAGAACATTCTAGGTGATGCATTGTCAAGAGTTTTATTCATGGCATGGTGCAACCTTAGTCAACTTTCATTCATCGGTTGAGCGACAATCTTTGTCTTAGAGAATGAAGTCACTAAAGATTTCTTTGCATACATGTACACAAAAACTTGGGAGGCTGAATATACTACTAAATAGGGATTGTTGTACTAGAATGAATGATTAGTAATTCCTTTGTCTAGTAATTTGATCTGAGGATATCTTGGGAGAATTTCATAGCTCTCTGTGGTGGTCATGCGGGAATGGCGAGAATTCTTTGCTCAATTTCTTGTGCGGACGACCTACTTTGAAACAAGATGTCACACTGATATGTGCAAGCTTGCCTTGTCTCGCTAGCAAGCCAAGTCACTTAATTCCCCACTGCTGCGGGGTTACTCCGACCACCGCTATACCTCATTTGGTTAGGAAGAGGTAGCGATGGACTTCATTCTTTGGATTGCCTAATTCCTACGGGTTCACAATCATTATGGTAGTGATAGACCGTTTATCTAAGTATGCTCATTTTTGTGCCTATAAAGGTGATTCTGAAAGCAGTGCGTGGCGCGAAGCATTCATGTCACGTATTGTTAATCTTCATGGCATACCAAAATCAATTGTTTTTGATAGAGATAAGGTGTTCACTAGTGACTTTTGGAAACAATTGTTCAAGCAAGGTACTACTTTAGCTATGACTTATGCGTATCACCCACAATTCGATGGCCAAAAACAGAAAATTTGAATAAGTGTCTAGAGATGTATCTTAGGTGTTTCTTTGGTGAGAACCCTAACACTTGGTCCAAAGTATTAGCATTGGCTAAATTTTGGTACCATTCCTCCTTCCACAATAGCTTGGGCATGACTCCATTCAAGGCTTTGTATGGGAGAGATCCTCCCGGCACTTGTGAGGCCTCATATTTCCAATCTTGATTCAACTAAGGTGGTCGAGTCACTTTCTTTGACAGAGATGCTCTATTACATCGGTTGAAAATGAATTTGCGGAAAGCCACAGACTAGAATGAAGAGTCAAGCTAATAAGAAGAGAATGGATGTTCAATTCAAGGTGGGTGATCTAGTCTTGGTCAAATTACAACCTAACCATCAAGACTTTCGGTAGCTTTGAGGAGGAATCAAAAACTAAGTATGCGCTATTTTGGTCCATTTGAGATAATTGAAAGGGTAGGAGAGCGATTGCATATAAGTTTGAGATTGCAAAAACAACAAGAATTCATGTTGTTTTCCATGTTTCTGACTTAAGTTGTTTAAAGGAGAAATGACATAGCCTTATCTGCTCTTGCCTATTACTAACACAGAGCACAAACCAATTCTAATTCCTAAGGAAAATTGAAGACTCGGGTTATTATGCAGGGCCAGCATCCAGTGTAGTAGATTTTGGTTTTGTGGGAAGACAATGACCCTAGAACTGCTACATGGGAGAATTTAGCGGAATTTCAAAACAACTATCCTTCATTTAATCTTGAGGACAAGATTCCTTTTAAAGAGGAGGGTATTATAATGAATGACTCAAGCAACTAAGGTGGCATTAGTGAGTGCCACATAGGAAAGGCGCCAAAGCAAGCGCACAAGGAAAGAGAATACTCGTTTGAGTGGTTACCTTGTGGGATAAAAGAAACAAGACTAGTGTGATGCAGGGCATGTTGTAATTGATGATCTCTCTCTCTCTCTCTCTTCTAACATGTTTCTTCTTCTCCTTTCTCTTGAGAAGTTCAGCCGAATTCCCTTATACCTCTCTATACTATACTTATAATTGAACAATTGTGTATGCTGTGATTCCATTTTTATTATTTGAAGTGAATCAAATACGGTTTCCATCATTTTGTGTATTCTATTTGTTGATACTTGTTACGGATCATAACCGATTATGCTTATAATCTCAACCAATTCATAACCATCATTATGTTATACATAAATACATACATGCATACATACATAGGCTTCATCAACTTTATAATTCAACAAATACAAGCTATGCACATAATTTTATACTACCACTACCACATGTTACATGCAATCACACCCAACAATAATCAATCATAAGCTCATTGCAAACAATCATTCAAAGCTAAAACTTGGATATTTCCCTTATCTTAGTCCTGGGCTCTGTTTTAACCAGGTACAGATATGGTATTTTTCATCTGTGGCAGGAAAACTACGCATATGCTTTATATATATATATTGTTGTGTTGAAGCAGTTTCCCTCTCCTCCTCTCTGACATCTTCATCTCAGAGAAAATATTTTGCTCAAGCCATAGCTAATTCATTTTGGTTCCTGTTAGTCAAATTCTTCGCCTTGAAGAGAGATGTTATCGTTATCAAGATTTCATAAGATGAATATCTTTCAGGTGTTCAAAGTTCCTACCCTTGAGAAATTTAAGAGTGTTATTTTTGGTTTGAATGGTCATAATTCCTCTGGCTTAGATGGGTTCAGGGGGGATGTTGTTATCATGCTTTTTGGGATGATGTATGTAGATCAATTACACAACTATTTCTCTAGGGATGGGTTTTGCCTAATTGGAATTCTAATTCTATTGCCCTCATTCCCAAATTCCTTGCTGCTAATAGAACATAGGATTATACCCATTGCATTGGCTAACTTTGAATTTAAAATTATCACATAAATCCTTGCTAACAGGTTGGCTTTTTTGCTCTAAAATTGTGTCAGAGCAACAAATAGGCTTTATAAAGGGGAGGCACCTATGAGAGCCTTTTCATTGCTTCTGAAGTCGTTAACATGCATGTTGGATCTGAAGTATTTTGGAGTTTTTATATAATAGAGTAGAATTATTTGGTAACTTCCCTTAGAAGATGGTTTTCTAAGAAATTTGTTGCTTGGAGAGTCACCTCTTACCACTAGGTACTAAGCCTTCCTGGTTTCCAGCATTCTAAGTCCCATAATCAAGGCTTCATATTCTGTTTGATAATTGGAAGCTTGGTCCTCTACACATGAACCTCTAAACTCTGCCACAAGGGGTAGATATTACTACCCTAACCCCTTCACCTTTATGAGTTCTAGAACCATCAAACATTAAAACCCATGGTTTTAAGTTAATGTAATGTATTGGCTCTGCTGGTGGGTCCTTGACCTCAACACAAGGATGTTTGGCTAAGAAACCAGCTTAGGCTTACCCTTTGGGTACATATGTTAAAGGAAACTCATTTAGTTTAATGGCCCACTTCATAAGTCTATCTTGTAAGACAGACCTATTAGTAAATATCTTACAATATCAATTTTGCATAAAACCAGAATTTCCATTGGCAGTCAATAATATTCAAGTTAAGTACAAGCATATATAAAGACAAACATAGCACCTTAGGCTAACAGGAAGCCAATGGCTTAGTCTTCAGTAGCTATGTATAGCTTCAAAGGTTTTCAAGGGAGTGGTGGAACCATTACAGCAGGACTAGCTAAGACAATCTTGGTTTGGTCCTATTGTTCTAGTCCCCACACTATCTCTCTAGAATCTGAGCCTCAGCAAAGAAGATAATACCTTCATCTTCCCAACCGAGTTGGCAATGAATATTCTCAGAAAGTTGATCTTGCCGAGTAAGGTCTGCAATTATTTCATACTTCTAGGTGGCCTAACCTCCAATAGGGCTTTGGCTTTGTATTTGTCCACTTCAATTCCCTGGTTGTGAAACAAGAAGCCTAAGAAGTTTCATGTTGAGACCCCAAACATGTATTTGGTAGGATTCATCTTCACATTGTGGATCCTCATTCTTTTCAAAGCCTGCTCAAGTTCTGCCAAGTGATGCTCAAAACTCTTAGACTTGACCACCACATCATCTATGTACACATCCATGCTTTTACCAATTAAGTCATGGAAGATTGGTAAGTGGCTCCTGCATTCTTCAAGCCAAAAGGCATAACCACCCACTCATATATGCCTAGCTAGGGCTTCAGGGAACCTAAAGGTAGTCTTGTGAGTGTCTTCCTCTGCTACATATATTTGATTGTAGCCAGAATATCCATCCATGAAAGTTAGGATAGCATGGCTTGCTGCAAATTGATGAGACCGACTATTTTCTCTATCTGTTTTGTACTTAAGATCCCACTTATTTTGGCCATTTTAGGTTCTCGGATAGTTCCCAGATTGACTTTCACTAAGGAGTTATAAGCTTCAAATGTAGGGACCTTCCTTTGGATTGGAGGCTCCACATAGGAGGACTCGACCAACTAGGCTTTTCCATATTAGTCGATGACCAACTAGAATCTTCTATTCTAGACTCTACCTCAAACATTTAGATCCGATCCATGAAGTCTTGGACCTCAGGGGGTGTACTAGTCATTGTATTTGGTGATAGGCCATGTATCAGCCAAAGTCTTTAACTTAAAATCTTCTTTGATAAAGTCACAGCTTCCACTCCTCTCCTTCTCTTCATATCCCTCGGGTACTAATATGGGACCTAGGTGAGGAGAATAGAATAATGTCTCAAGCATCTTGACCTCTACAGAGAAGGGATTCTGATCAACTTCAAATACTACCTCAACTTTATAACCAATCCATATCAACTTATGATGCAATATAGATGGCACACACTCACTAGTGTGAATCCAGTCTCTATCAAGGATCACAACATATGAAAGTGTGCCCTCTAAAAAGGTTGACTTTGTAACTTTGGATCCAACAACAACATCACTTATCAAGATTTCCACGACATGGAAAGCATGTCTCATGAAACTGGTCATCTTCATGTTGTGGGAATCAAGTCTTCAGAATTCTTGTCAAGCCTCTTCATTGTAGCCAGAGACATTATGTTAACACAACACCTCCATCAACAAACACCTTGTTGAATGGTTTCCCATTAATACGGGCCTTAAGATACAAGGGCTTCAGGTGCTTTGTCATTTCAAAGGTTAGTTTTTCAAATATCATGCCATTTGTCACCTCATTAGCTATCTCGGCTAAACTATCCCACTTTGCTTCTTCAGCGAAAACATCCCCTTCTAGCTCCTTAGGTTTCCCACTACAAGAAAATCGCTGATTTGCCACGGACATTTCCGTCGCAAATGTACAAATTTCCGTGACAAAACAACATTTGCCACGGATTTGCCACGGACAAAAATTGGTGGCAAAAACGCTCGTCGCAAATCGTTTGCCACGGAATTTCCATGGCAAATGTTTCCGTCGCTAATCCGTTGCAAATATCCGTGGCAAAGTCGTCGCAAATTTCATCGCAAATCCGTGGCAAATCCGTCGCAAATTCAAAAAAATAATAATAAATTAAATCATACTTTGAAACCTGCATTTCAGTTTTTATTGTAAAAGTCAACATATAGTAGTTTTGTCTATTAAGCTAGCCAAAACAAAAGCACATATAACTGGAGATTCATTATCAAACACAGACTCAAATTCATGGCTTGCATTGTATGAGTCAACAAAAACAACAAACAAACACAAATAGCATAGACACTTAGACAATCAGAGTCTTCTATAAAACACCAATGTATAGCTCAATTGAATACTTTAATATTGCACTAAACTCAATGCTTTATCATTATCCAAAAAGCGTAAATCAGAAAACAAAAAATTGTTGGGATAAAAACTGGTGCAGTTCCTTGCCATGAATTATTTCGGTATTTTGCTCCATCAATACTAAGGATATCACTGCTTTCAGTGATGAGCTTTGGCCTTGGCTTTCTCTTGAGACTTAGCTTTAGCTTTGAAAGTAGAACAAACATGATAAAAAGAATCAAAATTCAAAGAATGTAGCTTAAAAGCAGACAGAAGTTGTACTTATAACACAATAATCATAAAAGACGTGGAACCAAGCATTCGCTATTTCCTCAGATTCTAGAAATAACAAATTGAAATATTGGTGATCAGCAATGCGAATTCCCTCTCCCATTCTCTACCCCATTTTTCTGGTTGCTGATCACCAGAGTATGAATCTGTTCCCAGTGTGTATCAAGAACCGGTGTTGCGCAAGTCTTCGCGGCACCTTGATCTTGAGTGTGAGCACTGTGTGAACTCTGTGCATCTGTGTGAGCACATTGTGATTGTGAGGCTACAACATTGTGTGTGAGCATATGGAATGCCACGGTTCTAACAGTTTGATCCATACGGCCAACCCCACCTAGTGGGAAAAGGCGACAATGGTTGTTACTTATTATAAATGGATTAGGAAAAATTGGTAACAAATCAATCAGATTGAACAAGATCACAACTCATTTACGAAAGCAGAACAAATAAATAAACCGTTCTTTTGAATTTGAATTATAATTTTCACATGAACACGCACTTGTAAAGGTCGCCAATCCGGCATCGATAATTTGGTAAGCATCCAAATTTAGTGACTTGAGATGAGAGTCCACACAATTTCCTTAAACCAATATCCGTAATACTTGATGAAGGATGATTTAGTTTCTCCGGACTAGCCAATCCTACATGAAATAGTATAAAAAGAACATTCAAGGAAAAACTAGAGCCAATGACAAATATAGTCAAGGAATTCTACTTCAAAATATATCATGCACAATATAATAGTCCTTAGTATGGATCAACCAACTTATACAACTCAAAGAATGTTCTATCTCTCTCCGACAAGTGCTATTCATTACTCGTGATCCAATCATTTCAAGAGATTAATTTAAGATAGCCATTAGCGAGTTTGCGAGAATATTCAAATGTATAAAGAAATAAAGCGGACTTCAACCAAAATAAATTCAACCCAAGACACAATTTACGAGGCGGGGAAGCGGTCGAACCACAAATGATGAGGCAATGAGAAAAATGACCATAGACACCATTTCAGTCCATGAAATTATATCTTATAATGGCCGCATTTTATCTTTCAAAGCACACAAATTTTACAAATAACAATGAAGTCGCATCTAACCTGATAAATGTTCTAGTCCATTGTTTCCAACTTCCGTATCGGACAATTCCAAGCAGATCAATTGCTTATGGCCTAAAATCATTGGAAAGAGAATGAATCGCACTTTCACTTAAAATTAAAATAGAGATATGCATTTACAATGACATATCACATGCAACATAATCGTTTTTAAAGTTAATCGCTTGCAACCAATTATTTTGAGCGAATCATTGTGCTAAGTTACTTTTTCCAATTTCTTTTTGAAATTTCTTTAGGAAATGATTACATCCAAGAAGTCATTATTACTAGACAAGGAAAAGGACAGAATTCAAGCATCTACCTGCTAAGTTCATTAATCCTTCATCACCAATCTTACATGAATCAAGGTTCAAGCTCTCCAACTTTGTCAATCCTGCTTAAAAATATAAAGCTTGTTAGAAACAAGCATCCTCTTTCAAATATAATACATATGTTTAATCTTCCCTAGCAAAACTACTTGACCAATTTCTCGTTATTTAATTTACAGTATAATGATATTGTGCACATAAAATTTATTAGTGTACAGAATAAGTTATACAAGGAAGTTCAAGTAAGATTATAATCATGATTCATGACACTCCCTATGATCGTAAGAACATATCCTTTGAACCATATATCAGGGTATGTCTATATCATTGTTAGAAACATAGGTATTCTGCAAAGAGTTGTGTATAAGTAAGAGTAACACTCCATGTCCCAAAAGTTGTAACTAAATTCTTGCCCAAAATGATGACATTTCCAAGTCAGCAACACTATATCAACAATCAAAATAGACATAGTTGAGGAAAAGATAGTAGTAACGAACAAATATAGGTGTCTGTCAACTTTAGTTTATATATGGTTTGCATCCTTACAATATTCATGGATGACTTTTTGGAGGGAGGGGGAGGACAATAAAGAGAGGAAGAGCGAATCGGTTCAATATTTGAAATCACCTTTCAAGTGAGTTAAACATGCATCTCCTATGTCATTAAATCCCAAGTTTAATACTTCCAAATTTTCGATCTGTAAAAAGAACCAAGGTAATGTTACCAATGAAAGTAAGAGAGTAGAACCCAATAAGTACTTTGTAAAATATATAATTAAAGCATTAAAGTAGTAGTTACGCAACTCTTAATGACTTACTTGAAAACTTTTCACACCCATCATCAGTAAGATTACATCTACTAAGATTCAAGTTTGACAACAGTAGGAAGCTACGGTAGGTAATAGACCAATGCAGAATCAAAATTTCAATGCTTATTTCAGCCTCGGTGAGATATTGTATGCTAGAAAGACATGAGGAAAGTTACACTTGGGCTAAGAAGCTAAATTCATAAGCCAAGAAAATAGTAACATCATAGGTATATGGAGAAAATAGTATTGTCATATGCAAAAGGCAAATCGAAAACTAATGAACCAAAAAGACTTCGTTGAGTCTTATTAGAGAGCAATCAAATCACTTGTCATAGCTAGAACCAATAAGGGTATAAGCACTCTTTGAAATAATGAGACACATTGCGGGATCTAATTTTAGGAAAAAATTGAAGAATAAATTTGACTCTAATAACATCAAGTAGTCATTCCAATAACAAAACAACGATACCAAAATTCCTCAAATAACATAACAAAATCTAAAATCAATCCAACGGAGCACAATGGTAGCGAGATAAACTTGACTCTAAAATCAAATCCACATACCGATATAGTCTTTTAAGTTGTGTACATTACATATCCAAAGAAACAAAAACAACTATAAATAAAGGGAAAGAACAAAAGGCGATATAGATAAAGATCCTAAGTGATTTTAAAAGTGAAGAAAATTGGAACTGTGAGCCAAACCTCAAAGACGACACTCGTAATTGGAGAAATCGATGAAAGCCATTGCATTAGAAATAGACCTTGACGAAAACCACACCTTCCTCGCCGTCGTCGCCCGTACTTTGCAATCGAGATCAATGAAACCGTGAATGCAAACAATCAAGACAACAACAAGAAAGAATGGAAAAATCAAGAAAGAAGAAAACATCAAGAAAGAAGGAAAAGACGTGATCAATGATTATTGAGATTAAAGAAAAATAATGAAATTGATCTTTCACCTCGGAGAGAGGAGGCGATGAAGGAGTTTTCAACTTGAGAGAAACCGATGAAGCGACTTGCACCTGAGGGTAACGAAGGAACCAAGCGGTGAGTAGCGAAGTGACGAAGTGGAAGGGAGGAACTAGTCGCTAGGTTTTAGGGACATGGGTTCGTTTCAGAACCGGGTTCGTTTTAGGAATTGGTCGCTAGGTTTTAGGGGAAAGTGGAAGGTTGGGTGAAGTGAAATCAAAGTGAAGGTAAAGTGAAATCGATTGAAATTCAAAGCAAGTCATCATGGGTTCAGCGAAGTGAAATCGATTGATATTCAGCGAGATTCGATTGATGGTGAAGGTTTAGAGAAATATCAGATTCAGCGATTATCAGATTGGAGGCTAGGTTTTATTAGTACACTGAAGAAGAGAGGGTGAGGTTAGGGTTTGAGGATGGAGCAGCGAGCAAGACGGTGGGGAGTGTGGGTGGAGGTGAGGTGGTGGTGATTGAGAGTGAGGGAGGCAGGTTGTAGGTGAGGAGAGCGAGAGCGAGAGGGTGAGGAGAAGGCGAGAGCGAGAAATTTCGCGCTCTTAATTTTTACACATTCACCAGCGGGAAATTTCGCGCTCTCAATTTTTACACATTCACCAGCGAGAAATTTCACATGTCTGTGGCAAACCCGTGGCAAACACCAGCGGGAAATTTCGCGCTCTCAATTTTTACACATTCTGTCGCAAATCCGTGGCAAATTACTGACGGAATAAGCTGCGTGGCAAATGCTGGTGGCTAAAACAAGCTTTTCTTGTAGTGTCCCTTCTATACTACAAAATTCCACAGGAAGAAATCATGTGGTATCAATTTTAGCCAGCAAGTAACTAACTAACTTCCTCATTGAAAATGTAATCAAGGATTGATTCACTGAATTGCTCCCCTGTCCAGGCAGGACTATAGGGACTGTAAAAGTTAAAAGGGCTCGTTGGTCTATAATGACGATTCATTGGACTATCACTAATTGGGCTATTAGCGACTTCTACTAATCCAATCATATTACTGAACTCAACTTCTTCTTAAAACGTCTCATTAGACCTGGGAACCCCCACTGAACTGACTTTTACCACACCTGGTTCTCTCTAATTTGGAAAGGCTTCTTCCAAAGCCTGAGCCACAGTATGAACAAAAATATCATGTTTATCTTTTCCTTTGGCTTCAGCCAATATGAAGTGGCATATAGAGTCACAAGAAGGGGGGGTTGAATTGTGACCCTTTGAAAATTTATAACCTGCAACTTAGAAAATGTCCTCTCAAGTTGATACTTGGAGATGAGATAGTTAGCTTAAAACAATTTCACAAGACATACTCTTCTTGAGTAGGTTCCATGCATTGAACATTCTTTTTGTTAAGTAGGTTCCACACGATGAACCTTCTCTAGTTAAGTAAGTTCAATTCTTAATGAGTCTTGTGTTGTATTTATGCATAGAAACATTTTGTTCATCAAATGAATTTTATCCTTTTGTTGAACATGGTAATTCAGTGTTTGATAACTTGAGGAACATATTACCAAGACATATATATGTGAAGGATAAACTCTTTAATGTAGAGAAGCTTATGAGAATGAAATCATTTGATTGAAGCTTCTATAAATGTTTTAAAAGCAATTATATGATTTATGCATAAAATACATGAGTAGGTTAGTAACAATAGATGATCAATATAAAACACTAACTACTCAATGAAGAAGGTTAGTAATAATAGATAATCAATATAAGATACTAACTTCTTAATGATGAGGATAGTCATGAATAATAGCTTGTAAGAGATATGTTGGTTTTAACTTTGAGATTAAATCATAGATTATAAGTTCTTAGTTAAAAACCGTTTTGAGAAAGGTTGAATAAATCAACCTTCTCATAGTTTGGACAATGGTGAATATGTTATAGCATGTTAGAAGATAGTAAGGAAAGCTAGTAAATAACACAAGTAGAGTTATAGAGGTTCACCCAAAAACCGGCTACTCCTCTCCCCACGTCCACGTGAGTATTTCCACTATTTTCCAAATAGTCATTACACTTGCTTTTGATCAAAACACAAAAGACTTCACCACCACTAGCTTTGATCACACACAATGACCTAGTGCACTCTTTACTGACTATGCCTAGTTGTTTCCACTCTCTTAGAAACTTTCCACTAGTTACCTAAGAATCACCTTATCAAGTATAATCACCACCAACACTCACCTATCCTAGGTAGCTTAATAGAACAACACACACATTGTAGTTTCTCATCAACACTCACCTACTCTCCTTAGGTAGCTTGATAGAACACTACACATGTTGTATTTTCTCATTAACACTCACCTTTCTTTCTAGGTAGTTTGGTGAGATATTTACAAGATAATGTTTACAATAAGGGTTTTGGGGTTTTAGGATGTTTAAGAGCTTGAGAATAAATTACACAAAGTGCATACAATGATGCTCATCAAGCTAACACACACTCACTAAAAGAATCCCAGAATTTTACATTAGAAGCTTGGAGTGTGGGATGAGAAGGTTGGATGTTTCTTTGAGAAGCTTGAAAGATGAGAGGTTCCAACCCAAACTCATGTCTTGAATCTTCAAATTCCAGCATTTAAATAGCCATGGGGACTGAATATAGCTGTTACAAATTGAATTTGAGTTGAAGAGAGCCGTTGGAAAGTTGTTATAGGTTTGTAGATAGGATGTGATGACTTTGTGCTTTAGTTGTAGCCTATCAACCTTCTGAAGCAACCTTTGTGCTTTGTCTTGTGTTGACATCTTTTCTGTCAGTTCACAATACTCCCCTAGTAGTCTACTCAACAGCTATGCTTCATTTGTAACCGTTGGACAGCTTGGAATTAATTTGAATCAACCTTCTGAAGCTTCCTAGCATGAATAAACACCTCAAATGTGCCATATGAATAATCATTCATTACCTCCTTTTATATTCAAACTTTCAGCACATTTTATGACTTGGAATCTTCATTTAATTCACCTTAAGATCATTCAAGAAGAGTTAATGTGTTTGGGATAATTTTGATATGGTTTCAAAGAACCTTACGAACATTGTTTCTTCCTTCACTTTAACCTTCTTAACATTGAACTTATACTTCCAAGGTGTTTTGTTAGTCAAACTTCTTTTGACTTGATCAAACTTTCTGTTGACTTTTGGTCAACCTTCTCGTTGACTTTCTGGTCAACCTTACATTTGACTTTGATCAACCTTACGTAGAAAGTTACTTTTTCTTTTAAGCTTCTTCAATCAACCTTACGTACCTCTTTATGGAATAGGTCAACCTTACGTTGACTTCAATCAAACTTTATGTTGACTATTGGTCAACCTTGTGTGCTGACTTTTAGTCAACCTTTACGCTTGACTTTGATCGACCTTCTACGTAGAAAGGTCAAACCTTGATTGACTTTATTTTTTTAAGCTTCTCATGAGTTAACCTTCTCAAGGCTTTTCTACCTTTATAATATACCAATATTGTAGACCATGGTAGAGCCTTAGTTTGCTAAGTCTTGGCTTGGTTAAACCTTCTCAAATGATTATTCCTCAAATAAATGAACTTTGATGCTCTTAGGAAGAATCATTTATTACCTTCTCTTTTCTAATACCTTCTCTTGACTTTGTCAAACCTTACATTGACTTAGTCAAACTTTCTCAAATTATTATTCCTCAACCCAATAAACTTTGATGCTTTTAGGAAAAATCATTGAGTACCTCTTCTTCAGTTCATCAATGAGAGTGATTGTTCTTTAGTTGTTGAAGTTTCCTAGAGTAGGTTGCTTATTTGAACCTTCTTATCTTTGAACCTTCTCCAACTAATTTAACCTTCTTTAACTATTGAACCTTCTCATATGTGAACCTTCTTATGTTTATTTCTACCCTTGACTTTTTGCATGTTTTAGTCTTGCTCTTTGATATGCTTCTTGATAAGCTTTTGAACCTTTGAGTAAGAGAGCATTGGTAGAATATAACTTTGATTAATGACTATGAGAATCTCCTTTGTAGAGACTTGTAGAAACCTTTGATCCATCTAGTCATTAGGTTATTAGGACTCTCTTGATAGGAATTCACTTAGATAATTTGCATTTACTTTGATTGCCTAAGGTCTTCTCTTTTCTCTTTGTGAATTTCCTAGTCCCACACATTGTAATAGTAAAGATAATATGTCTTCATGAAGCTTGCATTACTATTCTTGTAACTTTGTTGGTGCTACTCTGATTCTTCAATTTGTTGAGAATGGCATGCAATGGATTGATCTAATTTGCTTCTAGCATGTCCACTTGAAAGAAACCACGTTTCTTTTCAACAAACTCAAGACACCCATTAGTAGAGCACCATTCAGAATACTTAAGCTTTAGTTCATAAGGTTTGTTATCATTAAAACCATATATCAAAAAGGATTTTATCTCAACACAATATCTGTAGAGTGTTCTTCATTTTCTGCACTGACCTAGCCATTTCCAATCTCATTTATTGATTTCTCGTTAAAGGAACTGCCTTAGGGACCTGATCCTTGGAAACTTTGTTCACCAACCATTTATCCTTAGGGACTGTCGAGGATGGACATTCCCTATTCCATGGTGTCCTTAGCCACTCTCCTTTTTCCCTTTGGAATGGGTTTTTCATCTGTCTTAGGCAAACAAGTTTGCTTGATGCTTCCATCGGCTAACTTTGTTTTCCCCCGGGTAAATAGTTTCTAGTCTGTTTCCCTTTGTGATTTGGTAGAGACCTCTTGGGTTCAGATGCTTATAGGGTTATGTAGTGGTTTACCAATTATTGGGTTAACCTTCCTAGCGTAAGTGGTTTATTAGATTTCCTAGCGTCCTGGCTTGACTTTGCTTTAGCTAGCTTTGGTTCAAGCATTCATAGTCTATCAAACACTGAAGAACTAGGCTTGACCCCTCAAGCCTATTGAACACAAATTTCTTGTTAGCTTCAGCAATCTAATGTCCTTTATACTCTAGTACCTATACTTGCTTTTCGATTTTCTTTCCCTTTCCTTTATCATTCATCTTCTGATTATAAGGGTCTGAGAATGATACCATGTTGATTTCCATTACAGGGAAAGGGTCGAATTACTGTAATCTCAGCTATTCCATTATCAGCTAATTTTAACCTTTCCTCCTTAATAGATTTTTAAATTTCTTTTCTAAAGTCAAAGCAATTAGTTGTAGCATGGTTGAAAGAATTATGCCATTTTTCAATGCTTCTTCCCTTTCAATTCTTCAGGGGGAGGTATCTTGTGATCATCTAATATTTGAATCTGCTAGCTCTCCTTTTTTCTTTTTCTTTAATGAACTGCTAAATTTGACTAGCTTTAGATGTTATACCACCTAAGTCAACACTGTAACACCCCCTTCCGATTTAGTCTATTATTTTAATAAATTTGAAAATCAGAGTCTACGAAAAACCTTTAGTGCGACCACTAGAGGGTGCCACATTCAAACAACCACATTAAACTCCAAGTAATAATTGAATTAACTCCAAAAAGGTGATACATAGCACCATAAATCCGTACGAGAGATAGAAATCGTAGCAGCGGAAATAACAACCGAAATCTGATGTCTGATTATCCAAAGAAATGAAAACATAACATAACGTAAGCGACAAAAATCTAGCTATCTCTCCCGGTGCTACGTGATCGAGCCGACTCGACAAATACTAGCGGAAGGTGCTCACGTCACCTCCAGTCACTGTCACCTGCAGCGTTGCCACATAGGAGCAACATTCCAAGCAGAAAGGGTGAGTCTCATTTTATAGAAAATAGTAAATAAAACATGCAACACAGTCAGATAAGCATTAGCACACAAACACCGTAAAGATTCAAGCAATTTCATCAATGGTCATACACACCCAAACAAACACCAGGACATATGCAAGTGCATGATAATGCAGCCCAACGCCAAGGGCATATGCATGTGGATCCATCACCAAAAAGGCCCGAAGGCATTCACCAATCACCAAAAAGGCCCGAAGGCATTCACCAAAATATTTTACGAGGCCGAGGCCTATTCACCGGAGATAATGCACATGCCTATGCGACGCATGACTATGCAACACCACACCAAAACAACAACGATAATAGCACACCGAATATTCACCAATAATTTTATTTGCACCCAGTCACCAATAGGGGTCATAAACCCTTAATCACCCGATTGAACTCACCGTTAATCCCATCACCATTGGAAACAACCACCATAGCTAAATGCCACACCAAAAGGACCAATTCAACATCATAATAATTATTTTAGCACCCAGGGAATAATTTAACACCATAATATTTATTTTTAGCACCTAGGGGCTAATTTAACACCATAATATTTAGTTTAGTACCTAGGGACTAATTCAACACTCACCTAGGCACCCTTGTACTCCTAGGCGCCAAAACAAGCGCACGGGGCAGCCCATTGGCGCCCCATACACTATTCACACCGCACGACCCAAAGAACACGCGAAATGTCACATACCCAGCGCCATTTCAGGAAATCGCGCCCCTGTCTGCACCACACGCACACAGCACACACAGAATCCACACACAGGGCGCCATTTTCAGGGGAATTTGGCGCCCCCTTCCCTGCCTACCTGCACAAACACACACTGCCACACCCCAAAACAGAACACAGGCGCCATTTTCAGGGGAATTTGGCGCCCCCCTTTGCCCACCTGCACCAACACACACAGACACACACCATTTCACTCACCAGGCGCCATTTCAGGGGGAATTGGCGCCCCCTCTCAGTCTGCACTGCACAACACACACAATGCACCCACAGGGCGCCATTTCAGGGGATTTTGGCGCCCCTCTCTCAGTCTACCTGCCAACTACACCGACACACCTAATGCACACACACAGGGCGCCATTTCAGGGGAAATTGGCGCCCCCTTCTCAGCCTGTCTACATATTTTCTTTTTAGACACGGACAACAACATATATACAGCTTTAAGACACCAACCAGCCGCACGTATATATTTTTACAACCCAAACAGCAACCTATATAGTTGGTAACACCGCAAAAACAGCCACATATCGAATTTATAAGACACCAGCAGCAACTTATACACTTTATAAATGGTGACAGCAGCACATATACATGTTCAGAAATAGCACAACAGCAATATACATGTTCTATACCACAGCAATAGCACCTATACATTGTAAATCAAAGACAAACAAAGAATCATATATATTTCATACACAGCGACAGACATATACATCCAGAAATCAGCACCATTCAATCTCTCTATATCCTAATACTCAATCCTATGGTCCCATGTTTTAGAAACTATTGGCTATAAAGGAAACTCCCCTTACCTGATAATTGAAGGAGAATACCACACTTGAGAACCCACCAAAATCACCACCACACAAGCTTCGTTCTTCCTCCCAAACTCACGCTAAAACCCCTTCCTCTGCTGCACGAAGAACGACCCAAAAATAAGGAAAGGATTGAAGATTACAAGGAGAAGAATGGAGAATAGTGGGTTAAACGATTTACCTAAGAAATTTGAGAGAAGCCTCTCTTTCCTCCTCTTCTTCCTTTCTCACGGCTGGCGTTTGTTTCTCTCCTCTGCTCACGGATTCTTTCTATTTTCTTTGATGGGGTAATACACACTTAGGGATCCATTAGGTTGTGAATAGGAATTGGGCCAACTAATGGGTTTGGGCCTTATTCACACCCTCCTTTTAATTCAAATCACCTCCGAAATTAAATAACTCCTAGTTAGTTAATTTATTTAAATAATTATTGTAAACCTCAAATAACTTAATTAAATAATTAATTAAATTATTTAAGGGTGTTACAATCCTCCCCCACTTAGAACATTTCGTCCTCGAAATTACCTGAGTCAAATAACTCCGGATAGGCCTCCTTCATCTTGCTCTCCAATTCCCAAGTCGTGCTTTACCACGGCCCCTAACCAAACCACCTTCACAGTTGATTTCCTTACCCCTTAGGACCTTCACCTCCACGGTCTTCAATTCTTACGGCATCGTCTCCACGGTGAGATTCTCTCTCACCTCCACATCGTCCATCTGAACCACATGGGATGGGTCGGGAACATACTTTCTCAGTTGAGATACATGAAACACGTCATGTAAATTTGAAAGATTGGGTGGCAAGGCCACTCTGTAAGCAACTTTCCTACTACTCTCCAAAAGATTCGATCACGGACCGAGATAAACGAGGAGTCAACTTCTTAGACTTTGAGCACGCCGACACACGATCGTGGGAGTGACTCTCAAGAATACGTGGTCACCGGCTTGAAATTCCAAATCCTTCCTCCTCTTATCGTGATAACTCTTTCATGCGCTCTGCGAAGCTTTCATTTTCTCACGGATCATTTTAACCTTCTCTCGTAGTTTCACGGACTATTTCGGGACCAAGTACCACACTTTCTCCGATTCATACCAACACAGAGGAGTCCCGCACCTCCTACCATACAATGCCTCGAGCGGTGCCATCCCGATACTCGAATGATGATTGTTGTTGTAAGTAAACTCGACCAAAGGTAGATGAGAATCCCACGAACCTCCTTGCTCAAGAACACACGCTCAAAGAAATCTTCGAGCGATCGATTAGTTCTCTGCATGTCTATCCCATCTGCTGCGGGTGGTACGCCGAACTCAACCTCAATTTAGAACCCGGGGCCTCTTGTAAACTCTTCCAAAATTCGGAAGTGAATGCGGGATCTCTATCGGACACAATGCTCATGGGAACACCGTGCGACTTCACAATCGTCTTCACATAAATTTACGCCAAGCCGGGAACCGGATAGTAATATTAATAGGCAAGAAGTGAGCGGACTCCGTCGATCCCATCCACGATTACCCAAATAGCGTCAAATCCTCTTGCGGTGCTTGGCGACAAGTCCACAAAATCCATGGAAATGTCATCCCACTTCCATTAAGGGATCTCCAACAGTGCATCAACCCCGCAGCTTCGATGCTCCACTTTTGACTTCGACAAGTTAAGCGGGCATATACAAACCGAGCCACCTCACGCTTCATACGAGGCCACCAAAACAACTTCTTTAAGTCTTGATACATCTTTGTAGCTCCGGGTGAATACTCAACTTACTCCTATGGCCTCTTCGAGAATTGCCTTCTTAATCTCTTCATTATCGTGTATACAAATCCTCCCACGGTACCTCAATACACCTTGCGCATCTATCTCATAGTCTTTATCTTTGAATTATCAATCCCTACTGCGATCTCCACGACTTAATATCACGCTTCGAGCTTCTCTAATAACATCCAAGAATTCATTATGGATCTTCAAGATACCCAACTGGACGCTCTTGGCGTCCACCACAAATCGGACTCATATCCCTAAAGCGCTCCACTAATTCGAGCTCCTTAACCATCATTCTTGACACACGCAAGGCCTTGGACTCAAGGCATCCGCCACCACATTAGCTTTACCGGATGATAATTTAAGTTGAAATCGTAATCCTTCAACAACTCTAACCATCTCCTTTGCCTCATGTTCAACTCCTTACGATCAAATAGATATTGCAACCCCTTATGATCACTAAACACCTCAAACCTCGAACCGTACAGGTAATGTCGCCAAATCTTCAATGCAAACACAATTGCCGCTAGCTCCAAATCATGAGTGGGGTAATTCTTCTCATGGACTCTCAATTGTCTAGATGCGTAGGCCACCACCTTACCATTTTGCATGAGGACACCTCCTAGTCCCATCTTAGAAGCGTCCTGATACACTACGAAAGGCTCTCCGATTTTGGTAACGTCAACACAGCGAAGTGGTCAACCTCCTCTTGATTCATTGAAACTTTCCTCACAAATGAGAATCCCAAACGAATGCCTTCCCTTTACAAGTCAGCTGAGTTAGCGGAAGTGCCAACTTCGAGAACCCTTCAATGAACCGTCTATAGTAACCGGCTAGCCCCAGAAAACTTCTAATCTCAGTAACCGACCTAGGAGCCTCCCACTGCATCACCGCATCAACTTTGGATGGATCTACTGCTATACCATCCTCAGAAATGATATGCCCAAGGAAACTTACTTCCTTCAGCCAAAAATCACATTTAGATAGCTTAGCATACAACTTCCTATCCCTCAGGATCTCCAATACTGACCTCAAATGCTCGACATGCTCTTCCTCGGACTTGGAATAAATCAGAATGTCGTCGATGAAGACCACCACGAAACGATCCAGATACTCACGAAAAATGCGGTTCATGTACTCCATGAACACCCCCGGAGCATTCGTAACTCCAAACGGCATCACCGAATACTCGTAGTGCCCATACCGAGTCCTAAACGTTTGTCTTGGAATATCTTCATCCTTAACCTTTATCCGGTGATACCCCGACCTCAAATCTATCTTCATGAATACACGAGCACCCACGGTTGATCCATCAAATCATCGATCCTTGGGAGTGGATACTTATTCTTGATTGTGACCTTGTTCAAGCTGTCGATAGTCTATGCAAAGCCTCATACTCCCGTCTTTCTTCTTTACCAGCAACACCGGGGCTCCCCACGGAGATACACTCGGTCTTATGAATTTCTTCTCTAGCAAATCTTCAAGTTCGCTTCTTCAATTCCGACAATTCTGCTGCAGACATCCTATACGGTGCCATAGACACGGGTCCAGTGCCGTGCACCAAGTCAATACCAAATTCCACCTCCCTCTCAGGTGGCACATCAGGAATTTCATCAGGAAATACTTCAGAAAAGTCCCGCACTACTGGCAACTCGTCAATCTTAGTCTGGCTCTCAAGAGACAGCGACGCCATCAAGGCAAACAACTTAACCGTCCTCATTATCTTATGCAAGCGCGTGAGCAACAAAGCGGATTCTCCTTTCGGCCAGGGGCGTAAATCCTGATTTATTAAAGCGGTTGATGTGGACATGGTTGTTCACTAACCAGTCCATACCTAATATGATATCGAGCCCTCCTAGTGGCAAGCAAATTAAATCCACAAGAAACTCTCTATCGAAAACCAATAGAGGACACTTAACACACACGAGAGAGGTAGTCACCGAACCCTTAGGAGGAGTGTCGATGACCATCTCCCTTTTCATGACAGATAATTCTAGGTTCAACTTATCGGCACATGCAGCGAAACAAACGAATGTGTGGCACCGATGATCAACTATAGCAAGCAATTGAAGTACCCTTAATGAAACACGTACCTCTAATCTCGTTAGCGGTCTACGAACTGCGAGAGCAAACACTTTCCCACTCGCCCGCTCCTTCTTTGGCTTGGAACACTTAGTACTAATATGCCTGTCTCCCGCAGGTTGTAACATACGACATCCTTCTTATCACGGTTGGAAGATATGTGCCCCACTTTCCCACACCGATAACACCTCTTCTCATCCTTGCACAGGCGATCACGGACTCTTATGACTGGTTTCCCACACGTAGCAAGTAATACCGCGATAGCATCTCCCACTTCGCTTAGCTTAGGCCCACCAACAAACTTCCCTTGCCCTTACCAAGGGTACCTCATACGGCTTACTCAGGCGCAGAAGTTCTTGTGTTTTTCTTTCATAACTCTGGAGTGAGCATTCTTTGTCCTCCTCAAAAATCTGCACTATTAACCAACCACGGAGAACACGCGAATCTGTTGATACCCTATGAATTTCTTTATGTCAAAGACGTAACCCGTTCTCAAACTTGATGCATTTTGAGAACTCAAAGATCCGCCCATCATAGTGCGGATAGAACTTGGACAACTCGGTAAATTTGGCGGCATATTCGATCCACGGACATACTACCTCGCTCGAGCCTCGAAACTCAACTTCTTTCTTTCTCGGACATCCTCGGGTAGTACTTCTCGGAACTCCCTCGGAATACACCCGGGTGATCTCCTCATTGTCGACCATCAACCTCGCCTAATGGTCATCCACGATCCATCGACCTCTTTCTTTCAAGCATATGCGTGCCATAACGAACTTTACGAGCATCGATCTGATCCATCACGCGGAATATTCGCTCCAACTCTCCCGACCACTCAAGGGCACCATCGGGGTTGTACCCGCCCGAAAGTAGGAGGGTTCTCCGTGGAAGGTAGCCAAGCTGCGCGCGTTCTCAGGTCCACAACACCACGCAGATCTCCACAACCCCGGCCATAGCTGCGAAGCGGTGCAAGTGTGTGCGTCGTTCGTTCGCCCCGCCATTCTAGTACCGCAAATGTAAAACGAAATTGAGAATCGATGAATAAAACTTAAGTGCTACATAACTTGACGACTCAACTACCGGCCGGACAGACCGAACTGCTCGATACCAATTGTAACACCCCCTTCCGATTTAGTCTATTATTTTAATAAATTTGAAAATCAGAGTCTACGAAAAACCTTTAGTGCGACCACTAGAGGGTGCCACATTCAAACAACCACATTAAACTCCAAGTAATAATTGAATTAACTCCAAAAAGGTGATACATAGCACCATAAATGCGTTTGAGAGATAGAAATCGTGAGTAAAGCGTGGAAATAACAAACGAAATCTGATGAATCTGCTTATCCAAAGAAATGAAAACATAACATAACGTAAACGACAAAAATCTAGCTATCCCTCCCCGGTGCTACGTATCAGAGCCGACTCGACAAATACTAGCGGAAGGTGCTCACGTCACCTCCAGTCACTGTCACCTGCAGCGTTGCCACATAGGAGCAACATTCCAAGCAGAAAGGGTGAGTCTCATTTTATAGAAAATAGTAAATAAAACATGCAACACAGTCAGATAAGCATTAGCACACAAACACCGTAAAGATTCAAGCAATTTCATCAATGGTCATACACACCCAAACAAACACCAGGACATATGCAAGTGCATGATAATGCAGCCCAACGCCAAGGGCATATGCATGTGGATCCATCACCAAAAAGGCCCGAAGGCATTCACCAATCACCAAAAAGGCCCGAAGGCATTCACCAAAATATTTTACGAGGCCGAGGCCTATTCACCGGAGATAATGCACATGCCTATGCGACGCATGACTATGCAACACCACACCAAAACAACAACGATAATAGCACACCGAATATTCACCAATAATTTTATTTGCACCCAGTCACCAATAGGGGTCATAAACCCTTAATCACCCGATTGAACTCACCGTTAATCCCATCACCATTGGAAACAACCACCATAGCTAAATGCCACACCAAAAGGACCAATTCAACATCATAATAATTATTTTAGCACCCAGGGAATAATTTAACACCATAATATTTATTTTTAGCACCTAGGGGCTAATTTAACACCATAATATTTAGTTTAGTACTCAGGGACTAATTCAACACTCACCTAGGCACCCTTGTACTCCTAGGCGCCAAAACAGCGCGCGGGCAGCCCATTGGCGCCCATACACTATTCACCGCACACCAAAGAACACGCAGAAATGTCACATACCCAGCGCCATTTCGGAAATCGCGCCCCATCGCACCACACGCACACAAAGCACACATGAATCCACACACGGGCGCCATTTTGAGGAATTTGGCGCGCCCTTCCCCGCCTACTGCACAAACACACACTTTGCCACACCCCAAAAGCAGAACACAGCGCCATTTTGTGGGAATTTGGCGCCCCCCTTTGCCCACCTGCACCAACACACACAGACACACACCATTTCACTCACCAGGCGCCATTTCAGGGGGAATTGGCGCCCCCTCTCAGTCTGCACTGCACAACACACACAATGCACCCACAGGGCGCCATTTCAGGGGATTTTGGCGCCCCTCTCTCAGTCTACCTGCCAACTACACCGACACACCTAATGCACACACACAGGGCGCCATTTCAGGGGAAATTGGCGCCCCCTTCTCAGCCTGTCTACATATTTTCTTTTTAGACACGGACAACAACATATATACAGCTTTAAGACACCAACCAGCCGCACGTATATATTTTTACAACCCAAACAGCAACCTATATAGTTGGTAACACCGCAAAAACAGCCACATATCGAATTTATAAGACACCAGCAGCAACTTATACACTTTATAAATGGTGACAAAGCAGCACATATACATGTTCAGAAATAGCACAACAGCAATATACATGTTCTATACCACAAAGAATAGCACCTATACATTCGTAAATCAAGACAAAGCAAAGAATCATATATATTTCATACACAGCGACAGCACATATACATCCAGAAATCAGCACCATTCAATCTCTCTATATCCTAATACTCAATCCTATGGTCCCATGTTTTAGAAACTATTGGCTATAAAGGAAACTCCCCTTACCTGATAATTGAAGGAGAATACCACACTTGAGAACCCACCAAAATCACCACCACACAAGCTTCGTTCTTCCTCCCAAACTCACGCTAAAACCCTTCCTCTGTTGCACGAAGAACAGCCCAAAAATAAGGAAAGGATTGAAGATTACAAGGGAGAAGAATGGAGAATAGTGGGTTAAACGATTTACCTAAGAAATTTGAGAGAAGCCTCTTCTTCCTCTTCTTCCTTTCTCACGCTGCGCGTTTGTTCTCTCCCTCTCTGCTCACGGATTCTTTCTATTTTCTTTGATGGGGTAATACACACTTAGGGATCCATTAGGTTGTGAATAGGAATTGGGCCAACTAATGGGTTTGGGCCTTATTCACACCCCTCCTTTTAATTCAAATCACCTCCTGAAATTAAATAACTCCTAGTTAGTTAATTTATTTAAATAATTATTGTAAACCTCAAATAACTTAATTAAATAATTAATTAAATTATTTCGGGGTGTTACAAACACAGGCCTGGCGCACTAATTTCTCCTTCAACTTAGGGTGCATTCCAGTATTGGCCATAGTAGTCTATTGTGACTATTTCACTAAGCACTTGCCATTCGTCTTTCTAAAATTTTCAATAATATCTACTGGCTCATCGATCTTCTAACTTAAATTCATGTGGTCAACTATAGTAACTTCAGGTTGAGGCAAATAGAACCTATCATGGAAGAACATTCCATGTCTGCTCAGGTTTGAATTGAATTGGGTGGAAGGGAGGAATAACATGTGTAAGCTATTCCAGTCAGAGATAAAATGAACAAGTGTAACTTATGAAACTCATTCTTCCCTCCCCACATTGAGCTATGAATCAACCAATGTGTTCCATAGTAGACTTTCCGTCGTCTCTAGAAAAAGTGGCAAAGCCAGAAGTTTTGAATTCCCTAGTGTTTACCGTGAATTTTGGTAAACAATCACTAGTTTTAAAAATTGTTACTTGCAAGATCAAACTAGAAGATCTTAGGACCTTTTGTGCAATAATTTCCAGAAATTGATGAATGTTCTTGATGTTCTTAAAGTTTTGAATAAAATGGTGAAGATAACTATCAGTTTCAGAAATGCTGAAACTGTCGAAGTTACTTCAAGTAATTGGGATTTGATGAAAGTATGTAGAAAACAACTAAGATGCAACGGTATTTAAGAAAACAGAGTAAAATTGCATTGAATGAATAAGAATTGGTACACAAATTCATACATGCTTCTGTAACTCGTTTTTTTCTCTGACTTGGAATTTTGAGCGTGAGAATTCTGTATGGGTGATTTTAACCAATTTTCTATGAAATACTACTATTTATACAAAGAGGGAAACTAATAACTGCTTACAACATTTAAAAACATAATTGCATGCAAGTCATTTCGACAGTGGCTACTAACATAACTGCCATTATTTTGACAGATAACTTAACTCTAAGCTATTACCAGTCTTCAAATCCTCTTATTGTCTACATTATTGCCTTTCTTCAACTTCACTAAGTCTAAGGTCTTGTCGAACTCCCTTTGAAAGAAGTTACATAGTAGGTAAGACTAATTTGTTTCTCACTCACTGATTTGGCCTGTTAATCTAATCCTATAATTCTTCGCTGTTGTGTTGTACGCCGTTTCCAGATTCATTAGAGAGAATCACAGAATCATTGAATCAACATCGTGCGCAGTGTGCTTCGACAGCTGCAAACGACAATGCCATTTCCCTATGCATTGTGCTTCTGCAACGGAAATGTCAACAACCGATGTGGAAAATCCCTATTGTGTAGTGTGACACAACCAACAACAATAGCTATATCAACAACAATGAAAACATCAATAGCACATAGAAACAATGCACCTTTCTGCTTTTGTCACATTTGTCGTTGTAGTGGGTACTTGTTCTCCAGTTTTGCTCTCTATTGAGTGTGGCGAGCCAGCAACGCCCTCTGCTTCTGCTTGCATCCTCTACACTCATCACTCTGCAAAACTATGTCGCTTTTCTCTGTTGAAGGCTTGGAGCGTCTTGTCACACCCTATTCTTGCTTGAAGCTTGCTTGAACGTTTCAGCTTTTTTGTCCAGTTTCTCTGTTGAAGAAATGTATGAAAGACAATGTGTCACTGACTCACTATGGAGTGGATTTTTTCTTTTAAGCTTCAACCTTCAACAGTTCATACATGTTAGTTGCATGAGTGTGACACATCTACTCATAATTTACAATTAAATTTTTGGATTTATTTTTTTAATAAATTATTAATGGATTTGTATTATTCTTTTGAGTAAAATTGAATCTCTGTTTAATGTTTATGAATTAATTGATCTAAATTATTTGTGTTATTTCTTGGATGAGTTAATAATAGTATCAAGATCTAAGCATAAAAATGATTTATCATTCAAAAATTTTATAGTAATTTTAATTTTTGTGTGTTACGTGGAGCATGTGAATACACGATTAGCATCAAGAAGTGTTCTTGATTACAATAATTTAATAAATGATTTTGCATCTCAAAAAATTTGAAAAATAAAATTATAATAAGTTTAACATGTTTTTTTGAAATATAAAAGGCCCCTCATTTCAAACTTCGCAATTTGAAATACACACATTAATATTTCTATATCTTTTCACCTCTCGATCAATGGTGAAAAGATATAGTTGGGTTGACCTGGTGTGGAGTGTGATCAAGATAGGTTCTACGAAGGATGGTTAAGAAGGTGGAAAGTGGTATGTCTATCCTCTTTTCGAAAGATGATCGGATAGGTGATTCCTCTTTAAGGGTTTCTTTCTCAATGTTTTTCTTGATCTCTAATAAAAAAGAGTGTTGTGATGAAAATATAACTGTTAGGGTTGGTTAGGGTTTGTAGTGAAGTCTAGGGCCAGCCCAAGAGGAGTGTATAACCGACTCCAAAGACCTTAAAATATAGTTTTGTAGAACATGACTTCACACTTTCATTTCATCTCTCCCACTAATCTTGTCTCGTGATTTTCGTGCCTTTGCCGCCCTCGTTCTTTTTTACCTTCATCGTCGTGCTCTCGTCTTGTCACAGTCATTTTTGTGTTCTTGTTCGTCGTTGGGTTTCCTATTGGGTTGTTGTGTCCCTTAGCTCGTCTTCACCGTCGCCTTATAGAGAGAGAGAGAGAGTTAAGAGGTGATTTTCACCTTTGTAACCTACTATATTTATAGGGGTAAAATTTGACCATCGCTCAGCGAGTCTCTCTACGTCGTTGTCACCCTCACCTTGTTCGGGTGTGTGTGATGCCAGTTAGGGTTTTGCTGCAGTGGATCGGACGAATATACTTCAGGTGGGGGAAAGATACTGTATACATCAGGACGATTAGCTTCAAATAGTCATTTAAATATGTGTAGAGTAACCTAAGCTCTACTAGAGTTAAAAGAGTCAACGTCACCTAAAGGTCTTTTGATTACTCCTAAGATTAAGGTTAAGTGAAGCTTACAAAGTCAACGACCGGTTAATACATAGAAAAGTTGTATATTTTTATTTCATTGATTGTGTGATTAATTTGATTGGTAGGTTGGTATATTGTTATGATCGAGCATTTAGGTTCTAAGTTATGAATCACTGTTTTCGAGGATAGATTGTATAGTGATGCACCTGTGGGACGAATGTCATAAACAGATTTACAGATGTGTAAAGGTGAGAGTATTTTGATCTAAGGATTTGATATTGTTAGAGAAGAATCCATATAGATTGCATTTATTTAGTAATAACCACAACCATATGCAGGGGCATACGAGGTCGATCCTGCGGTGTTTTTAAGAACACATTATTATTGGCCAGGACCAGTAACATTACAGGTTACACGAATCAGTTGTGAGTGTAGTACTTATAACGTCAATACTCCTCCAAGAAAAATTTGATGGGAATTCTGACAATGTTTGTGGCATTAAGATTATGGACAGAGTCTAGTATTTAGGGCATACATAGGAAGTTAAGTGTTATCAGGGAATGGATACATACATTTAGGGAACTCTGGGTTATTCTGATACTTTGTGGATGGTTGATGTGTGAGAAGTACAGTCATTGCCTTTCCATCAAACCCAGGAGGATCGCGTAGTGGAACATCATGATTTCATTTAGGCGGATCCGCTTTGATGCGGAGTAGGGAATACCAAAGCATCCCGATGACAGCTTGCTTAGAAAGTTCTGAAGGTACCACCACCTCGGGAGTCTAGCGATCTTATCACCGGAATCTGGAGAAATTCAACAAGTTTATATGAGCCAGAGGACTTCTAGAGCTTTGAGGGAGGAGGCGGGAGCCGTAGCCTCTTTTGTACAGTTATGACAGTGACTCATTTGGTTAGTCAATCAGTTAGTTAGCAAAAGTTGGTGATGTTTTGAGACAGATCATGGTGATCATGAAATTTTGGGGAATCTTGTGAAAAAAGTGACAACGGTTTAGTCAAAAGGATTTTATGAAAACTTATCTTCTATTTTATTTTCCTGTTGAAAATAGGATGTACTAATATTCACAAGCCTTTTGAGGAATATATATATATATATATATATATACCATTCAAGAGTCCTCACCACAACAATTATTTAGTTAATCAACATATAATTAATTAATTGAAGTACCTCAGAGGGAATCAATGAAGGAGGAGGCGCAACAATGGATGAAGGAAAGAGTGGAGGGACTATTGCAAAGTCTTAGTGAAAGCTTGGAGGATAAAAGCACTAAAAGAAGTAATGGAAGAGAAGTAGTGGAAGAGGAATAACTTTTATTGCATTCTAAGTTGTGTGTTACAACTGAGGCATCGAATGCCTTATATAGGAAAATAAAGGCCTACTATTTAAGCCGGTTAAAAGACAACTATTACATTCGGTAGCCTGTAAACTAAAAAGACAAAATATCATTATTATTGTCGGGTACACTTGGAGCCCCATCGACACATTGATAATGACTAAAGTTGAAAAAACAAAAATAAAAATAGTAGGAAATATTCCCTTGGTCGACCACTTTGTCAACAATAATTGAGTACCTTCTGAATCTTTTGATTCCTTTGAAATTTCAAATTATGTCGGCAATTATTGTTGTCATTTTCCCTTGTTGATTTGGTGACTCATCTCTTCTATCATTGCATCCCAGAAATCTTCTGGTATAGGTTCTGCTTCTTCTTCTGCCTGAGATTCTCCGGCTAGACAATTGTAGGTGTTGGAATTCAGTGATCCTTGTGAACTACTAGTTTTCATTGATACATCATTACTTTGAACTTTAAAAATTTTGAAGAATTGACTTTTCATATGATCTAAAGTTCTGATTATAATTTGTTCTTCCGTCTCATTTGGAAAAATTTCTGAAAGTAATTTTTCAGATTTTCTAAAGACATTTTTTGAAATCCTGATTCTTTGGGTCTGAATTGGTCCTCAGCTATGGCTGTTTCAATTTTTTCTTCCATATGTTGAAGATCCTCTTTAGGCATCTTAGTCCACCATTTGTAGAAGAAATTCCTTCTGAGTATAGGGATATTGAATTTATCCTTAGCAATGGTAATTGTCCATCTCCAAATCCATGGGATTTGGAATTTAATACAATATAAACAAGGTCATTGCCCTGTAATCATCCTTGAAGCATTCTTCAGAATTAATGGGTTATAATTGCAACATGTTTCATATAAATTTAATATATTTTTTGGTAAAATTTCCAAAGAAGGACCAAATTTTATCCACCAGTTATAAAACTAATTTGGTATAGGTTTTTCCAGAATTTCTGGATTAATGCTAAAAAACCAAGAATGCTTATTCTTTGGGTTTTGGTAATAAAAAGCTAATGTAAAAGCTTGGATATAATCCCAATAATTAAAGTAAACATATTTACCTTCAGCAATTTTTATTGCTTTTTCTCCATTAGGGTTTAATCCCCATTCTCTTGGCGATAATATCTTATTGATATGACATTTGCTGAAGTTTATAAAACTTCCTGAGTTATTATTTTGATAATGATGTGTGATTGTTACTGATTCAGTAACTAATAGAAGTATTTCCAAATGTGGTCTGGACTTTCCATAAAGTCCAGGATATCCTCTTGATTCAAGATATCTTGTTTTAACATACCATATCCATCATTAGGAGTCAAATTGATATCTTCCTCTTCGACATACATTATGTCTTCTGTAACAGGATTTTCATAATAATCTGTTGCCTCTTGGGGTGTTTCATTTATAGCTGCATCTTTATAAGTTGATGCCTTACTTGATGAAGAAGAAGGAATATCTTCTTTCTTTGGAGGTGCAGGCAATTGCTGCAAATTTCTAGTCTTATGGACTGTAGTCCAATCCCCTATTAGAGGAGTGTTTGTTTCTTGATAGAACAACAAATTGTTGCGTCCTCGGCCACGGCCATAGCCACGACCCCTTCCCCTATTGGGGGTTGTCATTTCCCTACAAAAATTCACGGGTTAAATAATCAGCAAGAGAATTATTTTCCCCTTTAATATATTGTATATCAAAATCAAATACTGACAATTGGGCTTGCCAACTAGCAAAAAATTGTTTTGATATACAAGATTCTTGACATCTTTTTCAATGATTGATTTAGCTGAGCTACAATCAATACGGAGCAAAAATTTTTGATTTAATAAATCATCCTGAAATATTGATATACATTTAATTATAGAAAGCATTTCTTTCTTAGTAGTCGAATATTTAGACTGTGTAGGATTCCATTTCCTAGAAGTAAATCTTACTAAAGCTTCTTTATTATTGTCTGGTATAACCTGCTTTAAGATACCACCATAGCCTATATCAGAGGCATCTGTTCAACAACTTTGAAATACTTGGGGTTTGCCAAGGCTAAACAAGGTAAACACTTTACCTTACTTTTGATCTTTTGGACAGCTAGAGAATGTTTCTCTGTCCATGGTCCTGGGTTTTTCTTTAACCTATTATATAAAATGACTTTATCTTGAGCTAAATTCTCATAATAGTCTGAAATATAATTTAGACTTCCTAAAAATCTTTGATATTGTTTCTTTTCAGAAATAATATCAGGAAATTTAGAAGCAAATTCAATACTTCTACTTATAGGAATAATTGTTCCTTGGTCTATTTCGTGACCCAAAAATCTAACTTTTGTTTGAAAAAGTTTCATTTTTGGAGTAGATATAACTAAACCATTATGTTTAACCAAATTTTTAAATATTTTTAAATGTTTAAAATGTTGATCAATATTTTTAGAAAATACTAAAACATCGTCAATATAGACAATCATAAAATCAGAATAAGAATTGAAAATATCATTCATAATATTCTGAAATTCAGAAGAAGCATTCTTTAATCCAAATGGAAGAACATTCCATTCAAAATGCCCAAAAGGAACTGTAAAAGCAGTTTTGTATTTATCAGATTCATTAATCTGAATTTGCCAATAACCTGACTCCACACTACTAAAAAAACAAAAATTAGAGATGCCCAAAATCCCTCTCTAAACAGCCAAAATCCGTCACTAAATGATTTAGAGAGGGAATTTGCGACGAACCGAAAGATTAAATCAAACAATTTTGGCGTCACAAAATTTTTAGAGAGGATCTCGATAATCCTCTCTAATAGCGAGGAGAAATGTCGCAATGAGAGAGAAAGCAGATTCCGTCTCTAATAGCGAGGAAACAAACATGCGTCTCTAATAGAGAGGAACACACAGGTCGTCGCTAATAGTGAGGAAAATATCCCTCGCTAATAGAGAGGAATATTTTCCGTCGCTAACAGTGAGGGAACAATTTCCTCTCTAATTTTGGCAGATTTAAACAGAATTATTTTTACAAATACCAATTGTTTTAATTTATCTATTTCCACCAAATACCAATTATTTTAATTTATCTATTTCCACCTATATTAGAAAACCTTTTGATCTCAAAGGAGTGCTCTTTTAAAACATAGGCTACAAAATTTTTAAAAAACACAAACATCTATTACTAATAATAAAGCGTGTATTGTTGTCACAAAAAAAAATAATAAAGCGTGTAATCATAATCCATACAAGAGAAAAGTAAAGTTAATTCAGCTTACAATCCAAAAGACATATCATTGTTTGAAAAGAAAAAAAACACATCAACCATCTAGTTCATCAAAA
Organism: Oxytropis ochrocephala; assembly: GCA_020916435.1. Taxonomy (NCBI): domain Eukaryota; kingdom Viridiplantae; phylum Streptophyta; class Magnoliopsida; order Fabales; family Fabaceae; genus Oxytropis; species Oxytropis ochrocephala. The sequence continues at coordinate 59,511,884 of CM037090.1, read as the reverse complement.
TACTCATTATCATCTTGTTGACCCTCCTCGTTTGGTGAAGGTGGAGGTGAAGGTGGACGTGGATGACTCTGAGAAAAAGCTTCCATAAATTTAAACAGCTTCTCCTGATTCGCATGAAGCCCACTCATTTGCTCCTTAAGACTTTGGTTTTCAGCCTTTATTTGCATACATTCAGTCTTTATTTGCATATATTCAGACACAGAGATCCTGCACAATTACAAAAAAATAACAATTTAAATAAAATATTTGTGAGACACAAGGTTATGAAATTATTTAAATCTACTTAATGGCTTAGTGCACAAAGTTTATGTGTATCTCTGGTGTATACAAGAATTTCTCTTGAAGATCAACTTTTAATGATAGCTTCATTATACTATATGATATGATATGATGTTTTAAAATTAAGTTGAAGCATAGACAGAATGCTTACTAATGTTTCAACAAAGTGGATTTTGAATCCAAAAGCGCCTTATAACCTTTGTATATTGGATCCTCACATGAATTTATATCACTAGAAGCTTCCATTTCTCCATAAAAATATTCCTTCACACAAGCTGCAAAATCCATGAGGCAAAATAATTTACTTCATAGCAAAAATCATAGGAATTTTTAAGATTCAACAAATGAAATAGAAAGTTGTTACACTTATATATGTGTTGTGAATTTTCATATACCTTCTATAGAAAGTTGTACCACATTAAATCCCAGTGAGCTGGATAACTTATTCAGTAGGCTCCTCCTATTGAGGTTTCTTGCTTAGAGTTCAAAAGCAGAGCTGAAAATTGACATGTCAAAGGGCTAATATAAACCAATCTCATAAACCATCTATGAGAGATATAGGCACAAAATATGAAAGTTATAGTAATATGAATGAGATATCAGTCTTAGCAATTGCAATCTACCCAAGTTAGCAAAGTCTTGAAAATAGGAAAGAAAGAACTGCAAAGGTACTTTCGATTTTAATACCCATCTCATGTTTGAGGTATATTAGAGAAGTGTGTAGCACAACGGTTTAAAGGTTTAATAAGACAACGGCCTTTACCTTAGGCGTTGTCATAGAGCCATAATGTTGTAGTGTCTCTTAGTTGCATGGATTCAAAACTAATCATCAAGCAAATTAAACTTACTAATTAACCTTACTGATTAAACTAAAAGTTTAATATTGTAACAAAAGGAAAGAAAGTTGTATTATCATCAAATATCTATTTGCAATGACAACTCTAGTCTGTATATGTATTACTTGTTAGTCTGCAAGTAAGAAAATAATTAAACTAAAATCCTGAATTAACATTTCATAATATGAATTTAAAGATAAACTATCAATACTGAATGAATGAATAAATTAAAACAAAAAATCACTAATGTAGAGAACTATGTGTGAAGCTAAAAACGGTTTACAAAGATTGGATGGCAGAAAGTGAATTAAATAAGAGGATTGCAAGAAGATGCATAATCACTTGATAATCAACCATCAGAATACTACAAATAGAAAATCAACTCAGCAACAAAAGTCACATAAGAAACAGATGGGAAAAATAGAAAAGTTAGTAGACTATCAAACTACAAACTCTAAACCCTGTAACAGAAACAAATATCGCAACCCATATTAGCCACGACAACACAACATTGGTGTCTTAGCCACGAAAACGCAAAAGACTAAAAGAGAGAGTAGCAATGAAATCGCAATAATCACAATAGGCACCGAAACAGAGAGAGAAGGGGAAAAGTGGAAAAGTGTTACCTTGGTTATTAAGAGATGGAAAACCAATATATCTTCCTTTCAAAGAGTTAAGGCATATCAAATTTTGAAAAAATCAAGGCATCGTTGAGTTTATCTAAAAGATCTTTCTTATTAGGAATTGGATATCTTATACACTTCAAAACTTTATTAAGAGGTTTATAGTTAATAACTAATCTAGGAACACCTCTTTCTTGTTCAGCATTTTTATTAACATAAAAAGCTGTACAACTCCAAGGAGATTTGGATTTTCTAATCAATCCTTTTTCTAAAAGAGAATTAATCTCTTTTATACATAAATCAAGATATTCTTGATTCATCTGAGCTGGTCTAGCTTTAGTAGGAATTTGACTTTCATTAAAGTCATCAATATAAGGTAAAGCAACAACATGTTGTTTCCTATTCCAAAAAGCATTAGGTAGATTATTACATACCTCTGAGACAAATTGTTGTTCAATAATCTTAATTTGTCTCCTAGTTTCTTCCTTATTCAAATGATCATTAATATTAAATATATTAGTTTCACTTTTGAGAAAACATATTTGTTTTTCTTTGTTAAGAAGAATATCCCTAACCTCATTAAGCATCCTTTTATGAGGATCAGTAATAAATTTGAAAATAATTTCCTTATTATCAATAACAGTAGTAATACCATTTTGATCAATATTTCTAATAGGCATAATCTTATGTAGAAAAGGAGTGCCTAAAATAATTTTATGAGTTAAATTTTTAACTAAAATAAAATGAGTTGGCAAACAAATATTTTGGTTGCAAATATAAGCATTTGAAAGTTTATAATTAACTTGTAATTTATCTCCTTCAGTTTGGGTAAGAGATTGTGTAGTTTTTGAAAAATATTTTGTAGGGATAATTCCCTCTTGAATACAATTAGGATCAGCCCCACTATCTATGAGAGCTATCACATTTTCTAAAATAAATTTTTTATTAACAACTAAAGTAATTCTCACAAACTATTTTTGTAAAGTTACTCTGTCTAATATAGACAAATAACTACTACTAGAATGATCAGTCTCTTTTTGTTTATTAAGACTATCTAGAGAAGTTATCTTCGGTTGATTATGAATCTCTAGAGAAGATATTCTTTGGAATAATATATCATTATTCTTTTTTATCTGAACAATTTCAGATTTTAAGAGATTTATTTCTCTTCTTAAATCAGTAGTAGAAACTGGTGTTTCTTTAATATTAGATTCTTGGAATCTAGATAAAACCTCACTCATTTGATAAGGAGCCTCTATAATTACAGGATTTTCCTTTTTAATATATTCTCTCATAAGAGTGTCTATCATTTTCCTTTTCAAATTGCCATCAGTTATGGCTTCTAAAGCTTTTAAAGCTTCATCCTGTTCTCCTGTTAGAACATTTAATCCATTTATTTCAACAATGGATTTCCAATAATTTAATTCATTACACTGACATTCATTATTGTTAGTGAAAGATGATTCAGAAGAGGTCTCATTGATACACTCTATGCCTTCACTTGAAGGATCAAACTCTTGTTCTGATTCAGAACTAATTAATAAAACTTTTTCTAATTGAGCCCTTAATTGATCATCTTCAATCTCATTTAAGGCTTTTTTAGTCCAACATTGGTTGGCATAATGGCCAATTTTGCCACACTTATGGCATGTTATGTCCAATTTTTTAGCATTTCTTTTTCCTTTTTTCTAAAAAGGCTTATCTTTTGGTTTTCTTTCTTGAAAAATTTTCCTTTTAAAATTCTTTTTTCTAGAACTTTTGTAAAAAAATTTTGTTTTATCAAAGGCAAAGGAGGTTGTACTATAGGAGTCTTTGCAATCACAGGTGCTTTAGACTCATAATTTTGCTCAAAAAACAATTTTTGTTGAAAAAATTGTTTTTCAACTAACTCTTTTAAAGATAATAAGTCTTTTTCAAGAGAAATAAATTGTTCTCCTAAACAATTAAGGAAAATATTTGTATAATTCTGAGCCTTTACCAAAGAATTTAATTCTCTAATAGTAACTTGATTGCTTTCAATCTTTTGTAAACTGATAAAAGCATTGGCCTTTACATTTTGACCCAAATTTATAGGTTGTCTCAGAGGAAATAATATTAATTTTTTCTCCTTTCATAGTTTCCCAATACTTTGAATTAAGAACTAAGATTTCATTATCAACCTCATTTTTGATTTTATTAGTAAAATGTTTAACAAACCATTTCACAAAAGGAATATAATCCTGTGTTATTGTCATGTCCTCATAATAATCATCCTTAAACTTATTAAGTTCAAAAGGAGAGAATTTCTTAAAATACCATTCCCTAAATTGGGCATATTTATCCTGTTGAAACTCATCATTAACGAGTTCTCTCATTCCACTACCGGGAGAGAAATCTAATATGTACCTCATTTATAAATGAAAACTCATTTCTGATTGAGTAGGAGATTCCCTACTCTGGGAGGTTTTATGATATATATATATATACCATGTGGAATTTGATTCTCACTAATTCTAATATTTTCTACTGTCTCTATTTCTTCTATTGGATGAGAAGTAGAAGGTCTATGTAGTTCCCTAGGAGTTGTATAGAACTCACTAACAGAATGCCTTGCAGAAAGACTTCTTGGTATTTTAATAACCCTTTGAGGATTAAACTTTATTTCTATATCCCCTTCATTTGTTTGGGTAATTTGATCTATCTCTCTATTTAAGATAGGTTTAGGTTCCACTGCCTGGGGTAGCGACCATGTCTCTGGAAAGTTGATTTCATTCCATTTGATTAACCTATTGGTCACTATATTTGAAGTTAATAAATTAGTTTGGACAAGAGTTGTTGTCCCTGGAAAAGATATTTGCTTAACATTTGGATTAAGCGTATTCAAAACCTTATAATAAACTCTATAACATATTGTTATTACTTCACTACCATGGTATAAAATTATACCCATTAGTATTAATAGTAAGTTGCATAGCATCTAAAATATTTTTGTCAGATAAAGACAAGCTCAAATGTGGAGAAACATTAAAATAAACAGGTCCATGACATAGACTTGTTTCAATTAAGGCAGTTAGAGAAGGTTTGAAGTCTCTACATCTACCGTCTCTAACATATGCAAGAAAACTTGCATTTAATCCCAGCAAGGTTAATGGTTTAAAGGCAATTTGCACAAGTCCAATATGAATAAAATTATAGTCTTTAAAAGGAAGTAAATCTTTTTTACTTCATAATTTTATGGTCTGAGTATTCTCAGAAACTGAAATTGTCTGTTCAATGGTTTTTACAGCATATCTTGATTTGAGATCAAAAATACCAAATTTATATATTTGGTTAGAAGGAACAGCAGGAATTGTCCATTTTGTTTTAATTGATCCAATTTTTTTTGGATATTCAGCTAATTCTTCATTCTTTATAGAATTATCTTGATGATTATAATCATCTATTTCCATATTAAAAGTTTGAGATATTGTTGTGGTTCAGACACTTAACCAGAATCAAAGCTAGATGAGTCAGTTGAACTCATGAATATACTATACTCCCAACATCTTATTTGTCATCTTTGCAAACAGTAAAACTGTTTAACTATCAACCCATAGGGATAGAAGGATTTCTCCCAAATCAAAGATGTCAAATGTTTTTAGCAAAAATTTTCTTTTTTAGAATCATGCTAATATTTCCTTCTACTGGAAAAAGATGATGATTCTTAAGAAAACACTAAAAACATTCTTAGATTTAAAAAACCACAAATAAGATGTTGTTAGGATAATATATTCATAATAATAACTCACCCATCGAATGGCTCTGATACCATTCAAGGGTCTGATACCATTCAAGGGTCCTCACCACAACAATTATTTAGTTAATCAACATATAATTAATTAATTGAAGTACGTGAAGGTATTTTCTAGGGTCTGATTGTGTGTATTAATTTTAAAGATATTCCAAAAAAATTAGGATATTACTTGGTTACTATGATGAGATGGAAAATGATGTCTCAAGAGCTCTACCGACTCATGAAGGAGGCGGCAAAGGCACACCTACCGCCCGTTTTGTGGGAGGAGTCTTATTGGCAACAGGGTCATCCTTTAGATTTTGAGTGCCCTGTGCAAAATTTGAATTTAGTGCCTTATTTTTTATTAGTCATATATATTGAAATAATGTTTTTAATACAGACTTTGTATTTGGAATCCTTGATGATTGTACTCAGATAATATTGTTTCTTTATCTATGCATGTGATTCCCATGTTTCTTTGAAACCTATTGTTATACTTGAGTTTCTTTTTTCTTTTATACTTTATGCTAAGCCTTAGTTTCCCGTTTGAGATTTAATATAATGAAGTGTGAGTACCGGGAATGGTACTGCACACTGTATTGAATCTTGAATTGTTCAAGTGGCACAGCTTGGGACGAAGCTTTTTCTTTTACAAAAATGCTATTTTGACAAAAAAAAATTGACAAATTGACAAGTTACCAACCTACAACACCAATTAACCAAGTTTTTTAGACTATTAGCCAACCTGCTTTTTCACGATTTTGAGGCGTGGATTAAAAGCTTGGTTAATTGATCGCTGCTAATAGTCTAAAAAACTTAGTTAATTGGTGTTGTAGGTTGATAACTCATCGATTTGTCAATTTTTTTTTGTCAAAATAACATTGTTGTTTCTTTTATTTGGTTAGTAATTAGTGATTAAATCGTATCTTATACTTGACGAAATTTCGTATTGATTGATGATGCCACATTCGAGTTGTGGACTTGGAGACCGATGAGAAATGTTTCCGAAATTTTGTAAGGTATAACATATGATATATATATATATATATATATATATATATATATATATATATATATATATATATATATATATATATATCCTCTTTATTAATGCAATAGCGCATCTTAACAGCATCTTTTGACATTTTGGTGGGAAAAATTTTTTCCCACCATTTACCAATATATCCTCATTTTTGCACCCCATTGTTTACCAATATCCCTTACTCTATATATTTTGAATCGACAACTATATTTTGTGCCCCACCATTTATCAATATACCCTCATTTTGTACCCAACTATTTACCAATATACCCCACTATATATTTTGGATCCGACATACATACTGCGACAATTTTTTTGTCCAACACTATTTTTTTTTATCCACTTTTGGTGGGAAAATTTTACTTCCACCATTTACCAATATACCCCTCATTTTGTACCACACTCCAATATACCCCACTCTATATTTTTGGACCGACATACCCTTGACAATTTTTTTTTTGTCCAACACTCTTTTTTTTTATCCACTTTTGATGAGAAAATTTTATTCCCACCATTTACCAATATACCCCTCATTTGTACCCCACTGTTTACCAATATACCCCCACTCTATATTTTTGGACCGACATACCCCCACTCTATTTTTGGTACCCCACCATTTACCAATATACCCCTCATTTTGTACCTCACTATTTACCAATATACCCCCACTCTATATTTTTGGACCGACATACCCCTGACAATTTTTTTTTTGTCCAACACTTTTTTTATTATCAAAATGTACCCCTCATTTTTACCCCACTGTTTACCAATATACCCCCACTCTATATTTTTGGACCGACTTTGTTGCCTCATCCCACCAAGGGCTATTGTTGCCTCTTCGTCTTATATATATGTGTTGCGTATTTTTATACCCCCCCTTATAAAATGTTAATGTTTTTTCGAAACTACATGCAGTAGGCACATTAATCACCTCCCGTGCATCGCATGAAATAATCCCTATATATTAATACACTAACGTGATTTCTCACGTTTTGAGCGGAATTTTTTTTTTCTTTTTTTAGTCCCTTTATGTAATTATTTTAAGTCCCTTTATGTGTGTTATTTAGTCATGTATGTGTTATAGTATGGTACACTTTACACTGGCTACTTTATTAATCAATTTGGGGAGGCATTTTTTGATAACATTAGTTATAAATAATGCAAACTTTTTTTTATAAGTCCCTTTATGTGTGTTACTTAGTCATGTATGTGTTATAGTATTGTACACTTTACACTGGCTACTTTAATTTTTATTTTTTTATAAGTCTCTTTATGTGTGTTACTTAGTCATGTATGTGTTATAGTATGGTACACTTTACACTGACTACTTTATTAATCAATTTTGGGAGACATTTTTTGATAACATTAATTGTAAATAGTGCAAACTTTATGTCAATTATTAATCTAGCAAAAATTAAAGTCCCACAATTTTTTTTGTCTAGCACTCATTGTTTTTTATTATCAAAATCATTTTGGTTTTTTTTTTATACTGTCATTGTTTATCAATATACCTCCACTCTATATTTTTATACAGACATACATCTGTAGGCCTGTTAATCACCTCCCCGTGCATCGCAAGGGCATGTGTCCTAGTATATATAAAAGGACTAACTATTAACAAAATGAAGAGAAAGTTCATCCCTGAATGGGATAGGGTCATACCAAATGTATGAGTTTATGGTCCCTAAAATATAAACAATACATTAATATATTATTTTGTAGTGTAGTCATGGGTCATATTTGGATGCATAGACCATAGTAATGTTGAGGAAAAACCCCTTGGACAGATTTTGATGGAAACAAATCTTTTTGACAAGTGTTTAAGTTCTCTGATTCATTATTGTGCTAATGAATCTTCTTGAATTAAGAACATGAACAATTCAATCAAGTCTCAAGAATGAAGTGTTCTAAGAAATCATCACATAAAAAGACTCAAATGAAATCTTATTAGAAGAAGAGAATGATGGCTTTGAAATGTTAAGAAGATAAAAATGAAGATTGCTATAAAGTTATGAAGAACCCTGTCAAAGAAGCCTAATTTTCATAAGAAGGCATGTTGATGCTTTGAAAGAAAACAATGATGGTCAAGAGATCTAAAGGAGATACATAAAAGAAGATAGTCATGTTGCTTCTTAAGAAGAGAAGGTTCATCTTCAAAGAGTCAAGTAAGAAGAGGTGGCAAGAATAAGGGTCTTCTCAAGAAGAGAAATCTAAATACACACAACCTCACATAATAAGAAGGGCCACGCTAACAAGATTTAGCAACAATATAAAGACTCATGCCAAAATGTATCCTTGATTGAGGAGGTCCTTAAAAAGATTCTATGGGACACTAGAAGATCACAAAACAATAGTACATAATGATTCAGAATATTACTCAAAAGACTCTTCAGAAGATTAACTCTTCTTAGTGATCATAAGCATTTATAACAATAAACTAACATCTAAGAAGGTTGAAGTTCAAGCCAAAATAATATACACCATTGACTTGCTTCGGTTTATAAGATACGGGTTCAGAAGCCACAGTGGCTACTGCTGCACATACGGATTCCAGCAGAAAGTGCAGAAAAGTACACTCGCTTTTTGGTTAAAGCTACGACGACTCCATTTGCCACTACGCCAGATTGGCTTAAAATGAGTGCCACCATGAGCAGCGTTTCCTCAAAGAGTGCTGCTTATCACAAAAACACGCTAGCTAATAAATAGCGTTTCCCTACAAACGCTGCGCATGACTCTACATTACGCCAGGAATAATCAGCGCTTTTTAAAAAGCGCTAAGTATTTGGGAGGACGCTTTGGATATATTCAGCGCTTTTTAAAAAGCGCTGCGTATCTGGGAGGACGTGTTTTGAAATGGGTGGCGTTTTTTAGGAAGCGCTACCCATTGTTGGAGTGAATAGCCAGCGCCACGTTCAGCAGCGCTCAAAAGCGCTGCCCATGGATAAAAAAAAACGCTGCCCATCTATTAGATCTGTTGTAGTGTTGGATTTGGAGACTTCTCCCAACGGGACTATTGGACAAAATCCTCTATAAATACTTGATAGAAGACCTCATTCAAGGTGTGAGATTGGATCAAAAGCTTTCTACAATGTTTCCTATCGTATGACTTCTCATTTCTCAACATGCTTCTAAAGCTTCTTCAATTCTCTCAACTATACTCAGTGCACTTCAAATTTCCATGCAAACTTTTCTGAGTATGCTTATAGCTTTATTGGCGATAATATGTTATAATTCATCGTACAACCCAAGCTATTGTATTCAAAACCAAACCCAAATACTACCTTATCATTATACCTACTTAACATGGCATATGTTTGCCTAATGGTTAATGAAGAATCCTTAGTAGGTTCTTAGGGGTATGTACCTTCATAACATGGAATAGGGTTGCTTGTCTGTTAACAAAGATTCCTAAGATGTTTCTAAGGGGTATTACAGTTAGTAGTGCTATGGAAGATAACTAGTGACACATTAGATAGAGCTGCAGAAGAAAACTATCATGTGCATTAAGCCTAGAAGGGTTGGAAAGTGTAAACTATTGGATAATAGTGAAAATATTCATTGGATGTGAGGAGTGGATGTAGCCCCTATTGATTAGGGTGAACCAATATACTTCTTGTGTGTCCTTTATTGCTTTCATATAATTTATCTCTCATGGAACATTGATTTAAGGGGAACACGATTTCTACTCTATTGTAAGAAGACTGATTTGAAAGGCTTCGTTCAATTTCAAAATAAGTTCTCTTGAGCTATCACCTCATAAAAACCACAACCTCTTACACGTCCTAATCAAGTCTTCGCCTTACTTAAGTATCAACACCAGTGCAAGAGGATATAATATCACTTTCTTAGCATTTATTAAAGTGTCTTGTCACTATCCAGCTCATAAGAAGATACAGTAGGTAGAGTTACCAAAGGTATCCAAATCTTCTTAGATTAGTGATTTGTATCTCTCCAACTAGTATCTTTATCTTCTCAGAAGACTGTTTGCATAAAAGGAAGAAAATAGCCTCTAATATCTTAAATCCCCCATCTCTTAAGAAGTCTATTTGATACTCTTCTACCTGATTTGGTTGTCCACGATACAAAATTTAAAAAGGGTCACAATTCAAATCCCCTTTTCTTGTGACTGCAGTTGACTTCAAGTAATTTTTTGAATGATGACGTAATAAGGAGCATCTTGTTGTTGAGGAGATACGCAATGTTATACAAAATTAACATGACAGGTTAAAGGGCTTGATTGTCTTTATGCATTTGTGTTGATTTCCAACCATTTAAAAATGCCCATCCAAACCGCCGCAACGGTATGGCACGGAAAAAAAATATGTGTTGTTAATAGATTCATCAACATGGCCACAACTTAACACAATTGGGAATCACTAATAATAATACCTCTTTCAATCAAGTTATCCTTTCCAACGATCATGTTTGGCAAGAGCTTACATTTGAATATAAACATTTTCAGAGGAACCAATTTATTTCATACTTTTTTGAGACTTGATTCTTCCTGGGCATTGGACAATGTCATATATAAGAAGCTCATATGGCAATTTTACCGAGTTTAGTCTTGATGTCCTTCCACACCCACCTATCACTTTTGATCTCTTGTAATTCTAATTATCTTGCTAGATTCCCCACCGAAAATTCTCTTTTAATCGAAATGGATAAGAGCCTCAAGAACGCTTGGTTATGGGGTTAATTCGAAACAAATGGCCCCTAAGTACCCACCTATAGCTTCGTTGATTCCCCAAGTTTTTCCCTACCAACTCCGAGAACCAATCAACTTCAACACCTCGACATATTCCTATCGAGCAACATTCTTCTGCCAAGATCAAGACAAGTGTGGGAGTCTTCATATTCACGAAGTTTGGATTATTCACCACCTCTTCTACATATATATATAATTTGCCGCAAAAACCTTCCCAAACACCTAACTGTTGGATTATTTTTTGGACTAGCATAGTCAGATAAATTTTGTCTAATACTCAAAGTTAAAGATGTCTACATATTGTGATCATATTGTTGTTGTTATTATTAATAATCCCAATTGTGTAATATATAATATTATAAGGATTATTTTATAGAGAAATTATGAATAATTGTATGATGTGGAATGTTTTGAGTGGGCTTACTATAATAGGTAAGTAGGCCCATGTTTTAGCAACCATTTTCACGATCTTTCATCCCAATCTAAAACTGCAATTGGGATTCAACTAATTGCAATTTGTTTAATCGTCAAAATATTAATTGCAATATATTGTAAAACTTGTGTGTTTCATTTTACCGTTGAGTCATCCCTCTTTCTTGATCCGTTTTTTCTTCCCCTCAAAAATGGCTTAAGTTCTAACCATAGATTTTTCTCCGTTTGAGTGGAAGAATGAAAATGGGTTCCCTATAAATATAATAGGTCGTTTTGCTAAAACTGTTTGTAATGACGCCTGATAAATGGGTTCGAAATTGGGTCAAAACGACCCGAATATCTGGTGTAAGGTAGGGAAGATAATCTGAATAATTTTTTTTATATTATTATATTTATACCATTCAATTGGAATAACATGATACGAGAGTTTTGGATTAGAAGAAGCTAGTAAATTCAACTGTTGGAATATTGGTATTTATAATAATTTTAATTTTAATATTTTAATTATTATTCATTTATTACAAACATTTTACAGATTATTATTTTGATTGTGGCTACTCAAGACTCTATGTATTTAACTTCTTAATTCTTGATGAACAACTGTGTTTTTTTTCCTTCTTTCTACATGTTTCTAATATTTTTTGTTTAAACCAGAAAGATTCACTGTGCCAAACGCACGTGTTTATATCTGAGATATGTTTAAATTTCATTACTAATTGTGTGAAACTTTCATGTATTGCATTGTTATTTTTGCTATAAATTTTATTGGAAATATTAAACTCAGTTTGTACTTGAGACTATTTGAGTTATTTGCATGATTGTGTGTTCACCTATCGTGAGACCAATTGTGACAATTTTGTTGGTAAAATTTGCATTGAGGATTATTCTAATGTCTTAATTACCCTATCGGTTTGTCCTTAGTGATAAAATTCCTAGTGTTTGTAATACTTAATGAATATTATGGGCTTAGAGTTTTATATCCTATCAATATTAATTTTAAGGAGGTGTTTTACTATTATTGTGATTTTAATTATATTGTACATTGTAATTTGAGACCCTTAGGCGGGATTACAATGTGCAATTAAAAGATTGTTTTATGATGTCGTTTGTGACACTTATTGAATATTGTGGCCTTAGAGTTTCAATATCCTATCGATATTTACTTTAAGGAGATGGTTTAATATTGTGATTTTAACTGTGCATTGTAATTCGAGACCCTTAGGCGGATGTGCAATTAAAAGATTGTTTTTTGGCTGTTGTTTGTGACTCTTATTGAGTATTATGGCCTTAAAGTTTTAATATCTTATCGATATTTACTTTAAGGAGTTGTTTTAATACTGTTGTGATTTTAATTGTGCATTGTAATTCGGGACCCTTAGGCGGGATTACAATGTGTAATTAAAAAATTGTTTTATGCCACCTTATTGAATATTATGGCCTTAGAGTTTAATATCCTATCGATGTAAACTTGAAGGAGATGTTTTATATTATTGTATTTTAATTGTGCATCGTAATCCGAGACCCTTAGGCGGGATTACAAAGTGCAATTAAAAGATTGTTTTATGTTGGCATGCTTCATAAATTATTTTGTTTGCTTATTCAGCATTGTCTTCTCAAATGAATGCCTTGACAAAGCTAACTGGGACTAATTATGATGACTGGGTTGAGTCTCTGAAACTATTCCATATTGTGGCTAATGTGGACATGGCTCACACTGAGGACGAGCCTACCAAACCTACAGACACTTCCTCCCCTACTGAAAGGTTAAAACATGATAAGTGGGTACACTAAAACAAAGTTTGCTTGATGACTATGAAGTACACTATGGAAAAGACAATTAAGGAAAGTATTCGCGATATTGAAAATGCCAAAGAGTTTCTCACAGCTGTTAGTGAGAAGTTTAAGAAACTTGAAAAGGCTGAGAAGTCCAAATATTTGAACTTATTGGCTAAAACTAAGTATGATGGGGTGAGTGGGGTTCGTGAGCATGTCATGAAGCTAGTGAATTGGTATAATAAGCTGAAATCCATGAAAGTGGAGTTGGGAGAGAGTTTTCTCATATGGCAAGTTTTTTTTAGAATCTCTTCCATCCCAATTTGATGTTTTGAGGACTTCCTATCATGCCCATCAGAATGAATGGAGTATTGATTAGATGATTTCTATTCTATCTCATCTCAAGAGGAGGAAATTATGAAAAAGGGAAAGTCTTATAGTGTGCAGCTTACTCATCACAGTGTTAACAACAACAACAAGAAGAAATTTTATGAGAAAAAAAATCAATAAACCTCAATTTAAGAAGAAAGGAAGTGGAAGTTTTGGTCAAACTTCTAGAGAAGGATTTAGTAAGCCCAAATACAAGTTCGATGGGAGGTGCAAGTTTTGTGACATTCTTGGGCACAAGCAAGTAGATTGTTGGAGGTTTAAAACCTAGCTTGAGGAGAAGAAAGGAGCTCAAAAGCATAATGAAACCAAATGAAGGAGAAATAGATATCGTAGTTGGGAATAGAGCTGGTAAGTGAAACATATAGGAGTTGTTTCTCTAAAGATTTCTTCTAGACATGTTTTAAATTTGAAACACACTGTTTATGTACCTTCTATAAAAGGAACTTGATTTCTGGTTCTGTGTTGGATGATTGTGGTTACTTTTTCCATTTCGGTAATAAAAGGGTTACTTTATATTACATTATGGGTCTGAAGTTTTGTGTGATGGTTTATATCTGTCGGATATTAGTTTTGTTCCTGGTATTGGAGAGAGTTCAATTGTTAATATTGTAGTAGGAATTAAAAGAGATAGAGTTACTGAAAATTCTTCCTTATTGAAAGTTTCCCGCGTCAGATTTTGTGGTGTTCTTGGTTTATCTCAAAAAAAAAGGTTATATTGAAAAGGTTCTTACGAGGTTCAATATGAAATCTTGTAACCCTTGTTCAGCATCCATTCAAAGGGTGAGAGACTCTCTAACACCCAGTGTCCTATGAGTGATACATAAAAGACTGTAATGGGAAAGGTCCCATATGCTTCTGCTGTTGGTAGTCTTATGAATTCTCAAGTGTGTACAGTCTCGGCATTGCTTATGTAATTGATGTACTTGGGAGATACTTAAGTAATTCTCCCAAGGGTTATATCCCCTAACTAAGGCTTTGACTGTTATGATTTTTGGCGGATCATGTAACCCATGTGGGTGTTGTGAGATCCTTGATGCCTTAGATTAGTGGGAGATAACAATTTTGTGGATCATGTAACCCGTATGGGTATTAATTGTAACATATTTTGATGCCTTGAGTTAGTGGGAGATTATGTTGTTATTTGGTTGCTTTTCTGGTTATTACTATTGGTGTTGTCAATTGTAGACAACTTTGTTGATCATAGTATGACATTATGCTTAAGACATTTTGGATCTTGTATCTTGGTGAGCATTTTGGGCGAATGTTTGGACTTATTTATTTAGAATTGCATAGTTGTTTATATTTAAAATGCATTTCCATATTTCACATCACCTATTGTTATCAAGTCACCGAGATCATAAGTGTCTGGTATATATGATTTCAACACTCCTATCGAGTATGATCTCTATACTACCTAGGTACTTAAAATCTCATTTCGGACCATTTGCTGAAAGTTGTGTTGTTGTTATGACATCTTATTATGGCCACATATTGTGAAATTAGTCTCGAGTATTATTTCTGACTCATGCTGTCCAAGTGGGAGATTGTTGGAATATTATTTTTTGGACTAACATGGTCAGGTAAATTTTGTCTAATACTCAGAGTTAAAGATGCCTACATATTGTGATCATATTGTTGTTGTTATTATTAATAATCCCAATTGTGTAATATGTAATATTATAGGGATTATTTTATAGAGAAATTATGAATAATTGTATGATGTGGAATGTTTTGAGTGGGCTTACTATAATAGGTTAGTAGGCCCCTGTTTTACAAAGAGGAAAGTCCCTACTTCTAGCTATAGGGTTTTGTGTTGTCTGACCTATTGTGACTTCACACTGAAAACAGCTCTGTGGAATAGAAGTAGCTTTTCTCTCCTCACACATAGAAACCGGAATCAACTCATCCCTCATGGATTCATCTTCCTATTCAGGTAATTCTAATTCACAATCTTTATCATGGTTGATTAGTATGTTTCAATTTTATGATTAGAAATATTATTGAAATTTCTTATTTCGGTTTTCACTAACTCCCCAAGAATTAGACGTTGCCTCAATTTTCCTCAGAAAGTTAGATTCATTAATTGAGAATCCTTCACCCCCACTATATATCTCCATCACACGGTGGCGAATCCAGAGAATTTTATCAATTGGGGAAAGAAAATAATTTTTCTATAATATGCCACAAGAAAAATATTAGAAGTTTTCAGAAAATATACGATCATGTATGTGACAAAACAACTTCAAAAAACATATTCAAAAAATGTTGTATGATACTTTCATAA
This sequence comes from Oxytropis ochrocephala, assembly GCA_020916435.1. NCBI lineage: Eukaryota > Viridiplantae > Streptophyta > Magnoliopsida > Fabales > Fabaceae > Oxytropis > Oxytropis ochrocephala. The sequence continues at coordinate 59,495,769 of CM037090.1, read as the reverse complement.
TCAATACTATCAAAAATATATCTCTTAGTATATGTAACAAGACAACTATTCAACTATTGATCTCTCATTGACTGAGGAGCTCATTCTTCACAATACTCAATGCAGAGAAACATCTTTCAACCTTGTAGTTGCTAGAAGCAAAACTTGTTTTTTTTACTTGAGATTGGAAACTAAAATTAATGAGTTGGAATAGTGTATTTGAGTAATTAAATATTAATGGGTCAAAGTCAATCTTTTAGTGGCGGAAAATAAAAGATTAAGTATTTGTATATGAATTTTTTTTTTGGTGGGGGCAATTGTCCCCATACTACTCAAAAGTCCACATTCGCCTCTGTCTACACACAATCATCTACTAGAAAAAGCTTAAATAGTCACGGATTTGTCAAACAAAAAGTTAAAATTTGTCTCTAAGTTTGTCTTAAAGTATCAGTGACGCCAAATTTAGAGACCCATTTCGTCTCTAATTTGCATCGCTATTTTCAATTTTCTAGTAATGATCGATTATTTCACCTAAGGAATTTTATTCCTGCTACCAAATTCATCCCATATAACTAGTTTTAATCGTAACACAGTAATGTGCCAACGTGAACCGTCAGAACTCAAGAGATAAGTCTTCTATCTCTTGATCTGATAGTCCACATTGGCGAAACACCATGTTGCGCGCGAGAGAGGATTCAGATCCATCTTAATAGAGTAAATATATTGGTGCAAATATTAAAGTATAAAACAGTATCTGTTTTAGTTAAAGCCAGGGGCGGATCTTCTTTAGGGCCCGGGAGGGCCACGCCCCGCCCCAAAAAAACTTGTAAAATTACCTAAATAGGCCTAGTTTTAAATATCAACTACTCAATATATACCAACTTTGCGCCCAAAAGACAACTCTAGCAATATGACGCAGCGGTTGAAACTAGTTCTTTTTACCCTTTGGTCCCGTGTTCGATTCCAGTTGGAGACCTTTTTAATTTATTTATCTTAAAATAACACAAACAAGCTCTTATTATTTTCTGATATTGCCAAATTTGTTAAAATGAGAATTGAACCCAAGACCTTAGCAAGGTTCACCGCACTCATAAACCACAATGACACTAACCAATATTAATACAAAATTAACAATATGCAAATATATCTAATACAAAAGAAAAATATGTTTTTTTATGCAATATATGTAATTATATATATATATATATATATATATATATATATATATATATATATATATATATATATATATACATATAATTGTATGGTATTTTGAAGTATAAATTTTATTCAAATGTTTATTGTAATCACATCTTTTATATTAAAATTACAAAAATATGAATAAATATTGATAATTTTCAAAAAAAACATCTCAGTATTTTAAAATTAAAATCAAATAAATCTAAGACTATCTTTTTACAAACAACATCAGTTGAGTCACTATGTAAAGTCAAAGTTATATTTTTAGTTATTTAATTTTGTTTATAAATAATTTTAATTTATATTTATCTATTTTTACTGTATTTGCGTTTCTACGTCTCTATTCATGCATTTTTGAATTTCCACGACACTTTTATGAGCGGCCCACCCCAACTTTTCGGTCAAGATCCGCCACTGGTTAAAGCCACGTTGGCAAAAGCAGCTAGACTACCCATCTCATATACAAATGTATCATGTAACTAAATCAAGTCAATGAAATCAGTTTTACAATTCCAGAAAATGAATAGTCTCACATTCACAATTTCTCTCTCAAGCTCATAGAGCTATATCATGGTATCATTCGCCTTCTTCCCCTGGGTGCATAACAAAATTCTGTTACATATCATTTCATCATCTTTGCGCTCCACTCCATTGCTAATCTAATTTTGCATTCTTGCGCAACTCTTACGCACGGATCGCTAATCTGCTACAACAATCCAACATCTTAGTCTTCTCCTCTCTGCAACTTTCATCATCTGCTAGAATCTTCGTCCAGCAATGGAAACAGTATCAACAACCAACCAAGTTATCCTCGATTAAGAATAAACACAAGTTTTTCAAACAGCTTCATCTCTGAATTCTGATTCAAATTTTATAACTAGTCCAAAACTTTCTATAAAATAGAGGATAAGAATTTTTTTATTATGGAATGAACAATTTGAAGGAGTGATACTCACTCACAATCTCCAAAGATTTCTAGTTAATGCACAAATTCCACCAAAATACAATTTTACTGCTGATGAAATACAGAACTGTTGAAAAATTCAAGTGTGAGTAGCTAAGTCCCACATCGGCTAGGAATGTGCTATGTGAATGACATATAAGAGAGGGGACCCATATACCTAATACCTTAAGGTTTTGGGTAGAGATGTGGTGTCCAAGTCTCTTGGTGGTCCGTTCATTGGATAGCTCGGTAATTCTCCCCATGCTCCCCCGGACTCCCCAACAATTGGTATCAATAGCAACGTTGAGAGACATCCATGGAAATGGCAAAATACAACATTGAGAAGTTCACTGGAAAGAATAATTTTGATCTATGGAAGATGAAGATGCGTGTCATGCTTGTGCAGCAAGGTCTAGAGGAGGCTATTGAAGGGGAAGATAAGCTACCTGAGACAATGACAGCAAAAGAAAAGAAAGAGGTAATGAATAAAGCTTATAGTTTTATAATCTTGTGTTTAGGTGATAAGGTTCTTAGAGAGATATCTAAGGAGAAATCTGTTGCGGCTATTTGGCTAAAACTTGAGAGTCTTTATATGACTAAGTCACTAGCAAATAGGTTATACCTAAAACAAAGATTATACACATTTAAGATGCAATTTGGTACTTCAATAACTGATCATATAGATGAATTCAATAAATTGATATTGGATCTTGAAAACTTTGATGTGAAAGTTGATGATGAAGACCAGCCTTTACTGCTGATTAGATCACTTAATGATTCATATGATATCTTGGCTGATACCCTCATATATGGAAGAGAATCTATTACCCTTGAAGAAGTTCAAGCTGCTCTCATGTCCAAGGAATTGTCAAAGAAAAGGGATTCCAAGGATAATGAGCAAAATGAGAGCCTTATGGCTCGAGGAAGGAGTGAGAAAAGAGAAGGAAAGGGAAAGAATAGATCAAGATCCAAATCTAAGGTCAAGCATAACAGATGTTTCATATGCAACAAGGAAGGACACTACAAGAATAAGTGCCCTGATAAGAAGACTGTGAAGAGCCAAAAGAATGATGATGAAGGTAATGCTTCATATGCTTCTGATGGCTATGACAGTTGTGAAGTATTGGTTGCTGCAAATTGTGAAGAAGAAGAGGATTGTGAGATAGATGCCACCACAGAAGCCAAGTGTGAGGAGAATTGGGCAATGGACTTTGCTTGCTCATACAACATGTGCTCTAGGAGGGACTGATTTTGTTGATTGCAAGCCATTAGACACTAGTAGAGTGTTAATGGGTAATAACAAGGCCTGCAAAATTAGAGGAATTGGAACTGTCAAGCTAAGATTAGCTGATTGCTCAATCAAATTGTTGACTGATGTGAGACATGTACCAGAACTAAAGAGACCTCTAATCTCTCTAGGGGCGTTAGAAGCATCTGGTTACAGTTTTTAAGGTGAAGATGGCTTGCTAAAAGTCATGAAAGGGTCAAGAGTAGTGACTAAAGGGGAAAGGAAGAACAACAAACTGTATATCCTTCAAGGTAGCACTGTGACAGGCGAAGCACATGCTACAAGCGCTACAATTGACAAAACTCTCATATGGCACCAAAGGCTTGGGCATATGAGTGAGAAAGGTTTAAAGGAATTGGAGAAACAAGGTCTACTTTGTGGTGACAGAATTGACAAGCTAGGATTCTGTGAGCATTGTGTTATGGGCAAGCAAACAAGAGTAAAGTTTGCTACAGGCATACACAAGACAAAGGAGAGGCTTGAGTACATCCATTCAGATCTGTGGGGGCCATCACAGACACCAACTCATGGTGGTAAGAGGTATTTTCTTTCCTTAACTGATGATTACAGTAGAAAGGTTTGGATATATCTGTTAAAAACAAAAGATGAAGCGTTTAAAACTTTTGTTGATTGGAAGAAAATGGTTGAAAATCAATGTGACTTAAAAGTGAAAGCACTTAGGACAGATAATGGTCTTGAATTTTGCAATGAAGAATTTAATATGTTTTGCAAGGAAAATGGCATTTACAGGAATTTGACAATAAGAGGCACACCACAGCAAAATGGCTTAGTAGAAAGATTAAATAGGACTTTGCTTGAGAAGGTTAGGTGTATGCTAACAAGTGCCTAAAGCATTTTGGGGTGAAGCAATCAATACTGCATGCTATTTGGTGAATAGAAGTCCATCTACAGCATTGAATTTCAAAACTCCACAAGAGATGTGGACTGGTGAGGCACCAAATCTCCAAAACCTGAGGATATTTAGCTGCCCTGCATATTATCATGTGAAAGAAGGAAAACTTGAACCAAGGTCAAAGAAAGGAATCTTCATGGGCTATCCAAATGGTGTCAAGGGGTATAGAGTGTGGCTAACAGAAGAAAAGAAGAGTATTATCAGTAGAGATGTGGTATTCCAAGAATCAAAGCTGATGGAGAACACATTGAGCAATGAGACACTTGGAATGACAGAGCAGAACAAGGAATCACAGGTTGAGGTGGAGTTAGAGAAGAGTCAAGCTCAAATTGATGAAAATCAGCATCAAAATGAGCAAGGTGAGGACTCTTCATCTAGCTCAGACATTAAACAAGAAGATAACAACAATGAGGATGATGACTTGCTTGCTAGAGACAAAACCCGAAGACGAATCAAACCACCTGTTAGATTTGTGGAAGAGGCTGATACTGCTTATGCACTTAATACTGCTATGGAATTTGTGAATGAAGAACCAACTAGCTATCAAGAAGCAATAACTTGTTGTGATAAGCTTCATTGGCACAATGCAATGAAGGAAGAAATGGTTTCACTTCACACAAATCAAACTTGGGAATTGGTCAAGAAGCCTACTGGTGTGAAACTAGTAGGGTGTAAATGGATTTACAAGAAAAAGGAAGGTATGACAGACAAGGATCCACCTAGATACAAAGCTAGGTTAGTTGCAAAGGGATACACTCAAATAGAAGGTATTGATTACTCTGAAATTTTCTCTCTTGTTGTAAAACACAGTTCTATTAGAGTACTTCTATCTCTAGTAGTTCACTACAACATGACACTTGAACAAATGGATGTGAAGACTGCTTTTTTACATGGAGTATTGGAGGAGAAAATTCATATGACTCAACAAAAGGGTTTTGAGGAGAAGGGCAAGGAGGATCAAGTATGTCTACTAAAGAAATCCTTGTATGGACTGAAGCAATCACCTAGACAGTGGTATAAGAGGTTTGACACTTACATGATAGACATAAAATTCAAAAGAAGCAATTATGATAGTTGTGTCTACTTCAAAGAGCTAAGTGACAAGAATTATATCTACCTACTGCTCTATGTTGATGATATGCTCATAGCTAGCAGAAATGACTATGAGTTACTGAAGTTAAAGAAATTGCTTGCTAAGGAATTTGACACGAAGGATTTGGGTGAAGCAAACAAGATCCTTGGAATGGAAATCAAAAGGGAAAGGGAAAAACAAGTTCTTAGCATCACTCAATCTGGCTATGCTAAGAAAATCATAGAGAAATTTAACATGACAAATGCTAAACCTGCTAATTTGCCCTTGGAGGCACAAATCAAGTTGTCTCGAGATGATTTTCCATCTACAGAAGGAGAGAAGGCTCAAATGCAGAAAATTCTTTATGCTAGTGCAGTTGGAAGTCTAATGTATGCAATGGTATGCACTAGACCTGATCTAGCCTATTCTCTAAGCTTGATCGTGCAGGTACCTTGCGAGTCGGGACAATGAACATTGGGTTCTTTGCTAAATGTGTTCTAAGATACTTAAAAGGAAGTATCAGTACTAGTTTGGTATACAGTCAAGGAGGTAAGGATCAAGGTGGAGTTATAGGGTATGTGGATTCAAACTTTGCTGGTGATCGTGACAAGAGAAGGTCATTAACAGACTATGTTTTCACACTATTTGGTAACACAATTAGTTGGAAAGCATCTCTGCAACATGTAGTTGCTCTATCCACAACCGATCTTTGAGTATATTGGTGTGACAGAGGCGATGAAAGAAGCACTGTGGTTAAAAGGATTGGTCAATGAACTAGGTGTGAAACAGGACAGTGTAAGTGTGTATTGTGACAACCAAAGTGCAATTCACTTGTGTAATAATCAAGCCTATCATGAAAGGACAAAACACATTGACACAAGACTTCATTGGATCAAAGACATCATAGCTCAAGGTGGAGTTAAGATACAGAAGGTTCACACAAGTGAAAATCTAGCTGATTTCATCACCAAGGTGGTATCACTTGGCAAGTTCAAGCATTGCTTGAATTTGCTAAGTACTGGTTAAGTATGGTGATGAGTTTGAACTAAGTTTTCTGCAAGGTTCTTGCTGCATAGGTGGTTCCAGTGTTGCCAAGGTGGAGATTGTGATGACGTGGCAACAATTTCACTTCAGACCCTATAAGTTTGTGCCACGTGTCACTGTGGTATTGGACAGTTTCAAAAATCGGTTATAACGGCCTTTTGAATGTGTTCTTTGCGCGCTTTCTAGCTCGTCCTTATAAATCTAGCTTTGAGTTGTAAATTCAAGAGTAACTGAACTCTAAAGATTCATTTGGGTGTGTGCGAGTGAAACACGGGTGAATTAGGGTTCTGGGTTGTGAGGGGGATCAATTGAATTGGGAATTCTTAACACATTGTAAACTTGAATTGTGATTGATTGAATGCAGTAAGAACTAAGCAATTGCTTAGTTCCCCAGACGTAGGTATCATTTTGATGCGGAACTGGGTGATCATTTTCGCGTGTATTGTTCTTTAATTGCTTAATTTCTGGTTTTCCCCAATTTGCGATTCTAGGGTTCTTAATTAGGGTTGATTAATTCGCTTATTCAATCGGTTAATTGAGTTCTGTAATTCGTGCGTTGTGTAATTGGGATTGAGTCTCAATCAATCTTACAAAGAATTTGGCAGAATTTCATTGTCTAATCTCAACAAGAACAAATTAAGTCTCAACTGAATATGTGAAATGGATTGGGAAGGACGAGGCATTATACACCTGGCTCCTGTCAACATTATTTGATATTATCTCGCCTAGAGTCTTGAGTTGTTAACATGCTAGTTAAGTTTGGGATAAAATTCATAAACACTTTTATGCTCACCTCAAGGCTAAAGCACGATAGTTACGCAAAGAATTGAAAATCCTCAAGAAAGGCACAAAAAGTTTTTCTGAATTTGTAACTAAAGTTCACACTATTGCTGATTCACTTGATGCTATTGGTGAAGAGGTCAAGGATTAGAACTTCATGGAAATTACTCCCTCCGGTCCACAATATAAGAGAAAAAACCGGACATCTCACATAACAATGAATAACATTGAAATCAACCATTATCATTTAATAAGGCTAAAAGTTTATCTTCTTTCCAAGATTGCCCTTTTCATTTAATGATGATTTACACTCCTAATTAAAGATAACATTATTAACTACACCACTTAAATAGGGGTAAATTTGGGATTGATGATTTAATACAATTCAAAAATTGTGTTTATTTCTTATATTGTGGACCACCAAAACTCAATTTTTTTCTTTTATATTGTGGACAGGAGGGAGTATCTTGGAAGGTTTTCCAAAGGAATACAATGCATTTGTCATGATGTATTATGTCAAACATGATAACACAGGTTTGGTGGAATTAAAATCTCTGCTTCTTGTGCAAGAGGCAATTGGACAAGTTTCGCCAAGAACTAACCTCCCCTGCTCCCTCAGCCAATGTAGTGCAAGCTACTGTTCAGAACAGTAATCCTCAAGCCAATGCAATTACTACATCTGCTCCTACATATTAGAACAACAATTCTTCATTCATTCGGCAAATACAGGTTTAACCGTGGAAGAGGCCGTGGTAGCTTCAGAGGTAACTCTAATACTTACCATAATCCCAATTACACACTGGTGTGTGGAAAAGTGATGTGAAAGTGTACATAGCCTATGGGGAGACCTTTTCTCTGGTCATAAAACCAGCAACTATCAGAATTCTACTCACATTAGCTCTTACATACAAATGGGAAATACAACAAATTGATATAAATAATGCATTTATCAATGGCACCTTACAAGAGAAAATTTACATGCAACAACCACCAGGGTTTGTTTCAAATAACAAACAACTTGTTTACAAGTTACATAGATCTCTTTATGGGCTCAAACAGACACCACAAGCATGGTATCAACACTACAAGATATCGAGCTATAGCGGCGGATTTTTTCCGGCGGATTTTGGATGTTACCGGTGGATTTTTGGGCCGGCAAATATGGGTTTTTGTGGTTTAGTCCCAGTAAATGTGACCACTCCTTATTTGTGTACACTAAAACTGGTGTTCAACTCTATGCACTAGTTTTTGTGGATGATATTTTAATTACAGGATCATCAACTACGCTAATTCATGATCTAATCAGGATGCAAGTTCCGGTGCCTTAAAACATTTGGGTAAACCAGAGTATTTTCTAGGGATTGAAGTCAAATACGTGCCAATTGGTTCCTTGCTCTTAACCTAGACAAAGTATGTTGCAAATCTCCTTGAGCGAGCTCAAATGACCGTCTGCGGTGCCATGACTACTCCTATGATGTTGAATACCAAATTGAGTCACCATGGAACCAATTCTCTCGTTGATCCCTCTTAGTATCGCTCAATTGTTGGTGCACAACAGTACACCACACTTACTCGACCAGATATTGCCTTTAGCGTCAACAAAGTGTGCCAATTGCTGCTCCTCTTGAATCTCACTTGCGAGCCGTTAAAAGAATTCTACGATATCTCAGTGAAATGGTGCATATGGGTCTTCTTCTTTGACCAACTCAGCAGGACATATTGTTCTCTGTTAGGGTTCTGGCCGATTGATTGGGCTAGTGGCGTATTTTTGGCCAAATTTGATATCTGGAGCTCCAAAAAGCAAACCCTAGTCACTCGATCGATCGATCGATCTTTGAGTATCGTGGTCTCGCCAACGCCACCGCAGAGCGATATGGGTACAATCACTGTTGACTGAGCTGCGAGTTCCCTTCCAAACACCCACACTTCTCTGCGACAACCTCAGTGTCGTAATGATCCTGCACAACCCGGTTCTTCGTTCGAAAATGAAGCATCTTGAGATTGATCTTCATTTCGTGCGAGATAAAGTATTGGCTCAGTATTTGCAAATCAGACGAGTCCGAGCCAGGGCGAAATAGTGGATGCGCTTACTAGGCCATTCACGACCACAAGTTTCTGGATTTGGGGTCAAACTCAAAGCAGTGTCTCCCTTAGGCCCAACTCTGAGTTTGAAGGGGGCGTAATAGAGTAAATATAGTGGTTCAAATAGTAAAGTGTAAAACAATTTTTGTTTTAGTTAAAGCCACTTTGGCAAAAGCTGTTAGGGTACTCATCTCATATATAAATATATCATGTAGCTGAATCAAATCAATGAAATCATTTTTACAAATCCATAAAATGAATACTCTAACATTCACAATATCTCTCTCAAGCAGCTTCATCTGAGCATTTCCAATGCAAGTTGCTTACAAATTGCTGAATAATAAAATACTATATATATGTGTGCCATGTATGAAAGAGGGTTGCATAAAATTTTGAGAGTTTCATATCTAAGCAAATTTGAGAGAGAGTTTATAGTATTTAAATATTATTTCTTTTGCTTTTGAGAGTGTAAATTTAGGAGAGAGAATATAAGGTGATGAAGAGAGAGACAATATTTGTGATTTAAAATGATTCATTTGCTAAAAACTTCTATTGGAGTGAAATTTTAATAGATGTCTTAAATATAATGTGGCATTGTATGCAACTTAAAGTGTGTTGTTTACTTTTTTTACCATTGTAGATGCTCTCACATCTTCATATAAGGTTACTACTACTCAGATCGGAGTTTTTTTTTTTTTTTGACTTGAAAGACATCTCATTCTATTGAGTGAGGTAAAACAGAGCACAAGGCATCATTACAGACGATAGAGTTAACGGGTTCAGGGACATATCCCTCCCAATACATATTACCTAATTGCTTAGCTAGACTAACTAGAGCATGAGCAGCTTGATTACAATTACGTCTAACAAAGGAAATCCTAGAGTTAGGAACTTGAGCTAATAGATGATTACAGTCAACTACAATATTCTCAATAGAGATGTCAGATTTGGAACCATGGCAGCAAAGAACCACCACTTCAGTATCACATTCAAAACAACAATTTGAGAGGTTCCTAGCTCTAGCCCATTCAATGGACCATCTCAGACTCGTGGCTTCAGCAACAGTGGGGCTGATTTTACCTCTCCAAACCGAAGTCCCAACATGTAAAACAACACCAGCATCATTTCTAACCAAAAAACCCCAGGCAGCAGTATTATCAGCAAAGCAGCCCGCATCTACATTGATCTTGATCCGGTCACTAGATGGAGCAACCCAAAAATTCCTGTTAGCCTCCACCTGAGAGCTACGGTTCTCTGCTGAATTGGCAGCATTAAAATCCTCAAAAAAAATAGCACTATCAGCTGCTATATTCATCGGTTTAAACACTGAGTTGTTAAAAATGAGATCATTACGGCCCTTCCAAATCTTCCACAGCGTAGTGCAAAATAATTGTCTAGCAAAAATATCATTCACAGAAATCCAATGATGAAGACATGACATAAAATCAGAGTGACTTGGGATGTGGATCCCCAAAGGAGATGAGAACCACACTAGCTTAGCCAATTCACAATTCATAAACAGATGACTAATAGTTTCAGAGCTAGAACAACACAGAGGACATTAAGTGTCAAGTGAAATACCTTTCCTCTCTAATCTGGACCTGGTAGGCAAGATGTCTTTTGAAAGTCTCCAAATGAAATTCTTCACACTATTAGGAGTTTTGATCTTCCAAATAGCCTTCCAAAGAGATAGATTTGATGAATTTGAAGACTCAGCCAAACTTTTGGAGTTCTCATTCTTCAACAAGTGGTATGCTGATCTAACCGAATAGAGTCCATGCTTCTCAAAATGCCAAACCAATCTGTCATCAGGCAACCTCATAGACACAGGAATGTTGACAATCTGCTTAGCCTCAAAAGGATTAAATATGCTAAAAATGAGATGCCTATTCCATTACTTTGTGTCAGGATCAATGAGAGAAGAAACAGTAGCATCAGCTTGAAGGATATTCACAGGTCTACAGACCTTGAAGTTTGCCTGCTGAGGGAGCCACCTATCTTGCCAAATCTTAACTTTCTGCCCGTTACCAATCAGCCACCTAGAACCTTTCTCCATAACTTTCTGAGCACTCAAAATACTCCTCCAAGTGTAGCTTGGTTGGAATGCCGTTGTAGCCTCAAGGAAATTTGTTCTAGGATAGTATCGGCCCTTGAACACTCTTGCCATCAGAGAAGAGGAATCATACACAAGTCTCCAACATTGTTTACCAAGAAGGGCAATGTTGAAGTCACTGAAACCCCTGAAACCCATACCACCTCTAGATTTACTCTCCCCAAGCTTGCTCCAACTCATCCAATGGATTTTCCTCTGTGTATCCAAAGATCCCCACCAGAACTTGGCAACCATATTTTCAATCTCCCTGCAAACCCCCTCAGGCATTTTGTAACAGCTCATGATATAATTTGGTATTGATTGAGCAATAAACTTGATTAGGGTTTCTTTACCAGCCCTAGAAAGAAACTTCTCTTTCCAACCCTTAACCTTCTTCCAAACCCTGTCTTGAACAAGAGAGAAAACCTCCTTCTTAGACCTCCCAAACACCACTAGAAGACCAAGGTACTTAGAGTGGTGTGTCACAGCCTTTATCCCAATCTGGTTCCAGATAATTTGTTGTTCTTGGATAGGCACATTTCGGCTATATGACATATCAGACTTATCAAAATTGACAAGCTGACCCGAGGCAGCTTGGTAAGAATCAAGGATTTTAGCAATAGAAGCAGCTTCAAGAGAATTAGCCCTAGCAAATAGCAAGCTATCATCCGCAAAAAGTAGATGAGTTATAGAGGGGGCATTCCTAGCAACCTGAACTCCATGAATAGCACCATGATGACTACTATTATGTAACATTCCAGAGAGGACATTAGCACACAAGATAAAAAGATAAGGGGAAAGGGGATCTCCCTGTCTGATACCTCTCTCAGGTGTAAAAACTCAACTAGGTTGGCCATTTATCAGAACTTGGTAGCTCATCGTAGTAATGCAAGATAAAATGAGCTTGGTGAAGTTTTCAGGGAAACCGGATTTTAAAAGGGCAGTTTTAATGAAGTTCCACTCTAACCTATCATAAGCTTTAGCCATATCAAGCTTGAGGGCCATTGTTGCACCCCGAAAAATCCCGATTTGGGTTTCTCAATGTACAACGTGGAAAAATTATGAAGCCGCCACCAATATTTTAATTTTAAGACCAAAACATTGAAAAAAGGTCTTTTGAACAAAGCGGATGGTCTTTTGAAACTAGAGATATAGGTTCGGGGGTCGACACGTGCGGGGAAGGTGTTAGCACTTTCACGCGTCCTCTCACCGAGAGGAACCTTTAATTAAGTGTGTGGTTTTACGTTTAATTTGAAAAATACCTAGATTTGCCTATCTATTGCTTGTTTGAAGCGAATGGGGGAAACTTAATAAAAAAATTTATTTTTGGCGCTTGACGAGAGTTAGCCTCTCGCTCCTACGTATCTCCCAGTGCGATGGAGAATTCAAAGCTACGTAGTTCTTGTTTGTCGTGAAAAGGTTTTTGTTTTTTTATCTTGTTTAATGAGTTTTCGAAATAGGACGAGTATTCAGCGAATGATTAAACTAACAAAGGTTATGGGTAACCACCGCTAAGTACTATTGAAAATGAGAGTCACTACCGCAGGTCAGACGAACAAAGGTTCTGATTGACTGTTAGTAGCGACTCGTTTTTATTTGTTCTTTTGAAAATGATTTTTTTTTAAAAAAAGATTGATTGGCACGAATGATCAAACTAACAGAGGTTATGGGTGATCACCGCTTTATTGTTCTTTTGGGAAAAGCCATTGCCACCAATGACTAGACGAACAAAGGTTCTGATTAGCCACTAGCAACAATGGGTTTGAAAATAATTCTTTTCGTTTGTTTTATGAAAATGACTTTTGTTTATTGCGCTTGACGAGAACGTGACTCGCTCCTACGTATCCCAAATGAGAATCAAAGCGACGTAGTTCTGATTTGAAAATGAAAATGTTTTGAAAGGGTTTTGGAGAAAGGAAGAGCTTTCATAACGATCAAGCAAGCAAAGGCTTTGAGTGATCATTACTAATAACTCTTGATAGCGTTCATGCCAATCAAACAAGCCAAGGCTTTGGGTGATAGTCACTAATAACTTGTGTTAATTAGAAAAGAGTTGGAATGATTTTGGGGGAAAAGGGTGAAGTTATTATCAATGATTGGTTACAAACTTTAGGCGCATTCAAATAATCATGCGTATGTCACACATCAACTAAGACTAAACATGCCGATACAATCAGAGATTCAATTGTCAAGGATGCAAGGTGAATTTCTCAAAACAAATGCGTGTGTGTGAGGGCAAATGCATTTACCCTAATGACTCTATGCTACAACGGGCATGCAGCTTACATATTCATTAGGAGGTCATACACGTTGAGGGAACGACACACAGTTAAGTCAAGACAATTTAAGTAGCATCGAAAACAAGTAAACAATTGATTATAGGCATAGAATGATCTTAGTTAAATTAATGACATGTGAGCAACGATTTCTTAATAACATGAACTAAGAGAAATTGCGTAAAGGCTAAAGTAAGTCTATCATTTGCAATACCTCACGAACCCTAAACCCTAAACATACAATCTCATTTATTATTCACCAAGAAATTAAAGGGGAAGGTTGAATCACATAGAGCAATCCTCTCACTTTGAGAACCAAGTGCCCAGGCACTAGTGAGAATCAACTTGTCTATCATCAACAACTAACAATAACTAAAGTAAAACAAGAATACATAAACAAAGTTAAGTCATTTCTAGCAATCCTCACCACTTAGATCAAAGTGCACTAGGCACTAGTGGGAATCATATTGCTAGATCATCAACCAACAACAAAAATAACATTTAACACTAAAATGAAATACTAACAACAATACTAAACATCATCAAGCAAAGAATAACAATAAAATCAAACCGAAAATATTCTAATCATAGGTCCACATTTTATTAAAAAAAAAAAAAAGGCTGTACTCAAAACGTGGGGGGTGTGGTTAACAATCAGGTGTTAAAAAAAACTAAAAAAACAAAAATAACAAAGGAGCCCAGATTTGCACAACATTTCAACATAACAACAAACAAAACAAAAAAACCTAAACTAACCTCCCCTCTCATGCGCCGCTCCACTTCATTTGGCAGAGGGGGAAGAACATATCAAGAGAGAAATGCAAATCGAGAGAGAGGAAAGCAAATCGAGAGAGAGAGAAGAACAGATCGAGAGAGAGAGATGCAGATCTAGCGAGAGAGAGTACCGCGCGAGAGAGAGAGAAGTTCGGGGTGAGCTCGCCGGCGACGTTCTCGGTGGTTTGAGCGGCGTGGTAACGATGGCTTGTGGTGGTTCTCCGGCGGTGGCGCGCGACAGTATGGTGGTAAGAGAGGGAGAGGTTGAACGCACGGTGGTTCGGTTTTGGGGTGAGAGAGATAAACGAAGACGAGGGGCTGAGATGGCGGTGGTTCGCGACGGCGGAGGTGCGGTGGTTTCAAGGTGGTTCTGGTTCTGTGTTTGTTGTGTTCTGTTTTGTGTTTTTTTCGTTCTCTGTTTTGCGTTTTTGTTCTCAGTGTCTCCTCCTCTTCCTCCTTGTCTGTGTGTGTTGGGTTTGTCTCTGTTTTGGTTTTTCTGTTGTTTTTTTGTTGAGTGTATGCGTGAGTTTTGGCTTGCTGTTCTGGTTTGTGCCTCTGTATTGTTGTTCTCTGTTGTGTGCTTTTTTTTCAATGTGCTATGTGTTGTGTGATTTTTCAGTGTATGTGTTCTTCTCAGTGTAAGTGTTCTGTGTTGGGTGTGTTGAGTTTGTTGTGTATTTTTCTGTGTTTTGTGTTTTTTTTCATTGTATGTGTGTTGCGTTCTTCTCCCCCTCCATCAGTGCTTGAAGCTCAATTTATAGTGCTCTTATTGTGGTGTAGGTGTGGTATTGAGCAGGAAATCAAAACTCTTGGGAGACCACCACCGAGGCAAAGAAGTAGAAGGGTTAAGGTGTATCTGCCCAAGGCTGCAATGTCTTTCTTTGGAAATGAGTACCAAACAAGGGGACATGAAGAAGGAAGTTTGAGCTAGTAGCTCAAAATACCCTATGGCAAAGAACAACAAAAGATCCTCACATTCAGTATTTTTTTGTTTGACTTCCTTTGTTTATTTGATGTATAATTATTTGATTCTTTTTATTTGTAACAAAGGGGAATGATTTAAATAAATATATTACATTTGATTACTTGGTGATGTCTCCTATTTTGATAACTACTAACAACAACTAAATACCACTAACATAAATAAGCGAAACCATTACGCGTAAATGACGAGACGCGAGCGCGCACACAAGAATCGAAATACGCGCGCGGATAGAAATATCACAGCGCGCAACAACGAGACTAGTAATGCGAGCATACGATTCGACATGAATACGCCGCGGTGAGAATAAGAAATGCTAAATTGATAGCGAACACATTTGTGCGGTGAGACCTACAAAACGAGCCACATATTTTGGGGTTTTCTAAAAGCGAAAAATGCTTATTAACATTGAGTATTTACAAAGACACAATTTTATTTGATTTTCAACTAGTCGGACGAAATTGGGGTATGACAGCTGCCCCCCTTTATTTGGATTTTGACAAGGAATATGAATTGGCTGAAACATATTCCAAGGCAAAATAGAAATAAAGAACTCAAAAATTATACCAATTTTGTCCACTTGGGGAAATCTGAATTTTCTTTTTGAATGGGTGTCAGCCTTCGGCCAACAAAAGCAGAAAGTAAGCTTGGTACCATACTCGATGGGTGTAAAGCGATAAAGACAGCGGGAAATCAATTGGCGCTAGCCCTCCGGCGGCAAAAACAAGAAATAAAGCAGTAAAGATGGTATCGACCTCTGGTAGGCCGACACTGGCAGGAAATAAATTGGTGCCAACCCTCAGTAGGCCAGCAAAACAGGAAATGAATTGGCGCTAGCCCTCAGGCAGCAAAAAAAACAAGAAGTAAAGCAGTAAAGATGGTATCGACCTCTGGTAAGCCGACACTGGCAGGAAATAAAGAAAGTGATAAAGAATGCAGTAAAGAAGGAGCGCTTGTGGCTCTGAAGGAACACTTGGGTTCTGAAGGAGCACTTGTGGCTCTGAAGGAGCACTTGGGCTCTGAAGGTGGCCTGTTCGAGCGGCCTGAGGTTCAATATCAAGTTGTGGGACTGATACATTTTAATTTGATGGACTTACGCTATGCTTTTATCTTGCGACACGACTAGTCGAAGGACACGGTCGGGGGCCGATCCGTCATGCTCAGTGATGACTTGGCGAAATGAAGGTCGAAATTTGAGGGGCCGATCCGTCATGCTCAGTGATGACTTGGGGAAATGAAGGTCGAGTTCAAAGTCGCTGTTTGGACTGTTGATTTGAACTAAACTGAAGGACCCTAGGGTCCGATGATTCGTCGGTGCTCGATAACGACGGGATCCGGCGGACGATTGGTCTGAAGGGGACACGGGTCCCGGCGGATTCACAAATCCTATCGATTGACTGATTGAGATGGCCAATGCTGGCGTATTGAATTGAGGTACCTGCATACGTCAGTTGATGCAAGGGATGGTGCATGAAGCATGGGTGCATGAAGCATGGGTGCATGAAGCATGGGTGCATGTTATGCAAAGGCATGTTATACAGGAGCATGTTATGCGAGTGCATGCAATGCTATGATTTTGGTGTAATGATGCATGTGGCGGAACACTCTTGAGGTTTTCCTTTTGATTTGATTTTTCTTGATCAGCTTTCTTTTTTCTGATCATCTGTTTTTCATTTGCTCTTTTGCTCTTTTGGCTTTTTCTTTTGCTGGTTCGACCAACCCGTGACACAACTGTGGAACCGATTAGGATTGTGGTGGCGTATGAGCCAAGTGCAGATTTGCTTTATAATTTTGCCATTTGAGAATGATTACGAGCATAATTGTTTGCTTGCGAACTTAATTTGCTTTGAAAAGTTGTTTCCTTTCCATGACTTCTAGAAATTTCGCAATGATTGTGATGCTTTATGATTTATGCACATGTTTTCTGAGATCAATGTCACCATCATCATAAAGCGCTTATTTTGAGAGCGAAAAAGCAGGAAATAGAAAAACAACAGATATGAGAAAGAGTGAACTTTATTGATGTAAAAGTCGATTCGCATGAGAAAGTTATGCCGATTGTTCAATACATTTGAAAGTTTAAACTACAAAAAGACACGAAAAAGAGAAGCTAATTTCTGACTGTCCATCTCTGGGGGACAGTGCCAACCATTTATTTCCATGACTTTGACCACCCTCTTATCCAGACTTTCGGGGTGTTGTATGCATTTGTCTACTTTTCATGCCCAAGCTTTTCGACCTAATTTTTGCTGGATCGCCGCTGCGGTTTTCAATCCACAGGGTCGCTCCGATTTTGCCTAGGCCGCTCTTTCGGGTTTTCAACCTAGCGAGCTATTTTTACTTGGCTTATCTTTCTCTTTTTCGCCTATTTCTTTCGGGCATAATACTTCTTCACTGATCGTAATTAATCGGGTTCCTCGGATCTTCGCCGTCCATATTTGTGAGTATCAGCGCTCCTCCAGAAAAGGCTTTCTTGACTATATATGGGCCGTCGTAGGTGGGAGTCCATTTTCCACGGGGATCACTTTGAATAGGCAGGATCTTCTTGAGCACTAGGTCTCCCTCGTTGAATTCTCGGGGACGAACCTTCTTGTCGAAAGCGGTTTTCATCCTTTGCTGGTATAGCTGCCCCTGATACAAGGCTGTGATTCTCTTCTTCTCAATGAGATTTAGTTGATCTAGGCGAGCTTGTACCCACTCGCTTCCTCCGGCTTAGTTTCCATTAGTACCGCAGGAGGGTATTTCAACCTCGATAGGAGCACCGCTTCGACCCATACACCAAAGAAAAGGGGTTGCCCGGTCGATGTGCGTGCATCGAGGTACGATAGCCATGCAACGCAAAAGGAAGCATTTCATGCCAATCCTTGTAGGTTACCACCATCTTTTGCACAATCTTCTTGATGTTCTTGTTGGCTGCTTCGACTGCCCCATTCATCTTCCGGACTGATGCGAGGATGAATTGTGATGTTGAATCTTGAACTCGAACCACACGTGTCCTTCATCATTCTCTTTGTTCAAGTTCTTTGCCATTATCGGTGATAATCTTGTCGGGGGAAGACCGTGAACGGCAGATCAGATCTTTCTTGACAAACTTGGCAACCATCGAATCTGGTTATACTTGAATAGGAGGCGCTTCAACCCACTTTGTGAAATAGTCAATGGCGACCAAGATGAAACGATGCCCATTTGATGCTTTAGGTTCAATTGACCTATGACGTCCATGCCCCACATTGAGAACGGCCAAGACGCAGTCAAGACATTCAATTTAGCAAAGCGGTACATGAATGTGATCAAAGATAGATCGACACTTGTGGCACTTCCTCACTAAAATCAGTAGCAATCCGATTCCATTTGCAACCAGTAATAGCCAGCTCTCAAAATCTTTCTAGCCATAGTGTGTCCACTGGAGTGGGTTCCAAACGAACCTTCATGCACATCTCTCATGATTCTTTCAGCTTCTTCTTTGGCAACACACCTCAGGAGAACCATATCATAGTTTCTTTTGTAAAGAACTTCACCACTCAAGAAGAAATTCCTTGACAATCTTCTGAGAGTTCTCTTGTCCTTCTCTGATGCCCTAGGTGGGTATTCCTGATTAGTGATGTACTGTTTGATATCATGATACCATGGCTTGTCATCAGACTCTTCATCTATTGTTGTGCAGTAATGATGCGCGCAGTAGGCTCGTCTTTGAATTCGATATTGGTCAAACTCTTGTCACGATTAACATTGAACATGGAAGACAGTGTTGCCAATGCATCAGCCAACTGGTTTTCATCTCGAGGGATATGCTTAAAGTTGATTTCGTCGAAAGACTCCATCAACTCTTGCACATAATCACAATAAGGAACCAGTTTGGGATCTCTGGTCTCCCAATCGCCTCTTACTTGATGAATAACCAAGGCTGAATCCCCATACACATCTAGCCTTTTAACTTTCCATTCTAGGGCTGCTTGAATACCCAAAATGCATGCTTCATACTCTGTTATGTTGTTTGTGACATAGAAGCTTAGTCTTGCAGTGACAGGAATGAAGCGGTTGTCAGGAGATATCAACACAGCTCCTGCCCCATGCCCCCATACATTTGACGCACCGTCGAATATCATTCTCCACCTTTCATTTTCTTGGGACTTCCCCTCGTCGAACAGTGCCATGATATCTTCATCAGGAAAATCATGCTGCATTGGTTGGTAGTCTGGAATCGGCTGACATGCTAAGTACTCGGCAAGTGCACTGCCCTTGACTGCTTTCTGCGTGACATACAGGATATCATACTCTGATAATAACATTTGCCAACGAGCGATCCGTCCTGTGAGTGCTGGCTTTTCAAAAATGTATTTGATTGGATCCATTTTAGATACCAACCAAGTTGTATGACTCAGCATGTACTGTCTTAAATGATGAGCGGCCCATGCTAAAGCACAACAAGTCTTTTCTAGCATTGAATATCTCGTCTCACAATCAGTGAATTTTTTACTCAAGTAGTATATAGCATGCTCTTTCTTTCCCGATTCATCATGCTGCCCCAGCACACATCCCATCGAATTGTCCAACACGGTTAGATACAGGATAAGTGGTCTTCCGGACACCGGCGGCATCAGAATTGGTGGGTTCTGAAGATAATCTTTAATCCTTTCAAAGGCTCTTTGGCAATCATCGCTCCACTCTAGTTTTTGGTTCTTGCACAGCAGCTTAAAGAGAGGCTCGCAAGTGTCGGTTAATTGGGATATGAACCTTAAGAAGTAGTTCAGTCTCCCAAGGAAACCACAGACCTCTTTTTCAGTCTTTGGTGCTGGCATTTCAAGGATTGCTTTGACTTTATCTAGATCGACCTCTATCCTTTCTCGATCGACGATAAATCCCGAGTAACTTTCCGGATCTCACACCACAAGAAGGTGCATTTTCTTGGGTTTAACTCGAGCTTGAACTTCCGTAGGCGTTCAAGAGTTTTTTGCAGATTAACAATGTGCCCTCATCGATCTTGGATTTTGCAATCATATCATCTACATACACCTCAATTTCCTTGTGCATCATGTCGTGGAATAATGTCACCATTGCTCTCGATAAGTCGCACCGGCATTCTTGAGTCCAAAAGGGATCACTTTGTAGCCAGAATGTTCCCCAGAGAGTTATGAAGGTGGTTTCTCCATATCTTCGGAGCCATTTTTATCCGATTGTACCACGAATATCCATCCATGAAGGAGAATAGAGAATGTTGGTTGCATCTTGTCTACCGAATATCAATATGAGGCAGAGGGAAGTCATCTTTGGGGCTAGCTCTGTTCAGATCCTTGTAATCGACACACATCCTGACCTTGCCATCTTTTTTTGGAACAGGGACGATATTTGCTACCCATTGTGGATATTTGGCCATTGCTAGAAACCCCGCATCAAAGCGCTTTTTACTTCATCCACGATCTTCAATGACATCTCGTGTTTCATTCTTTCTCAACTTCGCTTGACCCGGTGGGCACTCGGCTTCACGGCAACTGTGCTCAACAATGTCGGTATTCAGCCTGGCATATCTTTGTATGACCACGCAAAGACATCAGCGTAATCATGCAAGAGTTGGATTAGCCTTTTGCGTTCACTATCTTCCATGGCGCAGACCGACCTTAACCTCTCTTTTATCCTCTTCGTACCCAAGTTGATTATCTCAATCGACTCTCCATGAGGCTGAATGATCTTTTCTTCCTGCTCTATTAGTCTCATCAATTCTGGAGGAGTTTCCCAGCCTTCCTCAACACCCCCTTCAGTTTGGTTAATTGGGTGATCAAAGTCATAATAGGAATCATTGGCACTGTTATTTTCAGAGATAATTACTTTTGATCTGCATTCGTAGAAGCAGAAAGTAGAATGAAAAGCGAAACAAACAAAATAAAGCGCAAGAAAAGAAAAGATAAATGAAGAAAAAGAGATTTTATTGATGGAATTCAAAACAAGTGTTTTTATTGATGATGGTGTCATTGAAAATAAAAACATGCATGCCCTAACAAACTATCCTGGAGGCTTGGGCAGAGCCAAAGGAGTGCATTACAATCATTACTTTGAACTAAAAGTGATGGGCAAGTCGACAGCTTCCCAATTTTTGAGCTCTTCTTTAGCAAGGCAACGGCATGCACTAAGCCTGGTGTTGCCTCTTCATCCTCTAAACCATCCTCACAAAGATAATTTGATCTGGGTCTAGTAACCCTGCACTCTTGAAGCTCTGACGGATGTCACAGATGGGGATCCTCTTTGACCGTGGGTCCTGGCCTCCCAGCTTGGCCAACCACTCACCTCTTCTCTCTTCAGCCAACTTCTTCCTTTCAGCCTCACTTGGGTGGTATCCCAACCCGTAACGACCCTTGTTTTCTTTCGGTGGGGACAGAGCAAGAATTCCTTGTCCCGCTTTTCCCAAACCATGTCCCTATTTGGTATCCCTGACCCATCATGATCCTTGCAACCATCTTTTCATCTTTCGACAACTTTATCACAGGCGACGGCAATTCACTCCCTCCAAACACAGCATTGGCAATCTCGAGAGATTGAAAAGAAGTTTCCAGGGACTCTTCGGCTACTTCCACATAGCGGAAAGGAGAAGGCTTGTTGACTAACATCTCTTCCTCTCCGAACACTACCACAATTTTATCATCGACCACAAACTTGACTCTCTGATGCAGAGAGGAAGGAATGGCTACCGCCATATGAATCCATGGCCTTCCGAGCAGACAACTGTACGACGAGGAGATGTCCATGATTTGGAAGTTAACGCAGAATGTCTCAGGACCTATCTGAATGGGGAACTCCATCTCCCCTATTACCTCTTTCTTCGATCCATCAAACGCCCTCACCAATGTCGAGCTAGGCTTCATGAAAGAGCAATCTACATCCAATTTGCTTACAGTGGACCTTGGCATCACATTTAGAGAAGAACCATTATCAATCAGGATACGAGCTAGCACGAAATCCCCACATTTAACAGAGATGTGTAGGGCTTGGTTGTGCTTCCTTCCTTCTGGGGGAAGCTCGTCATCAGCAAAAGTCACATGGTTCGCAGCTACGATATTCCCGACTATTTCGTCAATTTGGCCCACGAAAATATTCTGAGCAACATGAGCCCCATTCAGTACCTTCATTAGGGCAGTTCGATGCGCTTCTGAACTTAGCAACAATGACAGCATTGAAATCTTTGCTGGGGTCTGATTCATCTGGTCAACCACCTTATAGTCACTTTGCCTTACAATTTTTAGGAACTCATCAATTTCTTGTTCTCGCCTTTCTTTTTTGAGCATTCTTCGCTTCTTTATCCTTCCCTTACGAGCCCCTGTCTTCACTTCTTTGGATGATTCACCCAACGAACTCGGGGGCATATATACGACCACTCCTTGTAATTCCACTTGCCCCGGTTATATTGGTAACAACAGAGGTGTTTGGAGAACTCTCTACTTGAGGCAGGGTATTGTATTTCCATGGCACTGCACTGTCCTTCTCATATGGGAATGGAGCAGGAATCTCAATAACCACTGGCTGAGGCTTGACTTGGGCTGGTTTTGGATTGTATAATATCTCAATTGGCTTCCTAGCCTCTTTACCATAATTATACTGCAACATCAACACACTTTCTTGCTTTTCAACCACTCCCACTCGAACCGCATAACGATCCATCAAGTCTTGCAAAATTGGCTTGAAAACTTCGCAAGCGCCTACACATGAAGGATCAGCACATACACAACCTTTCTTGATAACACCACAACGGCACAGCTCAGCATGTATATTTTCAAGAGGGGTCTGGATACACTTAACATCTTTTATCATTGTATGTCCCACAGAATCTTCTACTGCATTAGCGGATGGTATCCCATGTCCCGGCAGGGGGTTTGTAGTTGTGCTTGGACCATTATGCTTGAAAGAGAGCCAGTTGGCGTCAATCAAATCCTGGACTACATGTTTGAAAGCCTTGCAATCTTCTACCGTGTGACCGACCCCTCCATTATGAAAGTTACAGGTAGCATTAGCATTGTATCCCCTAGGAAAGGGAGGTTGCATAGGCTTCATGGGACGAGTATTGACCAAATTCTTTGAGACAAGGTGATTGAACAGCTCAGTATAGGTGATTGGAATCGGATCAAAACTAGCGCGCCTCTTCTCCTGATAGTTCTGGGCTTTGTGACCTGAATTAGTTTGTTGTGGCTGAGCTGGAACAGAAAATGGCACTGTTTGTTGTGGAGAGTTGAAAGACGGGCCTCCCCCTGCAGTTAATACCATTGGTTTCCCTTCCTTCTTCTTGGGGAAGTTGGAAAAGGGTTTCTTTTGTCCACTAGAATTGTTAAAACCTCCAAAGAATCTTTCCATTGCGCAACTGCGGCTCCAATCGTTCTCCAATGACAACCATATCTGAGAAACTGGATGAAACACTCCCCACCAACCTATCATAATATAACCCTGGAAGAGTCTCCATAAACATGTACACCATCTCTTTTTCAGTCAATGGCGGCTTCACCTGAGCAGCTATGCTCCTCCACTTTTGAGCATATTCTTTGAATGATTCTCTATCTCCTTTACTCATGTGTTTGAATCGAGACCCGGTCGGGAGCAAGGTCCATGTTATCTTGGTATTGTTTCGGGAATGCTTCAGAGAGATCCCTCCAACTATGAATGTCGGAGGATTGTAGCTGCATATACCAATCTAACGATGCCCCAGTCAGACTGTTCTGGAAATAGTGAATGGGCACCTTGTCATCATGAGCATAAGCGGCCATTTTTCTAACATAAATTGTCAAATGGCTCGATGGACATCCAGTGCCGCGATATTTATCAAAGTCAGGTGCTTTGAATTTAGGAGGGATGACAACATCTGGGACAAGGCACAAATCTCGTGCATCCTTCGCTCTAGTACCCGATCCTTCCATAGCTCTTAAACGTTCTTCAAGCAAGTGATACCGATCCCTATGCTGAGTGTTCTCAAACAAATGGCCTTGTGGATAGTTCCCCAGACTGTGATAATAACCCCCATACTGAGGAGGGTTTCCCATATGATGGACAACATTCTGAGGATTCACGACAACTCCCAGAGTAGGACTAGGTGAACTTCTCGGCAGCACAATACCGGGATTAGGAGTATGAATTTGTGGTCCAATAGCAGCTCCACTAGGTATAACCATGGCAGGTTGACTCAACCCCACAGGAATAGCTTCAGAATGCTGGACGACACATAACCCATTGGCATCCCCGGGGATATGCTCGTGCATTCGGTGATTCTCGTCCGCCACCCCGGAGAATGGGCAAAGTAGTGACCCACAGTCCGGAGGAGTGTGAGTAGTTGTAACTTCAGCGGTCACCGGAGGAGAAACGAAAGTAACAACCCCTTCAGGATTCATAACAGTGGCACCCCCTGCGGCGGCCCCACCCCTCAGATTTTGTAGCATACACATTACTTCGGCCATTTGCGCTTCCATAGCCTGAACTTTGGTCTTCAAAGCCTGATTCTCTTGAGCCAGCTGCTCAGGGTTAAGAATCTCCACGATCAACTCATCTTGACCGGGCGGTCCTCAATCTCGAAATCGATTGCTAGCCATCAATCTTGCTTGTGAAGACAGTAGATCGGTCTTTGGCGAACCAAACTTGCCTTTCTTTTCTGTTGGTAGAACATTTTTATGAGTACAAGTATGAATGCGTAAATGAATGCAGTGCATATGCACATGACTTTATTATTATTATTATTATTTTTTTTTTATTTTTTTTGTGTTTTAGCGCCGGGGATCGTGAGATAACTCGCTCTTGTCATAGGCAAATACCGAAAAAAATTTAAGATCGTGACGAGAATTGGGATCAACAAGCGATATGAGCATACTCCATTCGAGTTTTAAACCATTCATGAGAAAGAAAAAGAGTACAATACCATTAAGAGTGCAATACAGTATCTCTCAAAGAAAAATACAATGCTCTTAGAAAATTACAATATTCCAAAGAAAAATTACAACTTCCTAGAGAACATTCTAAAAAGATAATTACAATACGCTGAAATCTAGTAACATATTGCCTTCAACTCCTCTTTCTTTTCTCTTTCTTTGCTTGCAGCAGCAGCTCCCTTAGCCTTTTCCATGAGCTCCTCAGTCAGGGCCTTGCAGAAGTTTACAAACTCATACACATGTACCGGGGTATTGAAAGGAAGCATTTCAAATTTCTCACTCCTCCTTAACTTTCTGGGACATCCTCTTACGACTTGATTAGCTAGCCATGCCAACCTTGAAAATTTACTCCTCCAAAGTGGACCTCATCTCTTAGCTCTTTAACAATCTCTTGCTCTTCTATCTTGCCAATTAGTGCTAGGAAACGCTGCTCCCAAGATTGGCTCTCCGCTGCACCGCCTATAAGACTCCCCTAGGTCCCAGAGATTCCTTTCAGTTCATCGACCTTCCTTGCTCATACCTCAAGCATTTCTTGATATTCCCGAGAACATTCCCAATGGAATTTCTTTCTTGTTCAAGACTCCTCGGTGACTTTTCAACTCCACCACCAAGTGAGGTTCTTGTTTGGGCTCGATCGCCACAATCTTCCATTCTTTGGCTTCTTCAAGGGCCTTTCTTGTTTTTTCTGCTTGTATCTTTGGAGTTCATCTCTAGCCCCCTTAGGTATTCTCGAGCTTCCAGTTTACTCTTCTCTTCCGCCTTGAATCGCTTGACACTCTCCTCAATAGCTATCATCTTAATCTCATTCTCTTCCTCTAACTTCCTTTTTGTAGGGTTATTTTCTCCAACTCGCTTGCAACGCCCTTTTTCTTCCTCTGCTTTTGCTAAAGCGATTTAACCTCATTCAACTCTCTCTCGGGGTAGGAAGGCGAGGCTCGGCATCTCTTTCTCGACTTGGTAGTGCCTCTTGGGAAGGTGGGACGAGTACTTTGGATCCTTTCATGCAACCATTGGTAAAAAGTGACATCACCAACTTTTTCATGAGCTCATCTTTATCTTTACGGATTACGTCTCCCATGCCTTTGAGATTTTTGAAGTAAACCCTTGTTCTTTGGATCTTCCATGTCAAGGAAAGCGGAGCCAACATGTCTTGATGAGGCATATTCCTCATAGGGTACCCAAGTGTCGGATAATCAAGGAAGGATTATAGTTGATGCAGCCTTGAGTCCCTATCAGGGGCACATTCTGAGAAAGTCTCCACATCTGAAACACAACGGAGGTCTGTTCTTCCAACATGAATGAGTGTACCAGCGGACCTTGAGGGCATTGAGACTCCCTAAGGTGTGCACCCACTCCTGAGCACTTTTGACCTATACCTCACAACTCAAGGCATAACCCAACATATCTGTAGCTTACCCCTTGTGAGCAATGACATGGTTGAGGAACCAGGCATATAGTACATGAAGAGAGCAGGCAATCTTCTTTTTCCCCAACACCCGATGATGAGTAAAGGAGTAGTAAGTGTCTGCAAGGACGGCTGGTACTGGGTTGATTGGATTATCCTTGCTTATGAAGGCTAAGAACACCCCAATGGCAGTCTCATCAATGAACTTCTCAACTTGTGGGAAAAGGACAATCCCGAAAATGGTTAGTGCCATCAACTGCTTGAAGGGACCCCATCTGTTAGCTTGAGCATGTGACCTCATTAAGTCTTCAAAATAACTCAGTGGAAACCCCATTATACGGTTCTTTTTCTCTTTTCGGAGCTCTAACTCCCCCACTCCAACTTGCAATAGCAAAGAGAGTCTTTTATCTGAATATTGATGCCCCGGCACTTTGATAGGCGTCCGCTCCGACCTAGAGAAACCCAAAATTTGCTCATACTCCTCTAAAGTTGGTGAGAGTTGGAAATCCTTGAAGATGAAGCAATGGATATCCGGATCATAGAACCGATCGAGGGCTTTCACGAAGATTTTTTGAAGATCCAATTGTAGCAACCGAAGAATATTCCCATAAGCCTTTTCAAACATCCCACGCTCATCCGGCCCCATTAGAGAGGCGCACTCTGTCAAACCGGTCACATCCGCTTTCTTTACTCTTTGGAAATCTCGAATTTAGCATACCCCGCTCCTTGATCCCATGTTATCTCGTTTTTCACGCCTATGACAAGATTTCAAGTTACTCCAAGATCACCGGCAAATAATTTAGATGCATGAAGAATGCTACATGAAGTCCCTTTTTTTTTTTTAGAATTTTGCTTATGTAATGCATGATGTTATGATGCAAAGTGGTTTGAAAAATTTAGGGCAGTATACCCTATTGCCACCTCATATAGGTATTTATGAAAGAGAAGGAAAAAAATATATTCTTTTTGATTTTGTTGTTTTTTCGAAAATTGTTGAAGGAAAAGAATTAAACTAGATGTAATAATGCAACACACAATTTTGGAAACGCCCTTGTGACCTAAAAAGGGGTGAGACCTACGATCTAGGGCAATTTAAAGGGTAATCCTCCCATGTAGCTCTATTCACTCCCTCACAAGGCCACAGAGCCACAGTCCCTTTCTCAAAACTCCCACAAATGCAAAGAATCGCTAGGTGTGAGGCATCATGAAAGAGCACAACTCTGGTTGAAACTTTGTAAGTAGCCAAGCGGACAAAGGTCCCTGATGGGCTCTCACTACTCGAATCCACTCTCCTAAATTTTTGCAGACCTGGGTTATGGTCCCACTCAAAACATGTAATCACAAGGTATAAGTGTAGTGTGTGTCAAGGGCATTTTCCTAGCACTACCCCTGAAATGAAAACCAGAGTGATCCTGGACAATTGCAAGCAATAACATGTTTGTCTACCCTAGGGTTCAATATCAATCCAATATAAACTAGCCTAGGGTGCCAACAACATTGCACTTCTTACTTTAAGAAAGGGAGCTGAGAAGAGGGGAACATGATAAGAGAGGGGGAAATGCATGAGCTTACCTTAAGAAAAGGAGCAAAGAAGAAGGGATCATGGGGATTGGGAGAATGCACGAGCATAAGCAATAAAAGAAAAGGAGTAGAAGAGGAGATAGGGAATAAACATAGAAGAAGACAAATGCATATGCCTACAATCAATGATAAAAAAAAGAAGGAAAAAAAGAATGAAGTCAAATCAACAATACATTAAACCACACATTTTAATTAGTTAGGCTTGACCCTCGTCTTTTTTTTTTTTTAAAAAAAAGGTCCCCAGTGAAGTCGCCAGCTGTTGCACCCCGAAAAATCCCGGTTTGGGTTTCTCAATGTACAACGTGGAAAAATTATGAAGCCGCCACCAATATTTTAATTTTAAGACCAAAACATTGAAAAAAGGTCTTTTGAACAAAGCGGATGGTCTTTTGAAACTAGAGATATAGGTTCGGGGGTCGATTACGTACGGGGAAGGTGTTAGCACCCCACGCGTCCTCTCTACTGAGAGGGAACCTTTAATTAAGTGTGTGGTTTTACGTTTAATTTGAAAAATACCTAGATTTGCCTATCTATTGCTTGTTTGAAGCGAATGGGGGAAACTTAATAAAAAAATTTATTTTTGGCGCTTGACGAGAGTTAGCCTCTCGCTCCTACGTATCTCCCAGTGCGATGGAGAATTCAAAGCTACGTAGTTCTTGTTTGTCGTGAAAAGGTTTTTTGTTTTTATCTTGTTTAATGAGTTTTGAAATGGGGCGAGTATTCAGCGAATGATTAAACTAACAAATGTTATGGGTAACCACCGCTAAGTACTCTTGAAAATGAGAGTCACTACTGCGCAGTCGGATGAACAAAGGTTACGATTGATGTTAGTAGCGACTTCGTTTTTATTTGTTCTTTTGAAAATGATTTTTTTAAAAAAGATTGATTGTACGAATGATCAAACTAACAGAGGTTATGGGTGATCACCGCTTTATTGTTCTTTTGGAAAAAGCCATTGCCACCAATGACTAGACGAACAAAGGTTCTGATTAGCCACTAGCAACAATGGGTTTGAAAATAATTCTTTTCGTTTGTTTTATGAAAATGACTTTTGTTTATTGCGCTTGACGCGAAGCGTGACTCGCCTCCTACGTATCCCAAATGAGAATCAAAGCGACGTAGTTCTGATTTGAAAATGAAAATGTTTTGAAAGGGTTTTGGAGAAAAGAAGAGCTTTCATAACGATCAAGCAAGCAAAGGCTTTGAGTGATCATTACTAATAACTCTTGATAGCGTTCATGCCAATCAAACAAGCCAAGGCTTTGGGTGATAGTCACTAATAACTTGTGTTAATTAGAAAAGAGTTGGAATGATTTTGGGGGAAAAGGGTGAAGTTATTATCAATGATTGGTTACAAACTTTAGGCGCATTCAAATAATCATGCGTATGTCACACATCAACTAAGACTAAACATGCCGATACAATCAGAGATTCAATTGTCAAGGATGCAAGGTGAATTTCTCAAAACAAATGCGTGTGTGTGAGGGCAAATGCATTTACCCTAATGACTCTATGCTACAACAGGCATGCAGGCTTACGTCTTCATTAGGAGGTCATACACGTTGAGGGAACGACACACAGTTAAGTCAAGACAATTTAAGTAGCATCGAAAACAAGTAAACAATTGATTATAGGCATAGAATGATCTTAGTTAAATTAATGACATGTGAGCAACGATTTCTTAATAACATGAACTAAGAGAAATTGCGTAAAGGCTAAAGTAAGTCTATCATTTGCAATACCTCACGAACCCTAAACCCTAAACATACAATCTCATTTATTATTCACCAAGAAATTAAAAGGGGAAGGTTGAATCACATAGAGCAATCCTCTCACTTTGAGAACAGTGCCCTAGGCACTAGTGAGAATCAACTTGTCTATCATCAACAACTAACAATAACTAAAGTAAAACAAGAATACATAAACAAAGTTAAGTCATTTCTAGCAATCCTCACCACTTAGATCAAAGTGCACTAGGCACTAGTGGGAATCATATTGCTAGATCATCAACCAACAACAAAAATAACATTTAACACTAAAATGAAATACTAACAACAATACTAAACATCATCAAGCAAAGAATAACAATAAAATCAAACCGAAAATATTCTAATCATAGGTCCACATTTTATTAAAAAAGGCTGTACTCAAAACGTGGGGGGTGTGGTTAACAATCAGGTGTTAAAAAAAACTAAAAAAAACAAAAATAACAAAGGGGAGCCCGTACGGGTACAGCCCAACATAACAACAAACAAAACAAAAAAACCTAAACTAACCCCCCCTCTCATGCGCCGCTCCACTTCATTTGGCAGAGGGGGAAGAACATATCAAGAGAGAAATGCAAATCGAGAGAGAGGAAAGCAAATCGAGAGAGAGAAGAACAGATCGAGAGAGAGAGAGATGCAGATCGAGCGAGAGAGAGTACCGCGCGAGAGAGAGAGAAGTTCGGGGTGAGCTCGCCGGCGACGTTCTCGGTGGTTTGAGCGGCGTGGTAACGATGGCTTGTGGTGGTTCTCCGGCGGTGGCGCGCGATAGTATGGTGGTAAGAGAGGGAGAGGCTGAACGCACGGTGGTTCGGTTTTGGGGTGAGAGAGATAAACGAAGACGAGGGGCTGAGATGGCGGTGGTTCGCGACGGTGGAGGTTCGGTGGTTTCAAGGTGGTTCTGGTTCTGTGTTTGTTGTGTTCTGTTTTGTGTTTTTTTCGTTCTCTGTTTTGCGTTTTTGTTCTCAGTGTCTCCTCCTCTTCCTCCTTGTCTGTGTGTGTTGGGTTTGTCTCTGTTTTGGTTTTTCTGTTGTTTTTTTGTTGAGTGTATGCGTGAGTTTTGGCTTGCTGTTCTGGTTTGTGCCTCTGTATTGTTGTTCTCTGTTGTGTGCTTTTTTTTCAATGTGCTGTGTGTTGTGTGATTTTTCAGTGTATGTGTTCTTCTCAGTGTAAGTGTTCTGTGTTGGGTGTGTTGAGTTTGTTGTGTATTTTTCTGTGTTTTGTGTTTTTTTTCACTGTATGTGTGTTGCGTTCTTCTCCCCCTGCATCAGTGCTTGAAGCTCAATTTATAGTGCTCTTATTGTGGTGTAGGTGTGGTATTGAGCAGGAAATCAAAACTCTTGGGAGACCACTACTGAGGCAGCAGTAAGGGTTAAGGTGTATCTGCGCCCAAGGTGCAATGTCTTTCTTTGGAAATGAGTACCAAACAAGGGGACATGAAGAAGGAAGTTTGAGCTAGTAGCTCTCAAAATACCCTGGCTTGGAGAACAACAAAGACATCCTCATTGCTCGTATTTTGTTTGACTTCCTTTGTTTATTTGATGTATAATTATTTGATTCTTTTTTTTTGTAACAAAGGGAATGATTTAAATAAATATATTACATTTGATTACTTGGTGATGTCTCCTATTTTGATAACTACTAACAACAACTAAATACCACTAACATAAATAAGCGAAACCATTACGCGTATATGACGAGACGCGAGCGCGCGCACACAAGAATCGAAATACGCGCACAGATAGAAATAATACGCGCAACAACGAGACTAGGTACGAGCATACGATTCGACATGAATACGCCGCGCATCGGTGAGAATAAGAAATGCTAAATTGATGACGAACACATTTGTGCGGTGAGACCTACAAAACGAGCAACATATTTTGGGGTTTTCTAAAAACGAGAAAAATGCTTATTAACATTGAGTATTTACAAAGACACAATTTTATTTGATTTTCAACTAGTCGGACGAAATTGGGGTATGACAGCCATCATGCTCTTCTTGCCTTTGGTCTTTTTCTTAAGCCATATCAGTGATGAGTCTACCTTTCACAAACGCACTTTGTTCCTCATCAATAATACTAGGAAGGAAGCTCTTAACTCTATTAGCAATAGTTTTGGTGACAATTTTCATAGTAACATTACATAAGCTAATAGGTCTAAAGTGTTTAGGAGAGGAAGGACTCTTACACTTAGGAATGAGAGCAATGAAGGTGTTGTTAATACACTCAGGAGATTTTCCATTGTTGAGAATATCAAGGACAAGCGTCAATATGTCATTGCCCACAAGATGCCAATACTTCTGAAAGAACAGAGCTGGGAGGCCATCAGGCCCAGGGGCCTTAAGGGGATGCATTTGATCAATAGCCTCTTTGACCTCCTCCTTGCTAAAAATATTTGAACAATCATTTTGTTGGGCCGAAGACAAATGTTTCTGGATATGAGCACAAGCTTGATCAGGATCAGTACAATCAGAAGAGGAAAACAGATCAGTGAAAAAATTGATGATAACTCTCTCCACATGCTCATCACCATGCCACCAATTTCCATCTTCATCCTTAAGCTTCTTTATGGCATTAGTTTTACTCCTTTGGCTAGCCTTCCTATGGAAAATTTGGAACTTTTGTCACCATGCTTCAACCAAATTGCCCTACTCCGCTGCCTCCAAGCCACTTCTTCTTTCTTAAGAAGGTCATCTAGCTCTCTTTCAAGGTTTCTAAATTTGCCCAGATTAGAAGTGTTGCCCTGCCATAAAGCTTCATCCTTGAGTAAATTCTCCACTCTCTTGATCTCTTTCTTTATGGAGCTAGTTCTATACTCCCCAAATTCCCCATCAATGTCTTTGACCCCCAACAACTTATCAGCACAGGCCCTGCTCCCACCACGCCAATTTCTTCTAACAATATCTTCACACCTAGAGTCCTTTGTTCAGTTCTCCTCAAACCTAAATACTTGCACTCTCTTCTTCTCATTCAAGTGATCATTATCTTCAAGCTTAACCAATAAAACAGAATTATCAGACCCGTATCTAGGTAAATGAGTTACATTGACCGAACAAAATGTATTACAGAAACTTTCAGAAGCCAGAACCCGATCCAACCTGCATTGAATATTATCACTCCCCTCTCTACATTGGACCAAGTAAAAGGGTACCCCACAAATCCCAAAGCATTCAGGCCACAAAGCTTCATAGTATCTCTACCGAAGCTCAACTGACTAGCAGACCTGTTATTCCCACCCTTCTTCCTCAGATGCTTCCACAATATCATTGAGGTCACCAAAACAAATCCAATCAAGCATATGAGGGTTCCTAAGATTCTGGATAAGCCTCCAAGTATCTCTCTTTTGGACTTCATCAGGGAAACCATATATACCAGACAACATGAACTTAGACTCACTAGAATCAATAGAGCCAACCCCATGGATATGGTTATGAGAGAAAGACACAACATCAAAAGAAACCGGGCCAGACCATAACAAAGCTATCCCCCCAGCTCTATCTCTACCAGTACCCCTACAACCCATAACAATGGCAGAACTAAAACCAGACTGACTTCGGACTTTATTCATCTCAACTTCTGATAACTTGGTTTCCATAAGGAAAACCATATGAGGATTTTCAATTTTGTTGAGCCTCAACAAGGCTCGAATTGCCCGAGGGTTCCCCAACCCCCTACAATTCAACCTGATGAGTTTCATTGGGGTAGGAGGTGTTGGCCTTCCAACACCCTCTCTGGTACATTTGTATCAATTTCCATCCTAACAGTTTGCTTCTTGTGGAGACTTCCATTCAGGTCCTCAACTGCACCCTCAGAATAACTACATCAAACAAGTTCCTTTTACCTCTCTCAAAAGTAAGACTACCTTTTACACCACCACCCTTAGCTTTACCCCCTTTGACTCTTGTCCAGCTTTTTCCTTTTGGTTTGGAGGAAGAAGCTTTGCCCTTAGGTTTCTTAGGAGGTGACTTAGGAGTGAGAGCAAATGTTCCAAGAGATTCAGCTACCTCCTCAACTTCATTTAAATTAAACTCAGCTCTATTCAATACCTTATTTCCACCCTTTTGCTTCACAGGAGTGGACCTTATCACCTCATTAATAGCAACATTCACATCAGCATTCTTCCCAGGCGGAGATGTAGTAGCTTGGGACTTGGAGGGTTGGACAACCTCATTTTCCTCACTACTCAGATCGGAGTTGATGACATGATGAGGACACTTTTTTTTTGTTATCATGTCATTGATCCGTAGTTTCCACAATTTTGCTGATGATTAATCTACGCTTAACTGAATCATTGGTGAGAGTATTCGACTTTGTTTTACTGTGTTGTTCTCCCCTCCTAAAAGAGTTCTTGCCACATCCAAAATTTGAATGTGAAACATTAAGATTGGATCCGAGTTCAATTACCACTCATACGAACTCTTACCCAAAAGATGAGGACACCTTTACCCCCAAAGAATATGAGCTTGAATAAATTATTACATTATATATCCAAAAAAGGGGAGGAAAACACGAAAACCAAGTCTGCCACAAACGACGTAGCATGCATCACTGGCTTTCTTGGTCACGGACTAAATGATTCTCATATGTGGAAACAAAAGTCACCACCACATGTGAGAAACTGTCACATATTGTATACCTATAATGACTATAACGAACATTACAGGCTCTACTTTTTTCTCTGCTGTGTATGATGCATGGACATAGTACGGTCAACCAGCATCCTCATTAACTTCCTAAAACATCATTCACAAGTTGAATAAATGACGTGAGACCCAAACATAACCACCTAACCAAGTACGCTATACTTCACCCTACATGTCATGCAAGCCGTTACACATGAGAGTGAGAGAAGAGAGTGAGAAAAAAAAAAGACTATTTTTTATAAGCAAAATGACATATTAAAGAGAGTACAATGTCTCTCCATTGCTTAATTTCAGCGAGACGGGGAAGACGGTTCTAAGTTCAAATCTAACTGTGACAATCTGATATTATGTATGATGTTTATTTGTCATTTTGTCTAAATTGGAACTAAAATCAACAACATGATTTTGAAATAATACCTCATTTTATCATATACCATATGTCACCCAAAGCCAAATTAAATTAAGTGAGAGAATCCATATCTAAAAAGTAGTCAACATGGTGAGGACTATATATTAATTAATTAATTAAATAAACTATTGAAACGCTAAAAGGGTCATTGTTAAGCAAAAGAATGTCAACAAAATACACCCAAAAAGTGTATATGCATGTTCCTTTCACGTAGTAATCTCTTACCTTTTAGTATCAAAAAGTATTTATTATCTCTAACTAAATATATGGTAGTATTAAGCAAAGAAACAAAAATTCTTAATTAACTTTATTTATTTATTTTTTTTAGTTTGGATACCCTTAGTAATTAAATATATTTTATATCATCATGAAACTGAAATAGTGAAATTGAAATCGGTCTTTGTCGTTTCCCTTGGAATATAGCCAACATGTGAAGATTCGCAGAAAGTGAGAGCCAGCTTTTCCCTCGTTTGATGAGCATGGTACTGGTTAACCTGACTTTACCACGTGCTTTTACAGTTAGTAATTTTACTCTTTACCTCAAGTTCATGAAACTCAATGTAACAGTAAATTTATTGAGAGAAAATGACAGAATAATGGAAAGGGATGTGTTATTCTGTTCAAAGAAAATTTCATTTTTTTTATAAGTAAAAAAAATATCATTTAAAACAGGTACTCCAATTCGATATAACCATAAAATCTACAAAGATTTGAAGCAATCCATGAAATATGAAAATATAAACATGTACCAAAAACAAAAATATATAAACTACGAAATCTACAAAGATTTGAGACAACCCATGAGACATTAACACAGGAAAAAACATCAAAAGAAAAATACATGGATTGAACATTTTATAATTGATACTGCAATTAATAAACCAATATTGTCAATTGGAAACAAAAAAAAGTAAAACATAAAACAAAGTTTAGAACTAGTACATATATATAAAGGTGTAAACATTTTTTTTACTTGATAATGTTTTTTTGGTAATCAAAAATATACTTGCTAATAAATTTACCCTCCAAGCACCATACTTCTTGTAGTTTTGAGCTTCAAAAAGGTTGGTTTGCATGTGTTGAATCCAATTTAGGATCCATAGAGTTCATGGAGTGTAATTGCTGATGATCTCTTTGTGAAAACCCACCACTACTATTATTCATATTCCTCACCATTCCTCCAACACCAAGAAAATCTAAAGTCAACTTATCTGACCCTCCAAAACACAAACCTAGATTTTGTGTTTGTGATGATGACAACTTTTTAGCCTCCTCAATGTTATGAAACTGACCAAGGTTGTTGTTCTCATGAATATTCCCTTTCATATTATGATCAAATATTGAAGGGTTTCCATTTGCAAGAGAGTTCATTAACCCATGTAGATGATGATTCTCATTTTCCATGCATTCTCTTTCACTATTATTATTATCACTTCCAAATGTAGCTGCACCATTGGTAGTAGTTTTTGTTGAAGTTGAACCAATTTGAGAAGCTTTTTGAAGCAATGCTGTAGCTGACATATGTGGGGACATCGACATAGACATGTTGTCTTGTGGAAATGATGAATTTCCAAAGTGAGAAGAAAAACTATTAGTGTAATTACCTCCTTCACTTATGTTGTTGAATTGATCACTAGTACTATTTGGAAAGAAGCTGAGGTTAAAAGTGGAATTTGTGGTGGTATTATTATTGTTGTTGTTGTTGGTGGTTCCTTGAAAATCAGGAAGTTGCATGAGACCATGCAATTGTTTGTTGTTTGTGAAAGGTGCATGGTGGTCTTGGAATTGTTGATTTGGGTCATGAGTGATGAAGAAAGGTGAGGAAGACAATGATTGAGGTGATTGTTGTTGTTGAAATGATGAGTGATGTAAAGGTGAGATTAAATGTTCATATTTTGGAGTGACACCACTTCCTAGGGTTAAGATATTGTTTGTGGCTAAACCTTGTTGTTGTTGATTTTGGGATAAGGGTAAGTTCATGTGGTTTGTGTTGTATAGATGATGATGAGTTCCTAAAGGGTTTAGGTTTGAAGGGTGTCTTGCACTCTCATGTGCTAGTGCATCACAAAATGCTCTATGTGTGATGAAACTGTCTCTCCTGTAAAATAAGATAACATTGGAAAGAACAAAGTATGTTATAGATATTATCTTTATGTAAATTGGAACTAGGGAAATAGGAAGAAAAGAGAAAGAAAATAGTATGGTGAATATTCTGATACCCGTTGAGTTTTATTGGGTATGATACCCAATATTCAATCAGTAAACGACATGTTTTTTTTATTTTATATTTAAGTAGTTTAAAATAAATTTAAATATTGTACTAATTTTTCTTATAAGATATGTTACTAAATAAAATTCAACGGGCAACATAGAATTCTCTAACTGTGAATTATTATACTAAAAATGGTACCCTAACATGCAATATTTTCATATAATTGGACTCCAAAGAAAAAATGAAGATAATATGTTGATACAAATCACTACTAAAAATTAGATGGGGAAATTAGAAAAAGAAAATGTGAATTCTATGTCATTTTGTCACTATATTTTGTGGCGATAGAATTATTAGCGATGGTTTCAATTTTGTGTCACTAATTTTAGTTACTAATTTAGTTTTTTAATTTAGTAATATTCTTTTTCTAATTACAGTCAAGAACCTACTAAGTAGGCAACCACAAACCTATACCAAAATGAAAATCATCTATAATTCTATCTAGCTTACAAAATTAAAATATGAATTTCATAAAAGTGTGGATCTATATATATATATATGTAATAAAATTTGATCTAATACTATTTTGAATTATTAAGAAAGTATTTCTACTATAAAGAAAAAATAAGAGAACAATGAGATGAAGAGGGCCCAAAGGATTATTCCAAGATGTGATACACACCAACAACTCCTTATCGACCTACCACTTTGAGAATTCTCTTAGATCACTGAAACCAAATAATTATTTTTCAAAATTGATGAAAGTCACCCCAAAAATGGGACCTGCCTCAATAAATGCAAATACATCATGGCTTTGTCCATTTCCTACCATCATAATAATTCTTTTGAAAACGATCGTATACCAGTTTGCTAAATTCTCGGAAAATAACATGAACTATAGTAGATATGCATAATTAATGCAGAGAATTTTATGCATAATAAATAACTTGGAGAAATTAATATTTAACAATATACATTGTACTTCAGACACATACATATTTATATATATACGTACACAAATTATGTATAATTATATAACTATGTCCAAAACGAAAGAAAACAAAATCCAGCAACATACTTCAATTCAACTCATTTGAGAACAACAAATAAACACAGTATCACTGTACCCTTTTAAGTTTAACTACACGTGAATTTGGAATAAGGATTAATGGGCGTTGTTCCCAAGGAAAAAATAAATGAATGTTGAAGTAATTAAAAATATTTTCAAATTTTTGAACCCCATTTCTACAGTGTGCTCACGTGTGACCAGTTTTTAGCACACTAAAACCCACGCATATATACAACACAAGAAAAAGGTAAACTAGAACGGTCTTGCTCCATTTTAACTTTTGTGTTAGGAACTAGCTACCATTTTCTTCAGCTACCAACCATGCTAATATTCTTTTTTTTAAGAAAATATAAATCACTCAAATCTACTAGTATGTGATAGTATCCATAAGAATCTATAATTTTTCACAAGCTAGTTAAGTGGAGAATATGTGTTTACTTCGTAAATGTTACTGAGATGATTACTAGAAAAAGTTGAATTATCGACATATAATAGACACAAAAAAAAGGAAATTTGTCTTTAATTGTGTAGTTAAGTGTTTAAACCGTTAAAATGGGGAACTAGAATTATTTTTTCCGTCCTGTAATTCATTTTTTTTTCCAAATTTATCATAATCATAATATTTGAAAATGTAGAAGAATTAAAAACAAGTGTTTTTTTTTCGAAAGGTAAAAGATTTTATTCAACACAGACAATACACAGAGTTCGGTTTGGGGTACAATGTGTACACCAAACCGAACCAGACAAGGGTCTCATTAAAACCTCCTAAAGCCAAAACTCAATAGGAAAAAGAGCACCCCAAAGAAGATTACAAGAAAACTAAAAAATCAGACAACACAAAACTATCTCCGACCTATACATAACAATGGTATGTTGTAAATAAAACAATTGACAATAGAAACAAAAGTAATTGAGAATATGGTATGTTGTTAATTACCTGGAGAAGAGAGTGCCACAGTCACATCTATATTCCCTAGTACCACAAGTCTTAGAATGAGCTTTCCAATCAGATTGAACAGCATACTTCTTCTGGCACTTATCACACTTCCACTTCTTCTCACCATGCTTCCTTGAATAGTGCTTCTTAATCCCAGTTAGGTCACCAAGTGCCCTTGAAGGGTCATGGTGAACACATGAAGGCTCGGGACACAGATAAACTTTTCTCTTTGGCTCTTTGTTACTCTTCTGCTTTAGCTTCCAAGGCAAATTGTGTCCTCTTCTGTGTAGCTGTAGATTTTGCTCCCTTTGGAACCCTTTTTGACACACTTCACATATAAACCTATTTGTTGCCATTAGGGTTGTTGGTGATAGTGCTATCACCTCTGCATCTGGATCTGTTAATTTCCATTGAAAATCAAAATAATTTAAAAAAATATTGAAACAATAAAATGTTGGACAATTCTATGCTTCAATTACATGCTGAATTGAACATGCACAGAGTGAATATATCCTTACTAATGTTTTTTTATAGTAGCTAAAAATATTTAAAAAAGTTAAATCAGAACTTTATTAAATAGTACTAAAGATAAATATAGAGGAGAGAAAGAAGCATGGCAATTCTAACCTTTTTTCAGTAAAAGAAGTTGATAGCCCGAACTAGTATTAATTAAGGATTTAGGGTTTACTTCTCAAGTTTGAAACTTTAGAAGAAACCCAGAAAAAATATACAAAAGGGGTATTTTCTATGTAAATATAAGTGATTTTGGAGTAATCAAAATAATGAAGAATGCATAAAAGGTACTTGCATGATGTTCCAGGTTGATTCCTTCTTTTTTTCTGAGGCAATACAGAAACTGGAGCAGCAGTTGATGAAGCAGCTGTAGAAGATTGATGTTGTGTAATCTGACTTTGATTTTCTTGTCTGATTTCCAAAAAAGGTGTGGATGATGAAGAAGCAGCCATGTTCTTCAGCTGAAAGAAAAATTCAATTCTATTCTAATATCAAAAAAAAAAATTCAATTCTATTATTTCTTGTCTCTTGAAAGTTGAAACCATAAAATATAAAGTAAAGAATTATGGAAACAAAAAGGCATAGGAAAAAGAATAAAGTATATGGACCTGAAGCTATAGCTATATATGTTTGAATTTTCCTTGTCTCTTTGAAAGCTTTTGAGAATAAACCCAGAAAATACCAAGAAGAATTTAACCAAGAAGGAAGAAAACAATATCACTTTGTAGACCTACTCATCTTTTTTTCTCTCTTAGCTATTGTTTTCTTATGAATAAACTTTTCCTTCAATAACAACTAGCTATATCTCTTGTTATTCCACAATCATTTGATGTCTTGTACATAAATAATACTAAAGCATATACTTGTCCACCCCATACACATACCCATATCATATCTCTTTTTTTTCTCTCTCTTTTTTTGTCTGTTTCCCTTGCTTTTATACATTTGCATCAACCATGGTAATAATATATATGTGGTGAAGAAATTTAAAAAATTTATGGAGGGTAATTTATGTCCCTATTATATGCAGCTCTTGAACAGCACACAGAGAGGCTAGTAGATGATGATGCTTTGGGGGCCACACCGACCTGCATGTAGGCCTTATAGTCTTTCCTTTATCTCTCCTTCTCTTGTTTCATATCTTATTGCCAACAAGCACACACAACTTGTTCTTGCCTCATTTCCCTGTCCACCATTTGTCAGCTATTATTATTAATAGAATAAATGTCTCAATTCATGTTCCATATATATAAATTTAATAAATATCAAGTTGAGATCTTTCCAAATTCCGGATATCAATTTGGTCTGTCAATTATTTTCTTTTTTTATTATTTTTGGACATCTATCTATTTATATAGTGCCTAAATTAATGTTTATTTTATAATTAAGAACTAAATAGAATTTTGAAATTAAAAAACAAGAAAAAGTAACTCCATGTGAGATGTATCTTAGAATAAAATCAATTTAATTAATTTTGTTGTCATTATCAGATATAATTTTTTATTTATTTTATGGTTTAGATTCTCAGTTTAATCCCCACGCCTAAAGTCTTTTCTCTTATTTTTTTTAGTCAAATGCAACAATTCATTGATAACAGGCAAGGCCATGGAAACATTACACAGAATGTAAGACACTAGCTTACAAAGTCAGCACACAAGTCCTCTATTGGATGAGCAGCGCTGAAACAATCTAGAATCTACTATCCTAACCAAATAAAGCGCATAATTGAAGCTAATGCAAACTATTACAAACCATGATGCATAGAATACAAAAGATGTCTTCTCAAATCAAACCAGAGAGCTAGAGTACTAACCCCAACACCACCTGTAAACCAGTCACCACCACCAAGGA
The DNA here is from genome assembly GCA_020916435.1 of Oxytropis ochrocephala. Taxonomy (NCBI): domain Eukaryota; kingdom Viridiplantae; phylum Streptophyta; class Magnoliopsida; order Fabales; family Fabaceae; genus Oxytropis; species Oxytropis ochrocephala. The sequence continues at coordinate 59,454,069 of CM037090.1, read as the reverse complement.
AGGAACAGGTGACCCATGGATAAACCCACAGACCCACAAATTTAGTTTAGGATGAAAGACGAAAAGTCCAGACTTTCCCCGTATTTGCAGGCCAACTGGCGCTGAGGTCAACGGATCTGAAACAGTAGGCCAAATAAACTGTTTGTTGTTCCAACCAGAGTGAATGTGAGAAGGATCGATTACCACAACATGGAAGTAAGGGTGGCTTTGAGAACCAAATTTGGACGGGGAGATGTTAAAGCGCTAGATCGTGGCTCTCGGCGGTTTAGGTGGAGGGGAGGAGAGGAGATCAGCAAGAAGGCACTACAAAAAAAGCGAGGATTAGCGGACCGGAATTAGCGAGGAAATTTTGTCCTCATAAAAAAACGAGGATTAGCGGCGGGCGCAAGTCCTCGCTAATGTGACCATTAGCGATAGAATTTCAAGTCCCTCGCTAATGTCTGAACGTCCTGGCTGATTTGACTGCTGCAGACTGCTCTGACTATGCCAGAGTGATAGTTAGCGACCAGGCGCACGCGTCCTCGCTAATGTCCAGTTATTTTTTTACCAAATATCTGATTCTCTCACTCTTCTCTCATTCTTTCACTTTTAACCCTCGCTCCTCTTCTCTTCCTCTTCCTCTTCCTCTTCCTCTACTCTCTCTCTCTCTCTCTCACCTACAAACTCTAACCCACCACCACACAACCACCACCACCACCACCACCACTCACTCTTATTTTTCACTCACAACACCCTCATTCTTCTCTCTTACCTACAAACTCTAACCCACCACCACACAACCACCACCACCACCACCACGCCCCCACCACACCATAACCACTCTCACCCCCCTCTCTCTCCTCAACCACACAACCACAACCTCTCTCTCTCTCTCACTCTCTTTCTTCCACACCACCACCACACCACCACAACCACATACCTCTTTCTCTCACTCTCTTTCTTCCACCACCACCACCACTCTCTTTCTCCCTTACTCTTCTCCTTCTTCTTCTCTCTTTACGACACCACCACCACCACCATCACACCACCACCACTCTCACTCCTCTCTCAAAATAATAATAATAATAATAACAATAATAATAATAATAATACTAATAATAATAATAACAACAGTAATAATAATACTACTACTACTAATACTAATAATAATAATAATAATAATAATAATAATAATAATAATTCAGATTGATTAGCGAGGAGGGAATTAGCGACCGAACTGGTCCCTCGCTAATTCCCTCGCTAATGGCAATTAGCGACGGAATTGGGCATGTTAGCGACCAAAAATTCCCTCGCTAATGACCGTGTTTTTTGTAGTGAGGTGTTCGCGCTTTGTGTAATAGTATAGATTTTCGCAATTATAGTGCAAGTATACACATCGTACAAGTAATAAAGTGGATTTAAGTAAGAGATCGTTCCCACGAGGATTGGTTTGCTTTTCAAAGTTCAAGATCAAAGCACAAGAGAATTAAGTAACAAATCGGCAATAAGAGTTGTTTTTAAAGCTAAAGATGTAATTAAAGCAAGTAAACAAATGTTGGTTGTGAGTATGGAATGAGAGATGAGTTGAGTTGTTGCATGCGAGATAAATCCTTCCTAGCCGGACGTTACAACGTTTAGGCGTTATGACGTTCAAATGTTAACTGTGTAGGCGTGGCCACGTCGAACGCTGTTGCAAAAGAGCTATGCTTTTCAAAGACAAACGCGTCGAGTTTCAAGTACAAGAAATCCTATGTCTAGGTTCTAAATAGGCCCACTCCTCGTATTTTAAGTACCCACAAAGACAATGTTCTATGAACTATTATCTATTCTATGTCTAGACTTAGATAAAGATGCCTAAATGTCTTTAGTGCATTGTTTGTTCATATAAATCTTTGATTTCTTTTCATAGACCATGTGCGTACTCTATGAATCTACCCATTTTAAGAGGCCAACCTCAAAACAAGTTTTGAAAATATTATTACGCAAAGATTTAAAGCGGCAACGCGTTAACACTTCATAACATTAGCTAGAAATTCATTAAAAGCAAATCAACAACTCAACTACAAAGTGTTTAGCTCATCTTTGAGCATCTTTCTGAGAATGAAAAGGATTTAGAATCCTAATACAATACATAATGAGAAAGAACTTGATTGTAAAAGATACACCTAAGTAACTTTTAAGCATATATCTTTGTATAGGCGTTACAACGTCCGAGCTTTACAAAATGCGAGAAATAAAAAAACTAAGTTCGAGACAAGCAAAATACGTAAGTCCTGTTTCCGGATCTTCTTTACAAAACTAGTTCGAATTTAATGGAGAGATGGTGAGAGATGAAGATGAAGTGATTCGAAGTTGGTGATAAGCGATGCCTCGAGAGAGAAGGTGAGCCTTCATTAAATAGCCACCTTCTTTTGTGGCGATGTCACTTGCCCACCTACGGATCTGTTTTTCCTATCTTCTCCACGACATTGCTGTTGAGCTACGGTGTTTCCATGCGTCGACCTTATAGGGAATGGGAGATCTTCCGACTTTATATCTTTGACTATCATTGCTTAGCGCCAAAATTAAGATCTTTCACCCTTTCTCTTTGCACTTGATGAGGCGTGGTGAGGGCGTGGTGACGTTCAAAGACTAAATTTCTGCACAAGCACACGAAGCATCAAAACGCTCTCAGGGCACCTCTTGGTGCCTAAATGCATATATTTATCACTTCATTCATTTATTTACTAAAAACTCGAAATTACATAAAACTAATTTAATAACCCTTGTATTGCTAGAGAACTTGCATGACTTATTCTTTGAATGAGTGTAAATAACTCATATAAATATGAGTTATCACACCCCAAACTTAAATCATTGCTTGTCCTCAAGCAATCAAGATAACAAAGAAACAAAACATGGAATCAACTACACTAGCGGCTATGCTCTTACTCACTCAATAGATCAAACATTCATTCTCGAGGGCTAATTCCTCACGCACTCACACACCACTTGCATGATTAAATTCCAGATTCATTAAAGCTCAAAGTGAGTGTGTGATCTCTGTAATTAAATCTTCCTCTAGTTAGTTCAGAAACTGTTTTGGCTTATGAAAGAGTGGCTTCCCAAATGGTGACAGTAAAACATCTTTCAAAACAAAGAATAGGCTAACACTTTCACATAAGAAATGGGGTTTCATTTAAAGCATGACAAAGGATCTTAATTGGATGCTAGGACTAGGTTAGTGCAACTAGTTTATTGACTCACACACGCAAAAAGACTGTAACCCCCTCATTACTGAGCATCCCTTTTTATTTTGCTCCCTTTTGGAGATTTTTTTTTTTTTTTTTAACATATATGTATGGAGTGCTCAGCATTTGTTTCAGGGTATTACAGGGAACATAGCATACATGTGGATTTTCCACTTATTTGTAACAACACACTCTTTTTGGTATTTTTGGGGATAGACGTTACAACGTTTATGGGTGAGACGTTGCAACGTCCCGAACACACTACACAACACACACGGCGCAGGCGTTATAACGTTACGGGTAGGCGTTACAACGTTGCACTCACGCTACACACGCACTTAACCATCCTACGGTCTTTGCACCCGCCTTAATGCGACTTGATTTCACCCCCAAACTTAGCTTCTACTGCTATTCTAGGTTTTTATTCAAGTTTTATTTTCACCAAAGTTCACCAAGACTAGCTTCAGCACAAAATATTCCCTAGCTAACTAGATTCTTTCTTCAAAACAGAGTTTGTGTAGGAGCAACAATCAATTCTTTTCATCTAATCATGCATAGGTTACTCACACACACACATTTTCACTTATCCTTAGCCCAAAGAGAATTATTTTCATGCTTGATGTGAGTAAAAACAGAGACTACTTTTGCATTTGATTTCATGTACAACACACACAGAACTTAAAACATTAAAACATTAACATTGATATTCCCCACACTTAAAGTTGAAAGCGGTGTCTCACCGCTCAAAGAGAAAAAAGACATGATTCTCTTTTTTTTTTTTTTTTTTTTTAGAGGGGGGTCTCATTCAGAACATGAACTAAAAACTAGCAAATTTCAACTTAAAATTAAAACTAAAAAAAAAAACTACAACTACAATTGACATTAATGGGGGACTTACTTGCTTGCAGACACGGACTGAGCCTTCCGCTGCATGCGGTGGGAACTCCTCCTTCGACCTTCTCCTTTCTTCTTTTCCTTCTTTTCTTTCTTGACTTTCACTCCTTCTTGCTCGGTGGTTGTTGTTTCATCGGACTCCTTTTCTTTTGAGCTAGCACCCACACTCGCACCAAAGAAGATGCCGAGGCTTCAGCAATCCTCTTTTTAGCTTCCTCCCACATCCTCATTGCTAACTCAGCAGGGTTGACTTGCATTGGTTCGCTGGGTATCACCTGGGCTTTTTCCACCTCTGGCTCTTTAGACGTCGCCACGTCTGATGATGATACTCCAGTTCCAACAACTGATCCCTGGGCTTGCTTCAACAAGTGCTCTGCTAGTTTCTGTGTGGCTTCCTCCATTGCTTGCTGTTTTACCTTTTCCAATGCAGCTTCACGTTCATTGTTGACTTGCATTTCTGCAAGTTTGGCTGCAGCCTCTTTTTCAGCAGACGTTACGACGTCTGTAGGCATTTCTTCAGCAATAGTGGGGAGAGGGTCTTCAGAAACATTAGTGGCAGCAAATGCTGCACTAGTAGCAGTAGCAGGCTTCCCTGCAGCACTTTGACTTTTTCTCTTTACAGGAAGCTTCTGCCTGAGTGTTGTGGGGGCTGCAACTTCCTCTTTTTCTCCACTCCCTTGAGCTTGATTTGACTCAGCAGCTATCTGTTGTCTCTTCTTCCTTCCAAATGGATTGTATGCAAGCGCAGTTTTCACTCTGGTTTTCTTGGGTGGGGAAATGGGTTGGGGCTGTGGGTTGCTTTCTGTGTTTGTTAGCTCAGACGTCGCCACGTCTGGCTCCTGTGTTTTCTGGGGTGATGATTGCTTTTGTGGTTCAGGTTGGGGTGGGGGTGGTTTTGTTGTTGGTTGGTCTTGAGCTTTGGATTGTGGGGTCTTTGGGGTGTTTTGGTCATGGGTGGAGGGTTCTTTTGGTGAAGGTGGTGGTTGTGTGGTTTGTGGGGATTGTGCTTTGGGGCTAGGTGTTTTGGATTTTTCTTGGGCTGGCTCTTTGTTTGTTTGAATTGCTGGGGACTCACTTTCAGTCCTTTCACTCGAACTCCCTTTTTCCTCAGGGCTCTCCTCTTCTTCCTCTTCACTAATTACCTCCATGCTCACTTTCTTTGACTCCTCTGCATCACATTCAGAAATATCATCTAAATCATCAGAATTAAAATCTTCTTCACTACTTACCTTCTTTTGTTTCTTTCTTTGGGCTTTGCCTCTTTGGTGGGCTTTTTGCTCGCTTTGCTTTTTCTCTCTTGACAGCTCTCCTTTGGATTGTAGACAATGGAACATCATCTTCATTTTCTTCCTGCATCCACTCAGGCAATACAGGCTCCTCAACTGCTTTCTTTCCCTTAGACACCTGGGCAAATACCTTCTTTTGCCACTCAAATTGTTCTTTGATAAACTTGGCGGGAGTTACGTCTTTCCTCCGGGCGTTGTAACGCCCGAGCATCCACGTAACTTAAAGCACTGCAGATTTCACCCTAGGTGAAATTTTGTTGAAAAGGGGCCTTGAGGTTGCTCCACAAGCTCGAGGCCTCTATCTCCACTCCTGCCTCCATGCACAGATCAGTTATCAAACAAGGGAAGTACAAATATCCATCCTTCCTGTTCTTCCATTTGTTGAGCTCGCGGTTGATCAACTTCCCAACCTCCACTTTGTCTCTGGACATGATTGCATCGATCACAATCATTCTCTCCTTGTCAACCCATGATGTGTGAGAGGTAGGGATTAAGCAGTGCCTTATGAAATGGAACCAAGTGTTGGCTTCATCACAAAGGTATTTCTTCATTATCTTGAACTTCGCTTCCATGCTCACCTCTTCTTTCCCGCACAACACCTTCAACACATATCCTATCCTTAATGGCATCCATTTGACCAATCCATAGTTCTTCTGTTTGGTCTCCACGACTTTGCCATAGTATCCTAACCCAAAATAATCATTGATGACTCTGACCCCAAATTTTACTTCCTCTCCTCGCACCCTTGAGACAATGGATGGCTCTCCTTCAGGCCTTTCAACGATCCCCTTGTAGAAATCGTGAACCAGAGTAGCAATATACTCTTTTTTCTGTGCAAAACAAATTTACGCCAACCCAATGACTGCGGCGGTTGCGAGAAAATTAGGATTGGGGTTTTCTTGGTGAAACCCCTTTTCGGGAAGTAGGGCTTTCTTTTTGGATGGGTTTGGTGTTTCAGGATGGGGGTGAGGATGAACTTAGGTCGACATGCTTGCCTTTCCCGGAGGATTTGGTGGCGGATTGCTTCACTTTAGTCATGATGATTGCTTGTGAGAAAATGTTTGGAAGGAATTGGGGGATTTCTGGAAATTTTAGGTTTTCAGAGAAAGGGATGGAAGAATTTGGTTCAGAGAGAGAGGTTAGAAAGAGGTTGCAGGTGGTGGAATGGTGGTGAATGGTTAGATTTTTATGGGGAAGTGGTTATGGGAGTTGAGAAATGGTAGAGTGGAGTAATGGAGAAAAGTAGCAGATTGATTAGACAAGTAGGGAAGTAGATGGCGTCGTGGTCACCACCACGTTCGCGTTTTTGAGAGGAAATCATTTCTGACACGTCATCACTTACGCCTTTGACTTCATTTAAATCTGCCTTGACTGCCCAGACGTGCCCACGTCTAATGTTTTCTGAGACGTTACGACGTCTGCTCCTTTTTTCCTTTCTCCTTTCTTCAACACTTATTCCTGCAACACAAAAATTAAAAAAAAAACACAGAAAAATTAAAAATCCTTGGGTTGCCTCCCAAGAGCGCTTGCTTTAAGAGTCTTCAGCCAGACTTTTGTCTCTCTTATTCAAGAATTGTTGAAGGACATTTGAATCTTGTCCCTTTCCACATGTTCTCCATGATATTGTTTCACACGTTGGCCATTAACTTTGAACATGGTGTTTGTCTTTTCATCAAGTAATTCCACGGCACCATGGGGATATATCTTCGTTAATTTGAATGGGCCTGACCACCTTGACTTCAACTTTCCTGGGAACAATTTCAGCCTTGAATTAAATAGCAATACCTACTGTCCTTCTATCAGTTCTCTTCTTTGAATTCTTTGATCATGCCATTTCTTGGTCTTTTCCTTGTACATTGCTGAGCTTTCATAGGCATGGTGTTTAAACTCTTCTAGCTCATTTAACTGTAATAGCCTTGCCTCACCAGCCTTTGCATGATCCAAATTTAATTGTTTCAATGCCCAATAAGCCTTATGTTGGAGCTCAATTGGCAAGTGACAAGCCTTTCCATAAACTAGCTTGTACGGAGACATGCCCAATGGTGTTTTGTATGCTGTTCTGTAGGCCCACAGTGCATCATCCAAGTGTAATGACCACTCCTTTCTGTTAGGACCAACCATCTTCTCAAGTATTCTTTTGATCTCCCTGTTGGATATTTCGGCTTGGCCACTGGTTTGGAGGTGATAAGCTGTAGCAATTCTGTGTTTTACTCCATATTTAGCCAAGAGGTTCTCAATTAGCTTATTGCAGAAATGAGAGCCTTCATCACTGATTATGGCTCTTGGAGTACCAAACCTTGTAAATATATTCTTTTTCAGAAACTTGCTAACAGATTTGGCTTCATTGTTTGGTAATGCCACCGCTTCAACCCACTTGGACACATAATCCACAGCTACCAGAATATATAGATTTCCATGGGACATAGGAAATGGTCCCATGAAATCCATTCCCCAAACATCAAACAACTCTACTTCCAGAATGCTTGTGAGTGGCATCTCCTGCTTGCTTGATATATTCCCTGTTCTTTGGCACTTATCACATCTCCTAACCAGCTCATGTGCATCTCTGAATAAGGTTGGCCAATAGTAGCCTGATTGTAGGACCTTTGCTGCTGTTTTAGTACCTCCAAAATGTCCACCATAAGGTGCTGAATGGCATTGTTGCAGCACATGGAGTTGCTCTTCCTCAGCTAGGCATCTTCTTAGTAACTGATCTGGACACAATTTGTACAAATATGGTTCATCCCAGAAATAGTGTTTTATAGTGTGGAAGAACCTCTTCTTCTGCTGATAGTTGAATCCTATAGGCACAATTTTGCTAACAAGGAAGTTAACTATGTCAGCATACCATGGAGCGAGAGTATCGGGCGTTATGACGTTTGACGAAAGTGTCATAGGCGTGGCCACGTCTTCATTTCTCGAGGCTACTAACAATAGTCTCTCATCGAGGAAATTTTTCTTGTATATCCTTTTCACTGCACTGCATCAACATTCTCAAGCCTAGAAAGATGATCAAAGAACTTGGTTCTCCCCCCCTTTTTGTCACGAATTTCCAAGTCAAATTCTTGGAGGAGAAGAACCCATCTAATAAGCCTTGGCTTTGCATCTTTTTAGAAATTAAGTACTTAATGGCTGAATGATCGATGAAAACAATAACTTTTGCACCCACTAAGTATGATCTAAACTTATCAAATGCAAACACAATGACCAAGAGTTCTTTTTTGATCACTGAGTATAATTTAATTGGGCATCATCTAAGGTTTTCTTGGCATAATAAATAGAATGAAAAATTTTTCCATACCTTTGCCCCAATACTGACTCCCACGGCATAATCACTTGCATCACACATCAACTCAAATGGCTTGGACCAACTGGAGTGACTATTCTTGGAGTCATTGCAAAGCGATCTTGATTTGTTGAAAGCTTCATGACATTGCTCATCAAAATTGAAGAGCGTTGTCACGTTGCAACAATGCAGACACAAGGGTTTTGAAATTTTTGAGAAATCCTTGATAAATCTTCTGTCAAAACCCCCGCATGTCCTAAGAAACTTCGACTCCTTTGATAGTTGTTGGTGGAGGTAGCTTGTCAATAACATCAATTTTTGCTTTGTCTACCTCTAATCCCTTCTTTGATATTCTGTGTCCCAACACTATTCCTTCTTGTACCATGAAATGGCATTTTTCCCAATTGAGCACTAGGTTGGTTTCTTCACACCTTATCAGAACTCCTTCTAAATTATCCAGGCATCCTTTGTACGAATCTCCATAGACTGAGAAATCGTCCATAAAAACCTCCATGGAATTCTCAATAAAATCAGAAAATAAGGCCATCATGCACCTTTGAAATGTTGCAGGAGCATTACACAGCCCAAATGGCATCCTTCTGAAAGCAAAGGTACCATAGGGACAAGTGAATGTTGTCTTCTCTTGATCTTCAGGTGCTATGGCTATCTGGTTGTAACCTGAATAACCATCAAGGAAACAGTAAAAATCCTTGCCTGCGAGCCTGTCTAGCATTTGATCAATGAATGGAAGAGGGAAATGATCCTTCTTAGTTGCTTTGTTTAACTTTTTGTAATCCATGCATATCCTCCAACCTGTTACTGTCCTTGTTGGAATTAGCTCATTTTTCTCATTAGTCACCACAGTAACTCCTCCTTTTTTGGGTACACACTGAACTGGACTCACCCAGGAGCTGTCACTAATAGGGTAGATGATTCCTGCATCCAACCATTTGATGATTTCTTTCTTCACTACCTCTTTCATTATGGGGTTCAATCTCCTCTGCCCTTCAATGCTATTCTTGGCATTCTCCTCCAAGACTATTCTATGCATGCAGATCGTGGGACTGATACCTTTGATGTCTGCCATTTGCCACCCAATTGCCTTTTTATGTCTCTTCAGGGTAATAATGAGATCATCTTCCTGCTCTTGAGTGAGCTTGGAAGAAATGATCACTGGCAAAGAATCATTTTCCCCTAAGAAGACATACTTTAAATGATCAGGTAACACCTTTAGTTCCAAGGTGGGTGGCTCTTTAATGGAAGGCACATTCTTCTTCAGATTTGACTCCTCTTGCCCTAAGGATTCATACCTCTTTGTCCATGACTTTGGTGCGGGGGCTCGGGCGTGTACGCGTCTGCGGCGAGCGTTACAACGTCACAGAGGAGCAACTTCTTCTGCTAACAATTCTTGTATTTCATTATTCCCCAGAATCTTCTCCAGATGATCATTGTCCTTGTTGAACTGCTTTTGGACCATTTGATCAATGGCAACCACATAAGAACACTCCTCTGTATTTGGTTCTGGATACTTGAGCGCATTGAGGACGTTGAACTTGACTTCTTGGTCATTGACTCTCATGATTAATTCTCCTTTCTGCACATCAATGATTGTCCTCCCAGTAGCTAAGAAGGGTCTTCCCAGAATGATGGGAACTTCTTTATCTGCATCAAAATCCAAAATAACAAAATCCACTGGAAACACAAACTTGTCAACTTTAATTAAAACATCTTCTAGTATGCCCTCAGGATAAACTCTACTTTTATCAGCTAAAGTTAAGCTTAAAGAAGTAGGCACAGCGGTTCTATACCAAGTTTGTCATAAATGGACTTGGGCATCAAGTTGATACTCGCTCCCAAGTCACATAAAGCTTTGCTAATGTAAAAATCTCCAATGGAGCATGGTATAGTAAAGCTGCCAGGATCCTTGAGTTTTCTAGGAAGTTTATTCTGCATAATTAAACTACATTCTTCAGTTAGAGCAACAGTTTCAAACTCCCCTAGTCTTCTCCTTTTGGTGATGATGTCCTTCAAGAACTTGGCATAATTTGGCATCTGCTGTAAAGCATCAACCAAAGGAAGGTTGATGTGTAAGCGCTTTAACATTTCCATGAACTTCTTGAATCGCTTATCTTCATGGGCCTTCTTCAATCTTTGAGGATATGGTGGAGGAGGATACTCGTGTACAAGCCTAGGTACGATCTTGATTCTGGTTCAAAATTAGGCGTTGTAACGTGCGGAATATCCTTCACACCACTTGTGCTTGCTTCTTTCCCTTTCTTTTCTCTTTCTCTCGGTACTTCTTTTTGCTTCTCCTGTAATTCTTCTTCCACAGGCATAGTTGGTTCGGGATATTCGGTACCACTTCTTAAAGAAATTGCATTTACGACCATTTACCCCATTATTACCATTAGGGGTTGATGATGATGGTGTTTCATTTGTAGAAGGAAGAGATCCATTCTGTCTTTGAGTGAAATTTGAAATTTATCTGTCCAATTTGATTTTCGAGTTTTGATTGAAGACTCATGAGTTTGAAGGGTTGTCTTGCAATCACTTATGAAGTTCTTCATCATGGCTTCCAAGCTGCTATTGTTGTTATTCTCGCACATCACGCCTCTGTTGTTGTTGAGGAGGGAATCCTCGGAGGTATTGCGGGAGAGCGATATTCTTGGCATTTAATGCATTGTTGTTTCTCCAATGAAATTTGGATGATTTCTCCAATTTGAATTGTAGGAGTTGGAGTAGGGGCCATTTCCTTTGTTACGAGAGACAAAGTTTCTGATTGAGGGTTGTAGGGACACTCCTCATACACATGCCCTTCTTCACAATAAACACACACTACTCCACCAGATTGGGTAGGTTCTATCGATGCTGTGATGCTGCTTCTCGGGCGTGGCCACGTTTGAAGTACTCAAAGTCTTGATCATGTTGGTCGGGGTAGCCACTTGAGCGAGAGAAAAGCGATGACTTCACTTATCTCATGCACACTGCTTTCTTTCCGGAGTAAATCTATCGATGGCCAATGAGAGTTGTGGGTGGCTATTTCATCAATGAGCTTGCATGCCTCGAGAAAGGACATGTTTAGAATGACACCACCTGATGAAGCATCAAGTATCAATCTTGTAGGTTGATCTAGGCCATTATAAAACGTCTCCATTTGAATCACCACAGGAATGCCATGGTGAGGGCACATTCTTAGTAATTCCTTCCACCTCTCCCAAGCTTCAAATAATGATTCCCCTTCCCTTTGTTTGAAGGAAGTGATATCATTTCTCAGCTTAGCATTCTTGTTGGGAGGGAAGTATTTTGCAAGAAACTTCTCAGCTAGCTCATCCCAAGTGTGAATTGAATTTGGTTCTAAGGAGTTCAGCCAATTTTTAGCCTTATCCTTGAGTGAGTATGGGAAGAGCTTCAATCTAAAGGCATCCTCTGAAACTCCAGGAATGATAAAGTTGCTGCACACATCCAGAAATTGTCTCAGGTGAGAGTATGGATCTTCTTGAGGGAAACCTCCAAATTGGCCTGCAGTTTGCAGCATTTGGAACATCATGGGCTTGAACTCAAAATGACCAGTATGAAGGGTTGGTCTTGCAATGCCTGTTTGTAAATGAGCAGGATTGAGCACGGCATAATCACGCATGGGCCTATCCACATCATTGACCATATCTTGTGGTCTGCATTGATGAGTTCTTTGCCTTTGGTAGTGTTCATCATCAACAACTATTGTCTCTGTATGAGTTTGTGGTCCAAGACCTTGTCCTCTCGACTCCTCTTGGTGTATGTCCACCTCTAGAACCGGTGTTATGTTGAGACATGGTTGAGTGTTGTTCTTGTTGTTCTTTGCGCTTCTTCTTAACCTTTGTTGTCTCCTTAGTTATGCGAAAGTTCTTTCGAGTTCGGATCAAACTCGAGTTGATTCACTACTTGGTTCGATTGAACTAGAGCTTGAGTCGGAACTAAGCATACGATGTAACGTCTACTGTTCAAAACACGCACAAAGAAACAACACAAGTAAAATTCCTTCAACTTGTGTTTTAATACTTTGACCAATGAAAATCACTACAATCCGACTGGCGCCAAAAACTTGTTCGCGCTTTGTGTAATAGTATAGATTTTCGCAATTATAGTGCAAGTATACACATCGTACAAGTAATAAAGTGGATTTAAGTAAGAGATCGTCCCACGAGGATTGGTTTGCTTTTCAAAGTTCAAGATCAAAGCACAAGAGAATTAAGTAACAAATCGGCAATAAGAGTTGTTTTTAAAGCTAAAGATGTAATTAAAGCAAGTAAACAAATGTTGGTTGTGAGTATGGAATGAGAGATGAGTTGAGTTGTTGCATGCGAGATAAATCCTTCCTAGCCGGACGTTACAACGTTTAGGCGTTATGACGTTCAAATGTTAACTGTGTAGGCGTGGCCACGCCCGAGCGCTGTTGCAAAAGAGCTATGCTTTTCAAAGACAAAACGTCGAGTTTCAAGTACAAGAAATCCTATGTCTAGGTTCTAAATAGGCCCACCTCGTATTTTAAGTACCCACGAAGAATGTTCTATGAACTATTATCTATTCTATGTCTAGACTTAGATAAAGATGCCTAAATGTCTTTAGTGCATTGTTCGTTCATATAAATCTTTGATTTCTTTTCATAGACCATGTCTGTACTATGAATCTACCCATTTTAAGAGGCCAACCTCAAAACAAGTTTTGAAAATATTATTACGCAAAGATTTAAAGCGAGGCAACGTTAACACTTCATAACATTAGCTAGAAATTCATTAAAAGCAAATCAACAACTCAACTACAAAGTGTTTAGCTCATCTTTGAGCATCTTTCTGAGAATGAAAAGGATTTAGAATCCTAATACCATACATATGAGAAAGAACTTGATTGTAAAAGATACACCTAAGTAACTTTTAAGCATATATCTTTGTATAGGCGTTACAACGTCCGAGCTTTACAAAATGCGAGAAATAAAAAAACTAAGTTCGGACAAGCAAAATACGTAAGTCCTGTTTCCGGATCTTCTTTACAAAACTAGTTCGAATTTAATGGAGAGATGGTGAGGAGATGAAGATGAAGTGATTACGAAGTTGGTGATAGCGATGCCTTGAGAGAAGTGAGCCTTCATTAAATAGCCACCTTGTCGACGCTGTGGCGATGTCACTTGCCCACCTACCGGATCTGTTTTTCCTATCTTCTCCACGACATCGCTCGTTGAGCTACGGTGTTTCCATGCGTCGACTTATAGGGAATGGGAGATCTTACGACTTTTATATCTTTGACTATCATTGCTTAGCGGCGCCAAAATTAAGATCTTTCACCCTTTCTCTGCTGCACTTGATGAGGCGTGGTGAGGGACGTGGTGACGTTCAAACACTAAATTTCTGCACAAGCACACGAAGCATCAAAACGCTCTCAAGGGCACCTCTTGGTGCCTAAATGCATATATTTATCACTTCATTCATTTATTTACTAAAAACTCGGAAATTACATAAAACTAATTTAATAACCCTTGTATTGCTAGAGAACTTGCATGACTTATTCTTTGAATGAGTGTAAATAACTCATATAAATATGAGTTATCATGAGGTGGCGGAGCCGAATCGGGTGGATGACGGGGAGGGTGAGGATTTGGAGTTCGGTTTACCTGGAGACACGCGGATGAGCGGCGGCGGTGGTGGAGGTCGGCGTGGGACAACAGGAAGCTTGAGGAGGACGAACGAGAGAGGTTGGAGGCCATCGAGCACTGGGGTGAAACATAGAGCGGATCGAGCACGGAGCGAGGCTACAAGCGCAAAGAATGTGCCTAGCCAGGCGGCTAGGAAGCGAAGCGTCACGGTAGCCAAGGAGGTGAGCGCCGTTCACCTCCACCAAACCCTCAATCCCCTTTTTCTCTCCCACTTATACGAGAGGTAAGTCTCTTCTCCTATAAATCTTTGAGATTTTAGACCTATGAGATAAGTATACATTAATGCATAATATATAACTTGTATGAACTTGAATATTTTCCCTCTTTACTGATGAAGTCAGGTTGTTGAAATACATTGTTGGAAAGTAGGTTGTAATAGCACTCCTTTAATCGAGCTTTAAACTGTTTGTATGGTTCAAATCTCATTGGAGTTTTTTGTGCGGAAACTTTTATATAACTATTTGCTATTTTCATTTCTATTATTATATTGTGTCTTCTATTTTGAAGTTTGTTTATACACATTTTGATTCTCCAATCTACTAAAATTTTTGAATATAGTTGAATGTCTTAGCTTCAATAAAATTGTAAATTGTGTGTTTTTCACCTATATATACATATAATAGGTTTAAGTTCTCTTATCAGGAATTTATTATAGATATTGGGACATTATGGATAGAAAGTGGATGTCTTCCAATCGTCTATTCAAGGAATATAGAGATGAAGTGGATTATTTTGTGAACTGTGATGTTAAGCGTTTAGGAACATCTAGTAATATGATATGTCTCTGTTTAAGTTGTTGCTATGTAAAATCAGTTAATGCAGACGAGTTGACAACACATTTAAAGGGTAATGGAATTGATCAGACGAGTTGACAAGACATTAATGCATAATATATAATTGTCAAATATATTTTATGTTATAACTTAATAGATTGTAGCACTAACCAAGAAGTTTGGATCTTAATTGGGTGCGCATTAATTCTAACAAATGTGTGTCAATCCTCCTGTGAAATAAATCCACTATATATTGGTGGAGGATTCCGGTTGATGTTTCCATTATCATCTTTCACCCAAGTTTTTGTTAGAGTGGCTCTGAAATTTTTAGCTAACTTTTTGGCTTCCTTCATTAACCAGTCCTTTCTAGAATCATCCACATCAAAATATTCCTGTTTACACACATTCAATGAAAATATATATATATATATATATATATATATATATATATATATATATATATATATATATATATATATATATATATATATATAGTTACAAAATTACTAAATAAGATAACCAAAAAGATCTAAAATTATATACCTGTAGTGTTAACCACAACTCATGTTTTTGTTTCTTCAAAATGGGATTTTTTTGTGAACCCAAGTAGTGATTGTTATTGATATCATTTGCTTTACCTTACTACCAAGGAATGTAATCAAATGAGTGTTGTTTTCTCCAATTGGCAGACCCTTAACACTCCGTTGGACCTGCATTATGTCATTAGTAAATTAGTTAACAAACAATTAAAACTTAGTATTGAATGAAGTTAATTAACAATTAGTAACTTACATTTAATTTTCCTTTTCCTTTACTTATCCGATTGATGATATCTTTTTGACTGGTCATTCCACGGGGAGCATGCTTCACGATATAGTTTCCAACATCACTATCATGACCGCTGTCATGCCCACTATCATGATCACTATGATCTGCCATCTTACCTGCAATAAAACATAATCATTGTTTGTTATATTTATCCAATAAAAAAAAACATCCAATAAAAACATAAATAATCAGTCAAGAAGATGAAAATAACATCAATGTCTATAAAATAACATCTATGTCGGTTACCTTTTCCTTTTCTTGGATAAAATTTTATTTGCAATTCGCTCCTTGGTACTTTGTTTTTGACGAATCGTAATTCCATCACTATGATCCTTTCAAACATACACAACATCCTCTCTATAAGTACTTTCCTCTACTAGTGATGTCGGTAAGAAAGGGTTGTCCTCGATACCATCATCATTGGTTTCTTGATCATCAATGTCATTCACCAATTTTTTTGTCAATAAAACAATAGACCAATTGATATCATTTGGATCGGTGACATAAAACACTTGTTGATCTAGGGATGCCAAAATAAAAGGCTCATCTTTATATCCCAACTTGTTGAAATTCACCCGCATGAACCCCGACTCATCAATCTGTAAACCATTATTATTGTCAACCCACTTACATTGGAACACAGACTCCTAAAACATGGTGTAATCCAACTCCCATATGTGTTCAATGACCCAGAAGTATGACATATTCTGTATACATTTCTGTCTTTGGCACTTGATGTATGCATAGCTTGAGCAACAAGAGTCACCCCACTATTTTGCATTTTACTCTGATCATCATGGGTTTTTGTATAGAACGTGTACCCGTTAATTAGATAGTTGGTGTAAGAGAAAACATGTATATTTGGACCTTTTGCTAACCATCTCAATCTTTCTGAAATCGAGGTAGGATTCATAGCAAACTCGAAATCCATGTGCTCTTTGAACCACACTATGAAACTCCGATTGTGTTCTTTTGTTAACCAAACTTCACTCTTATATGGGTAATCACTCCTAAGTATGTCCATGTGCTTGGCAACATATGAATCAACTTCACTATCATTGCGCAAAACATATAAGTGTGCTTTATCTAATTCTTCCCTTGACACCATCACTATTTTCGATCCTGACATCCCTTTACTAATTCTTCCTAAGTGACGAGACCTTGGAAGTCCCACAGAATATTCAAGACTAGATAGATAGCCGGTGCAGAACTCGACAGCTTTTTCAACTATGTAGCGCTCAACAATACAACCCTCGGGTCGTGATCGGTTTTTCACATATCCTTTTAATATCTTCATGTAACGCTCAAACGGATACATCCATCTCATGTAACATGGGCCACACAATTGTGTCTCTCTAATCAAATGAACTGTTAGATGAATCAATGTTAAAAAACGAAGGTGGGAAATACATCTCAAGCTCACTCAAAGTGACAGTAATTTCTCTTTGCAATGATGACAACTTTCTAGGGTCAATCACTCTACTACAAATCGCCTTAAAGAAGAAACAAAGTTTGGTTAGCGTCTGGCGCACTTTCTTAGGCAAAATAGATCGTATACCAATGGGGAGTAAATTCTCCATTAGGACATGACAATCATGGGACTTTAAAGACTTTAACTTGAGGTCTTTCATCGATACAAGGTTTGTAACATTTGAAGAATACCCCTCTGGAACTTTAACTCCATGAAGAAACTTACAAAACACGGTCTTCTCCTTTATAGATAGAGTATGAGCTTGGGAGGTAGATATGTAGGAGTACCCTTCTTTATCGGACTCATTCCGGTCTCAACCCCATACTAAGCAAGTCCAACCTCGAGTTTATGGTATCTTTATTCTTTCTTGGCATATTGAGTAAGGTACCAATGACACTTTCAAAGACATTTTTTCAACATGCATCACATCAATGAAGTGCCTTACATATAATGACTTCAAAGATGGCAAATCAAAGAAAATCGACTTTTTCTTCCCACCTGTTTGGCAAGCTCTCTGCAAAAGGCTTCCCAAATTTAATGTTCAAATCTTTCACCTTTCAAAAATGATTGTTCACCCGTCAAAGCCATGGGAGCTTTACGGGTTTTTGAGATTCCATTGAATGCCTTTTTCAACAATCGATCATCGATGAGCGGATGGCAAAAATCTACGATGACCAGGGTGTTGCGCCGAAAAAGTCCCCGAGGGGTTTTTATTCGTTTACAACTTTTTAAAACAATGAAGTCGCCACCAATATTTTTTATAAGGAAAATATTGAAGAAAAACCTTTTTGGGAAGGCAAATGGTCTTTTGGAAAACTTAAAGATTTGGGTTGGGAATTCGGTTAGGCATGGGGAAGGTATTAGCGCCCCACACCTCCTTTCTACTGAAAGGGAACCTTTAATTAAACATGATTTTAAGTGTTGATTTAGAAAACGCTTGAATTTGCCTCTTGATCAAAAAGACTTAATGAATTTTTTATTTGCGGCGCTTGACGAGAGTTAGCCGCTTTGGTTTTCTTTGAAAGGAAAAATGTTTTTAGTTTATTGTGCTTGACGGAGGGGATCCGCTCCTACGTATCTCCAGGTGCGATGGAGAAATCAAAGCTACGTAGTTCTAGGTTTTTTGGTTTTTATTTTGTTTAATTGTGAAAAATTAGGCATTCATGATGATCAATTGAGCGAAAGGCTCCAAGTGATCACCACTGGTACCTCATTGTTAATGATTATGCAAGCAAAGGCTTCGCATGACCACTAACAAAGTTTTTGATTTATTGAAACGTTTTTTAGGAAAATTAGGCATTCATGATGATCAATTGAGCAAAGGCTCCAAGTGATCATCGCTAGAATCCTCATTGTTAATGATTCATGCAAGCAAAGGCTTCGCAAGACCATTAACAAAGTTTTGATTTGATGAAAAGTATTTAGGAAAATTAGGTATTCGTGATGATCAATTGAGCAAAGGCTCCAAGTGATCATCACTAAAGTCTCATTGTTAATGATCATGCAAGCAAAGGCTTCGCACGACCATTAACAAAGTTTTATTTATTGAAAGTTTTTAGAAAAATTAGCGCGTTCATGATGATCAATTGAGCAAAGGCTCCAAGTGATCACCACTAGTTCCTCGTTGTTAATGATTATGCAAGCAGAGGCTTCGCAAAACCATTAACGAAGTTTTGTGATTTATTGAAAGTCTTTAGAAAAATTAGGCGTTCATGATGATCAATTGAGCAAAGGCTCCAAGTGATCACCACTAGTTCCTCATCGTTAATAATCATGCAAGCAAAGGCTTCGCAAGACCACTAACAAAGTTTGATTTACTGAGAAATTATTTGGGTTGAAAAAGAATTAAAAGAAACGAGAAAAAGGTGAAAATTTGCAAAATGGGGGTGTCATTAGTTACGGGGAGTGGTATAACTAAACAGAGGGTGTAAACAGCAAGCCCAGTTCGCATATGGGAGCCCAAGTAGATATAAACCCGGGCTTAAGTGGGGAGGGTTTCTTGCGAGAATCGGGAGTGTGGGTAATAATCTGAGAAAGAAAATAAACTAAAATAAAAACAAAACAAGGACACTATTAAACCTGAAAACCCTAAATTAAAACAAACCCTAATTTCATTTCTTCCTCCCCATCCATTCCACTGCGCCGCAGCAGCGTTTTGAGGAGAGAGATCCGGCGAAATTTTCGCCTCCTTCCTTGGTGAGAGAGAGAGAACCGACCGGGTTTTTAGGAGAGAGAGAGAGAGGTTCGAAGGTAAAAGAGAGGGGGAATCGGGCCGACGGGAGAGAGGAGGAAGACGGGGACGCGCAGACAGTGGAGGGTGGTTGACGAGGCCGCCGGACTCGCCGGAGAAGACAAGGCCCACGGCGTTTTTTCTGTTTCTGGTTCGTTTCATTTTGCGTTTTTTTTTTCATTTTTTCGGTCCGTCTCTCTCTCTCTGGTTATGGTTCACTCTCTTCTCAGCCTACGTTTTTATTTGATTTAGTTTTCCTCTCCCAGTGATTCTGTGTTTTTCTGGTTTGGTCTATGTGAACCTTGCTTTATTCTACTCTTGAACTGATTTTACCCTCTCAACTCAACCCTTTTTTTTTGACCCAAAACATCCTTTGATTGTGAATTAGTATGAACTTGTACTCAGTTAACTCTATTTCGTTTCTTTAGTTGCTAATCCAGGATTGAAGCATGTTTTTTTTTGTATTACAGACCCAATCCCTTCTCAAGAGAACAATAAAATAAAGCATACATATTTATGTTGATTCATTCAATTCCACATACACGTAACATACATATTTTATACGACCTAAACTAAGAAAGAATCGTTCACCAACCACGGATCCGATTTCTTCAGTGGAATAAAAGACGAAGTTCATGTCTGCGGTGGCTCTGTTATGGCTGTTCGAATTCTTTCTTTCTTCTCATAACCACTTCTCAGATCTCAAGCGAAAACAGGGTTTGTGTGATTAGGGTTTCAGTGTAAAACCCTGATCGTTTTTTTTGTGTTGTTTACCTCGAAAATCGTGTACCCTTTGGATCATTAATTGACCGCCTATTTATAGTTAAAAATTAGGTTAGGCATTTAATTACATTTGACTGGTTTTGACTATTTTCAGTTCGGATCAAGCCAGACTTGGAGAGCATTCTTGGCACCCAGATGCTGCTGCTTCTTTACTGTTATTTTTTATTTTTGTATTTTCGAATTTATTTGTTTTTGTATATTTGTATTATTATTTTTTTGTATTTTTTGGACATTTGGACATTTGGGACTCTTCTAAGTTGTAATAAAAATTAAATAGTATTTTTGACATTTTTGGACTCTTAAACACTTTTAAATTATAAATAAACTAGATAGAATTTTTTTGACCTTTTGGACTATATATATATGCTCAAAATAAATTAAGCTGTACAAAAAGAAAAGAATAATAATAATAAAAAGAGTCTGGTCAAACACAAAGACGAACGGGCGGACTAGACGAATACGCTAAAACGAGACTCAAAATAGAAGAAATGAGCTCATTAACTAAAAACACTACTTATGTACGACTAAACCCAAATACGAAGATTAAATTGAAGAACATGCGAAAAGATTGGTCATTCGCGTGTCTGCTTAATTTAAACAGCGGTATTTCGATTTAGTTGAGCTCGATGATTGAAATTGGCTCAAGTTAAAGGACGGACAAAATTGGGGTATTACAGCTGCCCCTCTTTATTTCGCATTTCGCCAAAAAATATGAATTGGTCTTTTCATATTTGTTGGTGAAATGGAAATAAAGATATAGAAATAATACTAATTTTGTCCGCTTCGGAAAAGTTCAAATCTTTTTGTTATTTTCCTTTTGAAAGAGGAGGTTAACACTTGTCGCATTAACGGGAAAGCAATAAATTGGGAAAAGCGGTAAATTGAGGAATTCGGAGGTTGCCTAAAAACCTTTTAACGGACTCTTGTCGAGTCCGAGCTCTGGGGTGGCCTTTTCGAGCGGCCGATCAATATCAAGTCCGGAACTGATTTGATCAATGGATTTACGCTGTGCCTTAGGCTGACACAACTAATCCGAAGCGACTTAACGAAGTCGATGGATCCATCGCGTGCTCGCATAACGATGTTGTGATGCGTGGAAGGAGTTCACTAACTCGAAGGAGTTCACTAACTCGGGTTGATGGAGTTTACGAACTCGGATTGATGGAGTTTACGAACTCAGGGGGTGGCCTTTTCGAGCGCCGATCAACATCGGTCCGAATCGATTTGATCAATGGATTTACGTTGTGCCTCAGGTCGACACAACTAATCCGAAGGACTTAACGGTCCGATGGATCCATCGCGTGCTCGCATGCGATGTTGTGATCTCGTGGAAGGAGTTCACTAACTCGTGGGAGTTCACTAACTCGGGTTGATGGAGTTTACGAACTCGGATTGATGGAGTTTACGAACTCTCGTGGCCGATGGAGTTTACGAACTCGGGTTGATGGAGTTTACGAACTCGTGGGCGATGGAGTTTACGAACTCTGGGTTGATGGAGTTTACGAACTCTGTGCTGATGGAGTTTACGAACTCTGGGTTGATGGAGTTTACGAACTCTGGGTTGATGGAGTTTACGAACTCTGTGCTAATGGTGATTTTCTAAAAATGGGATTTTTGGGA
Organism: Oxytropis ochrocephala; assembly: GCA_020916435.1. Classification (NCBI taxonomy): domain Eukaryota; kingdom Viridiplantae; phylum Streptophyta; class Magnoliopsida; order Fabales; family Fabaceae; genus Oxytropis; species Oxytropis ochrocephala. The sequence goes on along the minus strand of CM037090.1, from coordinate 59,432,003 downwards.
CTCTCGGGTCCGAAGTAACTTTTCTCTTGGATGGTGCATGAAATGCATGCACTTGGGTATTTGGGTGCACATGGATGCAATGATTGATTTTGGTGGGATGTTTCCCTTGTTTGATTATTCTTTCGCTCTTCTGAGATGCGAATTTGAAAGTGTAATGCACTACTGTTTGATGCCATGGAGTGATGAATGGTATGGATGACATGAGAATGATGAATGATATGAAGATGTTGTGTTCTTTTGTGTGTAAGTCCTCTGTGATTTTCTTCTCTTTTTTTTTTTTTTTTTTTTTTTTTTTTTGCTTAAGGAGCTTTCTTTTTCTCGCTTATTTGTTGTTTTTTCCTTTTTTCTTTGGTTAAATCCATCGCACGATTTTAAGCCGCCCTGAGGATGATAATCATGCGAGGATTGTGCATCGATTAAATTCTGATCGCTTTGTCTCTTCTCTTTTTCACTTGGGAGATCATTTCCTTCAGTATTTTTCAAAGATTTCATAATGATCTGTAATGCTCTTGAATATGCACATGTTTTGCAAATCAATTTCATCAATCATAAAAATTATCATTTTGAAAGAAAGCTGAATAAAGGAAAGCAAAGACACTTAAAAGCACATATATGAAAAAAAGTTGGACTTTTATTGATATGGAAATTGGACATGCAGAAAGTCACGCCAATTGAAAGTACATTGCAATTTTTATTAAACTGAGAAAATACAAGAGAAAGGAACAGGTCTCGTGATTTCATCTCTGAAGTAACGGTGTCCGCCGTCCATACTCATAACCCTGATCACCCTCTTATCCAAACCTTTGGGAGTGCTGATTGCCTTCTCTTTTCTCAAGTCCAAGTTTTCTTACCCTAATTTTTGCCTGGATCGCCCTTTGCGGGTTTTCGATCCACCGGGTCGCTCTGATTTTGCCTAGGCCGCCCTTTGCGGGTTTTCAACCTAGCGAGCTGATTTTTCTTGGCTTATCTTTCTCTTTTTTTTTTTGTTTATTTTTCTAGGCATAATACTTCTTGACCACATCTGAGTTCACTGGATTTGGAATCTCCTCTCCATCCATGCTTGCCAGGATTAGAGCTCCTCCTGAGAATGCCTTCTTCACCACATAAGATCCTTCATATTTGGGAGCCCATTTGCCCCTGGGGTCCGCTTGGATCGGCAAGATCTACTTGAGTACAAGTTTTCCTCTTGGAATTCCCAGAGGACGGACTCTTTTGTCAAAAGCCCTTATCATCCTTTGTTGGTATAACTCATCGATGACACATTGCATACTACCCGTTTTCGCCAATGAGCTTCAATGGTCAAGACGGATGAACCCACTCGCTTCATCAAGTTTTGTCTCCATTAACACCCGCAGAGATGATATTTCAACTTCAATGGGGAGGATCGCCTCCACCCGTAAACGATGAGTAGGGGTTGCCTGGGATCGATGTACGCACCGAGGTACGATAGCCATGCAAAGTGAAAGGAAGCATTTCGTGCCAGTCTTTGTAGGGGACCACCATTTTCTGCACTATTCTCTTGATATTCTTGTTGGCCGCTTCAACTGCCCCATTCATCTTTGGGCGGTAAGGAGAAGAATTGTGATGCTGTATTTTGAAGTCTTCACACAAGTCCTTCATCATTCTGCTGCCATTGTCTGTGATAATCTTGTTTGGAAGGCCGTAGCGGCAAACCAAATCTTTCTTGATGAACTTGGCAACCACCGAACTGGTTATACTTGAAAATGAGGCAGCTTCAACCTACTTGGTGATCTCTAAAACTTTGCCTTGATATAATTGTAACTTGAATGAATCTTGGAGTGCCAGCCTTTTGATTTTTCTTTCTCCCCTTTTTTTTGTTGAGATATATATATATATATATATTTTTTTTTTTTTTTTTTTTTTTTGGACAAACATATTTAAGTAAATAAACTTATTTGTCCTAAAGCTAAAACTCTGAGAAAACAAAAACAATCGATCATTGATCGGAATGGATTTTTGGAGATTGTGGGTTTTTGTGGAGGAAGGATGATTGGGTTTAATGAAGTGCTTGAAGCTAATGGTAGGATGATTTTTATTCGGATTTATGATGGTTATTTGGCTTGATGAGGTGTTTGGAAGTTTTATTCCTGGCTAAGGGTTGGTGGAGGGCGGGATGCCGAGGTCAAAGGGAAGTATTTGCAGTTTATTGAGACAAGGATCTCTTGTGTTTTGTGGTAAGGTGTATCAGCTCACCACTTACATTTCTTTTGTATTTTTGGGATTTTCATTTTTAAATCTCTTTTTTTCCTTTTTTTTCTTTTTTGATTTTTCTTTTTGATTTTTTCTTTGACTCGGGTGAGCTTGATAAAAAGTGATGCATCTTTTTGATATTTGAGGTGATCCTTGTCTAGGGTGATTTTTGGATTTCTTGGCTTACAGTGGGTAGCATAGTTTTTTTCGAGAATATGGGAAGATGGTCGAACTTTATTCCAAATCACGATTGCTCGTTTTCTCAAAAAATTAACTCAAGGACAATAATTTATTTACTCCTATATATTTGCCCTCTTTTTTTTATATATTTTTAGTTTTTTTTTTTTTTTTTTTTTTTTGAAGGAGAAAATCATCTTTGGGACTAGCACGATTCGGATCTCTGTAGTCGACGCGACATTCTCGACCTTCCCATCCTTCTTGGGAACCGGGACAATATTGGCAACCCATCGTGGGTACTTGGCCACCGCTAGGAACCCCGCATCAAATCGCCGCTTTACCTCATCTCGGCTTTTCGGTGACATCTCTCGCTTCATTCTTCTTAATTTCCGCTTGGTGGTGGGCACACCGGCTTGACCAAGCAACTTGTGTTCAACAATGCTCAGTATCTAACCCGGCATATCTTTATACGACCATGCAAAGACGTCAAGCATAATCATGCAAGAAATTTGGATTAACTTTTTTGCGTTCACCATTTTCCATGGCGGTACCAACCTTAACTTCTCTTTTATCTTCTTTACGTACCCAAGTTGACGATCTCAATCGACTCCCATGAGGTTGAATGGTCTTTTCTTCTTGCTCTATTAATCTCATTAATTCAGGAGGAGTTTCCCAGTTTTCATCAACATCCCCTTCAGTTTGGTTAATTGGATGATCAAAGTCGTAATAGGGATTGTTGGCACTGTTATTTTCAGAGACAATTGCTGTGGTTCCGCCTTTTGCCGAGGCGAAAAAGCAGAATAAAAGGCGAAACAAACAAGCAAACAATAATAAAACAGAAAAGAGGACACGTGAAATATGGAGAAATGATTTTTATTGATGGAGATTCAAAAACAACGTTTTTATTGATGATAATGATTCGAAAATAAAAACATGCGTGCCCCTAACAAACTGGTCCTTATGGCCTTGGACAGAGCCACAGGGTTGCATTACAACTAATTACTTTAAATTAAAAGTCACAGGAGAATCAAGTGACCTTCCAATTCTTTAATTCTTCACCGACGAACCGCACTCGCCCCACCCTCTTGGGCTCGTAACTAACCATGATGGCAAAGAACTTGGTTGTGTTGCTCATCTTCCTCACCCCATCCCCGTAGGTCGGATGTCTTCCAATCTGATTTGAGCACTCTCGAAACATCATATCCACCAAGTAATCGAACTTTCCCTTTGGGCTCCCCAGGGTATCCCAACATCCCTCTTTTATAGGCACCACCGCATTACGTCTCCATTGATTTCTTCCTCAGCATCCGATCATCGACTTACGGTTTGGTAGGGTAATTCGAGGAAACCATTCACACCGTAATGAGGATTATTCATCGTCACTACGGTGGGTTCACGTGTGGGGTCACGTGAGTGAATTGTATTCTGTGGATTGGTCCCCGAACTTGGGGATGGACCGTCATTGGCCAATTGAAACCCGCGGAGTTCCCGGAGCGATGAGCGAGGATTGGGATCGGGCTTGAGGCGCCCCTGTTCCAACTTCGTTCGCAACTACGCCAGCCGAGCTTGCCCGCGGTTCTTGGAGGATCTCCTCCAGATTTGTGTCGCCAGCAGAGGAGGCGTGTAGCCTAGTGGGGGAGGCCAAAGGAGGCCATTGCCACTGTTTGAAGGGCTTGAGGATCCCCGACCCAGAGGGGAGGAGTATTGTCCACCCCAAAGAAAGTAAGTAGGTAGTGCACCAACATTTCTTAAGGCACTCAAAGACTCTTATGACCTCGCCATTTGAGCTTTCATGATTTCCATCTCACTTGAATGACTTGATTCCCTTGATTTTGACCTCACGCCCTCGACCATTAGGATTTGGATCTCCGGAATTAGGCATTCTCGATGTGGCGGTGGATTGCCCCGATCGGCGTCGCTTGATTGTTGTCCATGTTCCTTGCTTTGCGCAGACGCGTCAAATAGCGATGTCTAACCGACTTGCACGATTTTTACATTGTGGAACACGCTTATGAACACATGAATGAATAATGAATGCAATGCAATGCTTTAATGCATGAAGAATGCAAATGACGAAAGTTTTTTTTCTTTTTCAAGATTTTGTTAGATGCAAATGCAATGGTGCAGAATGATGCGAAATGAGGTGGATGCGAAATGATGTGTTATGGAAAAATGGTAAGAAAATGAGGTTATTGGTGGTACTCTGAACATTTTCGAAGATATCTGTTGCATGGCACCTCATGTAGGTGTTTATGAGGCAAAAAAGAAAAATTACAACTTTCGAAATAAAGTTTGAGAAAAAAGAATGCTTAAGCTAAATGCAACAAACAAAGGCATGCCCCCGTGTCCTACGAATGGTGGGAATCCTAGGGTCTAAAGTCGACGAAAAGGGTAATCCTCCCATGTAAGTTCTAATCACTTCCTCACAATGGCAACCAAGAGCTAAAGTCTTCCTCATGATAACACCCACAATCGTAGAAAGCTACCGAGTGTGAGGCATCATGACAAAGCGTACTCTTGGGCGGAACTTTCATAGAGCCATACTGGACAAAGGTCTACGAATGGCGATCACTAATCGCTCCCACTCTCCTAGGTTTTTGTTCGGACCTTGGGTTTTAGGCCCCACTCAACGCTCACAAGTATAGGGTGTGTGTGTGTCTTTGAGGCACAATACCTAGAAATAGCTACCCTCTCCCCACCGCAAATGAAAATTGAGCAGTCTGCACAAAAAAAGCAAAAATAACATGTTGTCTACCCTAGGTTTAACATCAAATAAGTCACCTAGAGTTTCAATGCAACCAATTGCATTGCTTACCTCAAGAAAGGGAGCCAAGAAGGGGAACATGATAAGAGTGGGGATATGCGTGGAGAACTAAGCAAATAAGATAAACGGGGAAGCAATCATAGGAGAGGAAGAAGCGAATGCATATGGATGTAACAATGCTTGTATGAGAAAGAAGAAGAATAGAGGCAAAATAAAATATTCAAATCAAACACACAAATCACATATTTAATTAATTAGGCTCGACCTCTTTTTGAAAAAGATTTTCTTTTGTCCAAAGTGAAGTCACCGGTATTATTACTAAAAGTCCCCGAGGGGTTTTTATTCGTTTACAACTTTTTAAAACAATGAAGTCGCCACCAATATTTTTTATAAGGAAAATATTGAAGAAAAACCTTTTTGGGAAGGCAAATGGTCTTTTGGAAAACTTAAAGATTTGGGTTCGAAATTCGGTTAGGCATGGGAAGGTATTAGCGCCCACACCTCCTTTCTACCTGAAAGGAACCTTTAATTAAACATGATTTTAAGTGTTGATTTAGAAAACGCTTGAATTTGCCTCTTGATCAAAAAGACTTAATGAATTTTTTATTTGCGGTAGCTTGACGAGAGTTAGCCGCTTTGGTTTTCTTTGAAAGGAAAAATGTTTTTAGTTTATTGTGCTTGACGGAGGGGATCCGCTTCTACGTATCTCCAGGTGCGATGGAGAAATCAAAGCTACGTAGTTCTAGGTTTTTTGGTTTTTATTTTGTTTAATTGTGAAAAATTAGGCATTCATGATGATCAATTGAGTTAAAGGCTCCAAGTGATCTGCTGGTACCTCATTCTTAATGATTATGCAAGCAAAGGCTTCGCATGACCACTAACAAAGTTTTTGATTTATTGAAACGCGTTTTTAGGAAAATTAGGCATTCATGATGATCAATTGAGCAAAGGCTCCAAGTGATCATCGCTAGGTCCTCATTGTTAATGATTCATGCAAGCAAAGGCTTCGCAAGACCATTAACAAAGTTTTGATTTGATGAAAAGTATTTAGGAAAATTAGGTATTCGTGATGATCAATTGAGCAAAGGCTCCAAGTGATCATCACTAGGTCCTCATTGTTAATGATCATGCAAGCAAAGGCTTCGCACGACCATTAACAAAGTTTTATTTATTGAAAGTTTTTAGAAAAATTAGGCGTTCATGATGATCAATTGAGCAAAGGCTCCAAGTGATCACCACTAGTTCCTCGTTGTTAATGATTATGCAAGCAGAGGCTTCGCAAAACCATTAACGAAGTTTTGTGATTTATTGAAAGTCTTTAGAAAAATTAGGCGTTCATGATGATCAATTGAGCAAAGGCTCCAAGTGATCACCACTAGTTCCTCATCGTTAATAATCATGCAAGCAAAGGCTTCGCAAGACCACTAACAAAGTTTGATTTCATCGAGAAATTATTTGGGTTGAAAAAGAATTAAAAGAAACGAGAAAAAGGTGAAAATTTGCAAAATGGGGGTGTCATTAGTTACGGGAGTGGTATAACTAAACAGAGGGTGTAAGCAAGAAGCCTGGGGTTCGCATATGGGAGCCCAGTATGCTAAACCGGGCTTAAGTGGGGAGGGTTTCTTGCGAGAATCGGGAGTGTGGGTAATAATCGAGAAAGAAAATAAACTAAAATAAAAACAAAACAAGGACACTATTAAACCTGAAAACCCTAAATTAAAACAAACCCTAATTTCATTTCTTCCTCCCCATCCATTCCCTCTGCACTTGCAAAGCAAGCGTTTTGAGGAGAGAGATCCGTGAAATTTTCGCCTCCTTCCTTGGTGAGAGAGAGAGAACCGACAGGGTTTTTAGGAGAGAGAGAGAGAGAGAGGTTCGAAGGTAAAGAGAGGGGAATCGGGCCGACGGGAGGGAGAGAGGAGGAAGACGGGGGCGCTTGACGGTGGAGGGTGGTTGACGAGGCCGCGGACTCGCCGGAGAAGACAAGGCCCACGGCGCTTTTTTTACATTTACAGTTCGTTTCATTTTGCGTTTTTTTTTTCATTTTTTGGTCCGTCTCTCTCTCTCCGGTTATGGTTCACTCTCTTCTCACCCACTTTTTTTATTTCGATTTACGGTTTCCTCTCCCGGTGATTACGTGTTTTTCCGGTTTTGTCTATGTGAACCTTGCTTTATTCTACTCTTGAACCGATTTTACCCTCTCAACTCAACCCTTTTTTTGACCCAAAACATCCTTTGATTGTGAATTAGTATGAACTTGTACTCAATTAACTCTATTTCGTTTCTTTAGTTGCTAATCCAGGATTGAAGCATGTTTTTTTTTGTATTACAGACCCAATCCCTTCTCAAGAGAACAATAAAATAAAGCATACATATTTATGTTGATTCATTCAATTCCACATACACAGAACATACATATTTTATACGACCTAAACTAAGAAAGAATCGTTCACCAACCACGGATCGATTTCTTCAGTGGAATAAAAGACGAAGTCATGTCTGCGGTGGCTCTGTTATGGCTGTTCGAATTCTTTCTTTCTTCTCATAACCACTTCTCGGATCTCAAGCGAAGCAGGGGTTTGTGTGATTAGGGTTTCAGTGTAAAACCCTGATCGTTTTTTTTGTGTTGTTTACCTCGAAAATCGTGTACCCTTTGACTGTTAATTGACTGCCTATTTATAGTTAAAAATTAGGTTAGGCATTTAATTACATTTGACTGGGTTTTGACTATTTTCGTGTGCGGATCCAAGCCAGTGACTTGGAGAGCATTCTTGGCACCCAGATCTGCTGCTCACTGCTTTGCTGTTATTTTTTATTTTTGTATTTTTGAATTTATTTGTTTTTGTATATTTGTATTATTATTTTTTGTATTTTTGGACATTTGGACATTTGGGACTCTTCTAAGTTGTAATAAAAATTAAATAGTATTTTTTGACATTTTGGACTCTTAAACACTTTTAAATTATAAATAAACTAGATAGAATTTTTTTTTGACCTTTTGGACTATATATATATGCTCAAAATAAATTAACTGTACAAAAAGAAAAGAATAATAATAATAAAAAGAGTCTGGTCAAACACAAAGACGAGAACGGGCCAGACTAGACGAATACGCTAAAACGAGACTCAAAATAGAAGAAATGAGCTCATTAACTAAAAACACTACTTATGTACGACTAAACCCAAATACGAAGATTAAATTGAAGAACGCACGAAAAGATTGGTCATTCGCGTGTCTGCTTAATTTAAACAGCGGTATTTCGATTTAGTTGAGCTCGATGATTGAAATTGGCTCAAGTTAAAGGACGGACAAAATTGGGGTATTACACAGGGTAGATATTCTTCCTACCATGTTCCAACCACATCCAATCGGTGTTATCTTCACATATAGGGCATGCACACTGACCTTTGGTACTGTACCCAGATAGATTGTCGTATGCTGGAAAGTCATTAATTATATTGTGTCAAAAATCGTAACCTTCAAGTTGAAACTTTCTTCTCTGAACCCATCATACACCTCTACTCCATTCTCCCACATTAGCTTCAAGTCTTCAATTAAAGGAGCCAAGTATACATCAATATCATTTCCCGGTTGCTTGGGCCCAGAAATTAACAAAGACAACATCATATATTTGCGTTTCATGCAAAGCCATATGAGGTAAGTTATAAATCGCCAAAATCACGGGTCATGTACTGTGGGAGCTACTCTGAATGGGTTAAAACCATCGGCAGACAATGCAAGTCGTAGGGTTCTTGGATCCAACCCGAAATCAGGATAATCAATATCATTTTTTTTCCATTGCGAAGAATCCGCCGGGTGTCGTAGCATGTCATCTTTAATCCTTTCATCCTCATGCCATGTCAAGTGTTTTGCATCTTCTGAACTACGGTACATGCGCCTAAATCGAGGAATTATGGGAAAATACCACAACACCTTTTCTGGAGCAGAATCTTTCTTTTTATACCGCGATGCATTACATTTAGGACACGACTTAAAAAATGCATTTTCATTCCGAAATAGAATGCAATCATTGGGACAAGCGTGTATCTTCTCATAGTTCAAGCCAATGGACCCTAACATTTGTTTTGCATCATACGTCCGAGAAGGGAGCACATTATCCTTCGGCAACATTTCTTTCAATAGTGTGAGTAATTCAGTAAAGCTCTTATCCGTCCATCCGTGGCAAGTTTTCAAGTTATACAACTTTATCACAGCCAATAATTTTGTGAATTCAGTACAACCCTCATACAACGGAGTCTCTGCATCCGTTATCAACTTCTCAAACATTTGAGGACGATCATTAAGATCGTCTTCAAAAGCCTTTGCCATCTCTTCAAATTCGTCCCCAACAAATAATGTAGGTATTTTGGTGTCAACCGGTGCACATCTCTCAGTACTATTACCCATATTCAAAGATTCAACTCTTTCCTCACCATGCATTGTCCAAAAAGTGTAAGTTTGATCAATTCCATTACCCTTTAAATGTCTTGTCAACTCGTCTGCATTAACTGATTTTACATAGCACCAACTTAAACAGGGACATATCATATTACTAGATGTTCCTAAACGCTTAACAGCACAGTTCACAAAATAATCCACTCCATCTATATATTCCTTGGATAGACGATTGGCAGACATCCACTTTCTATCCATAATGTCCAAATATCTATAATAAATTCCTGATAAGAGAACTTAAACCTATTATATGTATATATAGGTGAAAAACACACAATTTACAATTTTATTGAAGCTAAGACATTCAACTATATTCAAAAAAATTAGTAGATTGGAGAATCAAAATGTGTATAAACAAAGTTCAAAATAGAAGACACAATATAATAATAGAAATGAAAATAGCAAATAGTTATATAAAAGTTTCCACACAAAAAACTCCAATGAGATTTGAACCATACAAACAGCTTAAAGCTCGATTAAAGGAGTGCTATTACAACCTACTTTCCAACAATGTATTTCAACAACCTGACTTCATCAGTAAAGGGGGAAAATATTCAAGTTCATACAAGTTAAAAAATGGTAATGATTTTTAATCATTTTGTAGAAAGAAAAAAAAAGTCTAAAAATCTAAAGAGAGAACAAATATCACCATTACTTGTAGAACTAATAATCTAGAAAACCCATAAGCAACTTTAACAGGTAGGTACTAATAAATTACTTCATCAATACAACCACCCCAGCAGCATAAACCCAACAAAGAGAGAACAAATATCAACATTACTTGTAGTTCCAAAAATCATATCAACTTCACTTTTGTTTTTTCTCAAACACCTTGTATGCACAAAGGGTTCAAATAACTAATTATAGAATGCTTAAAAAAGAGAATAAACAACTAACTAACTAGTATGAACAAAACACATTCAACTAATTTTACACATATCAAACACATTCAACATATTCCTCTCCTATCAAACTACATTCATCTCTAACCTAACAAAAAACCAAAAAAAAATAGAGAACTAACCTTTTGGAGAAGATGATGAAGGCAAGCAATGATGACTGTGGGTGCTGGAGAGGATTCACGAAATGGGTTATTGTGGGTTTGGGGTTATTGTGAGTTTGGGGTTATTGTGGGTTTGTGGAGTGAGAGAGAGCTGACGAACGAGAGTGAGGGAGAGCTGAGAGGATTCGCGAACAGAGTGAGGGTTTGGGGTTATTTTGTCGGTTTAGAACGAAAGTGAGGTAGAGCTGAAGACGAAACGTGAGTGTGAGAGAGAGAGAGAGAGAGATGTTGCGCATAATTAGAACGAGGGAAGAATAAATTATATAAATACGATGGGTAGTGTTTTTAAAAAACACTGGCTATGGGGTTAGCGCGTTTAGGTTTCAGCGGCGTTTGTAAAAAAGCGCTGAGTATTCCTAGCGTGATGGGTAGCGTTTAAGGGGAAGCGTTGGGTATAGGCTAGCGTGTTTTTGTGATTGGCAGCGTTCTTTGTAGTATTAGCTAGTGTGTTTTCGTGTTAGGCAGCACTCTATGAGGAAACGCTGCTCATTGGTTACCTATTTTGGCCTAAACTAGCATTTTATGACAAAGTGCTGCTCATGGTGGCGCTCTTTTATAGCCAATCTGGCGTAGTGACTATTTGAAACTGTAAATTGTTCAACTTATTAATTATAAATGAACTATGAGAAAGGGTAATCACGAGATAGAGTTTTACGAGGAAAACAATAAGAATATCAACACAAATTTATTATTTTTGAGTGACGATAGACTTGCCAATGCAATCGACACAAATTTAATTATTTTTGTCCCTGCAAATAATTGTTGTTTTGTTTTTTGTCTTTTTCGTGTGGTAGTCATCCAGTGGATGCTGACGTCGCAATATTGATGTGTCATATCAATGACGCGTGCAAATGTTTCTTGACATGTGGTGCTGACGTGTACCTGTGTTTGCCACGTCTCTTTTTTCAACGGCAGGTTAATGTTAAACGAACAAATTTTGGCTTTGTGTGAGGGAATCTATTTTTTTTACAGCGACTAAACCTAAAAAAAGTCATATTTCTAGGGACGGAATATATTACCATTCCTTTTCTTACCAATTTGCTTTCTCGTAAATTCAATGATACGCAATGAGTGGGTACATATGCAAACATATAACTTCTTGTACTTCCTTTGTACTAAATTATAAGCGAAAATGATCAATTTACACTTATTAAGAAAATCATTTATCCTCATTTACCAAATAAACCCTTGTAACTCTTCTCAGTTAGTTGTGATGGAAGTCCTGCAATTCTGGGGGATGTGTCAGTGGGTGATTCCGGAATTCGGTTCTGCAATGAGAGATTCTTGGCTGAGCACGAGATATCATTGGCAAATAAAATGTGGAGTTTTGCAAAAGATAACCTTGGGGTACTTGGACTGAGCAAAGATGAGATATATTCGGGGAAAATAAAATCATTGGAAGTTAGGGACAAGATTGCAAAGGGAAAGAAGGAGAAGAAAAACAAGTCTCAATGAAGGTTGCAACATTTAATATTAGAGGGTGGGGAGGGCCTGCGAAGAGAAGGCGCCTTAAGAAGTTTATTGTTGAGGAGAAAATTGATTTATGCATGATTCAAGAAACAAAAAGTAGTGGCCTTAGTAGGAGGGCGGTCGGAAGCGTTTGGGGGGATGATAATTTTGATTGGTTGAGTAAGAACGCTACGGGGCTGTCAGGAGGTATGATATGCATTTGGAAGGCGGATCTAATTGATGTAATGTTCTCTTTCTCGGGAGATAATTTTATTGGTATGTGTGCAAAAGTGGAGGGCCGCATTTGTTACTTCATTAATGTGTATTCTACATGCAATATGGTTGGTAAAAGGAGATTGTGGTTGAATTTAAAATGCTTGAAAGAACAATTTGAGAAAGGTGATTGGTGTGTAGCAGGTGATTTCAATGCAGTGGCATCTAGGCAAGAAAGAAGTGGGTGCATGACAAGTTTTAATCAAGTAGAGGCTAGTGAATTTCTTGCTTTCATGGAGGATATGGAACTTATTGATGTACCGGTCCTAGGAAAGAAGCATACTTGCTTTGGCTCTGATGGTAGGGCGAGTAGGTTGGACAGAATCCTATTGTCCGATGATCTTATAACAAGATGGGGGATTAGTGCTCAGTGGGTTGGAAATAGAGAGATATCGGACCACTGCCCAGTATGGTTATTGTCTTCAGAGGTGAATTGGGGACCAAAGCCATTCAAATTTAACAATTGTTGGGTGGATCACAAGGATTTTAATCAGTTTGTTCATGAGAGTTGGGCATCTTTCAAAGTAGAGGGTAGAGGGGCGTATGTGATAAAGGAGAAAATGAGATTGTTGAAAGAGAAACTCAAGATATGGAACAGAGAAGTTTTCGGCATCAAGGATTTAAACATTGAAAAAATTGTTAAGGAGCTGAATGAAGTTGAAAGGTTGTCAGTGGATGGAGGGAATGTGGATGATGAGTTGAGAAGAAAGCTAAATAATGAATTTTGGGGAGAACTTCATGCAAAGGAAAGTCTTCTAGCCCAAAAGTCCAGGATAAGGTGGTTAACTCAAGGGGATTCAAATAGCAGGTATTTTCATGCTTGCATGAAAAATAATAGAAGAAGGACACAACTTTTGAAGGTAATGGTGAATGAGGAGTGGGTGGAGGATGTAGATGGTGTGAAAAGAGCTGTTAGGGATCATTTTGAAGAAAAATTCAAGGAGGAGGAATTTGCCCGTCCAACACTTGACGGGATAAATTTCAGTCAAATTAGTAACGCGGATAATGAGCTGCTTGAGATGCCGTTTTCATTGGAGGAGGTGAAGGATGCGGTCTGGGAGTGTGATGGGAACAAAAGCCCGGGGCCGGACGGGTTCAATTTCACATTCATCAAGAATTGTTGGGATTTGATTCATTCGGATATTATGAGGTTTCTTGGGGAGTTCCACAGGCAGGCAAAGCTCCCAAAGGCAGTGTGTGCATCTTTTCTGGCATTAATTCCTAAATGTACTAATCCAAATGGGTTGGGAGAGTATAGGCCTATCTCTCTTATTGGGAGTTTATATAAGCTGTTGGCAAAGGTATTGGCAGGTAGATTTAAGAAAGTTCTAAAAGGGGTAATTTTGGGGTGCAAAGCGCTTTCTTAGCGAGGAAGAAACATTTGGATGGTGTGGTGGTAGTGAATGAGATCATGGATATGGCCAAGAGAAGAAAAAGCAGTGTGTGGTCCCAAGGCGATTTTGAAAAGGCGTATGACTCCGTTAGCTGGTCATACTTGGATAACATGCTAGGTAGGTTAGGTTTTGGCACGAAGTGGAGGGGTTGGATGCGGGCATGCTACTCTTCTAATTCTGTCTCTGTCCTAGTTAATGGCAGCCCCACACAGGAGTTTGTCGCGCAGAAGGGGTTGAAGCAGGGTGATCCTCTGGCGCCCTTTTTGTTTCTGGTGGCTGCAGAAGGCTTAGCGGGGCTTGTAAGGAAGGGGGTGGAATCAAATAACTTGGCGGGGTTTAAAGTGAATGAATCATTAACGGTGGAAGTTCTACAATTTGCGGATGATACCATATTCTTTTGTGATGGAAGTGATAGGAGCGTGTGGTGCTTAAAGGCTATCTTAAGGAGTTTCGAGCTTGTATCAGGATTGAGAGTGAATTTCTCAAAGAGCAATGTGATCGGGGTTAGTATGGAGGATAGAACTATGGAGGGAATATCACAATTTCTAGCTTGTAGTAGAGGCTCGACAATGTTTAAATTTCTTGGGGTTAGATAGGTCAAATCCGAGATTAACAAGCACATGGCAACCGGTATTGAATTCAATTAAGGCTAGGCTAAACAGCTGGAAAAGTAAACAATTATCTATAGGAGGACGTGTAACGCTTATTAACTCAGTGCTTGCCTCTTTACCGTTATACCTATTCTCTTTTTACAAAGCACCGAAAAAAATTATAGAGGAGATCATAAAGCTTCAAAGAAGGTTCTTGTGGGGTGGTGATGGAGAAATAAGGAAAGTGGCCTGGGTGAGTTGGGATACTATTTGTAAGCCGAAGGAAAAGGGAGGGCTTGGAGTGAAAAACCTAGAGGTGTTCAATATTGCTCTCTTGACAAAGTGGAGGTGGAGGATCCTAACGGAGGAAGGTAATTCTTTGTGGAAAGAAGTCTTGGAGTCGAGATATGGATTGAAAGGGAGATGGCAAAATGAGGAGGAATGTAGAAGAGGTTGGGGGAAGAAATCCATTTGGTGGCGAGACTTATGCCATCTGGGTAACGGAACCAAGTTGAAGGAAGGATGGTTCGGGGAAATTGTAAAAGTTAAATTGGGGAGAGGTAATCTTGTGAGCTTTTGGAAGGATAAATGGTTTGGGAGAAACAGTTTTGCTGAACTCTTCCCCACGATATATGAAAGATGTAGTAATAAAAATATGGTGGTAGAGGATATGGGGTTTTGGGAGGATAATGTGTGGGGATGGAATTACCAATGGTTGGAGGAGTTACGAGCGGAGGAAGAACAAAATGTTAATTATTTTGTGCAGCTGCTACAAGCGGCTCAATTAAATAATTCATTACCGGATAGATGGATATGTAGGCTTGATACAATTAATGGATTCTCGGTGAAAAAATGCTACTCAAAGCTGTGTGAATTAATTGATGTTTCAGGTACAGAATTTTCTGCTAGTCAAGACTTTATGGAGGCTGGTAATACAGCAGAAGGAAACACGGACAGATTTTATGCAGAAGAAGGAGGAGCGGACAATGAAATTCCTGGCGATCGAAGTTATTTCGGAAGTTGTGGTGAGATCGGTTCGGTTGATGTTGATGCAGCTGGAACCGGTCAAGAAGCTGTGTTGGGGGTGGGGGACGGTGTCGGATCAGAGGGCGTGGAGGTGCCAGGCAGTTTTTCTGCTGAACTGGGAGGAGCGGACAGCAGCAGTTTTGCTGTTACAGATGTGGAAATCGGTTCTGCGGAAAATGCTGCGGTAACGGGCAGCAGCGTTGTAGCGGGTACGGAGGAATGGGTACGTCCGGAAGTAGGTGTGGTGGGTGTGGTAGGCGTTGGGGGGCATTGGAAACAATTATGGGAAAATGATGTGCCGTCAAAAGTGTTAATTTTCGGGTGGAGACTATTATTGAATAGATTGGCAACGCGGGAGAGGCTACATAATAGAGGTATTTTACACTCTAATTGGGATAAATGCTGTGTTTTTTGTTTTGAGGAGGAGGAGTCAACGAGACACTTATTTTTGGGATGTAGAGTAACGAAAAGAGTATGGCAGCAAGTAGGTGTATGGATAGGGGAAAGTATTACGGAATCTGTGGACGTGGTACAACACTTTATGGAGTTTGGAAAGTTAACGAAAGGAAGGAAACTCAAAAAAGGGTCGAGGCGATTTTATATGGTTATCGGTTGTATGGAACATTTGGATTATGAGGAACAAGATTGTTTTCAAGGGGAGGTTGCTTGGTTCCTAACATGGTTACGGGAATAAGGGATTCGGCGTGGAGTTGGTTGAAAGCCAGAAAGGGAGGAATTGCATGGCGCTTTGAGTCCGATTGGTATACTAACCCGTTGGGTTGTTATTCTCTATTGTAATCAATTATTGAGATGTAATGTATTTACAAAACTTTTAGAAGGGAGAAGCGTGGGTTAGGGACGGTATTGTCCCACTGTGTTGTGCAATTTTTTTGTGCAGTGTACTCTTTTTCCTAAAGTCTTTTTCCCAATGGGTTTTGGGCTGGGAGGAGGTTTTGAGAAGCCTCCTTCCCTTTGATTGGTTAGAGACGCCTCTGTGTCTTTATCAACGATAAATTCTTATAAAAAAAAAAAAAACCAAATAAACCCTTGTGTTTCGTCTCAAATTTTCTCTTCCTTAGTACTAAACGAATTTACGTAGTAAAACAATTTTTGAAAAAGAAACAAACAATATAAGGGTATTTTTGGGACAACGTTATTAAATACGACAAAAATAGTTAACCTATGTTTATAATTTGAGACAAAAATAGTGATTCTTTTTTTCTTAAGATTTGGGACCAAGAAATTTCATCAATAATCCAAAATGAAAATGATATTTACATCTTTGGATGGAATCGCCACCAGCAAGAGCTCTCGAGTGCAACATCGACGCTGCACTATTTGACACACGGGGGACCAAGAAATTTCATCAATAATCCAAAAATGAAAATGAAATGTAGTTTTGTTTAAGCAAAGACCATGACACTGAGATTCTCCATCCCCTAAGGAAGGGGTTGTTGGAAGCGGGCTACACAGACATAAATATTGAGTTAGATTGAAAATTAGTTGTGGATGATCTACTATGTGACAAGCGAAACATAACATAATTGATTCCATTTTGTTCCAATGTAAGAAGGTCTTGAAGAATATTTCAAACTTTAGGATAAGTTTCGTCAGGCAACAAGCTAATCTGCAAGTTGCTCAAGCCTCACCCAAACGATACGGAGGTCTGTCTGCAGAAATAATAAAAGTGGGCTTTAATTATATTTTTATCAAATAAAACTCAAACTTCAATACAAAATTCAAACTTGAATTAAATAACATTTTTTGATAATTGAGAATAATAATATTAATCATCATTTATTTCAAAGATCATGGACACGTCGCTCCCAACCTTCTATGAAGGGTTTGAGAGGATGTCAATCATATCTTCACAATTTAAAAGAACCAAATCACCAAGTTAAATACAATGCAAAAAAAAATGGGGGCAAATAGCAAGCCTAATGCACAGTAGTATATGAGAGAAAGTCACCCACGTCGCTAAATAAAAATACAAACTTTCATCACTATGTTCGAAGAGTATGTTGTAGTAGTAGGGATAGGGCCGTTGTAGTAGGGTTCGGGGCCCCTAAAACAAATTTTTGAGCTGAGGCCTTGTGCTGACACACAACCTGCATAGCCTCTAGGTCGGGCCTGCTAATTCCACCACTTTTAATTATATTCCTCAGTGTATTATGTTACATTATTTGAATAAAATAAATTTATTTTTTTAATTTAAAAAAATGTTTTATATTATGTTTTACTTTACACGTTTAAAAATTAAAAAAAAAATAGTCAAAACATTTGTATTTTCATTTAAAATATATTAAAAATAAATTTCCAACGGGTAATTACTAAATAGTAAATACTATTCAAAAAAAAATACTACCATTACTTTGCTTCAAAAAAAATACTACCATTACTGTCGACTTATGATGATATGATATTTTCAATTGTCAACAAAAATAACAAATTGGAAAAGGTAACGATAGAGAACAGACATGCATGCAGACATGTGAATTGCTCACACAAACGAGTGATTTGACATCAGAAGGACACATGAAGCTGGGTCACCCTGCTGTCCCTCTTCCATGTCTTCCTTTTTTGTGGAAACTCAAATTGTAGACATAGTGTGGGAGAAAGAATCCAAAGATCACACTAGCTTTAAACTGAAAAGGGTGGTAATTTAGTAGTATTAGTTAACATGCTATAGTATAGACTATGAGGTCATCATATGGAATACAAGTTTAACCCACCCAGCATACTAGGCATTTTTCCTCTCAAAATATTATTTTTTTCATCAAATGAAGTGACTTTTTTTCTTGAACTTCTAACTTTCTGTATTTATCTTTGGAAGATATTTTTGAATTATTTTTATACTCCAGAAATATCTCTTTTAATATATCCGAATATTGTTTTTAAAAATTATTTTGGAAATATAAAAATAGATATTTCTATAATTTTAAATACCTTTACCATTCACAACTTTTCACATAAGACCATGGGATATGGATTCAGTGCAGTCATTAAATGGTCCAGTTGGTGCAGTCAAGAACAAATCAGCTGTTAGAATAAAGTAACCAAATTGTTTTGTCAAGTTTTTTTCTTTTTCTAATTAAAAAATATTTTTTCAGCACACTAACTGCATGACTGCATTTGTATTTGACTGCACCATATCCGGATCCTAAGACCATGTTGGTCTGATGGCATTTATGGTCGTGAGTTCGATTATAGTGGGTGCAACTTTGCACGCCTATGACAAGGAAGTCGAACCATCACACCACTTGCAACATTTTTGTTAATAATGCAAAGTCAAATGTATGTATATTTAAATTTGGGAAATATGTTTTAAAAAAATCCGGAATATAAACATATATTTTAAAAATAACTTTTTCAAAAAAACCAAAATATTAAATTATATTTCTGAAATATTGTTTGTTTAAAAATACAAAATATATATTAATATTCTGGAAATATATTTTTCTGAGAAATAAAAGTTTTTTTAAAAGAGATATTCTGGAAAAAGGTTTTTTATTTTTCTAAGAGAAATGGTAAAATCTGAGAGGGTATGGGATAAAAGTAAACTAGAAGGGTATTGGGTTCAGCTGGGGGGTCCAAAAGGCAACAGCCTAAATTTGTCAACCCACTATGACTCACCCTGCACAATCCGTCTGGAAAATGGTCCATACACGGGGGTGGGGCGGATTGGTCCATCAATTGTTGTGATTTTAAAATTTAAATATTCTATACGTATTAATATCTTGTTACTACGATGTAGTGATGGCAAAGTGGGTCGTGCTCCTTAATGTCTGTTTAGATAGATGTTGCGTTTGGATGGAAAAGTAGGTCATGCTCCTTAATGTGTGTTTGGATGGACGTTCTGTTTTTGCGGAAAATCAAACTCACGACGAAATTTCCACGGCGAACCATAAGCTTGGGAGAGTAGCTTCACTTTGAAAGTGAGTTTCGCAAGGAAAAAATACGACAGAGGAATGCATCCAAAGATGCGGACGCACATTTATCAAGCTAAACTCGCGTTTGAGGTTGCTAGATGTGCAATCAAACACACACTTAGTCTCGTCTCTCCGATGGGTTCACCAAAAAAAGGGCGGCATTAGGCAGCCTGCTAATGAGTGATGGGTTGATTAGTTGGCCCACCATGCCCAGTCGCGAGTTGGTAGGCTAACACGCCCATAAAATAAATAATTAGAAAAGATAAGTAAAAATTTTGGGTTAAAAACTGACGAGTAAGCGAATTGGTCCACCAAACCCGCTTCAAACGAGCGAAAAATGGTTTAGAAATGTTAAAAATGTTTAGAAATGGTTTAGAAAAGTTAAAAAATAATATAGGCTTCGCGGCTTGGCTCGCCCCTTCCCGAATTGTTGTCGACAAGTTAGTGGGCTAGGTAAACCGAGTTATGCAGGATGAAAGATCGACGAACACCAATCCCCCCAATCCTCCTTTTCACTAACGGATCGGCCTATGCCCAACCCATTTTACCATTTCAATTATTGTTTGATTATTTTTACTAGTGTGGGAAACAAGGATTATTTTTGCGGGCATAAGTGTTATCATAAAGGGGAAATGAAAGAGAAATTGATAGCGGCGAATTAGAAGGTAACTTTGGCTTCCGATCATAATAGAATCTTAACAAGGCCTATATGATTAAGTTGACTTGCCGATTGGTGGCTTGTAAAGACAAGTTATGGGTACAGGTTATACGAGCCAAGTCTCTTGCAACACCAAATTAAATGTTCATTTTCATCTAGTACGTATTTTGTGTGCAAGATGTAAAAGGTAATATTCATTGGACGATTAATGATGGTAAAGGCACAAGATTTTGAAGGAACGCTTGGCTTCCTAATTATGGTTCTATTGAAGACCATTATCATGATCTAATGCCTAATATAGAGCGTGAATTCCCAGTGGTGCATTAATGTCATGTCGATGGTTAGTGTTCTTGAGTAGAATTTTATTGATGAACTCGGATCATTACAATGGAGGTCGGATTGCTTTTTGGTCATTCTGAGGTGCCTAGTTTACATGTCTTTTTGTGCATCAGAATGTGTCCTCTTTTATCTGTACTCTAAGCATTCTATATATATATATAGAGTTTGAGTCACCCCCTCAGCGGTTATTGAGGGTGGTTTCTTTATCTTCTCTTCGGATGGGCTTAGTCGGGCCTATTCTTTTATTGGGCTGAGGTCTTCATGTAGAGTTGGAAGATGGTCTGCCTTGCGGTGTGCCGAGCCCAGAAGTCCATGACGGTCCACAGCCCCCCAAGCGCGAGCTCTGTAAGGGTGAAGCGCTTAAAGTTCTTGATTGTTGTCGAGTTCTTTTGGAGTTTTTGCTGAGCTTTACTTGACATCGCATCTTGAAGTGCACCTGCAATCATATGAGAAGAAGAGCAGTAGTCCATTCGACTTAACCAGTGCGCATGCATATACATTGATATTCAATTCGACTTTGTCATATCGTTAAGATCATAAATTCAGGAAGCAGCCAAATCATCGAAGTTAACTTTTAAATAAAAATGGATGAATAAATTACCCTCTAACCGAATGTCATCGTTATCATTGCGGTTATGGAAGGTCTTTGGCCGAGTTGTTGACGAATTCGGCGGAGTTGATGAATCCATATTAAACTAGATGCTCATATTTAATTAATTAAATATTGGTAAGGAGAGATAAAACCTGGTGTTAAATACTGGATGCGCTATGTTTGCGTTTAATTCGGTTTCCTTTATCTAATGAAAGATGGTCTTCTGTGGATCTCTTCCGTCCTTGATGTCATTACACGCCCCTTCCTTTGCTTAAGTAGACTCGGTTCATCCCAGGGGGACTTGACCTCGGTTGTGGTTTGTCTTATGGAAGGTTTGACTCTTGGCCCACCTCGTGGAGGTTTGGCTCTTGAGCAGTCGTTGTTCATTTAACTTGAACTTCAAATATAACCCTTTTAGGCGTGTGTTCGATATGCCCAAAGTGTCTAAGGAATTTCAATTTAGGTGGTTGAAAGGCGTTATTATTGAGCCCGTCAGTTCAGTTTCGGGTTCGTTATTGTTTCTTGCCTTTTTGCCCAAGTTGTTCGGTGCACGCCTTGCCCTGTTGTGAGGGAAGGTCAGGGTGTGTTCCCCAAGGAGTCTTGTTTCTTCAAGGGTCTTGAATCATTATGCTTTCGTGAGCAGTACCTCTGACTTTCCCTTGAAGGCTTGTTGGGATCAAGTTTGGCTCATTGTTTTTCTCTTGAGCAGGAATCAAGGCCAACTTGTCTCGTAGAAACTTGGTCTTATTGGCTCATTGTTTTTCTCTTGAGCAGGAATCAAGGTCGGCTTGTCTCGTAGAAACTTGGTCTTATTTGCTGTTGGAGACTTGCTTTCTAATTGAGTAGTACTAAGTTAGCACTCTCATGGAGATTTGGACTTTAATAGTTTTTTATTCGACATGGGACGAGAAGGAGCATCTTCTTGAGATTTGACCTTTAGTAAATTGCTTGGCTTTTTCCTTGTCAAGTCATTGCATTTACTCGGGTCTTCGATCTCAAACCTTTATTTTCTCAGATCTCCTTCAACCATGGGAGCATTAAGCTATGAATGATTTAAAGGGGTCTGTTTTGTAAGCAATTTCCATCTTGTTAGCTTAACTGCATAATGAGCCCCCCAAGCGTGGAATGGCAGGGGTATACTCAGTCTTACATGTTTTGACTGAGTTGTTTTTGAGGTGTATACTTGCTCAGACAAGTATTCCATTTTATCCCCAAGTCGGTGGCAGGCTTAGTTTAGAGATAACCGGATTTCTAACTTATAAATTGGGGGAGGAACTGATGATTTAAGCAAACTGGAATGCCTTGTTTGAACAGTAGACATCGAGTTTGAGTTTACCTCCAGTTTATAAAGACTTGGAGGGAGTAACTATGGAGGAAAACCTGATCTAAGTGTTTTGTCCAAGAGTTATCTTTTACTTACTTTGGAAATAGCAAGTGGGAGTATCTTTTCTTTTTATTTCAAGAGGTTTAACCCAAATGTCCCCATGCCAGTTTGACCTTTTATAATGGTAAGGCTGAGATCTCCAGCGTGAAATGGATTGGGGGAGATAATCGAATTTATGGGCTTGGAGTTCGTGTGCTACCAATGCCTTGCCTCAATCTATGGGCGTCAAGTTGAGTTTACCTTTACCTCTAGTTTATCAAGACTTAGAGCGAAAAGCGTTTTGATTTTACCTCTAGTTTACGAAGACATAGGGTATTAAGAGTTTTGAATTAGCCTCTAGTTTATAAAGACTTAGACTTGGTAATTAGGCCTCTCGTTTATTAAGACGCAAGGATTAGTAATTTTAGAGTGAACGCCTCGAGTTTATAAGGACTTTGGTGGGAAAACCTCGAGTTTACAAGGACTTCGAGGGGGTGACTATGGAGTAGAACCTGATCAGTTTGTTCATTCCAAGGGTCCCCTTTTTCTTACTTTAAACCAGCAAGAGGGAGTATCTCCTTTTCTTAAGAGTTTTAACCCAAGTGTTCTCCCAAATCGGTTTGACCTTTATTTTTGCTAGGCCGAGGATCTCCGATCATTGTCGCATGGGATTTTGATCAAATCGCTTGTCTTAAGCCTTGCCGAGGTGTTTTGAATTGACCTTGACTAAGGTTTTGGCAGAGGCGAGTTGCTAATTATCTTATTTTGTCTTGACCGAGGTGTTTTGAACTTACCTTGGCCAAGGCTTTGTAAAGAAATTGCATCGTAAAAGGAAATCGTAAATTGTGATGATGCACAATCTCAAAGTAAGGTACCATGGGAGACACCATGGGAGATGCACAATCTCAAAACCGATACACGTAGCAGTACTTGTTAAACTACCAATACAATGTACATGATGCAAGATGTTTCAAGATTTTCACAGACTTTCAACTATTTAGCTGCACTTTATGTAATTTTTATACACAAGCCTAAGCAAAAAAAGTTACAAGTAACTCGACTTATAAAGATTTCCACTTAACCTTTTAGGCCACGTGAAAAGATGTTAAACACAAATTCGAGTCTTGAAGAAAGAAATGGCAAGCAAAGATTGGCACTGAGTTATAAAAACTTAGTTAAAACAAACCAGGCCTATTAAATGGTAGGAAGGTTATCATAATGATCCATAAAGCATGCGCAGCCATAATTGGCATGAGAAGTTTTTTTTTTTAAACTGGTTGAACTCAGGGGTGGCTACACATGGGTAGTTCACAGGTAAATATTGTGAAAATGTGATAAAATAGATGTGGGAAATCAGAAGTACACAAAGCAAACTGATTTTGTTAATACCAAAGAAAAGTAGCCTGATAGGATTTTAAATCAATAGAAAATATTAGGTGTGAAGTAAGTAGAGAATCTGACCCGATGCATGGATATGTTCTATTGTAACCCACTTTGGTGGTGTTGGATGCACTGCCACTCGGGTTTTTTCTTTTTACCTTGATCTTTCTTCGGCATTACCTACGAAGTCTCACTTTGGCGTCACAAGATTGCTGACTCCGACCTGAGTATCATCGCTGGCGTCGGCGTTGCCTTGCTGAACTACATGATAGTAATCTCTAGAAGCCTCTACGCATTCTTCTTTTACTTCATCGAGGTTTTCACCAGGTTTCAATTGAGGATTTTGGAGAACGAGTTCGCCTAATCACAAAGTTGCAACTCAAATTAGAAATCGAACACAGATTCGAAGTTTGGTCTCGGTGTTCGATCCGTATTCATCGCATTCGGATTGAAGATTATAAATTCAGGAGAACCGCGTCGACGTTGCTGCGACGGTGAACCAAACGATGACGTGCATAACACTTCTGACGCAGATGAACGATCCTGGAATTGTCAATTTGAAAATTGGTGAAACTAGACGTGGTGTCCGACTTGATGAAGATTGAACCATAGATAATTGATAAATCCTTGGTTGTTTAGATAAATTGAAACCAATCCTTCCTCCACCAACTGTCACAATCAAGAACGAAATATGTGAATCTTGAAATATGTGGACTTTGATCTTTGAGGGAACTTTTAACTGAACCATGGATCAGATCTCCTCAAGCAGAGGTGTCGCACTCTTCTATTTTTCCAATACTTTGATCATTGAATTTGTTCTTGGATGGTTGTTACCGTGAGATTTTTTCGTACTTGGCGGTTATCTTGGTATTGTAACCATTTTTGCAGACGTGAATTCTGATTTGGAAAGGATAATGGCCGTTAAAGTGGCTGCAAAGTCAAGCATGCTGATGGGAAATGACGACAGAAAGGAAACCATTGTGGCCATCATTCCAAACGTTGATGCAGGGAAGAAACTCATTATGTTTTGTTTAAGTCTAGTTAACAGGGAAGAAACTCATTAATCAAGTTGGATGTCAGAAGAAGATTGATGTGTGTCCAGGAAACATTTTACCGGGCCCCACGGTGGGCGCCAATGTTCTTGGGTAGAATTTCATTGATGAACTCGGATCATTACAATGGAGGTCGGATTGCTTTTTGGCCATTCCGAGGTGCCTAGTTTACATGTCTTTTTGTGCAACAGAATGTGTCATCTTTTATCTGTACTCTAAGCATTCTATATATAGAGTTTGAGTCACCCCCTCAGCGGTTATTGAGGGTGGTTTCTTTATCTTCTCTTCGGATGTGCTTAGTCCGGCCTCTTCTTCTATTGGGCCGAGGTCTTCATGTAGAGTTGGAAGATGGTCTTCCTTGCGGTGTGCCGAGCCCAGAAGTCCATGACGGTCCAATTGGGATTGATAATGAGTTGCAGAATGAAAGAGTACTGAAAAAAAAAAGAAGCTTCACAACAACTGCTAGCAATGTTCTGCTCCAGGTGTCTTTAAACTGAACATTGATGGATCTTTTACTAATGGTTCACATTCTTGTGGTGTCCTGGTACGGGATCAGGTGGTAATTTTATTAGAGGTTTTATGCGTAAATTAACTCCTTGCAATTTCTTTGGGGTCTTATTCTAGGGTTGCAAATTGACGAAAGACGTGGTTGTCTTGTCGAGAGTGACGCTCTTAGCTTGGTCAACATGGTAAAATAAAGGCATACAAATAAGTTACACATGCAACCTTTACTTCAAAAATTGGTTGGTTAATCTTGAGCAACTAACTACGTGGTTGGCGTCGTATCATGCTATCTCATTTTGGTAGGGAGGTCAGGTGAATTGTTGTGCCGATGCTTTAGTTATTCATGGTCTTGCTACAAAAATTTTGTTTATTTGTTTTAGAAGTTCCTTTGTATAGTTTATGTAGTTTGCTCCATTTTCATAGAAGGGGAGTTTGTTCTTCTCTCTAAGCCTTTGTGATGTTCCCTCGTTATTTATCAAAAAATAAATAAATAAAAGAAAAGAAAAGAAAAAAGTTTACAAGGTTAAATTAGTTGTGATACTGCATTTTTTTCTTGATTACACACAAGCTATTTTGATATCTAAGATCATAATTTTTTCAAAAAAGTTATTATTTCATCTCAATAATATACTTAAACTTTAGAAAAAAATTATTTTTTAAAAAAATATTTGGCTAGTCAATTCACCGGTCTACCCAAAACAAGATGGGTTTAAATGTCGTTCATTCAAATGTGAAATGGATCCCCTTCTTTGACGGGTCAAAGTGTTATAGTTGTAGGCCGATCCAATACGTATTGAGGTCTAAAACTACCTATGAAATGATCCCTAAAAATTTGGTCAGTTCCCTAGATACACAACAACAAAAATGCTCAAAAAATTAGAGACCAAAAGTAAGACTTGAACACAAATCAACAAGATTAAGAGCATTGTCATAAACCATGTGTGCTAAAAAAAACTTATTATATGTAAAAGAATTTGGTAATAATATTAAGTAAAAACCAAATATTTAAGGGTAATTCACCCCCACCCCAACCTCATTTATTCATTTGAAATGACCAAAATACCCTAAAGACTTTAGAATGATGTGACATAGGATATTTTTGAAAAATACCCTACATACCCTGCACCCCCAACCTCATTTATTTCTAAGACATTAGAATGATGTGTGACATAGGATATTTTTGTCCCCACTTTGATCGCCAATAATCTGAAGTGAACCACTTTGGAAATGAATCAATGTGACTCCCACTTTGATCGCCAATAATCTGAAGTGGACCACAAATATGGCCAAGAGGGAGTGAGAAGGATGAGGTGATGTAGGGTCGTGTCGGTGATCACAATGGTGTTTGTACCTGCAAGTACATCGTATCAAAGTCATTATCAGAATTAGTTAAGAAAGTAATGAATTGTGTGAACGGGCAATGTCTTTATAGAGGTCGGGTTGAGTGGCAAGAAAAGCTATTTTGAAATTTGTGATTGAAGGCGAGAAATATAGTCTGCCCTTACATCAATTTGAGAGACGGAAGTCTTTCTAGAACTTTAGTGTTTCTATTACCCCGGTTAGTGAGCTAGGAGAGTCGGCCCAATTTAGTTTATGGGTTTTGGCAAAATCCCAAACACTACAAGTCGTTACTAATTCACTTAAGTGTTGAAGTTTATCCTCAATGCGTTAAATTATCCCCAACAAAGTGCTTTTGTTGGGGGCAGGCTTATCCAAGATAACCTAGTTGTTTCTCAAGAAGCATTTCATTTCTTAAAGAAGAAAAATGTGGGTGCTAGCCAAGGTTTTACTATCAAACTGGACATGAATAAAGCTTACGATTGGGTAGACTAGTCTTTTCTTGAAAAGGTCCTCTTATCTTTTGGTTTTAGTCCTACTTGGGTCACATTAGTCATGTCTCTGGTCTCCTCAGTCAAATATGTGTATCAAGTCAATGGGTCTAGAAGTAAAGTTGTGATTCCTAGGAGTGGTCTAAGACAAGGTGACCCACTGTCCCCCTATCTTTTCATTCTGGTGTTTGATGTCCCCTCTAGACTCTTAACTAATGCTAATTCTCTTGGTCTTACTTCTGGTCTGAAATTGGCTCCTAGAGCCCCCACCCTAACCCACTTGTTTTTTTGCAGATGATGCCCTAGTTTTTGGGAAAGCTAGCTTGGAAGAGGTGTATCAACTGGTTACTATTTTGAATTGTTTGACAGAAGCTTTTGGTCAGAAAATCAGTTTACAAAAATCAAGGATAATTTGTGGCAAAGGTGTTTCTGTGGATTTGAGAGATAATATTTCTGATGTGTTACAAATTCCTCTATGGGACTCTCGTGGTAAATATTTGGGGATCCCTGTTGAATGGGGGAATTCAAGAGGTCAAGCTCTTTAGTGGATTAAAGAAAGGATGGTATCTAAGTTGGAGGGTTGGAAGGAGCAGTTATTATCCCAAGCAGGAAAGGAGGTCCTAATCAAATATGTAATTCAAGCTATTCCCTCTTATGTTATGACTATTATAAGGATCCCTAAAAAAATTTGCTAGTCTCTTTGTTCTGTTGTGGCACATTTTTGGTGGAATTCTAAGGTTAGGAATAGAGGGATTCACTGGAAAAGCTGGGATTTCATGTGTAGGTCAAAAAATAAAGGTGGAATTGGGTTCACGGACTTCTCTACTCAAAATTCTTCTCTCCTATCTAAGCAAGCCTGGAGGTGCATTCAGAATTCTAATGATTAATGGGCTAGATTTATTAGAGGTATCTACTGTGGTGGAGATGATATTTGGGTAGTTAAACCTAAACCCGACATTTCATGGGTCTGGAGAAGTATCCTTCATGGTAGGGAGTTGTTGAAACAATGAGGAAGATGGCTAGTAGGAAGTGGAGCAGAGCTCAGTGTTACTGAGGATAGGTGGTTAGCTTCTGGTGACCTACCAGAAGTCGAAGAAGGGTGTTCTATCACTTGTGTACATGATCTTATTGACCAACAATCTCACTCTTGGAATGTTAATGCTTTGAAGAGGTGTCTTCAGCCTAAGAGTGCTATAGAGGCTACAAAAACTCCAATTGGAAGATCTGATCTGAAAGGTAAGCTCCATTGGTCTCTCTCCATTGAGGGAACCTATAGTGTTAAGTCTGGGTACTATAGCCTGTGGGAGGGGTGTTTTGGGCTTAGCCCTTACTCCTTCCTCATCTTATAACCATTTTGTTGAAACTTGGAAAGCAATCTGGAACTATAAAGTGGCTAAGAGGATATGTTGCGCCCCGAAAAATCCGGTTTGGACTTTTCGTTTGACAACGTGAAAATAGTAGAGCCGCCACCAATATTTATTTAGGAAAACATTGAAAAAACCTTTTTTGGAAAAAAGTGGGTGGTCTTTTGAAAACGCAGAGATGTAGGTTCGGAGGTCGGTTACGCATGGAGAAGGTATTAGCACCCCATGCGTCCTTTCAACCGAAAACCATTAACTTGATGTGTGGCTTAGGAAAAGTTGATTTGAAAGCAATTTGTTCTACTTCTTTTCTTTTCTTTTTTTTTTATTTAGGAGTTTATTTTATTGAAAAAGAGGAGGGGAAAAAGAATATTTTTGGTTATCTTTGAAAAGCGGAACAAAACAAAGATTTTTTGAAAAGGGAGCTTGACGGAACATGAACCCAGTCCTACGTACCCTCACTGGGATGAGGGATCAAAGCTACGTAGTTCTTGATTTTTGCGTTTGAAAATGGCTTTTGGATTTTATCTTATTTAATTTTTGGAGCCTTTGAAATAGGACTCAAGTGTTTACGAACACCAAACAAGCAAAGGCTTCGAGTGGCGTTCATTACTAACTTGAAAGAAAAGAGAGTTGGAACCGGTAACCAGTCATGCAAAAGCTTCGAGTGATTACAAGTGACAACGTTGTATTATTCCTTTTGAAATTTGTATTAGTTTGTGTTTGATTAAGATGTGGGAGCTTTCACGATAGTCAAACAAGCAGAGGCTTCGAGTGACTACCACTAACAACTCCTCATTAGCGATCAAACAAGCAAAGGCTTCGGGTGATGACTAATGATTTATTTCAGAAAATGCCTTAGGGTTTTTTTATAAAAAAAAATTGATTTTTGATTTGAAACTAGTTTAGGAAAGAATTTGATCTGGAAAAAGATTTTGGAAAACAAGTAGAACACTTCAATCAACTCCAAATCCATAACCAAATGCAAAAGGAATGAATGAAGTTCAAACATACTCAACTAATCAAGCAATCATGAACATGTTAATCATCAACTAAGATTAAGAATGCCAATATAATCAAGGGATTCAATTATCAAAGATGCAAGACAAAGTTCTTAAAATAATTGTGCGTGTGTGTGAGAGAGGTGCATTTGTCTTAATGACTCTATGCTACACAAGTAGTAGGCTTACGTCTTCATATAAGAGCACATGCATGAGGAAGGAATTGCACACAATTAAGTCAAGACATTTAAATGGCATCATGAACAAAAGAGATACGATTAATTATAGGCATAGAACAATTTGGGTTGGATGAGTGAACATGCAAGCAATGATGTGCATGATTAGGCAAGTGTGCATGATTAGGCAATTATGCAAATGCATGAGCATACAAGAATGCGAGTGAATGATTATATAAGGATGTATGAATGAATAGGCATACAAGACTATGCATGAATGAATGATTGAGCCTACAAGACTATGAATGCATGAGCATAGTTATTGTGCAAGGTATGAACATTTAAGCATGCATGAACATGTGAATGAATGCTAAACATGTAATTAAAGAATGCATGAGCATGTAATAGGGTAAGAGAATGCAATAGGCCTAAGCATGTATGAATGTATGAACATGTGAGTATATGAAAGCATGCAAGGATTAATGTGCAAACATAAGAATGTGTCACATAAGTGATACAAATGAATGAAATGCAAAGTGTAAAAATTAAATGGGATGAGGTAAAATGTTTGATGAAGTGGTAAAAGCAAAAATGTTTAATGAGATGATGAGAGTAGAATATTTAATGAAATGGTAAAAGTAAATGCTTAATGAGATAGTAGGAATGAAATGAAGTGAAATGGTAAGGGTTTATGAATGCAAGAGGGTAAAAAACATGTTTTGTGAGGTGAATTAGTAAAAATGTTAAATGGAATGGAGTGGAGGGTTAATGAAATGGTAAAAGTAAATAGTTAATGAGGTGATAAAAATGTTTGGTAAAAATTAAGTGAAATGGTAAAAGTAAAATAGTAAAATATTTTTATGTTTTTTGGTAAAAGAGTTAATGAAGTGGCAAAGTAAAATGGTAAAAAGTTAAAAACACACTAACACAATTACATTCATTTACACAAGATCAAACAACACATTTCAATCACAAAAATATGCATAAAAATGGCCTCTAAGGCCGAAACCTCTATGTGAGTAGATCACTAAATTATTTCATGCCAAGATGCACAATTAACACATAAAATAAAGCACAAGATTAAACCCTAGGTTATCATGCCATATTACAAGACAAATCATCAAGCAAAGCATGCATTTATTCTTCACACAAATCAAAGGAAACAAAAGAAAACATAAACCCTAATTCTTGACCTTGAATCCTAGACTACACATACTCATAATCAAGTAATTATTCAACTACAAACCATGAAATAAGCAAGAAAACAATAGAACCCTATTTTTTCCCTAGGCCGAAACCCCATATGCATGGAAAAATGAATTTCATTTGACTTAAAATTATGCACACAAGATGGAATATGCAAGAAAATGAGAGAAACTACAAGAAGACTCCTTCAAGGCCAAGGACCCATCTCAAACACCCAAGGCTCCCTAAGTCCTTGTCATAATGTTTGAAAAGGATCCTCAAAGAAACAACAACAAGCAATCAAGAAGGAGTTAAGAGTAGAAGAGAGATTTACATGGTAAAAGTGAATGAAAGTAAGGATCTAAGGCTTACCTTAAGAACTTGCAAAAAGAAGTGAAGAAGAAGATCAAATAAAAAACCAAGAGCACTTGAACCTCTTCTTGAATCTCACAAAAACCTCTTGATCTTGAAAAATTGTTGATGAAAGCTTGATGATGATGCAAGATTAGAAGTAGGTTTAGTATAAGAATCAAGAAAAGGGAGGTTTTGATGGTGAAAAATTGAAAAATGGAGGAAGGATGAACAAGGGGTGATTTCGGTTTTAGGAGAGGGAGGGGAGGAGAGTATTGTGTGCTAGGGTAAAAATAAGAGAGTTCTCTAATGGTCTCTTATTTTGGGTTTTATATGAGATGCAAAATTAAGGATATATGGGACATTGTGCTTTTGCAAACCATTGAGATTTGAGATAGAATTTAAATCAATGGCTAGGATTGCAATGCACATGGATTAGGGGCAATGAGAAAACACAAGTGAGTGAGGAATGAGAGTGGGGCGCATAAAATAAAAAAAAAGGAGAAGGAAAGTTTGTGTGAAAAATAAAATCTAATTTGGGAATGGAGGCTCATGTGAAATAGGGTTAAAGGTATATTTGTGAGGAAATGTTACTAAAGAGGGAACTTTGCATTTTTTGGTGAAGGGGTGAGTGTGAGTGGGTGAGAGTATTTACCAAAAAGGGCAAAGTTGGGGATAATATCAAATCTATTCTTAAGGAGTAAGAAATAGAAGAGTGTAGAAGATTTTTGTAAAAAAAAAAAGGAGAGGGTGAGGCGCATAAAGGCTGAAAATGGGAGAGGAAAGAAAATAAAAAAAACTTGTTTTTGGTTTTTTGTCTTATTGAGGACACTTCCTTCTTTTTGAATTTTGAATTTTTGGGCATGCTAATAAGAGTGCACCTATTGAAAATGTGTTACATGTTTTTGGGCACCATAAAATAGCCTCCCCAATTATTCTATACAACCAAAATTGTCATTTAATAATTGGGGAATATTTAATTGTCTTTTAGTTTTTTTTATGCAATAAAAATGGGGAAAATACATTTTTAATTATTTTGGACTAGGATCTTCTCTCTAAAAAATGTACAAAAATCATCCTTGATGGAATAAAATGTACTTTTTGTGGATGCATGTTTTTTGACGAGAAAATCATTCTTTTGTGAAAAATGACCAAAATACCCCTCTTGCACTGAAAATCCCTAGTTTGTCCAAAAAGTGCATTCCAACTCCAAAAATGATTTTAGAAGCTTTGAAATGACTTTTAGAACCCTAAATGCAATGCATGATGCTCTTTTCTCTTCTATTTATTTGTTTTTGGGGAAAATTAGGGTTTTGACCTAAGCCGGACAAAATTGGGGTATGACAGGATAAAACAATTTGTTTGGAAGGTGAAGCATAATTCCATTTCCACAAGGAGGAACCTAATGAGGAAAAGAATTG
Organism: Oxytropis ochrocephala; assembly: GCA_020916435.1. Classification (NCBI taxonomy): domain Eukaryota; kingdom Viridiplantae; phylum Streptophyta; class Magnoliopsida; order Fabales; family Fabaceae; genus Oxytropis; species Oxytropis ochrocephala. The sequence goes on along the minus strand of CM037090.1, from coordinate 59,399,459 downwards.
CTACTGATTCTTTGTTTCCTATCTGTAAACAATGTGAGGAATCTATTGAGCTCTTATTTTTCCTATGTCCTTGGACTACACCTGTGCGGTTTGGGTTACAAATCAGTCGTGTGCCCACTTATGAGAATACCACTCACTTTAATGGTTGGTTTGATTCCCTTTGTGTACTCTTCTTAGGTTTCCAATCAGGGTAAGGGGATGTTAATTTCTAAAGCAGTGATCTCTCTGTGGTGTATCTGGAAATCTAGGAATGCTAAGGTTTTTTATGATAAAAATCCTAATCCCAGTGATATTCTCCAATCTATAATGGCCAGCTTTAATAACTATATTATACCTAGTCCTAACCCTAATTCAAACACTGGTGTCTCGCGTGGTACCCCAAGGAGTTCTGTGTCTAATCGGAGAGCTCCTCGAGGTCAAGTAATCAAGTTTAACGCAGATGCCACTTTGATGTGGGTTATGGTAAGGGAATCTCAGGAATTATAGCAAGGGATGAGAAGGGCATATGGTTACAGGTTGTATCTCTAGATTTTATGCTTCCTCTCCTCTTGTGGCTGAAGCTTTAGCTCTGAGAGAGGCCATTAATCTTGCTCGTATTGAATCCCGTCTATCCTCCTTGAATCGGAATGCCTCGTATTGATTGAAGGATGTAGAGGAGACAGGGTTAGAAGAGAAATTGAGCATATTGTGAATGACATAGTGGATCTGAAAAAGGGGTTTACCTCGATTGGTTTCCTTTGGTTGAATCGGTGCAACAATGGAGTGGTTGATCTTCTTGCAAAACTGCATGCATCAAACTCTCTCCCGATCAACTGGTGTTTATCTCCTCCAACGTTAATTTTGGCGTTAAATGAGGCGGAAGCTCATGGTGAAGATTGATGAGGTAGATGGCGTGCTCTGTGCTCTTCGCTGAATTAGGGCTAGGGATAAATGGGGCTACTGGGTCTCAGTTGTTTCTCTTTCCTTTTAGGTGTAAGTGGTTGTGTTTGTTTTAATGAGAACTTATCTGTATGGGTGTGGGCTGGGTTGGATGTAGTTTGTGGTTCTTATTGTTAGTGAGTGTTTCTACTTTTGGGCCGGGTTGGGCTTCTATTAGTATATTGTATTGATTTCGGTTGGGCTTCGCCTATTTCGTTCTTATCAATGAAAACTATTTTCAGTTGTCCAAAAAAAGTGTTGAAGTTTGACACACACACGTCCGCACACGCATGCGCGCGCACACACACACACAAGCACACGGGCACACGCATTATTAGATAACATGCATGTGTGTGTGTTATATAACACACCTACGAGCATCCAAATGTTTTGAAATTTGACATACATGATCATAAATATAATATCACATTATTCAACAGTAGGAAATTTCATTTTCCACATGAAGTTATTAGTGTGTGTGTGTGTGTGTGTGAGAGAGAGAGAGAGAGAGAGAGAGAGAGAGAGAGAGAGAGAGAGAGAGAGAGAGAGAGAGAGAGAGAGAGAGAGAGAGAGAGAGAGAGAGAGAGAGAGAGAGAGAGAGAGAGAGAGAGAGAGAGAGAGAGAGAGAGAGAGAGAGAGAGAGAGAGAGAGAGAGAGAGAGAGAGAGAGAGAGAGAGAGAGAGAGAGAGAGAGAGAGAGAGAGAGAGTGTGTGTGTGTGTGTGTGTGTGTGCTTTGACTTGAGGTGCAACTATAACCGTACTGTAGTCGTGTACAATGTAGGACTCTTAGGATATGTTTGGGAGGGGAAGGGAGGGGAGGACTTATTTTTCAATTTTAAATTAAGTAAGTTATAAAATATCAATAAGTATAAATGAAGTTTGACTAAAATTGGTATTTTCTATCATGTTATTATTTTACTTTTTTAAAATCTCAAATATATTTTAAAATATAGACTAATCTTTTTTAAATCTTCCCCTCCCCTCCTTAAACCCCCTCCTAAACACACCCTTACAAAACAAACAAGGAAAGGCCAATTTTTTCATCCACGGATCTTTTTATTGGGTGTTAACTTTCTACCTTTCTGATGGAATCGACATCGGAGAAAACTGGGGCTGCGATAATGATTCGTTAGTAGCATCAAGTTGACGCAAACTAATATCTTGTTGTACGTAAGTACTTTAGCAAGAATGACATAACGAGTATAACAGCTTTTTTCTCTTTCTTTCGTAACTTGTCTTATTACCAACTGTTTGGATTTGGACAATTCTTGTTTCATTATTAAGAAAAAAGCCTCACGTAAATTGGCTCTGTCAAGATATATCGTGTTTTCAAACGAGGTGGTTTCGTTTCCATTGCTTCGACTCGAGGTCTCGTTTAACATTATTCCTAAAATCAGCTAAGTACAAGTTAGATAAATGAAGAGAGTATATTGGATACCGAGATAAGAAAACACTCTAAATTTTCTAGTTTTATACAATAATACCATAAACACTCAATATGCATTTTTTTAGAATTGGAAGATTTTTAACGTAACGCATGTATCCTAGCTTATTCCTTAAATTTGATTAATGTTTGATGTGACGCCAACGCCAATGGTAAAAAATTGCTGAAAAGTTCGGGGCAACAGAAACTTATTACAAGCTAAGCTCGATTGATAGATTAGATCCGGTTCATTGATTATCTTCTCCCTTCAAATCATTGTACACAAGACATTGTACAAGTAGAACAAATACTAATGGATGCATGCTGGCTTCTGCTCAATTATAGGTAGGTGGGGGTGCTGCCCCATTCCAAACTTACAGCACATAGGATTCTTTATAATTTTCCTTTACTAATCTGGAAGCGAAAATAACAAGGCCAAGAGTGAGAACTGAAAAGTGCTTAAACTCCATTCATATTAAGAATCTTTAGCAAAAATCAATAGGAAAAATAATTAAACATTTGTATTTTCTTTGTACCATATCTAATTATGTTTAAGACTAGTGTATGAAGTATATATTTGATTTTGATATGTATTAAAAAATATAAAAAATGGTATTATTTTTTTATAAATTCGTATTTGTTTAGGCCGAAATATCTTTATTAATTCTTTACAATGTCACTGATTGAATGCATTATATTATAGATTTTTAAGTTATTTCACCTAATCAAATGTATGAAGATCGATGAAAAATAGTAGACATTAGTTAATTGTTTGTTTTCGGCATCAGTTCCATCAAATCAAAATATATAAATTAAATAAACAGGCCCTATAAATGTTGTGGTGTTTGTGAAAGTAGAAATTATGATCTACTATTAGTGGAATCTTTGCAAGTATAATATCCAACACTGCAACGACTACCCTCGATATGAAGACGGTTTACTAGGTCGGCCTCAATTATACATTTGGCTCTTGCTTTTCCCACACCCCTCCTACTCTAAACACACCCCATAAGGGTGTGAAAACACCAAAAGACCTATTTTTTTTCAGAAATTTTCACCTGTTCGAACACGGGGCTTGAGCGAAGTTGAACGCACCGTTCGAGTGTGTTAAATATGGACAGACACCCCTTGGCGTTTTTCACTGTTCGAATAGGTCATACGAGCGAGTTCGATGGTGGTCATGCGAACATGGTCGAATTATGTTGTTCGAACAAATCATCGCTGCTGTAATGCTGTCGCGAAGATAGCGGTATTGGACGCCTCAGATTCCACCGACAGTTTTAATCAACGGTTTACAATCAGCCAAATGTGTCAGATAAATGAGTGGATGTAAATCCCTTTGGAAATTGTGCCTGAACGGATAGAATTTAAACGGCTCAGATTTGTGATCTAAAAATGAAATCAACGGCTAACATTTCACCACGCCTATTATAAAAGGGGTTCACATCCTCAGAGCTTCTTCACCAAACCCTAATCTGCTTCTTCCCAACCCACCGCTTCTTCACCAAAACCTCTCTCCTTCTTCCCAACCCATTTGAAATGGAATGGCAATTGTGCTCAACCCAAGACTAAACGACAAATTCCTAATGATTTCTTCACCACAATGGGACGGCCACCACCGCGAACATGGTGTTGTGTTTCGTTGTCCTAACCATGTCTTCTGCAGGATGAGTAAGGACATCACCTTCGCCCAACTGAAGGAAAAGGCTGAGAGGAAGATTCGTCCAGAGGGAGCGTGGCGTAAAGACGTGGAGCGTATACGTTTCAAAAAGTTCAATTGTAGAGATGATGGACCGCCCAAAGATTCGATCATGGAGATCCGAAATGACGACGACGTCCGCGCAATGATGGAACATCTAGCTAACGTTCCGATGGGGCGACAGATCTTAGAGTTGTACGTGGATACAATTCGAACTGCAGAAGAGGTCATGCATCTTCTTCAACCACCACCACCGGCACCACAACAACCCATACTTACGCACACCGTAAAGTTGACTATGAGATAGCGATGCCGCGCGACTCCATACCGTGGGTTGGTTCATGGTCGTGAAACTAAAAATTTCGTGTTTAAGAACAACATCACATTCGCAGAATTGAAAGAAAAAGCGATAAAAATGTGAAACTAGATGGTGTTCAAAGAAGAAATTAAAAAAATCGAATGTGAATCCCCCTACGTCAGCAGCTGGAACCCACGTAATCGTATTCAGAAGTGCCTTAAGCCTATCAAGAATGACGAAGACGTTCATCAAATGTTTGAGAAACATGAAGAATTCCAAGGTTTCATTGAACCTTATCTCGAATTGTTCGTCGAAACACGAGAATCTGTCGAAGAAATCCGTAGTAGAATTAGAGGTAGTAGTAGTAGTTCTAAGTAGAACTAGATTGTATTTTGTTTTCCGTCGCTTCGTTTTAAATTTCCTATCATTGTATTTTTGCAAATTGTGTTTTTAATTTTCATTCTTATCCAATATTAAATCTGTTCAACTTTTTTATTTTACCGTAATTATACCGTAATGACAATAAATTTGCGCCAACGTAAAAGGAATTTCAAATTAAAAACCAAATGAAACAAAGTAGTTAAATTATACAAAAAAACTAAACAAATATCCCCTATGACATATCCTACTTGGGTGTTGCGCCCCCTCCTCCTCTCATACACATTCCCAAACCTCCTCCTAAACCCACGGAAGGGGTTGAACGACCTCTTGATGCATGTTTGAAACATGCTCTGATCGCTCTCGGGACATGATCATCGATGGCCCCATCAATGTCATCAACCAAATCAATCACCTCAGTAGCATCTCATCAACCAAATAACATAACATTATTACTTAAATAAATAGAATATTAAGAAACATTATCATGCAATTAACATAAAAGACACGCATCACGCCGACATCGAGCTCATCTCGCAAGTGCGATAATGCTCGGGAAAGAAAGGGATGTGAGACCCTAGAGTACCATGGAAAGTAGCCCAAGACCGTGTTTGAGGAGTACGGCACACGTGGAGGCCCCCGCGCCACCAAGTGGTCCTCAAACCAGGTCCACCTCTCATCACACTCGGTGAGAGGTGCAGACGGCCCCGGTAGGAGGTCCAGGATCCTCCGAATGTCTTTGGACTCCCCAAACCGCTCGAGCACTCGATCGGCAAGTGACGCATCATGCACCCACCACTCCGAATGAACCTCTCGAACTCGGACCGACTCCTCAAAGCGGTCTCACCGCCATGGGTGGCCGCAGTAGGTCCCTGTGTCACCTCACTCACGGTAACCTAGGCCTAGGCATAACTCGATGGTATGTGACTTGATGCCCCCGGGGACATCATCGCACAACCATTTCTTCGCAAAGTGGGCTACTACTCATCATACTGCGGGTGCTCCACCCAAGAGGAAAAGTTCGCACACTGGAAGTGCTCAAAGATCCAAGCCTCAGAATGAACATATCATTGGTTGATTATTAAACTGAAAGTAACACTAAAGCAAACTTAAAAGTAAAGAATATGTTTCATACGAAGTAAAGGAAGATGACCCGCAATCTTCTTGGTCTTCTTCCTTGTAGCATCCTTCGGTGATCATAGAGATGGGCCAGGCCATGGCCTCAAAGAATAGTCTCCAATCGCCTCCAAATCCATCAAGATACCAAGGTAGCCAAGCTTAACCTTGTTGTCGACTTGTTTCGGCAAACAAGGTGCAACCCTAAAAGATACAAAGATATAGCCCTAGCAAAGATGGTCCCACCGCCCCTCGCCTATGGTCGGGTGGTGACCATATCCTCACCACCATACAAGCCCAACAGATGCACCCCACGGCCCGAAGTCCAGGCGTTTGCATCCTCGGTGTGGCACCCAAATAGTCAACCAAAGAACCGCTCTCCCGCCATGAGTTCGATCCGCATGTCATGTAACCCGCCAAGAATGGGGATGCGGCGGTGGGATACATCATCGAGGTGATGCGATCTCACCCACGCTGGAAGGTGGAATGATGATGTATCCATTTGCCCGCTCTATGAATGCGCTCGCTGAGCCACTTGTGGAGAATGGGGAAGCCAAGCCCAACCAATGGAACCAACCCGAAGCCGCCGAGTGTCCCTAATCGCACATGAAACACCGCCGTAACAGTCCATGTGGGATTGGGTCAGAATCCTACGCACTTTGCATTCGAAAAAGACACAATAAGCCAAAACATTCAACAACTTAATAAACAAATTTACAACACTCAACTATAAAATAATAACTTACACGGCCGAATAAAAATCGGTGAGGATATGTGCCCCGTGATGTGGGCAAGACAGAACCATCTTCCGTCCACCGAGAAAATGGGAATGTCGCCCTAACAGCAAAGACCTCCCGAGGCTCAAAGAACCTCCTCCTCACGAGGCTCAGCAGCCTCCTCCTCATGATGCACAGAAGATGAAGGCCTAGCAGCCAGATGAAAGGCTCAGGCACGAAGGCCTAGCGAGATGAAGGCGGTCGGCTAACTCATATAGGCGGAAATTGAGCATCACGCTCAATATCCCGCCCAATATCCTCCGGAAGTGGGGAGGAGGAACATCAACCCTACCCCTACCCCCGGCACGACCCCAGCTCGGAGGGTTCACCCGCTTCTTCCTCCTTTTGCGGTTTGAAACCGTAGGAGGTGGCCAGCCGGCCGCTCGAGATGGTTCAATTTGCATGACCACCTCTACTCCTCACCATATCTGAAACAACAATCAACAGAACCAATTCAATCAAATTAACAGAACCAAACAGAATCAGGCTGAGAAGGTTCACTGTCAAACGACTGTTCGAACGGCTACATGCGAACCTGTTCGCACAACCACCCTCGAACAAGTAAGTTTCAGTTTACAAAATACAACGGTTCGAATGAGGTTGCTCGAACGGTGTTCGCACAACCTCATTCGAACACCTTCGTTTTCATGTGTTCGATGGTGCTCGTTCGAACAATTCTGCGTAACAGAAAAAAAAACCAGAATGGAGCGTAAGGGGAGAGGCATACCTTGAAGAAAATGGAACGAATAGAGAGAGTGAGAGGAGGCGAAAATAACCAGGTGCTCTTGAGAGTGTTGGTGGAGAAGATTGAGTGAGAGATTGAGTGAGATTGAGTGAGTTGAGAGAATGTGAGTGAGAGGGAAAGAGAGGTTTAGGGTTCGTAGGAGGGAGGGGAGAATGAGAGACGGGGAGAGTGAGAAGGGGGGGGAGGGGTGTGGGTTTTTTTGTTTTTTTGAAGGGGGTAATTTTGGAAATAAAATTTTGATGGGGTGTGAATAAATAGGGGGGGTGTGGGGAAAGTAATAACCATACATTTTGATCTCTTTTCACGAGTTAAAAAAGGGCAGCCTAGTATTTTGAAACTACTGCCATTATAAATTCTAGGAAATTATCAAATCTTGTATATTTGACAAACAAATTCAACATTTCTAAATCACGTGGCACTTGGCTGTCACCCCAAAAGACAAAGCTCACTTCCACATTTACGGAGTGAGCTTTCTAAAAGAGCTAGCTTTATAATAAATAAAGCAGAAACGAAACTTGAACCTAAATAATAACAAATTCAGGGAGCTGATATGAATAGTCAATATGTAGACAATGACATGCTTCTAACAAATTCATGGTGCAAGAAAATTAGCAGGAATCTTAATCTATATATCTATATATTAAATATAAAAGAAAGTTTGATAACCATTCTGTCTTTCTCTCCAGCAAAAACAGAAAAAATGAAAGTGACTAGTCCAAAAATATAATACAGATGTAACCTACTAGTCTAAAATGTGCTTGTTCAAAGAGGGGAAAATACAGATGTAGAATTCAAAATGCAACGCAAGGGCGTTCTTCAATGAGGCTTCAAGAGTAATGCTTAACAAATTTGCTATTTCTACCGTGATTCTTTTTACTAATTCTCCTATTGATCTAACTACAATAATAAATTGTATTGTACATCAGTTTGGCATTCTTACCAATTTCTATGGCAGCCAGCTTGTCTTTTGTCGCAAATCTTCAAATGGTTAATTAAATTAAGATCATAATATAGGAAAGGAGAGCAAACCTAGAGAGAAAAAGTAGAAGACAACAGACGGTAAATCAAGCCAAATGCTTTCTTTGGCTCAATATATTAACTCATTAAAATCGCAGACAATATCTCTCCCATGGTCTTCTCAGGCATATCCCCTTCGTTTATGTCTTCCACCGACTCTAGAACAGCAGCATCTAATCCTAGCTTTCTCTTTGCAATCTCATACACATTTTCATCAACTGTTCCCTTTGTCACCAACCTGCGATTTTATGCAACATAAAAACAGTCTGATAAAGCATTCAAAGAGAACCAAATTACAAGGTTTAGTAGCTATCCCCACCCCTAAGAAAAAGCCACAGTCTATGACTTTTCTTAATGTAAATGAGAGTGAAGGGAAAGAATGGAAAAGTACCTGTATATGGTTACGGGCTTTGTTTGACCAATTCTATGACAACGATCTTCTGCTTGTCTATCAATTTGTGGGTTAAAATCCATGTCATGAATCACAACTGTATCAGCTCCTGTTAAGTTTAAGCCTTGTCCACCAGCTCTCGTGGAAAGCAAGCATGCAAATATTGAAGTATCGTTATTGAACGTATCAACTATCGTTTGCCTCTCTGCTACCTGTGTGCTGGTAGCCAAATAGTAAAGAGTAAGGAAAGCAGCGTCTGGTGAACAATACTCAAAATGGTGCATATTCCACAATCAGACACCTCTTCAATGGAGAGAGGAAGACTGAATTGCACACTTCCCGTGGTAATTATATATAAAGAAGCCATGACCTACTTAAATACGAAAATAGTAAAGCTAAGAAGTTCATCAATTTAGAAGTCACTAATTATCAGAGCCATTTACTTTGTCCTGTGTTGTAGTCCTCACAATCTGTTTCAACGACAATCTTAAGGTTTCTGGATTCTGGATAGTTAGAAGGGTGATTATTTCTCGCTAGATAGAAGAATCACTCATCTAAGTTACCTCTATCTCAAAAATTACCCACTACTATCTCCTGCATCCCGCTTGGGGTGTTTACAGATCAGAGAAGCTGTATTAAATATTAGTAGTCTTATTTTTTTTAGCCTAATAATTCAATGATCCTATAGGGATTGGCTGAGCTGGTACTAGTAAATAGTATTTTACCGAGATTATTATTAGTACAAGTGGTTGTTTTAGTGGTTTGTATTAAACGTAAGTATTCAGTGTCTCTCTTATCCAATTCCTATATGCAAGTTTCAGCAATCATCAATATTAGAGGAACTGTTAAGACAGTTCCATCTTAACCCTTGTAACTAACTACTACCTCCGTCCCATATTATGTCTTTCTAGGAAAAAAAAATTGTCCCACAATACATGACTTTTTAGAATACCAATACAACATCAATTTTCTTTTTCAGTTATACCCTTCATTATTTAATATATCTCTTCCTACAATTCTACTTTTTATGTTTCCAATGTCATTAATGAAGGATAATTTGGTAAACTAACTCACAATCTCTCTTTCCCATACAAAATTAACTACTTTTCTTAATTCCTGTGCCACAACCTTAAACGACATATAATATGGGACGGAAGGAGTATTAGCTAATAGTTAGAAGATTAGTTAGGAATCACTAGATGTTAGTTAGAGTTAGTTGGACTGTAGTTAGATTCTGGAAAACAGTTGTAATTGAATCTAACTCACCCTAGCTATATATTACACTTTAGATGTATTGAACAATTCAATCAATGGAAAATACAGTTTAGATAATCACAAACAGATACTCTGATTTACAGAGTTTAACATGGTATCATCGAGTCAACAAGATCCCAAGGGGAACTCCACCACACAGGCCCCTGCATCCGCCACAGCAACCGCTGCACCATCGTCCCCTCCGGCGAAACTGAAGGCTTCTTCCTTCAGCGCCATCTCAAAAAAGTTAGATCCAGACAATTATCTCATATGGTGTCAACAAGTTTGTTGAAATGACTAAACAAGACATTGATAACGCAGATTCGCCAATCTGCGTTTACGTCTGCGACTCTGTAAGCGGCTACTGTAGTTCCTTTTTATTAATCAGATATTGTGTGTAATGAGTACAAGCACTAATGAGTTTAAATAGAGTAAACCTAACGGGCCTAGGCTCGATACATATAAAACTACTATTTACAACATATCTTAACACCCCTCAAGTCGAGCGTATAGATTGTAGGCATCCAAACTTGTCACATATGTATGTTATCCTTGGTCCCGAAGAGCTTTTGTGAAGATGTCCGCCAATTGATCATTAGAACCAACAAATGAAGTAGCAATGTCACCGGACACAATCTTCTCACGAACAAAATGACAATCAATTTCAATGTGTTTGGTTCGCTCATGAAAGACTGGATTGGGACGCAATATGTAGGTCGCTTGATTATCACAAATGAGACTCATAGTGCCTATTTTACAAAAGCGCAACTCTTGAAGAAGATGTTTCAACCATGTGAGCTCTCGAGTGGTAAGTGCCATAGCTCGATATTTCAACCTCGCTACTGGATCCGCAACAACATTTTGCTTTTTACTTTTCCATGAAATTAGATTTCCACCAATAAGAACACAATACCCGGATGTGGACCTTCTATCAAAGTGGACAACCCCCAATCAAGATCGTGTAAGCAACAACATTTGAATCACCTCTATCCGTAAACAAGTCCTTTTCCAGAGCTCCTTTGATGTACCTCGAGATTCTAACCACGGCATCCCAATGATCACAACTGAGGGAATTTAGGAATTGACTCACCACACTAACAACGTATGAAATATCCGCCTCGTCATGGTCAAGTAATTCAACTTCCCAACTAGCCTCCTATACCTTCCCGGACCGAAAAGGACTCCCGATCCCAGAGAATCTTGACATTAGGATCCATAGAGTCAATTGGCTTGCAATCTAGCTAGCATGCCGGTTTCTTCTAAGATATCCAAAGCATACTTTCTCCGAGAAATAGCAATCCCTCGCCTTAGAATGAGCTACTTCAATGCCAAGAAAGTATCGTAACTTCCCAAGATCTTGACACGAAAGTGATGGACTAGATGTTGTTTAAGTCCCGCAATCCCATCATGATCATCACCGTAATGACAATATCATCGACATAGACAACCGGATAAATACATTTGTGAGAGGAGAACTTATAAAAACCGAGGTGATCACTTCTTCATTCGAATCATGCCATAGTCTTGAATGACACTGCTTTGAATCTCCCAAACCATGCTCGAGGGGATTGTTTAAGACCATACAAAGCTTTGTGAAGTCGACGCAGACATACCCACGACACCCACGAGCAACGAAACTGTGTGGTCGCTCAGATAAACTTCTTCTAGATCTCCGTGGAGAAAAGCATTCTTGATGTCAAGTTGATACAATGGCCAATGTCGCATTGCGACCATAGAAAGGAATAGACGAAACGAAGCCATTTTAGCCACCGGTGAAAAGTATCACCGTAATCAAGACCAAAAACACGAGTATAGCCCTTAGCCACGAAGCGGGCTTTGGACGATCAATACCTCCGTCGGACCAACTTTGACAAGATAAACCCAACGACACCCAACAATAGATTTACCGGGAGGAGGTGGCACAAGAGTCCATGTCCGGTTAGAGTCTAAGGTTGTCATCTCATCAATCATAGCCCGCCGCCAACCCGAATGAGAAAGAGCTTCCTGCGGGATTTAGGAATGGTGATAGAAGAAATAGCATACACAAATGTATAATGTGAAGGTGATAAGCGGTGATAATCGAGGAAATTATAAATAGGATGAGGTTACGAGTGGGAACGGGTACCTTTACGCAAGGCAACAGGAGGTCGTCCCGACTCGGTGCAGTGGATCAGGAGTAGAGAGGAAATCGGTGCAGCAGAGATGAGTCACTAGGATCTTTCTGCAGGAGGTGACTCGATAGAAGGGAGACGAGCACGACGCCGATAAGTTTGCAAGGGAGGAGGACCGGGAGGACTAGGAGGTTCCGTAGAGAGAAGGGTGATCTATCCGATCAATGATGGGTGTAAATGGAACTAGGGACAAGATCAGAATAGGTAATAATTGAGAGACAGACTCAGACTCAATGGGAGATGCAAAGAAGGTGCATCTTCAAAGAAGGTGACATCGCAGACATATAGAAGCGATGTGTGGAGGAGGACAAAGAGCATCGATACCCTTTTGAACTCTTGAATAACCAAGGAAGACACACTTAATCGCACGAGCACCAACTTATCAAGTCTCAAGTAAGGTCATGAATAAAACAAGTTGATCCAAGACTCGAGGAGAGAGCACGGAACAAGGGTTCGTGGGAACAATATGGAATGAGGAACCCTATTTTGGATAGCAGAGGATGGCATTCTATTAATCAAGTGCCCTGCAGTGAGGACAAAGATCCCCAAAACTTCAAAGGAACATTAGCATGAATAAGCAAAAAGTGCATCGTTTCAATTATATGACGGTTCTTACGCTCAAAGAATACCATTTTGTTGTGGGGTATGGGGACAAGATGATTGATGTATGACACCATTTTCAACCATAAAAGAATTAAATGATGCGAGAAAAATACTCTTTTGCATTGTCATCTGCGTAAAAAGTACGAATAGAACAACCAAATTGATTTTTGATTTCTTTGAAGAAATTTTGAAAAACACCAAGAAGTTCAGATCTATCCTTAAGTAGGTAGATCCACGTACATCTAGAAAACTCGTCAATAAAAGTGACAAAATATCTATGTCCTACTATCAAGTGACTCGACTTGGTCCCCATACATCCGAGTGAACAACATCAAAAGGAGAACGAGCTTGTGATCGAGCATCGCTAGGGAAGGAGGAACGAACATGTTTCCTAAGTCGACAAGACTCACAATCTAATGACCGCAGTGAGACAAATGAGGAACCATAACTTTGAACTTGAGACTTGGATGACCTAACCGACGATGAAGAAGATCGGGAGACTCTAGTAGTGTAGTAGAAGTGGAGGCAAGTGTAGATGAAGGTTGGGTAGATCGGAGGTAGTAAAGTCCATGTGACTCATATCCCGTACTCAATCGTCCGCCGCGCATCTCTGGCCCCGTATAACAAAATAATCATCATCAAACGCATGAACATTTAAGACGCCGAGTCGACGACTCAAGCGAAATTAAATTAAATGGGCAATTGGGTACAAGAAGAACATTGTCAAGAGGTAATGATGGAAGAGGAGTGGCTTCACCAATGCCACTAGCTTTAACTTTTGATCCATTCGGCAAACATGATATATAATGTGGGGTGTTAGGTGGGATATTTTGGATAAAGAGATGGATTACTGTACCACACAATCGGAAGCTCCGGTGTCCATAATCCAGAGTCAACAAGTGATGATTGAGAGAAACAGATCGTAGAATTACCGGAATGAGCAAATGTTTTTGATGAAGAAGCTCAGGAAGTTTTATAATGCAAGAATGCCTTATACCCCTCATCGAAACAACATTTTGTTTATGTTTCTCTGCTCGTAATCATTAAGTCGAGTCACATTTATCGGTTTCTCGGAAAGCCATGAAAGGAATAGCATTTGTCTTCGTGATGACCAAGTCTCTTACAATAAGTGCACCGAGGCGCCCTCCAACACGACCTCCTCGACCACCCCCACGACTACCGCACCGCGCCCCCACGACCGCAAAGTTTGAAACAACGGCAGATGATTCTATGTTAGTTTGAGATCCATTGCTTCGGAGATCCTTCTAGACTAGGAAAGGCGTATAAGACGTCGATAAGATCCTCTGTGGAGGAATATCCGATGCAGAAAGAATGTTGCTTCGGACGGACTCATACTTTTGATGAAGGCCATGAAGGACATAGATCATGCAAACATTGTCTAGTTTTGCGAGCATTTTCTTTGAGTCGTGTGTCGGTCACTAGGAGCTTGAACTCGTTATGGTGGATCGAGCTTTGTTTGCATATGTCATGATGTTGTCTTTCGTCATTTGAAGCGGTGGCTAAACTATGAATAACACCATAAAGTATTGAATATCATTAGAATACACGTTCTTAGCCTTCGCAAATATCATAACAAGTGGTGTATGAGCGATAGTGGACCAACGAGAGAGAGGTTCAATAGCTTGCCACGAGAAGAGAGACTAATTGTGATACCGCTTGTTCCCGATCTTGACGCAGATCTTTATTAATATCTCAAGAATTCTTGGTAAGGTGATCTCAAAGATTTTGCCCCTTAAACCACATTTCGGCGGAATCATGCCACCAATTCAAATAATTATCACCATTGAGCTCTCCGTTGTTATGTAAGGATTACCGGAGAAAACATAAGACACAAGAGTCTTACCCGAGGACCTGTAATTTTCTTTTTCAAGAGCTATAATAGTTGATGATGATAAGATAAACCAAAGAAAAGAAGAAATAAACCAATAGAGAGAAATAACCAAAGAACAATGAACCACAAACAAGCACCAACTCAACCAAAATCCAAAGAAATAGAGAGAAGGCACTCAAACGTGAAACCCATCGACCAAAAACTAGCGTAGCAGGTAGATCTTTGAATTCGAAAGCGAGAATGGTGCAAACGGCGTGAAAAAGCGAAAGCGAGAGGAAGGCGGCGCGTGGCCTACACGCGCACGGAAAGTGACCGGAATGGTGGCGCGCGTGGCGCGCGCGCGCGTGTGGACGGCGGTGAAATTTTGGGGGTTGGTCGGAATTTGATGGCGAGGGTGATGGTGGTGGTGGTGTAGCAAGATCGGCGTGGAAGATGGACTTTTGCTCAAAGCAGGTGGGTCACGTGACTTTAGGACAAGACGGCCAGGTTTTTCTAAGACCTATTGATCGTAGGCTCTAGATACCATGTTGAAATGACTAAACAAGACATTGATAACGCATTCGCCAATCTGCGTTTACGTCTGCGACTACGAAACTATTTGTAGTTCCTTTTTATTAATCGTATATTGTGTGTAATGAGTACAAGCACTAATGGGTTGAACCAATTATCAAAGCTCATAAGCTTCATCACTTTCTCATCAATCCAACGATCCTCCCAAATTTCTCACGTCGCTGATGCTACAAACGCTTTTGTGAATCTGTGTTCATCAAATGGGAGCAGCAAGATATGCTTCTCCTCTCTTGGATACAATCGACGATTTCACGCGATATGCTCACGCTTGTAATTGGTTGCAAAACCTCTCGCACAACTCGGGATCGCATTCATGAGTTCTTTCAAGTCCATACATAGGTGCACTCGCGCCAACTCCATTTGTGAACTGTGTGCAACAACGCTCAAGGTCTCACCATTTCCAAATTTCTCGCCAAGATTCAAGGCTCGCCTCAAGAATAGGAGTCCACCATTTTCTCGAGCATGTGGCAAAACCGGAATTGTTTCCATTATCAAGCGTAAACGCTCTTGCTAGACATGAAGCACGCCGCTTCGCTTCAATAAACAGATTACACCAGCAAAGAAATGCCGCAATAGCTTCCAAACGGTGCAATCTTTCAACTAATGCACTGCGCAAGCCTTCACGCACCGGTGATGATGCTTCTTCGAACTGTGGTTCTCGTGGACACAACTCCACGCAATGTCGTCTGCTACAAATTTGGCCACGACGCTCTGTGTGCTTGGTGACACACAAGGTGTTCGACAAAATGCTCCAAATAATTTTTGTGGCACTCAAGGTGCTCACTCGTCTCCATGATCCTTCGCTCCACCTCGCAATTTCCTATGTGGAACCAATTCTCCGCACCTCCACCAAATCCATTTGGTTAGTTTGCACTGCATACACAACACAATTCATGCCTCCTACGATGATGGTGCCTCTCAACAGTCCATGCTCGCTACATGTGCCTTCTTCACGGGTGCAGACATTTCGTGAACTGTGCCTAATCCTTGGCACGAAGACTCGGGCCAAGCGCCCCATCATGTTACCAATAACACTCGATTGCGCCCCGGTGTTGTTAGAGTTGGTAATGGCAAGGGCTTCAAATTGAAGCCATTGGTTCTCGCGATTTACTTTTTGAGTCCAAAACGTAGCCTATACTTGAAAGATATCCTTTAGGTGCCTTTCATTACAAAAAAATTTACTAAGTTGTCGGAAAATTTTCCCAAGACAACAAAGTCTACTTCAAATTCAATCCTAATTCATGTATTGTTGCTTCACAGAGTCCAATGAGCCTGTACCCAAAGGACCTTCGGGCAAGGATGGATCAGATCATTTCACGCCCATCGCTAAGAACTCTCACATTGCCTCTTTAAATTCTCAGTAGTTTCGATTCCGCCTCAGTAATAGCACTATTAGCACTGCTTTGTAATGGCTCTCCTAGTTTACCTTCGCTTTCACACTATTGTAGCTCCTAATTCTACATTCCATTTATGGCATGCTAGGTTAAAGCCATCCTAGTGCCGATGTTCAACGTATTGTGCACTCGCCACTATAACATTCCATTCATGAATAAAACAGCTTTCGATTTTTGCAAATCTTGTTGTTTTGGCAAGGCGCACAAACCGCTTTCTCATCCTTCCACTCATATAGTCATCGCTCCATTTGACCTACTGTAACTTAAACCTTTGAGGACCAACCCAAATAGCTTCCTCCTCGGGTTTTACTACTATATGGCCTCTGTTGACTCATTTACTAGATTCAGATGGCTCTATTTATTGAAAAAGTCGATGTTATGGTCGCTTTTCACATCTTTCACAAGATGGTTGAAACTCGCTTTCTACAAAGATTAAGCGCGCCGCAGAGTGGATGGGGTGGTGAATTCAGACCCTCTCAAAGCTTCGCAACAACTTGGAATCAATCACGAGTTATCCGTCCACATACCCATCATCAAAATGGCATGGTGGAACGGAAACACGAGCAAATTGTAGATTTGGACTCACACTAATGGCTCATGCTTCCATTCCATTTAAGTATTGGGATCATTCTTTTCAAGTGTGTATGATAGGATTGTAATGAATCAGTAAAAAGAAAAAAAATTAAAATGGGAATAAGATTGTTCTATTGCTTTGAATGCGTGAAATTACAAAGTAATAGTCCGTGATAATGAATCGAGAGAAAAAAGAAGTGCAGCACCTCTCTCCTGGTGAGAGAGTCTATCGTATGCCCAATCCAACCCAAAACTTACCTACCTCATTCTTAGTTGCTATGTTTGAGGTCCCCATACTTCTCTCCGCTAACTCATCAAGTCAAGTTACAAGATTCCTCCATTACTTGGTAACATTTACCCTTCTACCCTTTCTAGAATAGACCTTTCGAACCTATTAGTTTCTCCGGGATTACTCATGCCTGTGTTCTCATCAATACTCCCCTTTCAAAATTCACCTTGTCCTCAAGGTGAAGGTATCGAAAGAATAACAGATTTAACGGTCTTTCTCTTGGATCCCACAATTTGAAAACACAATGACCAAGTTATGTAGGAAGTATAACAATTCCCACCAGGATCCCCATGGCTTCGAGGTGTGTTTTTGCTATTGCCACTGTTGAAGCCTCCACCCAATGAATCAAGTGCTCACCCACCAATTTGGTCATTCAAACTTCATACAAGAAATGTTTTCTCATCCATTCCATAAAACACCAACAGCTTATTTTAGTAGTTCTAGTTGAGTCACTAACAAAACCCATTAGCCCCTCATAGAGCAAATCAATAGCTTCCTTTGAAATTTCGGACTCAATATGTACACTAGGATTAATGTGACTCCATGCTTGATACTCAACCCCTTTTTTTGGTCTTGGATCAATTCCAAATATGTTAGAATTTCTTCAATGGAATGTTTAGTAGAGGCCTCCTTATAGCTATAATAAATTCTTGCATTGTCGAAAATTGTTTTAACTCGACAGCAATCCTTATTCCATTATATGAGAGCTCTTGCTGTCTTCAATTAAGTCCTTGAAAGAATACAATGGCACAACTTTTAAATGCATCTTTAGTATCTTTAAAGCAAAGACTTTGATGAGAGACAACATCGAGAGGTTATACAATGCTTTAATTAACTTTATATGTCTTCCATTAGGAAGAAATTGCAAGCTAAGGTAAGCATAGTTTGGAGTCTCCCATAAGCAAACCAATTTATCTAGTTGGACCCAAAGCATGACATTTATATCCCCTTTACTAGAGATTGAATCACAAGATTTGCATGTGGGTAAGCATAGTTTGGAGTCTCCCATAAGCAAACCAATTTATCTAGTTGGACCCAAAGCATGACATTTATATCCCCTTTACTAGAGATTGAATCACAAGACTTGCATGTGGGTTAGCTTGAGCTACAAAACAGAGACATATCATAGCCATTAGAGAATGACACCAAGATGCATACGAAACATACCATTCTTCCCAATAGGATCTATCTCGTGATTGCTTTGGAAGATCTCAGATCTCAAACAAAACTTCAATGAAGTTAGGAGTAAATTGAAACATACCAATCCTTCTTCCCGCACTCGAGTAGCACCACCAAAACCATATCCACCAAAGAAACAATGCTTCAGAACTCTAGAAAGGCATGGATATTTATGGGTTAAAGTTCGGGATATATAACCTATCACAAACGCGACCGGCCCGCCACTGTGTTCTACAATTTCTTTTCCTCATGTTCCTTTTCTTCATGCCACACCTCCCCATTAATAATGTGGCCAACAAGATTTAACTTTCGGCCCCAATTACAAACTATCCATTTCATTTCTTTACCTTCCCATGGCAACCCAATCAGCATTTCACGAACCTCACTAGTGCTTTCCCTCTCAGAGCCACTCATCTCTTCTAAGGACACCTAGAATCTATTTTAAGGCCATCTGGATCCCAATAAACAAGTAGAAACTTTACCATGATTTTAATAGTTGTGCTACAACTCCTAGCAACATGAATTATGAATAGTAGCTGAAAACCAATACAATAATTCCTACCCACCCCCACTTCGTTTACTTCACCATTGTCCAACAAATAAATTCCCAAATGTTCTAGATTCTTGAGAAACAAACCTATTCTATTATTCACCCTCTTTCTACTTGAAAGTAGTGTTGTCAAATATCGGCCATGGCGGATTGCGGTGGCGGATTTCTTGACAACCGCCATAGCCAATTTGTGAAGGATGGCGGTTTATGGCAGCTTTATGGCGGTTATGGCGGCCTAAAATGGCGGATTTTTGGCTCTCCGCCATAAACCGCCATCCGCCATTGACAACACTGCTTGAAACACCCCCTCATTGTTAGTAAATTGAGTATAAGTATTAAAAAGAGTTTGGGCCTGACCTAGTAAGTTGAAAGTGAGGTCCACAACTTTTAATTTCCCAACAGCCTTGGTCTTTTTTGCTTTGTCTATTTTCTTTACTTCTTGTAACACCTCTCCATTTTTAGAAATTTGGGAAGATGTAAGAATAAAGGTTCGAGCTCGCCCAAAGAGGTTAAAATTGAAATCAATTACCCCTAATTTCCAATCACCGAAACCTTATTCTCCCCTCACATCGATGTCACGCACCTCGATCGCGAGAGAGAGAAAGCGCTCCTTCCCATAATTGCCGCACCTCCGTCGCAGAGCTGCTTCCCACCGGCCACGCGTGGCGTTCTTCCGCTCGATCGTTCCTTGTCTCCACCGTCGTTCCTTCCGTCATTCCCACCTCGATCCTTCTTTGTTTCTCGGTTTCACAATCGCACCTAAGAAGCTTCGCAGATGCTTTCATTTTTGCCGCCATCCTCGTTGTGGCTCTCTCTAGCCTTATCGAAGCCACCATTGCTTCCTCATATCGTACTAGGCTCGCAGATCTTCAAGAAAGTTTCCACTTACGATGTCATCGCTCTCCTTCTCCTAACTGCGGACACGAGAGAAAGTACCTTCTCACATATTGCGAGCGAAACAACCACACCGTTGTCGCTTCGCCGCGCCGCTCTTCTCCGGTGGTGGTTCTCGGTCGATGCAAGGTCCACCGCCGTTAATCCCCAATCAATCCTCGCTTCTTAGTATCTTCTTCGTCGCTGTCATACAAAGGTACCATGAAAGATCTCACCGATTCTCGCAGCTAAAGTGAAGCCTACAATTTTTTTTTATTTTCCGTGTTCTTCTCCATCTTCTCTTCAACTTCTTCCGACTTCTTCTCCTCAACTTCATTTGGAGGTTTCGACTTCTTCCGAGGACAAGGACGACGAGAATGATCACGACATCACGCACGACGTTCCATCGATTTACGCAACTTGTTCCGTTGGTTACGCAATTCCACCCTTAACTCATAGATCTTACGCTCAAACACATCCGGCCTTCCTCCATATTGACTTCTTTGCCGTGATAGTCAGAGCTTTGATACCATTGATAGGATCGCAATGAATCAAGAAAAGAGAAAAGTAATTTAATGGGAATAAGATTGTTCTATTGCTTTGAATCGAGAAATTACAAAGTAATAGTCGTGATAGTGAATCGAAAGGAAAAAAAGAAGTGCAATACTCTCTCTAAGTGAAAAGAGTCTGTCCTATGCCTAACTCATTCTTAGTTACCCCCTCCTTTTATTCATTCCATCAAGAACTATGCGTGAGGTCTCCTACTGAGTCTCACTCGCCAACTCATCAAGTTGGTTACAAGATTCCTCCACTACTTGGTAACATTTACCCTTTGTAGACTAAACCTTTCCAAACCTATTAGATTCTCCAGATTACTCATGCCTGTGTTCTCATCGTGGTGTACCTCATTAATGACTACCTACCTTAGCATCGAAATTTGGAATTTGTTTATCAAGCTCTACAACCAATCACCCGACTACAAGTTCTTAAAGGCATTTGGTTGTTCATGTTTCCTTCTCATTCATCCCTACAACAAGCACAAGTCGCAACTACTGCATCAAGAGTGTCTCTTTCTTGATTACTCCACTACTCACAAGGGGTATGTTGTCCATCACCCATCGGCAAAATGTTCATCTCAAAGGATGTGATATTCAATGAGTATTGTTTCCCTACCCACACCTATTTTCCCACAAAACCTCTACAAAGAACACCTACCCTTTATATCTATCCCAACATTCCTATAATCAATTCCCCGCTTGCCTTCCATACTTCCCGGCTTTTCTCCATTACCATCACCAGCCAATACACCATCCAACAGTCCATCTCCATCACCCTTATCCTCAACACAATCAACCTCACCTTGCATCAACTCTCAACCAACAACTTCTAGCAGCAGTCCCTCTCCTTCACCATCACCGTAACCCACCTACTCGCTCTTAACACACATCCGCAAACTAGAGCCAACAAAGTGGTATTGTATGCCCTAGACTTCATCCTACACTTCTCTTAGCTCACATTGAGCCAAAACTCGCCAAACAGATCGTATCTAATCCTCTTGGCTTGCACCAATGAAATCTGAGTATGATGCACTACTCAAGAACAATACATGGTCACCGGTACCCCCGCCACTTAATAAAACTCCAATTGGGTGCAAATGGATCTTCAGAGTCAAGGAGGACTCGATGGATCCTTGAGCAGTACAAAGCTCATTTGGTTGCCAAAGGATTCAATCAAAGGTATGGTGCGGATTACAAAGAAACCTTTTCACCAATCATCAAACCTATCATCAGATGCACTAACCTCTCACCGGGTGTCTCACAAATGGCCTCTCCTCCAACTAGATGTCAACAATGCATTCCTAAATGGAGTCTTTGAAGAAGAGGTATTCATGGTTCAACCTCCGGTTTCGAGTCTCGTGATAAAACTTTCGTGTGCAAGCTCAATAGAGGCTTCAGATGGCCTCAAACAGCTCCTGAGAGCTGGTTTGAGAGAGGCGGTGCATTCATCTCCTTTGGGTTGGCATTTTGTCGAACACCTCGAGTGTTGCGGCGATTGTAGTTTCGTTTGAAACGGTGAAAGCATACCGAGGCATCATGGCGATTTTGTTGCATACTTGACATTGTGTGGTCGCTGCGTCCCCGCCACGCCCACCATTGCGCCCTCCACGATCGATTGTGAACCACGGGTTCGTGAGTCGCGTAATTATTCGCAATGTCATCGCCAGCGGTGACAAAGGCTCAGGCAGAGCGTTAGTGGAGGACGTTGTCGGCGAGTAGTCGTTACATTTGTTCCGTGTGCGGATCGCCGATGAAAACAAGCAATTCTTGATTCATGGCCGGAAGCAAAGTCACGCCTCAATGATTGAAATTGCAGAGGATCTTCCGTAAATTAAAGAGATGGTTGAATCATATTCTCGAGGCAAGCCTTCAAGAATTATGTCAAGATGTTCTCTTCGATTGACGGCTTCTCCAATGGCGCGGAGAGCATCAACCAAGGTTTGAATCTTGAGCAAATACTTGAAATTGTGAGGCCTTCTAGCGTGACACGCGGAGTTCACACCTCGGTTGGCAAGAACGTGCTTGTGTGTGAACTTGGAAGAATTCATGTATACGATCCCATAGTTGCAGGAAGATGTCTTGCATCCAATCACACGAGTTAGCATATCGCAAGAGATGGTTGATTGCAACCATGATAGTAAAAGTTGATCTTGTTGTTCCCACCGTGTGAACTCGGGATTCACGGTGGCGTTTTGGCGTCGGTGGATCATTAGAAACTTCAGCTGGTATAACAGGATGAAGGAGGTAGTGATGTAGTTTCAGGCGCTTTTATCACCTGGTTTCTACTCGGCCGCACCAAAGCGGTAGTTATCTTGGTCAAGTTTTTCTCGATATGGCGCTAAAGGAGGAAGATTTGAGTTTCGCCGGTGGCGAAGTTCCATTGTTGGTGGTCGATACGATTGGGTGGCACCGTTTGGTCATCTTTGTTATGCTCGGAGGAGTTATCGCCAGGATCGGGCTCGACTCGTTGATACCATGTTAAACTCCTATTAGAATCATCAATTATGATCTCTGATATTATTTCATTTCTTGCATATTACAATTGCTGATACCTCTGTATATATAGAGGTTCTTTATACTCAGAGTTAGTTAGAGATTAGTTACAGTGAGTGTAACTAATCTACTAACAGTTACAACTATATTATTACACATGGGGGAATACTAACTATTTGTTTACATTGTATTTACTTTATTGCTAAAGATATGGTACTGATATATTAGAATATATCAGTACCTCTAATAACTAGTAGCAGATGTGACCCGTCCCTATTCACTTTCAAACACGGCACCACTCTTGTCTATATGCTCATCTATGTAGATGACATCATTGTGACTGGTAATGACAGCAACTTCATCAAGCAGCTTGTCTCCAAGCTGAATACAACCTTCTCTCTTAAAGATCTTCTTAGGCATTGAGGTAAAGAGACAAGCTGATGGCTCCCTAATTCTCACTCAAGGCAAATATCTTCGTGACCTACTTCAAAAGCACAATCTACATGAAGCTCACTCTCTGCCAACACCTATGGTAGCTGGAAACAAGCTCTCAAAGCCTGGTAGTGACTCATTTCATGATCCATTTCTATTCAGATCTGCTGTTGGAGCCCTGAAATATGCCACCATTACTCGTCCTGATATCAGCTTTGCTGTGAACAAAGTCTGCCAATTCATGACTCAACCTCTAGACTCACATTGGATAGTTGTCAACCATATCCTCGAGTACCTCAAGTGCACTCTGTCATGGGGAATTCATCTCAAACCAATCAGCACAGCCCCAGTTAGTCTCTCTGCATACTGTGATGCAGGGTTCTGATGCTGATGATCGTCGCTCAACTTCAGGTGTCTGTGTCTATCTAGGTGGTAATCTTGTCTCTTGGTGGGCAAAGAAACAACCAGTTGTGTCTCGTTCAAGCACTGAAGCGGAATACCGAGCTCTAGCACATGTACAATAGCACTTGCTCACTGAGCTAGGCATTCCTTACTCTATTCCCACTGTTTTCTGAGACAACATGAGTACAATAGCACTTGCTCACAATCCTATCCTTCACTCAAGCACAAAACACATGGAGCTAGACTTATTTTTCCTTCAACAAAAGGTTCTACAAAAGCAACTGCAAGTCAAGTTTGTGCCTGGTACAACTCAGTATGCTGACATTATGACCAAACCACTTCCTAATGGCAAATTTGAGGAATTTCGCTCTAAGCTAGCTGTCTGCTCCACACCCAACTGAGCTCGTGGGGGGAGTATTAGAGGAACAGCTAAGACGGTTCCATAACTAACTATTAGCTAATAGTTAGATTAGTTAGGAATAACTAGATGTTAGTTAGAGTTAGTTGGAGTGTAGTTAGATTTTGGAAAACAGTTGTAACTGATCTAACTCATCCTAGCAATATATTACACTTTAGATGTATTGAACAATTCAATCAATGGAAAATACACTATAGATAATCACAAACAGATACTCTGATTTACAGAAATGACAGCTACAATTAATCAGCACTGGTCCAAAAGTAGTCAGTAGCAGGTAATAGTGCCACAATGTGGCGACTGGTAACAATAGCTGCTCCTGGACAAGCTTCACAGAGAGTTTATCCACACCCGGCGTGGGTACGAGGGGAAGATCATCTTCCCTAGACTACATTGTTTTCCTTAAAGCTGTTTGATAGGCCTCCTATTGTAAAGGTTTATACAAGAAGGGGTAAAAAGGAACATGTGGTAAAAGGAATTAGGAGAGAGAAGGGAAATAACATACTAATGATTACAGCAGGAGGGAAGGGGAACGTGGGTGTGAGTGAGGGAGGGCAGGAAATAATTAAATGACAGGTGGCATGTGGTAAGTGGGTGGGGGGAATGGGTTGGGAATTATAGAGTAGAAGGGGTGATAGGAGAGGATATTCTGGTTGAACACTTTTTGGTAGGATGGTCTGAGTAAGAGAGGATCCCTCTCCATCCCTTAGAAAATTGTTTGTTTCTACCTAAAAAATCACCTATTTACATTTGAAATATTCATTCAACCTCAAACAGATTTTACCAACTTCTCTTTAGTCCATCAATATCAACACAAAATACAGTTACTTTTAACAAATCATTCTTATAGATGACTTAACTTTGTCAGTGTTTAACTGCTAACAATATGATCATAAGACATGCAATAACCATACATCGTTTGATTAAAAAAGGTTTAACGTCATAAATAGCATTACCTTCCATCAAGCCGTTTGTAGGTCAGCCCAATGACATCTAAAGTCCACTCCAATATATCAAGCATTGATGTCCACTGACTAAAGATCAAGACACGATGACCGCTCTTCTTCAGTGAAGGGAGAAGTTTTGCCAAGGACTACATTATCCACCAAGTAGCTCAATATCAGCATACAGCAAATAATCATGTCGCCACCGTATAGTTGACAATTACAGGATAATAGAGTTACAAATCATACCCGACATTTTGCAGAAAGCAAGGCATACTTGTCTGAAAGGATCCCCTTTCTATCGTTGACACCATAATGAAGTAAAAGCTGTAAATCAAAATTTTACCGCTTCAAATTTAAGCCAACAAATTGCGCAAACCAGAAACGACGAGTAACAACAAATTTAATTATTTTATTACAATGCCTGCAAAAGCTTGTATTCACTAAATAGTACTACTGCCAGCATTCTGCCTCAGTAGAATAATGAGAATGCACCTAATAATTAGCAAAATAAAAGGTAATATGCCAAAAGCATGATGAAGGAATTGTTGAATACTGATAAAACTGTTACCAGCAAACCTAAACCAACTAACATTGTAGATAGTGGCTAGAAATCAATGAGAAAATATAATACACTTAATGCGCAACCAAAGAATACAAAATAAGTCAATTAGGTTGTATAGCTTGTTTGGTGTAAGTACATAAAGGCCAGGCAACCCATCGCCACACTGATGCGTCCTTCATATTTCGCCACACTGATGTGTCCTTCATATTTCTTGGCCGAAAAACACCAGGTTGTGGCCAAAAGGTCGCCAAAGAGCAATGGTCAGATGGGTCATACAGTAACAGAGCGGTTTTCAGAGGATTTCACTGTCATCAATCATCACAATTAAAATTTAAAAAAAAAATGGCTATATAACAAGGAGTGGGCAAAAATAAGTTTTTTGGCCGTTGTTGTTCTACCATCTTGGGTGGTGTAATCCTCTTGCAAATACAAGTTAAAGCTACCCACATTAGATCCATAACCAATCCAACCCTTCCCTGAACCCGACTATGGTTAGATCTATACCAGGTTCCCAGTTTGTTTTGGTGTATCAGCTGTGACAGCTGCAGATGTACCAATTTATCATGCTATTGACAAGTAGGATTAAATAAACCTGGAACTTCATTCAAACAGACAACTTTCAATAGAGAACGAAAAAATCTAACAAACTACTTGAACATATTGGTGAAACCCAACTAAACATGGGGACAGTCAGTGACAAAATGCAATATTTTCAGTAGAAGATTACCCGATGAATGGAAAAGTCATTGTAACTTTTAAGCTCGTCTATAACTCTGTCCAAAGTACATTCAAAGCCAAAAGCACCTATTGGGTGTAGCTTCCTAGCAAAGCGAACGACATCCTCATCATTATAGATACGTCTTATCAACAAGGGATGGTTTGCAATCTGGGATAGTTATGAAGATAAATATAACTAAATAAAATGGGGCTATATTAATCCAAAAAAGGAAAGATAGCTGAATTTTACGTTAAAACAAGAAAATGTACAGCATCACGAACCTTGCGGAACTGAACAAAATAGTTATTAATTTGGCGCCGAGGAAGAACTTCAAGAACACTTCTTGAGTTAAGCTCAGAAGATTTTGACATCCGAGCTTGTGAAACAGCACGATACTCCTCAATGGCGTCTTTGTAAGCATGTTCCTGTTGCTTTTCCATAACAACATATTCAACCTGCAGCAACAAATATGAGCCTTTAAGGGTATGTTTGATAAATACTGAAGAACAAAATAAGTGGTTGTCAAAAAAAAGAACAAAATAAGTAAAATAAAACAGACCAAGACAAGTAAAATAGTACAGAACAAAACTTCAAATTTTACCTTGCATAGTGTTTGGTGGACAATGAACATTACAAACCAAATAATATAAAATTCATTGCAATACCCGTTATGATAATATATATATATATATATAGCGATAGAGAGAGAGAGAGAGAGAGAGAGAGAGAGAGAGATGGCGACAACAACAACAACAAATCTCACTGGGGTGGGGTCGGCTACACAGATCACTTGATGCCATAGCAGTCTGTCATGAATCAAGTCTATAGTGAAACCATTGGACTAAGTCTTCCTAATAGTTCTGTACATAGTTATCCTCTGCCTCTAGCAATTGGGCTTCCCTCCATCTGTTTTAGTCTTCTTACTATAGAACCTACAGGTCTGCTCCATACATGCCCAAATCAGCTAAGCTGAGATTCAACTATCTTTTCTACAATAGATGCCACCCCAAATCTCTCTCTCTCTCTATGATATTATCATTCCTAACTTTGTCTCGTTTAGTCTTGCCACTCATCCATTTCAGCATTCTCATCTCTACTACATTGAGTTTATTCTCGTGTTTTGATAATGGACCCAAATATTTAAGCTGTGTGACTTGTGGTATTGAATGATCCCTAACTTTCACCTCTAAGCAAACGGTGCTTCCTTTGAATAAACTTGCATTTGATACATTGAATGATCCATTGGACTTGTGGTATTGAATGATACATTGGACTAAGTCTTCCTAATAGTTCTGCGCATAGCTATCCTCTGCCTCTAGCAATTGGGCTTCCCTCCATCTGCTTTACTCTTCTTACTATAGAACCTACAGGTCTCCTCCATACATGCCCAAATCAGCTAAGCCGAGATTCAACTATCTTTTCTACAATAGATGCCACCCCAAATCTCTCTCTCTCTCTATGATATTATCATTCCTAACTTTGTCTCGTTTAGTCTTGCCACTCATCCATTTCAGCATTCTCATCCCTACTACATTGAGTTTATTCTCGTGTTTTGATAATGGACCCAAATATTTAAACTGTGTGACTTGTGGTATTGAATGATCCCTAACTTTCACCTCTAAGCAAACGGTGCTTCCTTTGAATAAACTTGCATTCCTTACATTCAGTCTTACTTCTACTCAAACTGAAACCATTTGCTTCTAAAGCTTGTCTCCAAGTCTCTACCTTCCTATATCTCGCCCTCCCTCAACTTGCCAACTAAGATATATCATCTGCAAACAGCATGCACCGCGGTACTGGCTCTTGAATGCGCTCCGGCAATGACTCTCAAATGTGCTAACTTCCCAATAAATAGGTAAGTTATTGTTCTCTTTTGGATAGTTTGTCCATGGAACAAAAAGTTGTCTCATGGTTTGTTGGGTAACAAAATTATGGGTTTTTGTCCCTCGTCTAAAAATCTTATGCGGCTTAATATTGCCGCAATTTTGGGGGGAATAATTTTTTGTTCCCATCTCCCAATTTTTTTGGTCAATTGCTTTTTTTTTCACTTTGTTTTTTTTCCTTCTATTACTTTTTTGTTACCATCTCATTGGTGTGCAGTTTTCATCGGCTTTATCGATGACTAATCTACACCGGGGAAGCTGACTGGTCACGAGTACTCGATTTTGTCGGCTTTTGTGGTTATATCCTCCCAACTAGTTTTACCTATGACTAATCTACATTTTTTTCTTTATATTTTTATATTTTGTAGCAAAACGCGTAATGTGAAATGTTAGACAGTGTGTTTTGGGTACTTTAGGATTCAGAAATTTTTTTAACTCTTCAAATACTTCGTTCCCAAATAATCTATTTGATGGAAAAACAATTCCATGACAAAAAACATAAAGTGTGATTCTAGGCCGTGTGTTTTGGGGTACTTTAGAATCTAGAAAAATATTTACAAACCCAAATTGGTATTTTCTTCTTTATTTAGATAATATCGCATAAAGAAGTATTAGAAGCATAATTAAATTGATATTTAGTTTTAAATCAAACTCTGCATGAGACCTACGTACATGTTTTGCTTTCTAATTATGTTCTTTTTTTCTCTTTAATTTTGAGTTCGGTTTTTATGTGTACATTTTTTTGTATAAACGGGGTATCCTCTACGCACAACTCTAGAGACAAATCCCCTCGAACCGGTAGGACGGTATTATGGGTTAAGTTTTTATATTTACATTTGATGAATATGGATAATGTTATTAACTTAATATAGGTTGTTTATTTTACAACTTTAAGCTGATTGTGTTATGACTTCATCTAATATGTGTGATTAGTCTGGTGTTTATGCTCCAACTTTAAGCTGTTTGTGTTACGATTTGATCTAATATGTGTGACTTTTGTCTTTAAATGTGATGTCTTTCTAATACTTAGAAGATGTTTGATATTTATTTACTCCTGATTTTTTTAAAAGTAATTCATTTAATCAATAGTGAGACAACCCGTCCATAGGACGGGTGGTGAGGCTAGTCCTTTTTTTAATGTCTTGTGATCATGTATCAAATCAAACATTGAACAACTGTGTTTTTGCTATTCAGATCTTATTTTTTAGCAAATCAAACAGATCCTAAAAGTATATAACAAACTTACTACAATAACAAGTAATAAAAAACAGGATATATTGAAGATGAAGAGTATTAGTACATCAACTCAATGAAATCGGCATCACAAGTAACAAACATACCTGCTGTATTTTTGGAACAAGTTGCTGCATCACATCAGATTTCAGACGGCGCAAAATAAATGGCCCCAAGATGGACTTCATGCGACCAATTAAATCTCTATCTTCTGCATTTAGTAACTTTTTTAAGTCAACATCTTCAGAAGCAAAAATATCAGGCATCATAAACTCCAATAATGACCATAACTCCTGCAACAAATTCATAACAAGGCATACTTCAGCAAAAACATTTCTATTAATACTAGCAAACCATCCGGCAGAGATGACAGAGACTTTGTTCATTATGCAAATACATTCTTGGCACAGAATACAAAAGACACAGGGTGCTTTTCCTTTTGTTTACCCTGGTAGTAACTGTTTCTACATAAGCCTAAAAGAAACTTCAAAAATGTTTCTTGCTGGTGGGGTATTGGCATATTGCATACAATTTTTAAAAGGAAACAGAACTCTCTATTTCCCAGCATTCATGATAGGGGATTCGGTACTATTGTATTTATTCATCAGATGGCAAAACATTGACCTTGAGATCAACAATCTACATCCTACATTAGGAAGCAGATCCACTGAGAATCTGAAGTGTCTCTATCTGTGCATCTTCTTTTCATTTTGTTGTTTTTTTGGCTTCTGTTTAAGAAGAATTATAGAGATCCTTCCCTCCTGTAATATAAGGTGTTAACTTAATCTCTATATTTTTTATATACAAATTAGAGTTTCTATCAGAAACACAATAACGATTCCATTAAGAACAACCAAAATTATAAGCTATTCCATTAAAAACAACCAAAATTATAAGCTAATTTTCCATTGGAATATAGCAATAGCACTCAATACGAAAATAATAAACTAGATGGTCCTTGTAACTGTAAGTTGTAATAAAATCAACTCCTTATAGCAAGCTTCTCACCTAACTAAATGAAACAAATGAAATAGAGAAATGCTAGTGAATCAGTGGATATGGGCTAAAGAAATTACATACCCTCCTAGCATTCCCATTGTTTAAAAACTATTTCATGCCATTGAATACATAAACTGTGTGTTTCCACATTCTACCCAAAGCAAAAAGCCTTGGGATCTAGTGAACATGGCAGCCAGGTGGAAAAGCTAAATAAGTGAGAAGAGCATGGCTTTCCTAATCAAAAGACTCATAAGACGCTTAAAGAAACCCATAAAGTGGTAGATGGTCAAACCAGAGAGACAGAGACCAACTCCTAAATCTGCACGAGAAAAAGCAATAAATTTACTTCTTTTCTGTCAAAATAAAAAAGGTGTCATCTGCAAAATGCAATGTAGTTATAAACACCCACCGCCTAAAACCAACTATTAAAATAGACATATGGCAACAGGGAAACGGGAGGGGGCAGGGAATGAGAGATGTAGGAATCTGTGGAAGTGGATATGAATATGACGGGAAGGATGGGGTGAGAGGGCACGGACTCATTTGGGTAATTGTGGTGGGGTCCCCCGCCTCCCAAATTGTCCCCTATCCCCACCCTGTTCCCCGCCTCAGGGACATTTCCTCCCTCATCTCCATCCCCACGATCCCCGCGGGGACCCCAAAAATTTATTAAATGTTAGCAAAAATATAAATTAAAATATAATAAAATTAGAAAAATATATAAAAAGTAAGACTAAAATTCAAAAGTTTAACATTTTAACATCAAAAATATAAATGTTAGTCTTACTTTTATATTTTAATATTTAGAAACTATAAAAGTTAGAACAATTTAATATTTTGTTAATATTTTAAATTAAAAACACGTATAAAAAGACTAAAAAATTAATTACTTATAACATAATATATATCTATAATAAGCATATTTATGTAATATATTCAGGGGCGGGGGGTATGATCCCCATCCCCACTTTGATTGCGGGGGGATTTTCTCCCCCCATCCCCATCCCCACGGGGAAAAATCCCCGCCCACAGGGCCCCATTTAGGGCAGTCTCTGCGGGAATCCCCACTTGCGGGTAGAAATTGTCACCCGTAGGTGGGGTGGCTAGTGGCTACTGCCAAAGGGGAAAATAATTTCACTTCACCAAGGCCCTGTTTACGTTCGTTGTTTTCTTTTTATT
Organism: Oxytropis ochrocephala; assembly: GCA_020916435.1. Taxonomy (NCBI): domain Eukaryota; kingdom Viridiplantae; phylum Streptophyta; class Magnoliopsida; order Fabales; family Fabaceae; genus Oxytropis; species Oxytropis ochrocephala. Next base: position 59,367,567 of record CM037090.1, on the reverse strand, counting down.
TTCAAAAATAAATAATAACTGTAAAAACTTGTATCTTTGGATGCTTTGCGTTCTCATTTCACAAAACAAAATCAGTATTTTGAAAAAAAAATGAAAACACTAAAAGATTGTTTTAATCAGTTCTGAAAATGAATTTTTGAAGCAGTATGGACATTAGAAAATTTTGAAAACTGGACATAAACAATTCAAATATTCCTCTACTTTTTTCATCAAGCCAAAAATGAAAATTGAAAACATTTTGAGGAAGTAAACAGACCCTAAATTTTCCTATTGTCATGGCTATAATTTCTTATACTTGCTTACTGTAAACAAGGCTCACTCATTGAATTTTCCTCTCATTTCTACAGTAAGTTCCAGGTCTATGTGGTAATATTAACCACTTGAAAATTGGAATGAAGCAAGGATACATCCAATCATACAAAGGAAATATCCAACCATTCTGAAGCTTAACTTTTCAGCTGATAGTCAGTCAGCATACAACTTAATTAAAGCACTATGTAATGTGAGACATGTAAGACATAGCAGAGTAGAAGGTAAGTATGTAGTCGTACCAAACTAAATGAGTTTGCAAACATGCTCTTGGTATATAACATTGTAATATTGTCCAGCCAGAACATATAAATCTTTTGCATGAGAAGAAATTATTCTAGTAATTTGTTCAGTAACAGGATGCAGTTAAATGAAAAAACAGACACACTGCAACAATGACATTCACTACATGAGTTATACATACATGTAGATCATTCTGAAGTGGAGTCCCTGTCAGCATCAAACGTTGATTTGCATTTCGTGCAACAGACATCAGATTTTTCCACCTAAAGCTGTTTTTATCCTTCAAGGCATGTGCCTCATCCATCAGTACACAGCTCCACTTCCAACGCTTTAGGATTTTACGATCATCTTTCTGCTGTGCACTAGAGCAAATATAAATTTTAAAAATATAATCAACAACTTGAAAAGAGTCGTATAAGTGGCACTTGAGCATAGAGAAGAGAACCTGTGCCGTTCAAAAAGTGAGTAACACACAAGAAGAACATTAAATGGGGGAGGCAATCTTGACTTGGACAAGGAGCTTAACTCCTTGCAGTATGTTGTGCGCTTAGCCCCATGATATTGAAGAACAGAAAAGGATGGACACCACCTCTTTAGTTCCCTTTCCCAGTTTTCCAAAACAGAAGCGGGACAAACTATAAGATGTGGACCAGAATCATTGTGCAAACGATTCAACAAAGTCAAATATGTAATTGCCTGGAAGCCAAATGCATGTGACACGTTTTACTTTATAATGTCAAAGCTTATGAAAAAATAAAAGAGAAATGAACAAAGCAAAGGAGGACAACATACCTGAATCGTTTTGCCAAGGCCCATTTCATCTGCCAATATGGCTGTGTTATACATGAAATCAAATGTCAATCACGATATTCATGACAATCATACTAATACTAAACTATAATGCACAGACTTGTACCAAAATTGCAAACAGAGAAGTTCAAATAAATCACAATGGCACTACATAATGATGTTTCAATCAACATAAATTCAGGAAAGCTTGCACCCAATTTCACAACAAAGAATGCATGGCCATCATACGAAATTGGCACAAATTTATAATGAAATATGTATCCACACTGCCATTTTCTTTAAAGAACACAATAACAAGCAAGCAAAACATAACTCGAAACCTGCAAAGCATAACCAAAACCTTCAACAATTACCTCCTCCAATACCCTTCCGATACAACAGAAGCAAGAAATTAACACCAACCAGCTGATACGGCTTAAGCAGAGGCTGAAAATCCGAATCCTCAGACCCACACGCAACATCAACATCCTCCTACCAAAATCACACAAAACATCAAAACTTGCCATTTTTATACCTCAATCAAACTTCAAAATTTAAACCTAACCAACTAAACAAACAAAACGCTAAAAACAGAAACAAAAAGGATCGCCATTTTCACCACACCTGAGTAACGATTCTCACCGAAGAAGATTCCACCTCCGAATACCTCTCACAAGCAGTCCCCGTAGACCCAAACAACTCACCTTTCAACTCCGCCGAAATTCTCGCGCACTTTTGCAAAGCCTTAACAACCACATCATCTCCATTTCCTTCTTCAATCACATCCTCCTCATCACTAAACCCTACATCGTACAATTCAACAGCACCTCCATCTCTATTCCCATCCTCCTCTTCTTCCTCGTCATCGATTATGAACCGCCGACCACGACTCGTCGTTGCAGCAGCAGGTGCGTCGCCATCGTCCACATCAGCATCCTCCAAGTCATCGAGGCTTTGCTGAAAACCCGTCGTGTTTGGCATGACTTCAACGCAATCGTCATCGGAGGAAGAGGAAACAACTTCAGGCTTATTGTTACGGTTGTGAGAAGTGTAAGCGAAGGATTCGATAGGTGGTGGAGGAGAACGAGGTCTTTTAAGAACTCGTGAGGGTTTGAAGGAATGATTTTCCCATTCGTCGTCGGAGATTTCGTATAACTCGGGCTTCATTGTTGTGTGCCCTAGTTTTATCAGAGAAGAAGTGGAAGTTGAAGTGAAAGGAAGACGAGGTGTTTGTTAAAAGGTTTAGGAGTGAGAAAGTGTGGGATCAGAGTCAGAGTTGAATTGAATGAAATCAAAGGAAACGAAAGAAGAAAAGAGTATGAGGAAAGCGACGAGCGCGGGGAATGTAAGCCATATATGCCCGGGGGGGGGGAGGGTGATTTTCACAAATTTTGCTTTTAATCTCTAACTTGTTCTTTTAATATTTTTTTGACCAAAACTTGTACTTTTAATTATTAAGCCATATACACCTAAGTTGTTTCCCATAATAATGAAATAAATAAGAAAGCAGGTTGATAAAAGATATTCTTGCAACCTATGAGACGACTTCTAGACAAGCAATTAATCTGAAAAAATCTGAAAAAAATTTAAGCAAAAACACCCCCAAGTGATCAGCGTGAGTTGGTGTCTTCTTTACTTTAAGTCTCGAAATGTTTGGCTACCGGCAAGTATTTGGGCTTTCCGTCCATGGTGGGGAGGAACAAAAAATCTATTTTCAACTATCTGCGAGATCGGATTTGGAATAAAATTCTGAGTTGGTAAGGCAAACATCTCTCAAAAGCCGACAGGGAGGTAATGGTCAAGTATGTGGCCCAATCTATCCCAACTGTAGCGACCGAAAAATCTGGGAAATCATTCTTCGAGGTTTTAGATGAAGTCGTCATCAAAGTTTAGGTTAAAGGGGCAAACGTTGAGAAATCCCATATAAAGGTCTATACGAACCAAATATGGGCTCGGAAGTCGATTATGCGCGAGAAATGTATTAGCACGTTGCGCCATCCTTCTCAAAGAATGTTACCTTTTAACTAATTGTGTAAAAAACAAATGATAATTCAAAAACAATGATTTTACTCTTTTTACAAATTAAAGAAAATGATTGGATAAATACTTAGTTATTTTTATTGTTTTTCTTGAGAGATAGGAAATAAACGAATTAGAAAAAAAAACTAAAAATAGGTTTTTATTAGTGCAATTGACAGATGTGAGCTATCCAATCTGCTCCTACGTATCTCCTGGTTGAGAATAAAATGTCACGTAGTTCTTGAGCAAACATTTGTTTGTTGATTAATTTTTAATAATTTTTTGAAATGGGTTTAAGATCAAGTTATGCAAATTAAGGTTTATTAGACTCACAATTGTGGGATTTACAAGATGTACATCTAAATGAAACCCTATTTTATTCATAACAGATAAAAGAGTGTCCCTACTTTTTTGAAATAAATAAAATAAAAACGAAGCCAAAAGATGAAATAAAGTGGAATTAAAATAAATAAAAATATTGGGTGTCAGGTCACGTGAAGAGTGAAGGAGGGGTAGGGAGACAAAAAAACCATTCCATACCAAAAAAATAAAAAAAAATTCCAAAATAACCCACTTTTTACATTATATACCAAAGTAACTCACTTTTTTTAAGTGGAGAACTCGCCCCCCACCAAACCGAGTTCTACACTACAATTTTGGAAATTTTTTTTATTTGTAGTGCAGAACTCGCTTCACCATGGGGTGAGTTCTTTCTTTGTGTTTTTGATTTTTAATTTCTTATATTTAATTTGATTAAAATGTAAATTAATTTAATTTAATTACAATAATTAATTTAAATAATTAGAATAATTAGTAAACTTATTTATAAAGTACTTACGGTAATAATAATTACGGTAAAAAATGAAGATATTAAAAATTGGAACAGAATTTAATATAGGATAAAAACGGAAATGAAAAACACAAATTGCAGAAATACAAGGATAAGAAATTTAAAACGAAAACGACAGAAAAACATAATACAAGCAGAGGCAAACATGATGTAAACTACTTCTACTTCCACCATACATTCTTAGGTAGTGGTCATCGGATGACTAGAGGGATAAGGCTACGAACGATGGATTCGCCAGACTCTCTGGTTTCAACGCACAATTCGAGATAAGTTTCAATCCAATGTTGGAACCTATCATGTTCCTGAAACATTTCTCGAACGTCCTTGTCTTTCTTGATAGGCACGGGGCACCACCGAATACGATTACGTGGGCCGATGTAGAGGCAGCGATAAACGATACTAGTGATTTCTTGCTCCACACCCTCTACGTGCGCGTTTTCCGTTAGTTTTTCTTTCATTTCGGCGAAGGTGATGTTGTTGTTAAGCCTGAAATGTTTAGTGTTGGGACCCTCAAAATACACACCATCTTGTTCCTTGCCCTCGACAGTGCCCCGATAGTAAATTTTACAGGTGTGCGTAATGACTCTTTCCGGTATGGGTTGTTGTGGTGCGGGTGGTCTTTGTTGCGCAGAAGATGAATGACTTTTCCGAGTGCGATTGTGTCCACGCATCTGACTCTAAGATTTGTCGCCCATGGGAAGTGTAGCATGATATTTCATCATTGTGCGGACGTCGTCGTCGCTGCGGATCTCCATAACTGAAAAATAGTCAGTCTCGTCTTCTCCACGTTCGTACTTTCGGTAACGTATACGCTCCACGTCTTGACGCCACCCTCCCTCTGGTCGTATCTTCCTCTCAGCCTTCTCCTTCAGTTGGGGGAATGTGATGTCCTTATTCATCCTACAGAAGATATGATTAGGACACTGAAAGACAACACCATGTTCATCGGTGGTTACAGTTCCATTGTGATGAAGGGCGGTTAGGAATTTGTCATTTGAGTACTGGGTTGGGCACAACTGCCATTCCATTTTAGTGTGAGGGGCGACGGTGTTTGGGAAGAAGCAGAGAAGAGAAGATGACTCAGAAGGCAAGGGTAGGTTGAGGGTAAACTCTTGGTGTGAATGTTAGTGTAATTTGAGAATGTATTTATAATAGAGGGGATTGTGTGTGAGCCGTTGATTTAGAATGATCATAACCGTTGATTTTAGGGTTTAGTGTCGGCAAAATCTAGGCTGTTAAATAGTGTCGGCAAAATCTTTTTTCCACCTAAAATGAAAATGCTTTTTTCCCTAACTTTAGCTCCATTTTGCACCCACATTTACAGAGATGATAATTAACAATAACATATTCACGGGTAATTTGCTCTTTGAACATTAGAGCTCTCTCACTTATATATATATATATATATACTAGTATAATTAACCCGTGTCAGCACGGGTCGAAATTCATTTGTTTAGACACAGTACGATAATTACTTCAACTATTTTAAATATTTGTATAATAGTAGGAAATTAAATTTAGATTTATATATATATATATATATATATATATATATATATATAATTATATATTATAATTTTGAGATCCCGTGAAATCAAATAATACTTTAGTAGTGACAACCCATAAATAAAAATACTTTTAACAACTACATAAGAACTAATCAAATAATACTTTAGTGGTGACAACCACCGTGTATATAATTTCAGGGGTATTTTCATATTGAGATGTTATTACAACAGGAATTACTTATAAGTATTATACGGTCTAAAATAGTATTAGTAAATAGTAACTTACAAATATATAGCAAATATACTTTGCATAAGGACATGTAGCTTGTTTTTGACTAAGCTGATTGACGTTGACAACCGTAGGATCAATGTTCTCTGTCATCTTGTTTATTCTCTCTACTTGTTTTCTAAGTGCAACCGAAGGATATTAAGCACAAACGTTGTAAACTACAAATATACTGATCGATCAAAGTTATATTGATTCTAATTGTATGTGCATCAAGCTGTTGATTCTAATTGTATGTGCATCAAGCTGAATACAAAAATATGTGACAAACATTTTTAATATATAACATTATTTATAAGATGAGAATTAAAAAAGGTTGAAATGGATAAAATTACTCATATTTAATATTGATCTTTTCTGTTGGCAAGGATTTTGGTCAAAGTGCCCCCTTCGCTTTTCTCTGCTTTTTTTCCTTTTTATTAATAAATTCGGGCAATCATTCTGTTTGTTAAAAAAACTCATATTTAATAATATTCTAGTTAGTAAATATATAGAATAAAATCTATGGAATGTGATACAAAATATTAGATGGTAAATAAATATAATATATAAATGTAATATATAATAACAAATATACATGTATCAAAATAAATAATAAATAGATATAAAAAGTAGGTAAAAAGTTTTGCAATAAAAGAAATAATAGGATAAACATTATGTAATATGCTTTAATAACATGAAATTGTGGTAGCTCAAATGGTCAATGTTAAGAGGTGGCAATGTGGGGGAATGGGTTCGATCCCCGAACCGCTTTTTGTGATATATTTCGAAATACCATGCTGAGGTGGCAGTGACTCACGCGGTTAATTGCTTAGGTGGAATTAAATTGTGCTGACGTAAATAGTGACATGGACGCCTAGGTGGACAATCCATGGTTATATATAATATAGATATATATATATATATATATATAACATAATTAATTTAAGACACAACAGCTAAAGACACAAGACCCATAAATCATTCAACCACTTTACTTGCTTTTTCACAACTGGCAGAGATTCTCAATCTCTCACGCATGCATAGACATATCTCCTTTATGCAGAGATTCTTGATAATAATTCTACTTAATGCATACAACTTTAATTGAAAACAAAACTCATCAAAACACTATTCACAAGATTGGATATATGATCAGATAGAAGCTATTCACGGGTAGAAGCTATTCAAGATTCCCAAGAAAGGACACGACAACCATCCCGTGAGGTGAAAAAAAAAAACAAAACTATCGGTGGAATCCTAACCGTTAAAATTGTCGGTGCAATCGTAACCTTCAAAAGTCACGGTGCAATCTTGGCCTTCAAAACAAAAACCCTCAGTGCGATCTAAACTGTCTAACTTTCAATAAATAGGCACTACATCTCCCACTACTAACCACACATTTACAAATCCTCCTACTACCAACCAAAACTCAAACACACCCTCCTCCTCCCAAATTCATCAATGGCTCCAACTCCAACCCCAGTTTTTATCACGGTGTTTTACAATGATTATGTCGAAAAATCAAATACTCACGGTTTGTTGTTTAGATGTGATAACTACACCCTTGTCAAACTCAACTCTAAATTCAAACTACCTCAAGTAAAACAAGCCATTGAAAAAAAATATCTCCTGACCATTCCAGAATGGTTTCTAGTATTACATATCGGTACCCCACAACACTCACGGCTGGCGATGACTTTTATGCTGGCATCGAAATTACATCTGATGAAGATGTTGAAAATGGTGATGGAGCATTACCAGCAATGTAGAGGTCAAGGTATATGTACACCAGAAATATACGTAGATTTGGTTGATGCGTAGAAAGCAGAGAGCAGACAAAATTGGGGTATACCAGCTTCCCCTCTTTATTTATATTCTGCTAGAAAAAACGATGAGTTTTCATATTTTCAAAGTAGGAATAGAAATAAAGATAGATTAGACGCTAATTTTGTCCGGTTAAAGGGGAAGCAGAGAGTTTGAGAATTAACAGAGAGTGATTAATAATTGGCATGTTAACGGAAAAGCAAATAAAGAATGATTGTTGGGGATCTGAACGACCGATTGGACTAAAGGACTAATTAGTCTGAAGGATCGATGCCTTTTCAAGTGTTGGCAAAATGATCTGATGGTCTGAAGGACTGCTTGGGTCTGAAGGACCAAATTGGTCTGATGGACCGCAACTAGCTATGGTACTAGTATGACGGTCTGAGGGTGACCTACGTCGAGCAGTCATGAGGGTCAAGATCATATTTGAAACTGAGATGTTTACCACGAAGGATTTACGCTATGTCATAGGTGGACACAACTAATATGGACTATCTTATGATCTGTCACGCTCTGTGGTGACGTAGTGATCTAAAGGTAGAGTTCGGAGGTATCGTTTGATGTGTTAATTCAAACTGAACTGAAGGAACGATTTGGTTTGAAGGATCGATGCCAGACTCAGTGCTGACACTATGATCTCGAGTGTATGGCAACCGTATTGAAAATGCCAAGCTTATGGTATGAATGCGTGTGATGAATGTGTTATGAAAACTGGTGAATTGTGGATCTTTGGAGGTGGTTGGATACAAAAATTGATAAAACGCATGCATGCGAACGCAAATAACTTGTGAGAACGCAAATATAATGCTTAGATGCAAATGCTATGGTAGATGCATTTGTTTGACGTTGGATTTAAGTGCATGGTTCAATGATTTATGATATGATTTACTCACATGCATAAAGATGTGTTTTTGCAAACATGAGATATGAGACTTTCAATGCCAGAAACAGATAGGTGAATATTTTGCATTAATTGTTCTTTTGAAAAATTACTTTTGATTTGAACTCAAACTTTGACAATCTCAAGGTTGTTATCTACAAAATTGATGTGCAAAAGAATTTGGCTGCATTTGCAGACTTGTTCATTTTGCTCTTCCATTTGATTATGATGCCCCATGATGACTGAGTTTTAGGTCTACAAAGTTAACTTAGTGAATTTTCAACATCACATTGTTAAGTTGTGTTCTCTCTCTTTGAAGTATTGTTCAATAACATGTATATTAGTGCAAATACAGACGAATGAGTCAGTTAACTCGAGGTTTTAGAGTTCTAGGGTATGGAAAAATGTGACACGTGAAGGTATGAATGACAAGTTTATTGCCCAAGCTCGTGAAAGATAGGTTTGTCCCAACTCAAGAAATGTTGAAATTCGCCCGGTTTAGACTTTCAATGGATAGCTTGCCCCTGTCTAGTGATGACAACAACAAGGGGTGTAGAGGAAATGATGAATTAGGAATTCAATGTCTTTGGAATGAAAGGTGAAAAACAAGAGATTTTGTTTCAACCCATGGAGTTTGGTGTTGTCCCAACTATGACATGGACGAGGTTACCGCGACTGAAGTAGCATTATGAAAGGGTGTATTTAGGATAATGGGTTGAGAAATTGCTCCGATATGGTTTTATGGATGTGAATATAACAAGGGAATGAGATGGGTGTAGAGTAAATTTCTTGAATTTAGGTAGAGTGAAGGGTGAGGGGATTACTCCACTTTGGAATGACATTTCAATTGGTTGCTTTAAGTGAGGTTGTGAAAGGTGACAGAGTTAGGGTAATGAGTTTAGGAGCTGGTTTATTAAGGCTATATAGATTGGGTGTGGTATATGAGCAGGATGGACGCTAGCCAAATTTCCCCAAGCTTGAGTGGGATGAGAGGTGAAGGGAATGCTCACTTTGGAATCTAGGTGATGATTTTGGTTCTATTTAAGATGACTCCCACAGACTATGATAGTCTTGACTTTTTGATAAGATGAAAACTTCACTTGATGATCACTAAGCTTTGTCTTAATAATATCAATGTTACTTGAAAGAATCTGGAGTGCATGTTTTTTTTTTCGTTTTTTTAGCCTTTTTTTTAGCTTTCTCTTTTTTTATTCTTCCGAATTTTTTTTGAGCAAACATATTGTAAATAAATAAACTTATTTGTCCTAAAATTAAAACCTTAAGAAAACGAAAGCAATCAGTCATTGATCATAATAGATTTTTTAGGGTTGTAACATGACAATAGGTAAGGGTTTATGAAGGAAAGAATAATTAGGCCGAAAGAGGTGTTTGAGGATTTATTCAGACAAAGAACTCTTATGTGTTTCATGGTGTAATGCATCGGCTCACAATTTCTACTCTTTTTTCTAGGACTGTTTCTTTTTTTGTCTTTTGAATTTCACTTCTCTTTATTGTGATTTTCTTTCTCTTTCTTTTGAGCTGAGTAAGATGATAAAAGGGATAAATCATCTTTAGATGTGGAAATGATCCTTGTCTAAGGTGATTGAAATGAATTTTTTATTTTCGGCTAAAAGTGGGTAGCAAATGATTTTTTTTTTTGGGATATAGAAAGATGACCAATCTTTTTTTTTTGACACTAAAGATGACCAATCTCCATTTCAAATCATGATTGCTTATTTTCTCAAAATTTAACTTTAGGACAAAAATTTATTTATCTTTATGTATTGGCTCATTTTTTATATACCCTAATTTTTGTTTAGATTGCTCTTACGAATTTTCAACCTAACAAGCCCTTTATTATTATTATTATTATTATTATTATTATTATTATTATTATTATTATTATTATTATTATTTTGTTTTTATGCTCTAGTTATTGCTTAGATTGCCCTTATGACCCAAGAGCACTTGGATGAGATGGTAAGGGTCTCTTCCAGCTTAACCAAGGTCCTGGGATCGAATCCACCTTGGGCATGCAAAGAAGTGTTAAATCTCTTGAGGAGAGCTTTGCACGCCAATTGTGGTCCTACCCGCTCTCGAGGGATTAGTCTCTGTGATTCTTGCCATGATGCAGAGGATACCCGGTTTATACCAAAAAAAGATTGCCCTTACGAGTTTTCAACCTAATAGAATTTTTTGTGTGTTTATTTTTTGCAAAGGACTTACACCAAGTGAATAAATATTGACAAAATATCTTAGTGATCACAAATTTTCCCTGTATAGAGGACCTAAAGTGTTATGAAATTTCATCATTAAGTCAATTGGGTACCGATGTGGGGAATAGTCACTTATGGGTGGTTGGAGTGGGATTGGAAATGCACAAGGAACAACGATATGCTGCAAATATGGGGATACTAACTAACCCAAACAAAATACACATGTCATTTATGAATATGATAGAAGAAATTTCTAATTACCACATTAGTTGATAAAATAGACTGTTCTAATCATTTATCACAGGATTGATGATATGCATCACTTTGTTAACAAAAAATATGAACGAGCTGCTAACAATGTTAATTTTCCTTTTGGAACATAAAGTACCTTGAATCACCTTAAGTTTGCAACTAAGTTCGAATTTGTTTATAATTTATTAGGCTAAACTTTTCCAAGGATGGATACTCCATTAAAGTGTATGTCGCAAAAATGCCTCATCTATCATCAAACAATTTTTTTAAAGTATACTCATTTTTTAAAAAAATAATATAAAACAAAAAGTAATGGATGAACTAACACATGATGATGGTCATGCATGATGAAAATGCAAATGCATGAAATGCATGAAGGAATAATTACTTGAAAAGACCAAATATTCTAAATGATTTTTATTGCTTTTTAGAGGCAATGCAATATGTAGATGATGCAAATTGTCATTTATAATTTAAAATTAAATGCTACATGAAATATGTTTTTGGATGATGTAAGAATAATGACACAATTTTTGTTTTTTATTTTGAAAATGATGTATTTGAACTAGGATGACAATTTGAGTGAAATGATGTATGAATTTTAACATGTTTTTCATAATAACAATGTTGCAAATGATGTAATGTCTACACTATTTGATGATGATTTTTCTGTGAATGATTATGAATGAAGGTTGGTGCATGATAAATGGGATGCTAAAGAAGGTTTTTTTTATGCGAGGAAAAAATGCATGATACTCACAGTGATTTTTTAATGTATGAAAAATATGCATCATGCATGAGTGTTTATTCGAATGCAATGGTATAAAGCTCATTTGTGTCCAAGAAGGGTGCCTTTAGAAATAGGTCTAAGATTCTTTCTACAAAGTGGATGTTGTGCAAAAACGTGTGCAAGTATACACAGTCTAAACAAGTAATAAAGTGATAAGAAAATATCATAACCACGAGGATTAATATTTAAAAACTAACTCCACTTGTTAGCACTTGAATTAATGAGTAAAAAGTAAAAAATGAAATCATGGTGAAAATTCGTTGTGTTGAACAATAAAAGTAAATGATAATGTTGAGAAAAAGCAAAAGAGTAAAATGATGTACAATTAGAGAGATGGGTGATAACTATCATTTATGATGGTTATTACTTGCCTTCTAAGCTTGATTTTAGGTGAATTAATAAGCATGTTGTGTGAATTATCTTGTAATTAAGTGTTTAGATTAAAAATAATGGTGCAAGAGTTAATTGGTTTTAATTGGGCATAGTTATGCCCTTTTGTGCATTTAATTGTGTTTTGTGTAAGTGTTGCAGCAACAAGTGTGTGCGCAATTGGTGAAAATGCGCTAGATAAGAGAGAAAGCTCATGAAAATGCGGAAAACGCGGAAATCAAGGAATAGACAGGTGTCAGAACTAGAGGAGCACGGAAAGATATGCCCTAATGTGGATTTCTCTCAATTTCCCTTTATCCTAGGACGCATACCCAAAGAAGATCATTTTTAGGGTTGTGTGCAAGGAGACCTTATATAAGGAAGTTTCCCATTCCTCAAAAAGAATGCTCTGCCGTCAGATGGAAGTTTAGAGATAGCTCCTTAGCGTGCAAGCTCACCTCTAAGTTACCAAATATTTTCATTACTGAGACTATTGCTGCAGCATCACTGGAATTACATTTCTCTTGGTGGATTCTACTTGGACGAGCTGGATCAGTCCTCCATTGCCATCTTTGAAGCTCTGCTACTGTTTTTCCTTTGTAGTATCATTTCTTACCTTGAAATTTGTAATATGACTTCTACTCTTTTGTTTAAGTTATTTTCCATGTTTTGCAAGCTCAATATGAGCTAAATACTCATAGTTGAGATGCTGGATCTGATGTAGCTAGATTTATTATGTGATTAATAAAGTATGTTTAATGTTGTGCATTTTACCTTGTGTGTGACAATATTTCCATTTTAGAGTAGGATTGGCCGTCTATTCTAAATAGCATTTATAAATTCAGAGATGGTTTGTAAATTAATCTCACAAGGTAATATGGGTAGTGAACATTAACGAGAGATCTTGATGTTCCTTGCTTAAACCCTAGAGATAGGAAGGCATAACCCATAAGGTGAATACTATCGGTGCTCAAGCAGCCTAGAAGGTACTTCTTTAGGGTTTAGAGATAAAATCTTGCAAGGAAACCTAGTGGGAAGTATTCGAGAGAATAACGTTTTATTGTCATGCAAAGACCTAAAGTCGCTGACATTGAACATATACCCTTAATTGTATTTTAATGAAGCTACTGAAGTGAATGCATCTCAGCTTGTTCTCATCACTGATTTCCATTACCCTTTACTTTTTACTACTGTTTTGTTACCCAAAACTTGTGTGTCACTTACTTTCCTCACGAATTTGTTAATCAAATTAAACTCTCTAAGTTAAGCATAATTCCTCATGGGAACGATCTCAATTACTCTTTATTAGTTGTTGACAGTGTATACTTGCACTACCACACATTTTTATACAACAAGTTTTTGGCGTCGTTGCTGGGGAATTATAGTTTAATAGACTGTTTAATTAGTTAGCAACTTAGTGCGTTTTGTTACTAATTCTGTTTGTGTTGTTTCTGTTGCTTCAACATTAGATTGCTGCAATGGAGGCTGAAGGATGTCTCACTTTAACGGTAAAGTACATATTTACACCCCTTTCTCTTTCCAAGTACCAATTGAGCCGTTTATCTTACATAGCTGCCAAGTGCCGACAACCCTAAATTCAAGTACATTTGTCTTTTAGTGGCCCAATAAAAGTGCAACTTACAAAATGCCTTTGCCACTACGGACGAAACACCTCTTTCTTCCAAAATACCACTTGAAGTGACATTAATTCTTTTCCACACGCTAGCTAATCACCACACTGCTACCACAACACTAAGCACGACTCCAGAGGTACTAAATCCTGTGCAACTAACACACGAGTGAAATCCCACAAAATGGCACTCTATGTGCCCAAAAGATAATTTGCACACAACAACATACTCTTAACTAATTATGCACAATCTTCATAATTATTTATGTAACACCCCCTTCTAATCAACTACTATTTAATTGATAAAATCAGAGTTCAAAAATCTTTTTCTCTTTTGTAATATATCCTCAAGGGAATGCTACATTCACCAAAACATCACTTTAATCTAGTCAACAATACTTTTCACTAATAAATATAATTGTGTGATACATAACACGACTTTAATGGGGCGAACCCTCAAAACACCGGTTCCTTAAGTAAGTCATACATCACCAATATATTTAAATCCAACTAAACAATAATAAGACAACTATAAGTGGCTTTTGTTTCCCCCAGGTGCTACGTATCAGAGCAAAAGACACAACCCACAAAACGAATGAAGAAAAGTCTTTCACCCACGGTTACCTGCACGTTACCACAGAGGGGTAACATTTCAACAGAAAAGGGTGAGTTCTCAAACCATATAAGCAATATACAGAGTATAACACTACATCAACCACAACAATATTCAGCTACGTCAACCACATCAATATTCAACTACATCAACTACATCATTATTCAGCCACATCAACTACATCAACATATATATACATATTTATGTAACAACCAACCAACACCAAGGGTACATGCATGAATGCAACCCAACACCAAGAGTATAATGCATGAATGCAACCCAACACCAAGGGTATAATGCATGTGTTATGTAATTTTATTTTTGTTTTGGCGATAATGTAAATACAAGACTGATTTTTTAAATTAGAGAAAATGTTATTTTAAAAAGATAAATCTAGAAAAAGGACAAGCTGAACAAAATCCCAAAGAGAAAATCAATCATAGGCCCAATAAAGTGAATTACTAAGTACAAACCCATTAAAACAAAATAGCATTCAAACGAGTCCAAAAACTAACTTGTGGTAATAGGACACGGGACTTACGACACACAAAACTAGTAAAAATAAAAATGACCGTAGTAAAACAGAGAGTAGACAAAATTGGGGTATAACAAGCACATTTCTGATCCCTACCTCTCTTGGGGAGGAAATGGAGCGTATGATCGCCTCTTTCTGGTGGGTACGAATAGAGCACAATGTAAATGTATCAACTGATTAAGCTGGGATAAACTATCTATGCGTAAAGAGCACAGAGGTATGGGTTTTGCCATTTTTGTATCCTCAAATTGGCAATTCCGAGGAAGCAAGGTTGGAAAACTCTCACTAACCTGAGATGCTATAATGTCGCAAGTTTTCAAAGCTAAATATTTACTAAGGGAGACTTTTTTGGGAGCCTTTGTAAGCCACAACCTAAGTTTTTTATTGGCGTAGCATCTGCACTTCACGGGTAATTATCAATGGAGGATTGAGATGGAGAGTTGGTTATGGTTCTAATATATACGCCCGGGAGGATCCTTGGCTCAGTATTCCAAATAATGCGTATGATCTTCTACTAAGCTACCCGATTCAAATCTTGTGAACACAAATACAAACTCTTGGAATGAGGCTCTCATCAATTCAATCTTCACCTGCTTGGCGAAGCCCAATCTATCCTTAATATGCCTCGCGATACAGTCTTGGAGGAAAGCTATTTGGTCTCTTAAGGTGCCCAATAAACCTGAAAATTACGATTTGGCGCATCAATAGAGGTTGCCTACTGTTCACACAAGGTTGTAGCATAAGGGTATCCAATGTGTTGCTTCTTGTTCGATGTGTAACGAGTTTCCGAGAACGCATGGCATTTGTTTTTCAGATGTCATAAAGCACAACATGTTTGGCAAGTTGCTAGCCTTTGGAATTTGATTAAGGGTGATTTTGAAGGTTGTTGAAAGTGTATCGAATTAATATTTAAGTCGCTGAATGTGTTGGATCATCACACAAATTCTCTTGTTGTTGTTTCGTTATTTGGAATACCAACGAATTATGTGCTTTCACGAAGCTCGTCACTAGTCCATCATTTGGAAGCATTACCACGACCAACAACAATTTGCAGTAGCGAGACAATCCAGTTCTTCAATTTGTCTACTTTCTTTTTTGGTAATAATCAATTTGTTTACTTTTTTTTCCAAGGTAATCGTGTTAATTCCTCCATTCTATAATAAATATCAATTTTTCTTAGCATACATATCATTTTCCATTTTAAATATAATATTAATAGTAATAATTTTTATTTTATTTAAAAACTTTCTTTGATTCGAATAAAATAAAGAAGTGTGAGGCTTTTTTAGAAGAGAACTAAAAAAGTCTTTAATTTGTTTACTTTTTTTTGGGTAAAAAGTTATTTTGGTTCCGTAATGTGTGATGCGCTGTCTTTTATGGTACCTGAATGTATCAAAATTGCAAATAATCCCTTTTTTAGTAGTTTTAGGGACTAAATTGACAAATTTAAAACACATCTAAAGACCAAATGACACACATTAAAGAAAGGCTAAATTGCAATTTTGGTCCTTTATCTTTGACCTTGGTTTCACTTTGGTCATTTACCTTCTTTTTTTCTCGTTTTGGTCCTTCATCTTCCATTTCTGTGTCATTTTGGTCCTTTTTTGGTATTTTCCATCCATTAACTTAACAGACGCCACGCTAGCAGTTAAATGCTGACGTGGCGTCTTAAGTGTCAAGGCTGACGTGGAACACATTAAGTGAAGTGGCAAACAGGGGACCAAATTGAAACTTAAAAAAATATAAAGGACCAAATTGACACAAACACTAAACCTTCATCTTCTTCCTCCAAACACCATCTCCATATTCTCCGGTGAGCCACCACCACCTCCGGCGAGCCATTACCACCTCCACCACAAATTAATCACTCTTCAACTCTTATTCCCTAACCTCTCCCTCAAACCCAAAACCCCCCAATTTCTTAAACGTAATCCCTAACTTCTCCCTCAAATCCAATGTGTCATCTCTCTTCTCCCACCTCTGTACATGTGTGATTGTCACTGTAAACAAATCTGAAATTAAAACGAAGGAAGATGATGGAGATTTTTGGGAGGTCCTTTAATGGCCGTTTGATTATTTTTATTGAAAGGATATATAAAACTAAGTAATACCCAGATCTTCTTTGAAATAGATTTGAAATGAATTTGAAACGGATTTGGAAACAGATCTGAGAAAATAAAAACGTATCAAACATGATTTGAAAACGAAAATGGAGAGGTTAGGTATTAAGTTTGAGAAATTGGGGGTTTTGGATTTGAGGGAGAAAGGTTAGGGATTAAGAGTTGAAGAGTGTTGATTTGTGATGGTGGTGGTGGTGGCTCGTCGGAGGTGGTGGTGGCTCACCGGAGAAGATGAAGATGGGGATGGAGATGGTGTTTGGAGGAAGAAGATGAATATTTTGTGTTTGTGTCAATTTGGTACCTTATGTTTTTTTCAAGTTTCAATTTGGTCCCTATTTGCCACATCACTTAATGAGTTCCATGTCAGCCTTGACACTTAAGACGCCACGTCAGCATTTAACTGCCAGCGTGGCGTCTGTTAAGTTAATGGATGGAAAATACCAAAAAAGGACCAAACTGACACAGAAATGGAAGATGAGGGACCAAAACGAGAAAAAAAGAAGATAAAGGACCAAAGTGAAACCAAGGTCAAAGATAAAGGACCAAAACTGCAATTTACCCTTAAAGAAACATTTGAGGTTTTGTTTTCAATTTTGATACACTTAAAAACTATAACGATAGCGCGTCACACATTTAGAAATCAAAATGAGTCTTCATTCTCTTTTTTCAATGCAATTGTGTTACTTCCGCTATCCTATGATAAATATTCAATTTTGCCTACAAAAAAACTATTCAATTTTCTAAAATAATTTTTCCACACATAAATATTATTTTTAATTTAATATTAATTACTATTACTATTTATTTATAATCTTTCTTTTATCCGTGTAAAATAAAGAAGTGTGATGTATAGAAAGAGAAATTAAAAAGTTTTTATTTTGTTTATGTTATTATTCAACACAAATGTGCTACATTTTCTTTCGTAAAAAACTATTGCTACATTCACGTCTAAATGTTGCATTTTGTAAAATAATTTATTTCAAGGGGTGCTTTTAGGATGAGGGAGTAAATCAAATCCCTAACCGGTGAACCACTAAAATTAACCTTAGGATATTGTGTAAAATGCTGTGAGTGGTTAAGATTGAATCGACTAATATGAAATCTCAACCATTGATGAATTTTTATACTACATCTTACGATCAAATTTAATAGTTCACTAGTGAGAGATTTAATTTGCTCCCTCACCTTAGAAGCATCCTATTTCAGGTGTCATTTTTTAGTTTTTAATGTAATATTAACTGTTATCTTTTCTTTTATTTATAATAATCCTTGTTTGGTTCGTGTGAAATAAATAAGGCTTAAATAAATGTTACCTCACTGCAAATATACTCATTATCCATTTACCCCCTGTAAAAATAAAACTTTTAAAAAAGACCTTGCAAATATAAATTATTTCTAGTTAGCCCTTTCTTTGTTAGATTTTGTTAACAACGTCAAGTGAATGTTGAAACACTTATTATTTGCAGGGTGGTAAATGGATAATGAGCGTATTTGCAGGGGGTAAATGAATAATGAGGATATTTGCAGGCGGTAACATATACTTACGCAGGGGTGTAAATGGATAATGAACATATTTGCAGGGGGTAACATATATTTACACTTAACGCTGTTAACAAAATCTAATGAATGTGGGGTAAATAGAAATAATTTATATTTGCAAGGTCTTTTTTAAAAGTTTTATTTTTACATGGGGGTAAATGGATAATTGGTATATTTGCAGGGGGTAACATATATTTAAGCCAATAGATAAATGTGATGAACTTTTTAGGCTAAATTACTCTTTTGGTCCTTTATCTTTGACCTAGGTTTCACTTTGGTCTTTTATCTTTTTTTTCTCGTTTTAGTCCCTCATCTTTCATTATTGTGTCAATTTGGTCATTTTTTGTAATTTTCTGTCAATGACTTTAACGGACGCCACGCTGGCAGTTAACAGCTGACGTGGCGTCCTAATTGTCCAATCTGATGTGTCTTCATTAAATGACATGGTCAATGGGGGGCCAAATTGAAACTAATAAAAAACATAAGGTACCAAATTGAACAAAACACAAAACATAATCAATCACTCTTCATCTTCTTCTTCTTCGGCGAGCCACCACCACCTCCGGCGAACCACCACCACCGCCACCACAAATTCAACTATTCTTTCATGACCTTTCTTCAAAATCAAAAACCCCCAATTTCTCAATCCCTAAATTTGAGTAAAAAAACCCAGATATTTCATATTTCTCCACCATCAAAACCAAACGAAAACAATTTCTCCTTTTGTTACAGGAATAGTCCGTTGAAGAAGGCCTAACTTCATAAATCCAAAAGTGCCACCTTATTTTAACGTTTCTCTCTTTGTTTTTTTGTAATGGAATCTTTGAAATGAAAAACATTTCCTTACAAAATTGGTGTATGGAAAAACAACACTTGTGTGCAAGTATACACAGTCCAAAAACAAGTAGTAAAAAGATCGAACCCAGAGAGATTGAAAAACTCACTTTTAAAATCAATATAAAGTAATAAAGTGTAAAGTAACTAAGTAACAAAATAATTTTGGAGTTTATGTGATCACAACTAAGTTAGAAAGAAAGCAACGTAAAGATGTTGATAGTGCAAATGAGAAAAGCTAGTTGGAATGTCTTCATCAAGTAATTTACTTTTAAGTGATGCGAAGATGTGATGCAATTTGCCTTTGAATGTTCTTTGCATTAGTTATGTGCCTTTCAGTCACTTTTCTTCTGAGTTTCATTATAAGCTCCTATGTCTAGGCATGCTTTAAATAAGTTCACTCTTGCCTTTTAAGTACCCACAGTATCACCCTATGGACTGTACTATCCTATGTCTAGGACTTAGCATGGTTTTCACAAAGTTTCCTTTATGTAAAACACTCACCCATATTAGTTATTGAGTTCTTAATTGTAAGCCATGTCTGCTCTTACAAATCTACTTATTCTAAGTGATCAAGTTCAAAATAAGTTTTGAAAAGATTATCAAGCAAGAACTAATAAAGTACAAACATACATACATGCAACATACTTACTTAAAAGCTCATTAAATGATTAGAACATTTCAACTAAGAGAGGTTTAGCTAACAATAGACATTGCAAGATATATATAAACTGAATAGACCATGTTTATATAATAGAAATCACAAAAGAGAAACAACAAGATAAAAGTTATACAAGTTGAAGCCCTTTGTATGAATTCTTCTAGCAATGCACTAGCATTACTCCTTAGCACTATACAAACACTATGAAATCGAGTTAAGGAGGATTTGTCAATTCCTTCCTTTCCCTCTTACAAAATAGAAACTAACTATGTATATTGAAATTTTGATCTAACTTATGGATTGTGATATATATCCAAATGAATATGTGAGGTCCTTTTATAGCCTTCAGGAGAGGTGCTTCCTTCCTTCATGTTGAAGTAATCTTGAGTGGATCATAGCTGTAGTTGCTTTTCAGAGGTTGATCCCAAGTTGAAATCTTTGACTAATTACATAGGGCGGTTCCATGATGATAGAACATGTGTCCCTATGTTGGTGACTCTTCAAAGCTATGCCTATAGCTATGTGTGAATGGTAGGCGCCTACTATGCAAGGTGGGATGCAGAAAGCATTGAGACTGCACTGAACAAAAACATCAAACATACCACAATATATCCAAAATGGCCTAATAATAACTATAATCATTCTAATCACTCAAGTTATCATATATCACACTAAATACTATATAAACTCTTTATTATTACTTGAAAGAGAACAATTACTAAGTTTAAACATATGAAATACTCTATATAAAATAGAGTTATCACCTTGGAGGAGTGTGTTTCACCTTCTGCTTCTTCTCTTTGGGTGGCTTGCTTGGTGTTTCTTCTGTAGGTGCAGATGCACCTCCTTCTTCTGGTGTATTAGCAGGAACTGTTTCTTGAACCGACGCAGTGCATCGGTGTTGGATCGCATCAGTTGCTTCCTCTTAGGTGTCAATTTGCCTGCCTGCAGGTTTCTTGAAGAATTTCTGTGTGTTGTGCAAAGCATCTCTCTTCTGTTGAGCCATTTGTTCCAGAACAAGTTTGATTGTTGCCTCATCATGCGTTGTTCTCTGTTGTGATGCAGCAGCAAGTGATGCAGGAGCATCACTCTGAATCACTTCAGTTTGAGCTAGAGGCTCCTTTTCAGATGATTCTTCTCCTTTTTGTTCTTTGTCGAGTCCTTCTTCTTCTCTTTCCTGCACAAACTCTTTCTCAAGAGCAGAAATAACATTAGCAGTAATGTTACTTGGGTCAGAAGGTACTGTTTGTTCTATTGGCATAACAGGGGTTGTTTCAGAGATGGTTTCTTGTGTGTGAGGTGTTTTCTCAGGTTCATTTCTTGGAGAGGGTGGTGGAGGGGTTGTTTGTGGTGGTGATAGGACTGGTGGATCATTGAGGGAGGGTAATGGTGATTTTGGGATGGAAGATGATTCTTGGTTTGGTGAGATGATGGGTGTTTTGGTAATTGGTGATGTGATAGGTGGAGTTTGAGTTGTTTCTTGCTGGGCTTGTGGTGTTTGTTTGGCATATTTTTGTCTAGCTATTTCTTCTAGAATTACACCCCTAGCATGCTCTTCCTCTTCTACATCAACTTCATCATCACTTTCTTCTTCTTCTTCTTCTTCAACTTCCTTATCCATTTCCTTTTCTAACTCCTCATCCTCAGTATCAGAATCATACAAATCTTCAATAACAGGTTCTACCACAACCTTCTTCTTTCCTTTTGATTGTTTCCTAGTTACCTTTTTCTTGGTACTAGGTTCCTCTACCTTCTCTTTTCCTTTCTCTTCCTCTTCAGCTTCTTTCTCTTCCTCTTCTTCTCCTTTAGCTTTCAGTACCCAACTTGGAAATTCAGGGGCATTCACTTGGCCCACAAGATCAAATATCTTGTCAAAAACCAATTGAAGCCAATCATGTTGGTCATTTAAAAACTTCCAGACTGCAATCTGCTTCTGCATGTAATGCTCTTGCATTGCAGGTGTAGTATCTCTCACATTTCTCAATCTCTCTTTCATTTCAGCATTCAGACTACCAGGTGGGAATTTTCTTTGTTCATTAGAAGCAATTGGAACACCTTCTTTCATACATAACTCAGTAATGAGACAAGGGAAAAACAGAAACCCCTTTGATTTTGTTGAGCATGCAAGAATTTCTCTAGCTATCAATCTACCTATATCAACATTTCCCTCGGAGAGAATTGTATCTAGCAAGATCAATCTCTCTTTGGTCATTGAATATGTGTGTGATGTGGGCAGAATTGATGTTGCTACAAATAGATGCCAATTTCCTAGTGCATCAATCAAATAATTGCTCCTAAGTTTAATTTCATTTGGTGTGAATTTTTCCCAAACAGATCCTGATATAGCAATCCTACTTCTCAGTTCTTCCATTTCTTTCTTAAAGGCCTTGGCCACTTTGTTCTCAAATTCAACTCCATTATATTTCAGTATATAATGTTCATTCAATTTCTTTGCATGAAAGTGTACAAGTTTACCTCTCACCATGGAAGTGTAGGAATGCTCTGTTCCTTCTTGTGGTGTGATTCCAGCATAGAATTCTCTCACCAAATCTTCAATGTAGCCTCCTCTTGGTAGAACAAAGTGGTCCCAGTTGAGATTGGCCACTGTTGACATGAATGATGGGCTAGCCTTCTTTAAATCATACCCTCTCTCGGGTAGTAGATGCATTTTCCAGAAATGAGCATTATCATTGGTTTTGGATTCTGGTTCATTGGCTTTGCCTTTCCTACTCGCTGATGATTCTGCATGCATGCTTTTCTTTCCTTTCTTCAAAGATTCAGCATGTTTGCCTGATGATTTCTGTGCAGAATGCTTTTTCACCATTTTGATTGTTTCAAATTCTAGGTTTTTAATTGTCTTTGATTGAGAAGATGAGAATGTGAAGAGTAATTTGTGTCTCGAATGAGAGAAATTTGTGAGATTTGCGAAGAAGGGGTAACGGTAACAAGATTAAGGCCTTATGTTTCAGGAGGAAGGAAGTAAGTGGATTTATTAGGTAGTCGTTATGCCTTGCGTGCTGTGCATGCATCATGCCATGTGTCATCCTTGGCTACTAACACTTCATTAATCTTGCTTAACTTCCCTTTGATCTTCCTGAAGCCTTATGACTCACACTTAATCACATTCTTCAAATTTTTGAGATTTTTGCTGCAGGGCACATTTTTCTTCAATGCAGGTACACTTGATGCAGCTGCATTAGTTTCCTGCATTTCTGCAAAACAACTAAAACATAAAATTGCACAAAAATAATTAAAAACAATGGGTTGCCTCCCATCAAGCGCTTGTTTTAAGAGTCTTGTCAGCCTGACTACCTCTTTTTGCTTTAGAGATTTTGCAAATGGGTGGTGATTTTGTCTCTCACCACATGTTCACCATAGTACATTTTAACTCTCTGACCATTCACTTTGAAGACAATATTTGATGTTTTATCTAATAAATCTACTGCTCCATGTGGATAAACATTTATCAACTTAAATGGTCCTGACCACCTTGATCTTAGTTTACCAGGAAATAGCTTCAACCTAGAGTTGTATAGCAGAACTAGTCCTCCTTCTTTCAATTCTCTTCTGTGAATTTTCTTGTCATGCCATATCTTAGTCTTAGCTTTGTAGATTTCAGCATTCTCATAAGAGGTTTGCCTAATTTCTTCTAGCTCATCAAGCTCTAACATTCTCTTTTAACCTGCCTTGTTTAGGTTGAAATTGAGTTTCTTGATAGCCCAATAGGATTTGTTTTCCAATTCCACAGGTAAATGGCATGCTTTTCCATAGACTAATTTGTAAGGGGACATTCCTAAGGGTGTTTTGAATGTTGTTCTATATGCCCATAAAGCATCATCCAAATGTAAAGACCAATCTTTCCTATTTGGACTAACCATTTTTTCTAGCATTCTCTTAATTTCCCTATTGGATAATTCTGCTTGTCCACTAGTTTGAGGATGGTATGATGTAGCTATTTTATGCTTAACTCCATATTTAGCTAGAAGGTTTTCTATTATCTTATTGCAAAAGTGTGAACCTTCATCATTAATGATAGCTCTAGGAGTTCCAAATCTAGTGAATATATTTCTTTGTAGAAACTTACTCACTGATTTAGCATCATTGTTAGGTAATGCTACTGCCTCTACCCATTTGGACACATAATCAACAGCTACTAAAATATATAAATTGTCAAAAGAGGGTGGAAAAGGTCCCATGAAATCCATGCCCCAAACATCAAATAATTCAATTTCTAAAATATTAGTTCTAGGCATTTCATGCTTATCAGAGATATTCCCTGCTCTTTGACATTTATCACAGTATTTGACCATAAAATAAACATCTTTAAATAAAGTAGGCCAAAAATAACCAGACTGTAATACCTTAGCTGCTGTTCTAGTGCTTCCAAAGTGTCCTCCATAAGGTGCAGAATGGCAATGCAGAAGCACTGCATGTTGCTCCTCTTCAGGTATGCATTTCCTTATTAATTGATCAGGGCACATCTTGTCAAGGAATGAATCATCCCAATAGTATTGCTTGACTATGTGGAAGAATCTTCTCCTTTGTTGATATGTCTTATTCACTGGTACTACTTTGCTTGCAAGGAAATTTACAATATCAGCAAACCATGGTGCAGATGCATTTGATGCTCATGCATTGCTTATAGCAAATGCAGTTTCATGTTTTGCATTGACTGTGATTGCCAATAGTTTTTCATCTGGAAAGCTCTCCTTGATTTCTTCTCCTTGTGTACCAAGTGATTCTCCTTCAATCCTTGATAAATGGTCTGCTACTTGATTTTCAACTCCTTTCTTGTCTCTTATTTCCAAATCAAATTCTTGTAGGAGTAAAATCCACCTTATCAGCCTTGGTTTTGCATCCTTCTTTGAAATTAGATACTTAATGGCAGAGTGATCAGTATAGACAATAATCTTGGTGCCAACTAAGTAAGATCTAAATTTTTCAAATGCAAAGACCACAACTAATAATTCCTTTTCAGTAACTGTGTAGTTCACTTGAGCTTCAATTAATGTCTTGCTAGCATAATAAATGGAATGAAAAACCTTGTCATACCTTTGCCCCAGGACTGCTCCTACTGCAAAGTCACTAGCATCACACATTAATTCAAAAGGCCTGCTCCAATCTAGAGTTACTATAATTGGTGTTGTCACCAATGCCTTTCTAAGCTTGTCAAAAGCTTCTATACAAGACTCATCAAAGTTGAATTCTACATCATGTTGCAGAAGCATACATAATGGTTTTGAGATTTTTGAAAAATCTTTGATAAACCTTCTATAAAAACTAGCATGGCCTAAGAAGCTCCTGATACCTTTAACTGTATTTGGTAGTGGCAAATTCTCAATAACATCAACCTTAGCTTTGTCTACCTCTAGACCTTTCTTTGAAATTCTATGTCCTAGCACAATGCTTTCTTGTACCATGAAATGACACTTTTCCCAGTTTAATACTAAATTTGTTTCTTCACATCTCTTGAGAATTTGTTCCAAGTTTGTTAAGCAAACTTGAAATGTTTCTCCAAAGATAGAGAAATCATCCATGAATACCTCCATTGATTGCTCAATGAAATCTGAGAATATAGACATCATGCATCTTTGGAATGTAGCAGGTGCATTACATAAGCCAAATGGCATCCTTCTAAAAGCAAAGGTTCCATAAGGGCATGTAAAGGTGGTTTTGTGTTGATCCTTAGGCTCAATGGCTATTTGATTATAGCCTGAGTAGCCATCTAAGAAACAATAAAATTCTTTCCCTGCTAGTCTATCTAACATTTGGTCTATGAAAGGTAAATGAAAGTGATCCTTTTTGGTAGCTTTGTTGAGTTTTCTGTAATCCATACACTTATAATCTTGGAAAAACATCTCATTTCCATGCTTGGATAGCATCCCTTTTTAAATCATAAACAGTGGTAAAACCTCAACCATTTTATTTATAAAAACAGCCACCTTAAAAATGCGGTTTACAAAGAACTTCTAAAAAGGGCTAACAAAGTTATATCATTAAAGGCTAACAACAACGTTTTATTTTCAAAGAAGAACAGCAACACACACAAGTTAAACCCCCACATCCAACACCCGTCAAACCATTGTCAGTCACGTCTTATTACCCAAACATATTGTTAATCATCACATATGTCACGATCCTAACTAGAATGACACATATTTTACATCACATCTTGAGTTTAAGTTCAAAAATGGCTCAATCACATGTTCTCACCATATATACTAAAAATCGACCTCTACCCTACATAATCACCCAAATCGAAATCCAACTCATCATCTCATATGCTCAATCACCAGGCAACATCATTAATTCATCAACAATACCAAAAACACCCAACGGCAAACAACAAAATCCACCACAAAGTCTTCGTCGGAAATCGACGAGAGACACAAAAAACACACCAAGCAACACATTCCAGTCATACACGAAGTACTCAGAGCAAACACGCACATAGTAGCAATAAGACAACAAGCAACACCGGTATTAACAATAGCGGTCATACCTGCTCTCGCCAATTCGGCTAATCATCGCAACACAAATTATAGTTAGAACGAGTACCAAGACTCGGAGATAACTAGACTCGACATCGACAACTTGGCGGATTGCATCGAATCGCTCGATACCACTAATGTAACACCCTTTTCTACCCCCTCAATTTACGCGTCATTATCGTGAGTAATTTCTTTTTCAAAAATACAAATTTAATCGATAGAAAAGAAGTGCCACGTCGTCATTTATAAAACTCATCATGTCATAAAATTTAAACCTCAAAAATAATCTCGCCGCAATGGAAATAACAATAGCTCACTACACAACGCTCAAACACGTCTCACATCATTAACATAATCATAAAACAGTTAATTAATAAACTAACAACTTCAACTACGCCCCTAGGTGCTACTACGGTATCGAGAGCGACTCTAAGACTTCCCAACGACTAAACAAGGAAGGCAAAGAGTTCCTTCCTTCGCGATCACCTGCAGCGTTGCCACGATAGAGCAACATTCCAAGCAGAAGGGGTGAGAATTTCAGATAAACATAATCAAATACATAATCAGAGGAAATAGGCACAGGCAATTACACAACATTAACATCATCACTACATTGCAATCACGCAACACCGGCTCCAATCACGCATAACAACAACGATAATACGGTCATGATTATGCATGAAGATGCAACCCCCACTGTGGCATATGCATGATGGTACCATATCATCTTTAAAAACCACTCAAGGCATAAAAACCACTCAAGGCATAACATCATCAATATTAGTCATAGTATGCACATGCCATGAGACTCTATAACACATGTGCAACTCAATCAACACTCACTCGGAGTACTCATCATCATCATCATAAAAGAAATAACCACTCAAGGCATGTCATCATAAAAGAAATAACCACTCAAGGCATGTCATCATAAAACACTCGTAGAGTGTATTCCTTCGCAAATCATCACAATCATTATACATCATCACCATAATTATACTCATAAAGTTTACACATCATCAATCGTCACGAATCATAATACATCATCATCGAGCAATTACTCATAGAGTACATTCTTCGCAAAAACATCGTTGTTCGTATTACATCATCATAACACACATATCCTCATCATCATTCAATACGTATATATATATATACACTTCATTTGTCTTTTATATTAGGGTGTTATAAAATAGTGCACTGATTGACTATGGGATTACTCAGGTAACTGATACTACTTGCAACAAAGCGTTGGCCACCTTTGCAAGACTCTCGATGATGCCCTTGTAAATACACCGTGAAGGAAATTCTGGCCTTAGTGGTAAACCACAATTTAGCCATAGTCAATTAGAACACTCGTAGTATAACATTTCACAGTAAATCACTTATATAAACATAGTATCACCATTTTCATAAAACAACACCTTTTACTTAATAGATACAGCAACAATAAACGGTTTATTTTGCCTTAAAAATAGAATATTCAGTTAGGCCTCTGAATAAGCTTTCCAACGCATCTTAGAACACCTCAATCGGGTTCCCCGTTCAAAAGATATTCAATTTACAAAAACGTACAGGCAACAGTGACAAACAGTGGGAAATCGATTCCCATCTCTTGGAAAGCCAACAATCGATTGTCCTATCTTGTTTTGAAGCAAAGAATCGATTCCTATCTCTTTTGGAAAGCCAACAATTGATTCTTCCCTATGTCATTCAAGCTAATAATCGATTCCTCACCTATATCACTCAAGCTACTAATCGATTCCTCACCTAAAATTATTCTCACAACATTTTCATTTCCGCATCTTTATTATGACATCATCGGATATCATCAAACCCCATCAAATCATCAACATCATCAAAAATTATCAAACAACATCAGAAATCATCAAACCTCATCAAAATCATCAACATCATCAAAAATTATCAAACAACATCAGAAATCATCAAACCTCATCAAAATCTTCAACAATCCTCAAACAACGTCAAGAAACCCCCCCAACACCCATCATATACCCAATTATGTTAAATGAAACGCTCACCCTTACCTCTTAAACGTAAGCTCGTGAGAAGACGATTGATGACACGCGTCGAAAACCACGCACAACACAAACGAACTCGCCTTCCCTTTCTTCTTTCCTTCTCTTTGCGCCGTGTTCTCTCTCCTTTCTTCTCTCCTCCTCTTCGTTTCCTTCTCCCTCTCCCAGTAGTGCCCCTTCTCTCTCTCCTCTCTCTCTAGGTTTTCCTTCTTTTCTTTCTTTGTGCATTGAGACCAAACCTAAACCCTAGGCATTCTTCTCTTGGGCCCTGCACATTGGGCCCTTTACACCTCCTTTTATTGTTTCCATACTCATTCTTTACTACCCACCACTCATCACTTAAATCAAACACTCCATTATTATTTTAACGTAATTAACCACCTGTAACACCTAACTAACTTAATTAAATAAATACCCGAATTATTTTGGGGCGTTACAATTATGATGATGTGATATATATATATATATATATATATATATATATATATATATATATATATATGATTTTGATGACTATGACGAATACACTCTATGAGTGTTTTATGGTTGCGATGATAATGATAATGTTCACGATAATGATACAATTGCGACGATGATGATGATGTTTATGAGGATGATATAAAAGCGATGATAATGACATTTTAGGGGTAGGTATGGCCAAAAGCGACGTTGGGGAAAGTTGTGTGGTGATGTGTAATTGTTGATTTTGTTGATTGATTTGATGAGTGATGCATAGAGTCTCATACATATCATAACGCATTCGGCGACGATATGAAAACGCGCACGGAGCTATGCTCAAAGCGACGATAAGCGGCGATGGTACCTCATGCATATGCCCGCGACGACGGGTTGCATTTTCATATATGTGCATTTAAATGATGTAGTTGTTTGTGATGTGTTTTGATGTTGGTTGCCGATGTTGTTCTCGTGATGGTTGTAATGCGACGTTAAGTGTCTTTGTGGTAGTTATAGATATTGTCCTTTAATATATTGATTATTATTTATGCTCTTATCTTTGTTTGAAGACTCACCCTTTCTCGCTTGGAATGTTGCTCTATTGTGGCAACGCCGCAGTGACCGCGAGTGAAGGTTCTCACGCCTTCTTTATTAGTTGTTGGGAGGTTGTCGAGTCGCTCGACATCAGTAGCACCTAGGGGCGTAGTCGGATTTGTTAATGAATCAATTAATCGTATGAATTATTTATTTTGATGATTATGAGGCGTGTTTGAGTGGACTAGTGAGTCATCGTTTATTTCATTTGTGATAAGATTATTTTGAAATTTAAGTTTTGTGACGATTGCGTTGTTGCACAAACTTTGATGGTGCAGACGATGAGTTTTTACTTATGACGATGTGGCATCTCCTTTCTATCAAATAAATTTATATTTTTGAAAATGAAATTACTCTAATCAATGACGTGTAAATTAAGGGGTAGAAAAGGGGTGTTACAGCATGAGCTAGGTGTTGGCAAGTTTAAAATTTGCCTTTAAGTACAAACGAGTATTAATCTTTTGTTAGAAGTGTTGCGACACTCCGTGAGTAGCCAACAATGGTCTTAACGAAAAAGTTTTAGATTATTATTTTTAAAACCTTTAACAACTGATCAAAAACTTCTAAAATGATTAATTTTATAAAAAAGGATTATTTCTCAAAAACTATAAATATGGAGTAATGAATTTGGCATTTCAAGTCTTTTTTAGAAGTTGGTGAGAGGCTCATTCTATTACAAGATCTGTTGGGCACAATTTTAAACTTTTTAGTGATTCAGATTTTACTTTTGAGGCAAGCGTGTAACTTCCCCGTCCTATAATAAATGTCAAATATTTTAACATAAATGACATTTTCAGTTTTCAATGTAATATTAATTACTATTCTTTTTCTTACATTTGTAATCTTTATTTGATTTGATTTGATTCATTTGAAATAAAGAAACACTCTTTCTGAAAGGAAAGAGTAAATATGAAGTTAATGAATTTTTCTTTTCAACGCAATTTTTTTGGAAGTTGGTGAAAGACTTCTTCTACAACAAGACTTGTGGACCCAATAATAAAGTTTTTAATAATTATTTTTTATTTTTGTCGCAACCTCGTAACTTCCTCTGTCAAATAATAAATGTCACATATTGTAACGTAAATGTCATTTTCAATTTTCCATGTAATATTAATTACTACTCCCCCGTCTCAATTTAATTGTCGTTTAAGGTTATGTGTGAATTTTAAGAAAATGACTAGATTATGATCAAAAAGTATGGTAGGACCAAAATATCCCTTTATTTTTATGAGGAGAGATGAATGAAAAAGTTGGAAATACAAATAATAAATGAGGGTATTATTGGAAATAAACAATAAATGTTGCATTGGTATTCTAAAGTGATACAAAGTTGGAGACAAAGAAAAATGTCAAATAGGACACTTAAATTGATGCTCTATATGAAATTAATCAATTTGTCTTTTCAACGCAATTTTTATGAAAGTTAATGAGAGGTTCCTTCCACAACAAGATTGGTGGACGCGATTTTAATTTTTTTAATAATTCCTTTTTACTTTTGACGCAATCGCGTAACTTCCTCCGTCCTATAATAAATGTCACATATTGTAACGTAAATGTCATTTTCAATTTTCAATGTAATATTAATTATTACCATTTTTTTCTTTCACTTATAATCTTTCCTTGATTTGTATGAAATAAAGAAAATTGATGCTCTTTTGGAAGGGAAGAGTAAATCTGAAATTTATGAATTTGTCTTTTCAAGGCAACTTTTTTGGAAGTTGGTGAGAGGCACCTTCTACAACAAATTTTTTTTTTGACGCAATTCTACAACAAGTTTGGTGGGCACGATTTTAATTTTTTTAATAATTCCTTTTTACTTTTGACTGCAACCATGTAACTTCCTTCGTCCTACGATAAATGTCACATGTAAACGTCATTTTCTGTTTTCAATGTAATATTAATTATTATTCGTTTTCTGTCATTTATAATCTTTCCTTGATTCGTGTGAAATAAAGAAATTAGATACTTTGTGTATTAATACATTCAAACTTAATACACACACTCCTAAAATAGAAGATATATATTAAACATTTATATATTTTATACACCCAAAACTTAGATAACGAACTATTCATTTCTTTTGAGAAATGGAGAGGATTCTCACACCTTTTTGGAAAGGGAAGAGTAAATATGAAGTTAAATCCTTTGCCTTTTCAACGCACTTTTTTTTGGAAGTTGGCCAGAGGCTCCTTCTACAACAAGACATGTAGACACGATTTTAATTATTTTAATAATTTCTTTTAACTTTTAGCTCAACAATTGTAACTTCCTCTGTCCTATATCAGATATTTTAATATAAACGTCATTTTCAATTTTCAATGTAATATTAAGTTCCTCTGTCATTTTATCAAATATTTTAATATAAATATCATTTTCAGACTTCAATTTTCAATGCAACATTAATTACTTTTCATAACTTTTATATATAATCTTTCTTTATTCTCGTGAAATAAAGAAGATTAAATATGAAGTTAATGAATTTGAATTTTCAAAATCAATTTTTTTGGAAATTTGTTAGAGAGACAATATTTTAAAATTTGAAATTAATAAATAAATAAATAAATTATTTTTTTATTTTTGTCGCCAGTGCAATTTTAATTCCTGAGAAAAGAAAATTGAAAAGAAAAAAAAAACAGACATTGTACTGGAATTTTAAATCTAGATTAGGTAGCATGACGGAATCACATCTTGCGGGTATTTCCAACTTTCTCTTACATGGCATCCAGTTCACCAAATAAAAATAGTACACTTTTCTTACATCAAAGAATTTAAATGCTCTCTCTCTCAACACTACAGTTCCATTTCAGAAATTTCGAACCAACAAGTTCTCCAATATTCATTCTCTCCTTTTCCATATCAGAGCTGAAACTATAACTGGTCACTGCACTCTGAAATTTCAATGTCTCTTCTTCTTCTACTCTGAAAAACATTCTAACATTTTCTTCTTTGCACCATAGCAGCAACTATAGTAATATTTCTTTTTTCACAAAAAAAGAAACAATAAATATAAATGGATGCTTTTTTTAACTCTCAAAAAACCCCCAACCAAACCTTCCCTTCAGCACCACCAGGAATCCCAATCCCAGCCCCAACTCCAATCCTAACTCCGAAGCTCGAACCTCGCGACGAATGGGTCGCCACAACTCAACAACCGAACCCGAACCCGAATCCGAATCATCGTCTGAACCTTAACCTCAACCTCAACCTCGACCTTCTCTGCGAAGAAACCCTTGGTGTATCTTCTTATGAAAACAACAACAATAACAATTTGTACTCCGAGTTCGACCGAGTTTCTGATTTACTCCGTACCGAGTTAGCCAAAGGTTTTCAACAATGCAAAAATGAACCGGTTTCGGAACCGGATCCGGATTCGCGTGCAATAGTCCCGGTTTCACAACCGCCGGACGACAATAACAACGGGAATGATGGAGGTCGTGCGGGGGCGGGGGCGGTTACGGCACAGAGGTTATCCCGGCGGTGGAAGGAGCTTGTGCGGGTGACGGATCTTGCTGCCACAGATCAGCGGCACTTTCGCGACGTGGTTCGACGGACGCGAATGGTGTACGATTCAATTCGCGTTTTAGCAGCGGTTGAAGATGAGAGAATCGACTCGAGGAGAGCGAGAACGGATTTAAGAGCTTCGGGATTGATGAGGAAATTTGGTTTGTGGTTGCATAGGGAGAAGAGAATTGTTGGTCCGATTCCAGGTATTTGTATTGGTGATGTTTTTCTTTATAGAATGGAAATGGTTGTGGTTGGTTTACACGGTCAACCGCAAGCTGGAATTGATTACCTTCCTGCTAGCATGAGTTCAAATGGTGAACCAATTGCTACAAGTGTTATTGTTTCTGGTGGTTATGAGGATGATGTTGATCAAGGTGATGTGATAATTTATTCTGGTCATGGTGGACAAGATAAGAATTCAAGGCAAGTTTCTCATCAGAAGTTGGAAGGAGGAAATCTTGCTATGGAGAGAAGTATGCATTATGGTATTGAAGTGAGGGTTGTTCGAGGGGTTCGGGATGAAGGAAGTACTTCTGCTTCTGGTAAGGTTTATGTTTATGATGGATTGTATAAAATTCTTGAATGTTGGTTTGATGTTGGAAAGTCCGGTTTTGGTGTTTATAAGTATAAGTTGTTTAGGATTGATGGTCAGGGTAAGATGGGTAGTGTGATTCTTAGGGAAGCTCTTATGCTAAGGAAAGATCCTTTGTGTTTTAAACCCATGTGTGTACTTTCTCTTGATATTTCCGGTAGGAAGGAGAATGTAGGTGTGAGGCTTTTAATGATATTGATAGAAGTACTGATCCTCTGCATTTTGAGTATCTGGAGAGGACTACATTTCCACCGTTTGTATTTCATCAGAGTGGGAGGGCTACTGGTTGTAATTGTGTGGATGGTTGTGTGGATGGATGCTTTTGTATGATGAAGAATGGGGGCGAGTTTCCTTATAGTCATGGTGGGTTTTTGTTGAGAGGAAGCCTATGATTTTTGAATGTGGCCCTTTTTGTGGTTGTCCTCCTCATTGCCGGAACCGAGTCACTCAAAAGGGGCTTAGAAATAGAATGGAAGTGTTTAGATCTAGGCAGACTGGATGGGAGTTAGGTCCTTGGACCTTATACAAGCTGGTGCTTTTATATGTGAGTACACAGGGGTTGTTCTGACGAGGGAGCAAGCACAAATATTGACGATGAATGGTGATTCCTTGGTATATCCAAATCGGTTTTCAGAAAGGTGGGCAGAATGGGGGGATTTATCTATGATAGATCCCAATTATGTTAAATCCAACATTTCCACCAGTTCCTCCGTTGGATTTTGCTATGGATGTGTCGAGAATGAGGAATGTTGCTTGCTATATGAGTCATAGTACCACTCCCAATGTGTTCGTCCAGTTTGTTCTGTTTGATCACAATAATTTGATGTTCC
The DNA here is from genome assembly GCA_020916435.1 of Oxytropis ochrocephala. Lineage (NCBI taxonomy): Eukaryota > Viridiplantae > Streptophyta > Magnoliopsida > Fabales > Fabaceae > Oxytropis > Oxytropis ochrocephala. The sequence continues at coordinate 59,332,812 of CM037090.1, read as the reverse complement.
CCCACCTTATGCTATTTGCAATGGAGAACATCCCTCCAATGAGGGAGCTCAGCCTTGATTATGGGGTAGCTGTTGTTGATGACTGTACAGCCAAGCTCTCTATATGTAACTGAATATTTGAAAGCTTCGTACACTTCATCAATAAGCTGAAGCTGAGTTTTGGGCATAGTTCACTGAGGTAAAGCCAAGTCCTTTCATTCAACTTATTTGTCTTTACCGCAGTCTTCCAGTTCCATATGATTTCATCTTACTTTCCTTTAGCGCTTTGTCCAATCTTCAATGTAAACTCTCTTAGCCGTGTGAGTTATAAGTATATTGTTCATTATAAACTACTATGTGTTCTGGTATTCCCTACATCTGGATGTATCAGTCTCAGACTGGAATGTTAAATATTTGTTGTGACTTGGAAGATTGACATGTTTAGTATCTTGTTATAGTCTGCTTTGCCAACTGATTATAATTGTTATCCAATATATGTAGGCCTTTCTTTCAGTTTCTTCTGCTCTGATCATTACTTGTTGTGTATTTATTTCTCAATTCCTGCGAGAAGAGGAAAATGGTTGACTAAGGCATCCTAGAGTAGAATAAATAGTTACGAGCCTAATATATCTACACCCAAAACTAACATAGTAAATGATGAAAAGATAGAGCAAGTTTCCATTCTCATATCTAATTCTGTGGAGCAATGGCATTGATCAAATATATTTATTTATGGTGGAAAAGTTTGTCCGACATATGTCTTTAAAGTAAGCTACATATGTTTTTGAAGTTAGCTAGGATGTGAGCAATGTTACAAATCAGATACATGATCAAAATACATCCGTTTCCACCCACTAAAGTATTTGCTTTTTATTTCCACTGGTCAGCTTGGTAGGCGCAAAAAATGGAGGTGAAAAATTCACATATAACTATATAAGTTTTCTAGTAAATTTTAGCTGAAAATTTATCAATGAAATTTTCTCTCCAGATTTATAGAGGTATATATCTGGATTCTAAAATCATGTCCTTTGTTGTTTTTTCTTGTTTTTCTGAGTTTGCTAGGTTATTATAACACCTGTTGGCCGTGTTCAATTTCACCTAAGAGTCCGTTAGTAAATGGAATTTTTTTTTCCAGGTCTATTTACACGTGTATACACATTTAGAAGTCTACATTTGGGTCTTATTTTGGATTTTAGTATGTAGCTCTACTAATGAGAGGAAGAGCTGGATGATTACTTTCAGATTTTGATTGCTTTGACTGTGAATGGACAATTACTTTAACACATTTAATGACCCTTTGATTGCCTTGTATATAAAGTACAGTGTCATCTTATACAACAGCTGAAAGATGACTCCTGGGCTCAAATAATCAATGTTATCAGAACCTAGTCGGCCATCGAGCCGGTTAAGGCACTGGTCACTGGGTCTTTGGTCGGACCACATGAGCCGGACACACTAAAAATAGACTTGATATGTATAAATTTGTAATAACAAAGCCATCAAAAAATTGTAATATATTTTAGAATCTACAAAACAAATTCTCAACACAAAATTCTTCAAATTTACTATACAAATTTAAATCCATAAGTCCATAACCACATCATAAGTACCTAAAACCATGAAATAATAATAGTCTCAACATATCCAAATTCATAATTAGTACCTAATTACTTATACTTTACGTAAGATATATAATATATCATGTTTTGTAAGCTTATTAACAACATATGAAGCTGTCGTAGTGGTTAAGTGGTGTGACACCACCTTCTGTTGCAGGGTTCGCTTCCCGTAGAAAGCCATTTTGTAACAAAAAACGTGAAAAAATAAATTAAATGCAATTGAGCCATTTATGCAAGCAACTCGGACCGGGAAGGGCACCGATTCCCGGTCGGATCGGTTCGACTGAATTGAGCGATTTGGTTCTGATAACACTGCAAATAATTTATGTTATTGAAATGTGCTTTATTTGCTGTTGGATTTTCATCCTGCCCCACTTCCCATCAGTTTCACTACATAGATTCTCTTCACTTGACCTTTTGCAGTGTCCTTTAGTTTTGTTTCTAACTAGCTGTCATGGTCTGATAGTGTTCTTTATTTTTTCATTAAGAACTAGCTGATTGAAAATATTCTAGTTTGTTAGGGGATCATGCCCGCAAAATAGCTGCTTTCAAACTTACCATTTTTGGCAATTGAGCCTCTTGCAATTTCTTAAGGTTTATTATTAGCCCACTTCCGAATACTTGTTGTTTTTTAACATATTCATTCATATTTGAACCATGTCCGAAATCAACCATTTATTCCTGTTAAGAGTCCCATATCAATTAGAGATATGACCTAAATCATTCACTCATACCCAGCTTCCATTGTCTCTTTTGGACCTGCCTCATTTTTCAAAACTTAAAATCAAATTTGGAAAAAGTTAGCCATTTCTTTGAGTAGAAAGAACAGACCAGTGTTGACCAAACAAAAAAAGTACAAACCAGTCACCACAATCTTCTCTGTAAGTTAAAATTAAATTTATGGTGAGGTCTGTTAGTTTGATTAAGGACCCGGATTTTATATTTTTTTCCCGTTATGATTATTCAATCTATTGTCTCATATAGTTCTGCTCTTCCTGTTAGTTCTTATTAAGGCCTGCTGATTTGTGTTAATATTTATTTGCAGATATTCAACTTAATGCAGCATAACTTTCATAAGGTTTCAGCTTCACCAATTTACAAGGAACAGCGGAATCCCTTTCCATATGACTGTCAAGGCATCTCGTTGGCTTAGTACATGGCACCTCTCTGTAGTGAGGAAGATCAGGAAAAGAAGTTCTCGTTCAGCTTGATTTTGAACTTTGTTGTACTTTTATCTTCTGTTGATGTCATTTGTTGTTCTGTTGAACCCCGGACTCGGGCGAAGTATTTTCTAGGGTTATCACATTTTTAAGCAATGCGTAGTATAGTTGTCTTAGGGCTCGTTTGGATTGATTTATGGGCTTATCTACTGACATAAGCACTTGTGAGACTATTTGGGAGAGCTTATGGAAACGAATTATAACATGTTTATTAGCTGTTTTAGCTAATTTCCATAAGCTCCCGAAGATAGCTTATAGAAAAATAGTAATATTATTTTATCCTTTATTATAGAAATAATTTGTGCATAAACTCTTTTTTTGACGTGCATAAGCTCTTATAAATGCTTAATTAACTGTTTATTCAAACGAGGCCTTACTCTATTCCCTTTCCCCCTCTTCTTTTGGGTGCTTGACATATGTATAGGAGTGGGGATTAACCTAGTTCAGAATCAGAATGGTAGTTTCTAAACTATATATGAACAAGATACATCAATATGATTTAACAAGGTCAAACAGATTCTACCACCAAGGCCTTCATTATTCTTGTAGAGTGAAGATTAAGGTCAACCCTTTAGAACGAAGGTAATTCAGTGGAAAAGATGCATACTAGCTATCCGAAGTTAGACTATTAAAGGGGTCACACTATGTTGATTTAAGAAGCTTAAGGTAATTGTCAACGTGTCTGAAGATCATAGAGAGGAACTATCTATGTCTGCGTGAAGAAGACTAGGAAAAAGAAAAGCTAAAACACTGTGCCCGACCAAGTATTCATGACAATGATTGTACTATTGGCTGATTAATAGGAAAGAACAAATCTTAAAAATGGGACTGGTCATTGACTCGATCATACTACTTGGTCGATGGATCAAGGGCCGGATCTTTGGGTCACTAACTGAACTACATGAACCAATTTCTATATAATTAAATGTTTTTATAAATAATATATATATATATATATATATATATATATATATATAGTAATTAAAAATTCAATACAAGAAACCCTAGCGCCGCTCAAGACCGACGTAGCGCCGCTCAGACTGCCACTCGACCTCAAACCCCACCCAGCGCTGCTCATCGAAACCCTATCGTACTCAAAACTTTCGTAAAGACCGATGTGAATACGATGGGATAGACCCTCAGCGTCGTTCATCCCCTTCTTCGCTGTTCATCAACCCAGGCCCAAGCATCTGTGTTGCTTCCTTTACCTAGTTTGAGTAAAGCCATATCTTTCGTAGCAGATTCGCCTTCCATCGATTCTGATGCAGATGCATTGCCAAGCTATTGATGACATGGCTGATTTTAGCAACGACGTTCATCCTTCAATTTGAAGAGTTGCGATTATGTTTTCCCTTTCTATAAGGTGAAGAGGCGTGATTATGTTTCCCTTTTAATAAGGTGGTTTTGTCTTTCCCTTTCTATAAGGTGTTTTTGATTTCCCTTTCTATATCTTAGAATTTCAATATTGGGATTGTGTTGTCCTTGTTATGAGTATCATTAGTTGGAATTGCTTGGGTCTGGGTAACCCACGAGAAGTTCCGTCCCTTTGTGACCTCGTTCGGACGTACCAACTAGGAGTGTTCAAAACCGAACCAAACCAAACCAAACCGAAAACCGCAAAAAACCGCTTTTGATCGATTTTGTTCGGTTCTTTTTTTCATTGCACCGCGCGGTTCGGTTCGGTTTGCGGTTTTGATTTCCGAAACTGAACCAAACCAAACCAAACCGCAAGTAACACTAAGGCTTGTTGAATTATAATATTCCTTACTAACTTACTAACCCAAATGCAACTACAACCCAACTCTCACTCACTTACTAGCCCAAATCCAATTAATTTTTTGACTAACTTACAAACAATCCATATTGTTATGCTATATTTAAAAATTACAACAAAATATTTAATTCAAATACTTTTAAACATTGTCTTAGTGTAAAGTTTTAACAGAATAGAGAGAGAGAGAGAGGAGAGAGTGAAACTATTTCTTTGTATTTCTTTCACTAAATGATTTACATTTACATGATTTTGTATTTATACAATTTGCTATCTCATGCATCGTGAGTGCTTAACTGCGCAGATCTTCAGAACTAAATCTAACTAACTACTATTTCTAGATTGATCTAGAATAGATGACACAAACATCAATTATACTAAGCGGGTGATATACTAAACTATCAAACACTTGGATAATTGAGCTTCACTCACACACACCCCCCACAAGCTCAAGGTGGGAGTGCATGGCAAACAACGGGACACACTTTGAGCTTGGTCTTGTACTCCAATAATGTTGTAGTTGATAGAGGTTTGGTAAGAGCATCCGCCACTTGTAGATATCCAGAATGTGAGACACTTGAAGTCGTTTAGCTAAAACCTTTTCCCCTTACAAAAAATAGATCAATTTCCATATGCTTCGTTCTAGCATGTAAGGCGGGATTGTGTGCCATGGCCACAACACTGCGATTATCACTTTGTAAATGATGGAGGAGTCATTTTCACATGCAACTCACGAGAGGAGGTTTGGATCCATAGAATTTCTGGCCGTGGTATGAGCTAGGCTACGGTATGACTTCACAACTAGACACGGCAACCAAGGGTTGTTTTCTCGGACCACCGGGATACTAAATTAGGACCAAAGTACACTCTTGAACCCGATGTGGATCGCCTATCATCAGGATCGTGACCCAATCGGCATCACAAAACCCCGTTAAGTTGAAAGGTTTATTGCGATCTGCAGAGTTGAGTAGTAGACCATGGCCGATGATGCCTTTTAGGTACCTTAGTATTCTTTTGACAAAGAAGCCAATGACTTCTACAAGGGGTTTGCCATAAATTGGCAAACCTTGTTAATCGAGTAATCGATTTCGTGTCTAGTAAGTGTAGCATATTGAAGTGCTCCAACAACCGATCTGCATGCAGTGTAGAGTCTTTGAAATGAAGTGAACCAGTCTTGGAGAGTTTTGTGCTAGAGGCCATAGGGGATGAGGCAGGCGGCATCATGCATAGATGTTTTAAAGAGAAGATCTCGATGTATTTAGATTGAGTCGAATTAGTGAACTGTAAGGTCGCTTGTGAACTTCAATCCCTAGAAAATAGTCCAATTCCCCAAGTCTTTGAGAGCAAAATTCTGATGTAGTTTGTGTGTAATAATTTTCAAAGAATGATGGAGAGTTCCCTGTTAAAATTATGTCATCCACATATACAAGTAAGTAAGCCATGATTTCTTTGCACAAAAAGTAAACGAGTGAAGGATCACACTTGGAGGATTTGAACCCGAGAGAGAGTAAGGCTTGGTTAGCTTCTCAAACCACTCGCTAGGAGCTTGTTTAAGTCCATATAAGGACTTGTGCGACTTTACAAACAAGGGTAGGATCTTTGGATACAAAACCATAGTGGCTGCTCCATGTAAACCTCTTCATCTAACTCACCATTCAAAAGGCATTATTCACATCCAATTGATGAATTGGCCATTTGTATGTTAGGGCAAGAGTAAGAATGATCCTTATAGTTCTTGGCTTTACCACGCGGGGAAAATGTCTCATGATAATCTTTGCCATGGACTTGGTGGAATCCTTTGGCCACAAGCCTTGCTTTGTACTTGTTCACAGATCCATCCACATTTTCTTTGACACGATATACCCACTTACAACCAATGGCTTTCCTATTAGGTGGTAAGGGTACAAGTGGACCAAGTTTTGTTATTTTGAAGGCGGTGTATTCAGCTTGCATTCTTTGCAAGCCATTGAGGGTTCTGGACAGCTTGTTTGGCTGTTTTTGGTTCAGTGGAAGTGAGGAAAACCGAGGGGTGTAGTCTAGGTAGGGTAATGCCAGATTTAGATCTAGTTTGCATGGGGTGAGAATTGTTAGGTGGGTGTGAAATTGTAGTGTTCTGTGGTGGTGATGATGGGATGGCTGGTGTTGATGAATCTGGTGGTGGTTCTGTTGAGGTGGTAGCATCGGAGGATGATGAAGTGGTAACTGGAGCAGGGACAGTGTGCTCAAGTGACTGAGCAGGAGTTGTAGGAGACTCAGAAGTAGTGGGAAGAGGCCCCAAAGTGACACTAGGAGTGGAAGAGACAGATTTGGACTTGGAAGAGGGAAAAAGGTCATTGTAAGGAAACCTAGATTCATTGAAGATAACATCCTTTGAGATGATGAGTTTCCCAGTGGGGGAAAGACATTTGTAACCTTTGTGTGAGGTGGAATATCCTAAGAAAAGACATTCATGAGACCTAAAATCAAACTTGTGCGCATTGTATGGTCTTAATAATGGAAAACAAGCACAGCCAAAGACTTTGAGGAATTGGTAGTCAGGATCTTTGTGAAAGAGGGCAGTATATGGTGATAAGTGTTTAAGGGGTATTGAAGGTTGTCTATTTATAAGGTAAACAGCTGTTTGGACTGCATAGTCCCAGAACTTGAGAGGTAGTGAAGCATGGCTAAGTAAAGAGAGGCTCAAGTCAACTATATGTCTGTGTTTGCGTTCCACCACACCATTTTGGTGATGTGTGTGAGGGCAAATTACTCTATGGACAATGCCCAATTCTGTGAGGTAGCTACTAAAGGGTCTAAACTCCCCTCCCCAATCTGTTTGTATGGCTTTTATAGGCAAACCAAATTGTTTTTCAACCAAGGCTTTGAATTGTTTGAATACGGGTAGGGTGTCAGATTTCCTTTTGAGTAGGTAAAGCCAAGTAAACCTAGTGGCTGCATCAACAAAAGTGACATAGTATAGGGCTTGATTGGTAGACTCAACTGGTGCAGGGCCCCAAAGGTCACTAAATATTAGTTCAAGAGGTTTATTGTAGATAGAATCAGAAGGTGGAGCATATAGTTTATGAGCTTTACCCATTATACAAGCAGCACAAAATTGAGAAATGTCTTTATTTGATATTGGAATATTACATTTGGAAAAGATATTGTTCATTGCTACATGATTTGGATGGCCTAGCCTTAGGTGCCATGTATGTCTAAGACTAGGGAAGGGAAGATTCAAAGATGAGCAGTAGGTTGTAAAGTAGTACAATTGAGACTATGAGACTGTGAAGCAGTGGCAGAAGGGACTGAGACCGAGCCTGAATCAGTTGAAGGCTGAGTAGTACTTGACAGGTGATGGAACTTGAATGGAGCAAACTCATAGAGTCCATCACTTTTGACAGGACCATGGATAAGCAGTTCATTGGTGGCCTGGTCAAAGACAAGACAATCTTTAGCATGAAATTGGAAGAAAACATTATTATCTGCACAAAACCGACTAACACTTAATAAATTTTTAGTGATTTTAGGCACATGGATCAGTTTATTAAGAACTAGATTAACTTGAGGATTGACAGGGGATGAGAAAGTAGAAGAGCCACAAGTTTTAACATTCAAACCTTGGCCATTTCAATGAAAATCGATCCGGTCCTCAAAAGGAGATTGTTGGTGGATATTTTGAGATTGAAGGGTAGTATGGAGTGAGGCAAAGAAGTGTCGGGGCCTGGAGGAGTTGAGTTTGAGTAGTGTTTGGTGTTGGTGTATTTGTGGTCATGTAGGCTTGGTGAAAGGGTGCGAGTTCTTTGTTGTTGTAGTCTTTGGTCTAGCATGGTATTGGCCATAAGGATTGAACCGAGGTCTATTCCAAGTATTTGGAGGCATAGCAAAGTTGTTTGGGGCTAGGTTGGTATAGGAATTGGGAAAGGATTGAAAACCATGGAAATCGGTGGGTAATTGTGCACGAAAATGTTGATTGAACCTATGATAGCACATGGAAGCAAGGTGACCAAATTTAAAGCAAACTTGGCATTGTACATTGCTAAATCTACCACGACCACGACCTCCTCGGCCATTTTCGTCCACCACGGCCTCGGAAATTACCGAGAAAATTGATTCACAAATGCATTATTATTAGAGTTAGGGTGTGAAGCAAGATACTTACGAGTTTTGTTGGCGAGAATCAAGCTCTGTTGAAGTATTACGAGGCGAGTTAGGAGGCGAGTGCGTGAGATTAATTGAAGCTACTTGACATCGCTTTTCTTCTTAAACTTTTCATCTGCGCATTTTCGTGAGCCAACAGAGTGCTTCCACTTCCTCGAGTTCCATCGTTTCAAATTTACTTTCAATAACCGAAACCATCAGTGCGAAATCTTGCGGTAATCCTTCAAGAACAACATCAACGTCTTTGCGCCAGAGAATGGATCACCGGCCGAAGCCAAATTATCAACAATCGACTTAATTCGAAGTAAATATTCGAGACGGATCGTGAATCAAGCGTCGTTGAACGAAGTTCACTGCTGAACCGCCTCGCCAGCGCGAGTCAATTTTTGAAAGTGATCGTGTATGCGATCCCAAAGTTGAAACGCGTGTACGCAACCTAGAACGCGTGGCATAATCGCGGCCGAAAGTGTAGATTGAAGCCACGATAACAACCACCGGTCTTGCTTGATCCAACAGGTAGATAGGATTCGCGCGGATGCGCGATACGATCAAGATCGGAGAGAAATTGAGAAGGAATATCCGGAAAGTGGATGAAACTTTGCGATTATGCGCATTTATCATCGGCTCTACTTGTTGCGCCAAATGAGAAAAATTCTTCTCATCAAGTTTATCGGAAATCTTCAACGTAAACGTAACTAAGCTGCTCGATCGGTGGGAGCGAAGCGAGAGGAAGCGGCGTGCGTCGCCGAGGAGTTAACGGTGGCGTCGGAGGATCATCTGTTCGTCGCCATGGACCGCCTAAACCATCGATACCATGTAAAGTTTTAAGAATAGAGAGAGAGAGAGAGAGAGAAGTGAAACTATTTCTTTGTATTTCTTTCACTAAATGATTTACGTTACATGATTTTGTATTTATACAATTTGCTATCAGTGCATCGCCAGTTGCTTAACTCGCGCATCTTTGTAACTAAATCTAACTAACTACTATTTCTAGATTGATCTAGAATAGATGACACAGCATCAATTATACTAACTGGCTGATATACTAAACTATCAAATACTGGATAATTGAGCTTCACTCACACTTAGCTATTTGAAAAAAATTATAAGTGAGTGATTTATATACTACATATATTTGAGTAGATTTTTTCTTAAAGATTTATGTTAGCCTTTTTTATGTTAGGCTTTTTTATGTTAGTTAATTTTAACTCCGTTTTAAATTACTTTTGTCTTGGAAAAAACCGAACCAACCGAACCAATCCAAACCGCATTTGTTTGGTTTGGTTTGGTTCGGTTTTTTTTAGGAAGCCAACCGAACCAAACCAAACCCAATGTAATTTTACCTTGCGGTTTGGTTCACTTTTTGTCTCAAAACCGAACCAAACCGCACCGCGAACACCCCTAGTACCAACCAGATGTAATGTTTTTGTGTGAGACTTTGGTACATGCTAATAAGATTGAGGAGATTCGTGTTCGACTGGGTTTTGATGCGGCTTTTTGTGTGAGACTCTGATGATGTTGACGCTAGTGCTCGTTATCATGAAATTAATACTCGCCTTAATTCTCTTTTGTCACAAGAGGAGACTTTTTGGAGGCAACGAGCAAAGGTCCACTGGTTACGAGATGGTGATACTAATTCTAAATTTTTCCATGCAATGGCTAGTGCACGTCGACGCCGTACCTCTATTGCTTCACTGACTAGAGACGATGGCACAGTGGTGGAGGATCCGAGGGAGTTAGGTACCGTTGCCTTGTCCTACTTTACAACTCTTTTTGAAGGGGCGCAAAGTCATTATAACCCAGTCATTATAACCCAGCATTATTCCAGATGCACTCTGATAAAGCTCCAGGTCTGGATGGTCTAAATCCCTCTTTCTTTAAACGCTTTTGGAATCTATGTGGCCCTGAATTATTCCACTCTGCAGTTACTTGGTTAAATAATGGTGAACTTCCTCCTATGTTAAATGATGCTAACATTGTGTTAAGTTGACAACCCTACAACTATGCGTGACTTGAGACCGATTGCTCTATGTAATGTGATTTATAAAATTATATCCAAAGTTCTGGCAAATAGGTTGAAGGTAATCCTCCATAAATGTATTTCTGTAGAGCAGTCAGCCTTTGTGGCAGATAGATCGATTCTTGATAACGTCATGGTTGCTATTGAAGTGATCCACCATATGAAATGCAAGGTTCAAGGGAAGGTGGGGGAGGTGGCGCTGAAAATTGATATTAGCAAGGCCTATGATAAGGTGGATTGGGGGTACTTGAGGGGGATTCTTTTGAAGATGGGGTTCCATGTGAAGTGGGTTGAGTGGATGATGTTATGTGTAGAAACGGTTCAATACTCAGTGCTTATGAATGGTGAGAGAGCTGGTTCAGTCTCACCTGGGAGAGGACTTAGGCAGGGTGACCCACTGTCACCTTACCTTTTTATATTGTGTGCTGAGGGACTTACTGCTCTTCTTAAAAATTGTGAGGCTAGAGGTGAACTTCATGGGATCAAAGTGTCGAGGAGCTCCTATCCTGACACATTTACTTTTTGCAGATGATTGCTTCTTGTTTTGCAGGGCTGATGATATGGAGAGTCAAACTTTAAAGGAGGTTCTAACTAGTTATGAAGCGGCTTCAGGACAATCTATTAACCTTCAGAAGTCAGAAATTTTCTTTAGCAGGAACACCAACAATGAAATCAAAGATTGTGTAATTGCAACTCTAGGAGTTTCTGAATGTCTTGGCACTGGTAAATACTTGGGTATGCCATCTATGGTGGGCCGCAGTAAGAAATAAGTGTTCGGTTTTCTGAGAGACACAGTTTGGCACATGATTCACCATTGGTCAGGTTGTCATTTGTCTAAAGCACGGAGAGAGGTCCTTGTTAAGTCAGTAGCTTAGGCAATTCCAGCATATTGTATGAGTACTTTTCTAATCCCCACTACTCTTGGTGAGGAGATGGAAAGAATGATCAATTCCTTTTGGTGGGGTTCTAATAGGAGTTCTGGAAGAGGAATCAATTGGCTTAATTGGGATAAACTGACTATGCGTAAGGAATTTGGTGGTATGGGGTTTCGTCACTTCCATGGTGTCAACTTAGCCATGCTAGGGAAGCAAGGTTGACACTTATGCAATAACCAGGATGCTATTGTTACTCGTGTCTTCAAAGCTAAATATTTTCCTAAACGGAACTTCTTGGGGGCTCGCTTGGGCCATAATCCCAGCTATGTTTGGCGTAGTATCCATTCTTCACAGGATTTGATTAATTATGGGGCGCGATGGAAGATCGGGGATGGCACTAATATAAATATTTGGAGAGACCTGTGGGTGAAAGGGGGGGTGAATTCCTTTGTTACTTTCCCGGTGGTTCCTGGAACCGAGGATTTGAATGTCAGTTCTCTTTTTGATGCGCAAACTGGTGTCTGGGATTTTAATTTCTTACAGCAACTTTTCACACCGGAAGATCAATCCAGAATTTCTTCTTTATTACTTCGGTGTCGGAATCCAACGAATTCTTTATTATGGAATCCAAGCCGGGATGGAAGGTATTCCGTCTGTTCTTCTTATTATGTGGCTATGAATGTTATGACCGATTATTCTCATCTCCGCATTACAGGTGATTGGAGTACCCTTTGGAAACTCAATATTCCATCTAAGGTGAAAATCCATCTGTGGCGTATTGCCCGTGGTGTGTTACCTTGTCGCTCCAATCTTAGACGCCGTCATGTCCCGTGTCCAAAGGAGTGCCCTCTCTGCGACGCTCCTATTGAGGATGAGCGCCATATCTTTCTTGATTGTCCGCGAGCTAAAGAGGTTTGGCGCAGCTGCGGATTGTGGCATGAAATTAGCACTGGAATTTTACCAACTGATAGCTACAAGGACTGCTTCTTCAATCTCTTGTCGTTGCTTCAGGGCGTTTCCCGTACTTGATTTGCTATGATGATTTGGTGTATTTGGAAGAGAAGGAACGAAAAGGTATGAGAGAACGTTTCCAAAGCAGTGAGGATCTCTATTCAAAGTGCTTTGGATTTGCTTTCCTCTTGGCAGCAGGCAAAGCGTGCGAAACCCTCAAATCAGGTACTTCCTTCCTTATTACGGCCTCCTCCTATCTCCACTTGGGTTCGCCCGGCAGATGGTATGGTAAAATGCAATGTTGATGGTGCTCTCTTTGATGATGGACGATATGGAATCAGTATGTGTATTCGGAATGATGGAGGCGACTTTGTGAAAGCTAAAATCATGCAGTTTCATGGCCAACCCGACCACGAGAAGCGAAGCATTGGGTCTATTAGAAGCACTTACTTGGTTACAAGAGTCAAATGTCCAGAATGTGACCATCGAGCTTGATTGCAAAGCGGTAGTAGATGGTGTTCACGGCTCGTCTAATCTTGTTACCGAATTCGGTTCTATTTTACGTTCTTGCAGGCTACTTTTACCTTCTCTAGGAAACTACTTTGTTAGTTTTGCTAGGAGGCAAGCGAATCTTGTTATTCACACTCTTGTGAGAGCATCAAGTTCTTATGCTCACTCCCAAGTTTTTGATTATATTCCCACTTGTATTGATTCTTTGATTATGAATGAAATGCAATAAGTTTGTTTTGGTTTCAATATATATATATATATATATATATATATATATATATATATATATATATATATTATTTATAAAGTTAATATCAAAACATCTAACTGGTGCAATTTTAAAAGTGCAAAGTACTATCTGTTGTTGCTAGGTTTGAATCCTGCCAAATTTTGTCGTGTGAGGTTCGTAGGTGTCAGTATAGGGTAGTTCTGCAGGCGTGTCAGCGCAAGCAACCGAGTTTGAAAAAAAGATCTAGTCAACCGCCAAGTTAATAACAACATCACTGTCCAATGAAATATTCGATCTAACTTGGGACTCGAACTACTAGCATCACCAGTTCTCGGTCGGATCGGTCCAACTGGCCAGTTCAAGTCGGGTTTTAAACCACCGCTTAGAAGTATCAAAATATTCTTAAATAGTAGATTGTTTACTTCAACAAAGCAACATGCATTTGACGAACAATGTAGGGTGCGTTTGATTGGAAAAACCACGTGAGCAAGAGTGAAATAGCAATGTATTCCTGGTCTATGATAACATCACTTGTGTCTGGTTTACTTCATTGACACTTGCATATAGATCTCGCTCAATATATGAAAAAGCATTTAGTCTTCAAAGACTTGAATTAGGGTTGAGAAAGACCCGTTCCATTTAACCCGCAAAGCATTGGATTTTTTTGGGTCTAAGGACGGGTTAGGGTCTAAAGAATTGACCCGGCCAAAATTTAGGGACGGGTTAGGGTAGGTATAACTCGTCCCAATTCGTCTCTTACTCACTCCTCACCTAACTTTTAACTGTATCACATTGCTAATGAGACTTTTATAAATAAAATATTAAATTTGAAATCTATATTAGTTTAAATAGAAACATTGATGTAAAGTACTTTTGTAAAAGTCATGTTTTGAGTTTGAATACTTGATAAATTACTAAAAAAAATATTTCAATTTATCACTTCTAAATATATACTTGAGGGATCATCTTATATTATTGTTTTCAATTTTCCTTCGAGCCAACCCGATCTCGTCCTAAATAGAATCGTTCTTACTTTGATCCTAAGAACATCGAGCTTGTTCGGGTCTAAGAACGGTTTAAGGTTTAAAAAATGACCCTATAAAAATTTAGGTCTGGGTAAGGGACAAACATAACCCATCCCAACTCGTCCCTTCCTCACCCCTAACTTGAATCATCTGTTCTCTTTTAAGATATGATAAACATATTTTTTAGTAAAATGTAATAAAATATTATTTTAGTAAGTTTTAATAAAATATTATTTTTATTTTCTATTTTTTATTATTATAAAATTTATTTTTCTATTAAAAATTGTAAAGATCCACCTTTGAAACTTTTTTGAGAGAACCATATTAGTTGCATCCATATATCTTTTAGTAAAAAAGAAGGAAAAATCTCTATCTTATCCTAACTATCCAATGGATACTAAAAGTACAAAGATATTTTCTACACCATTCAATCAAAGACAAGCACTCCATTAAATGATATTGGAAAATTCAAAAGGTGATAAAGTAACCTCATGACAAAAAGTAAAGTCAAGGGGTACCAATAAGCAATAAAAGCATCCAATAGCATGAGCATCTTCAATGCACATTTCTTAAAAGCATCCTCAATGGAGAAATTCTCAATTGAGTTTTTAAATGAGTCTCATATGTACACATCACTTATTTATGATTTTTTAATATAGTATTTATATAAGAACTTCATCTCTCCAATCTAGAACTTTATCTCTCCAGAACTTCAACAAAGTTTACTAAATGGGTCTCACTAGTAACTTCAAAAAAGAAGACAATAACATATTTTATTAATTTTTTATTGAAAAGTAAAAGTAAAAGAGGAGACAGAAGACTTCCTATTCAAGAACTCCATCCCTAATAGATTCTCATTTTTTTCTCCACAATGGGAGTACCTATTAAAGCCCACTTCTTAAAGGATAAGAAGTCCCCATTGTGGATGCTCTAAGTCATTGTTTAGATAAGACAAGTGTTAGCTTACAGAAAGTAGAATTGGAGTTGGTCTAAGCGGCATCATTTGCTTAACTTATTTTGTCTGTACAAGCAATGCATAAAGTTGTTGCTTATAATTAAAAAACATTACATTTGATAAAGAAATGGCCCACAAGCAATATATTTATGGTAGAATGATATATTTAAATAGAAAATTGTTGATTATTTGAAGATTGCTTTTTTTTTTTTACTATTGGAGCAATTTGTCTAAATTACTTAAAAATTGCTTAGAAATTATGTGGCACTGTATAATAATTTTTTATTAATTATTTAACCTAAAGCGAGTTGCTTATTATTTTTCCATTGAAATGCTCTAATAAAGATAGGAATGGTGTCACACAAGCGAGTACAACTACATCTACCTTTTTTCTCTGGGGACCACACAAATTAAACTCAATTTTATTTTTTATTTTCTCTTTGTGTGGGTCCCACGATACCCATCTCACTTTTTTTTTAATCTTTTTCACGTTGAAGACAATCATACTTCATCTTCTCCGACAATACTTGAATTAATTCCTCAATTTAGCATACTAATTCAGTTGAGACATTTAAATCAACTAAGAAAACCATTGAATTCAACTCAGTTTTTGGACATAAAATTTTGTTAACGTAAAAGCTAAAGCAATTGGGATGGAAAAAGGTTAGATCGAATGACAACAGCCTACGGTCCAGTCTAAATCAGGTTAGAGCTAGGTCAGACTTATTAAATAGATAAGATTAAGACTTTTGTAATAGCCTAATTAGGTAAGAAGGTCAGACTATAAATATTAAAAAAAAACATTTTAAGCCTATCAGGCTGTCATATTTAAGTACCCAAGAGCACTTGGATGAGATAATAAGAGTCTTTTCTAACTTAACCAAGGTTCTGGGATTGAATTTAGCCTTGGGCCTACAGCAATGTTAAATCTCTTGAGGGAGAACTTTGTCACCCATTGTGGTCCTACCCGGATCAAATGATTAGTCTGTACAATTGCATGCAGAGGATACCCAATTTATACCAAAACGACTGTCATATTTAAGTAAATATAAATACTATTTATAATTATCTAAAAAAATATATGCGGCTTGTCAAAGGGCGCACGCATTTAAGGATTTTTTTTTGGGCTTTCCAATTTTTTTCCTTCCTTTTAATGCTATTGTGGACATAAGTTAACAAGACGCAGGTCAAATTTTCACATGGGTGTTGCTTTTCCCACGCCCCCTCTTACTCAAAACACACTCTATAAGGGTGTGAAATGACCAAAAGACCAGCCAACACGTTTTTTTTTTCAAGAAATTTCACGTGTTCGCACACGGGGCTTCGAATAGGTTAGAATGACATCGTTCGAGTGTGTTAAATCTTGACTTCACACCCTATTGTGCGTAATTTTACATGTTCGCATAGGGTCATGCGAACAGGTTCGCATTTAGGGTGTTCGAACACCCTATTTTATTACAAAAAATGGGCCCTCACACCACATTCACCAATTTTATTGTGTTCGCATGATGTTGTTCGAACGTGTTCCAACAAGGTCGTTCGAACAGTTATAAAACACGTCCTCACAACGTTTCACGCGAGGTTATTTTTGGAATAAAATTTGTTAAGGGGTGTGAAAGAGTAGGAGGGGGAGTGGGAAAAGCAAAACCCTTTTCACATACATTGTTATCCATGCCTCCGATCTGATTACGCTAAAATTTCCCAACCAATCAAGGGTTTTTTTTGTACCCCCACCCCTTTCCTTCATACCCCCACAGCCCCCTGGAAATGACCCTAATACCCGTCAAAAAATTTTAAATCACCATTTCTTTACGATTCAGGTCATATCTACGATTGACCAAAAGTCACTCGAATATACCTCACAAAAACATATATACGAGTGACCAAATTTCACCCCACTCGTATATACATCTCATCAACCATATATACGACGTTCAGATTTGTTGCCATCGTATATACGTGCATCCAACGTATATACGCTTGATCCTGAATAGCTTCACTCGCAGTTACGTCCAGGACACATATATACGACGTTGACAAGTATAACGCATCGTATATACCTCCCTCCCTATGTATATACGATGGTGTTGATTTTTTTTTACTAACTGTGTTTTTTTTCCTTTACAGTGTCCGGTAGGCATCGTCAGAGAGGGAGATGGGAGGTACCTCCTAGCAGAGGGAGAGGGAGATGGTCACCGCTTTTGGCTTGCAATTTTTTTTTGGTTTCAGCTTTTTGTTTCTTTTTTTTTCTCTTCTTTTTTTTTCTTTTTGTTTTTTTCATCAGTTTTTTTCTTCTTTTAATCCCTCGGGACCTATTTATAAGCAAAAAAGACTTTTTAGATTCATGAGAAACTAATGTATCTAGACTATAATATAGCCCAAATACATTAGTTTTCCAATGGACCTAAAAAGTAATTTTTTTGCTTATAAATAGGTCCGGAGAAAGTATATTTTAAAGAGTACTTTACCGTCTCGAAAAATTTTAGATTTTTAAATATGCAAATTTTATTATTGAATAATTGATTCGGTGAAAAAAAAACTAATTTCATGAAAAAATACGTAAAGTTATATGCTAAAAGTATGCTTTGGTGTATGGTGGAAAAAATTATTCTGTAACAAAATGCATAAAGCGAAATGTTAATTAGTGTGTTTTGAGGTATTTTGGGATTCAGAAAAAATTGTAACTCTTCAAATACTAGAAGTTTTTCCGTAAATAATCAGTTTGGTAAAATATAATAATAAGTTTGTGAAAACGTAAAATGCGATGCTGACAGTGTATTTTGGTATACTTTAGGGCCCTGAAATTTTTTTAGATATTCAAATACACGAAGTTTGTTCCTTAATAACATTTTCTTTTTAATCTTATAATCTTCTTATTTAATTAATGTTTTAATTTAATTTTTATTATGGGAACTTCAGTCACATTTACAATAGATCTCTTAACCATTCTCTTTCAACTTTGTATAGGTGCTTCTATTTTATTGGTAATTTCCATAAACCTTGCACAATACCATTATTATTTGTGATTCCAGTTGTATACGCGTTTTACTTTTTCTATTTGTGTTGTCTTCTTTATTTTGGTCATTTTGCACCGACGGGTATTAAAACCATTCTATAATTGGTGTTTATATTTTTATCTTTCTTTAATATTCGAGTACAACGTTGCTACATTGACTCCGTGGAAACTTCAGTCACATTTACAATAGACTCTTCATCATCTTATTTCAACGAGAACATCAACCACATTTACAATAAAATCTCCATGATCTTTTTCAACTTTGTATAATTGCTCCTATTTTATCATGGATTTTCCTTCAACCATAAATGATACCTGAGTGTTTCACTTTTTCATCGTGTTGTCTTTTTTTCTTCTTCTAATTATAGGTTAATTTATTGTATTTGCATTTGATGAATGTAGATTGTTATTAAAATTCTTTAGACTTTTTCTTCTTATTTTATCTATGGACGATGTTAAATTTAAATGTCTTTATTAATATTACTTTTAAAATTGATAATATTTTTTTTAATTTATATTTATAATTTAATTTTTATTCACAGTTATTATATTTTATATTTTGCAAACTAACACCATTTGCCCAGTGGCACCCAGTTCTCTTCACACTACAAGAATAAGCTTCCATTGCCACCAAACTTTGCCACGGAAGACTGGCCGTCGCAAATTTGCCACGGATTTGCGACGAAAAGGCATTTCTGGAGAAGGCGCTCAAAATCCCGCTCAAATTTGCCACGGGAAATGATAATGGTCGCTAATTTGCCACGGAAATTATGTCGGTCGCTAATTTGCCACGGACATTTGGTCGCAAGCCCGTGGCAAATGTTAAATCCCAAATTAAAACCCACGAACAATACACATACCTCACTCTCCCACCCACGACCTCCTCCTCCTCCGTTCTCCTTTCTCTCGCGACGCACGCGTTCAGTCGCTCACCTTCGTCCTCCTCCTTTCTCTCCTTTCTCCGACCTCCTCCTCCGTTCTCCTTCGTCCTCTTCAGCCACGCACGCTTCCTTTCTCTCGCGAATCAGAAACCCATAGCTTCCTTACTCTTCATCTTCTTCCTCTTAGCTTTCTTCTTCATCTTCAACAACAGAAAACCCACACGATTCTACCACAGAAACCTTCGATTCTCCTTCTTCCTTTCCCGTTTCCTTCCTTTCTTTCTTGAATCGGGAATCGAGCGCTTAACTGGGAACCCACGCGAATCAGAAGCGAATATGGGAACCCACGCGACCCAAAGCGAATCTGGGAACCCACGCGAATCTGCTAGCACTTAACTTACAGATCTCTTGATTTTGGGTAAATTTCTCTTCAAATTCCTAAGTGTTATATATTTTTATTACTTCAAGCAATTTGTTGAACTCACTGATTATTCAAAGAGTTCAGGTTGTTGTGTATATTTCAAGTCTGTGAATTGAATACTTCAGTTATTGCGATTGTGAGACCTTGGTCCATTTCGGCGTTCAATTTTGAATGGTTTTCTTGAAGCTTATTCTTTTGGTTATTTACATTGCATATTTGCATCTTCAATATAGAAATATTAACAAATCACACAACTAATTAGATTGCCGTATTTTTTGTATTTTCATATATGTAAATTTTTGTCTTTTACACATATATAAGATACACAAATTTTCATGACTCCATGATGATTTAATCTATAGAAATTAAAAGAGGATGCCCTGCTTATGTGCAATGTTTATAGAACTTAATTATTCATTATTATGTTTGCTGTTATTATCAGGTTGTTGGAAGTAGTGGGCAATCAGCAAAATAACACTACCAAACATGTGGGTATGGAGTTATGGCATTGAATTTGTGTTTCTTACAATGAGATGTCTGCTGTATTTTTTTTTACTTTTATAGGTTTTAGTCCTCTCTGAAACATATTTTTGTGAACATAAATGTAGTCCCTGGTGCAAATATGCAAATATTCCCTCCCACCACCAACAATGTAGGAGATAGAGGAGGGCGAGGATATCAAACTCTTAGTAGTCCTACTGGTATGTTATCTATGTTATTATCAATGACTTTGAGATAGTTATTTATCCGTCTTCATTTTACATTTTCTAGTTGAACATATATTTATAGTCAATGGTTGTTTCCTGATGACAACCACTGAATTGTATATACTTTATAATGAATTGACGAGCCTTTACTCTCCTATTGATTGAAGGGGGAAGTTAGCATAATCCGTAATTTCTTAATATGTTTCTCTTGTAACCTTACATATGTTTTACTAGCTGTGTAACTCTTCAATTATTTTTGCTGAGAATTTATTTCCTTTCCTTTGCTCTTTCGGGTTTTGGCCCAATTTGAGCACTGCTTGATTATGACTGTCTTAGAATCTTCAATTATATTTATTTATTTATTTCGTTTCTCAGCCTAATATTCTACTGAGCCAACTTCAATTATTTTCCCCTTTTGCCTTATGCTACTTAAAGAGAAAAACTTAATGCAGTCTCTTAAGTTTTGATCATATAAACTTTATGTTTATCTTTAAACTTTTGCATCCTAGGTGCCTCTTCTCATAAAAAGGAATTGTCAATTGTTACCAATTAATTGAATTGAATCATATACATTCATTGACTTCTTCTTTATTTTTATTTTCCAATTTGGCATATTTATCAATTATATCCCTCTTATTACAACTCAATCATCCATTGCCTTCGTTAAAACAGATTACTAACATTTGCAATTTTTTTAGCTATTTTATACAATTTAATCATATATTGTATGCATTTTAGTTTCAGTTTTGAAACTAAAAAAGTGTGCAACTGTGTAGTATCTTCACTGGCATTAAATGTAAGCATACTTCATAATGTTATTTACACATTGCTAGTATTTTATAATTCAATATACCACCATATATCCATTAACCAAACAGTATTTCAAATCATGACTTTGTTCTACTAGTAATTTCATATCTTAAGTGTCTAGATTCCAGCAGTTAATACAATTGGTTTTTATAGATTTTGAATAATCTTTAGTATGGTTTCATTTTTTTACCAAGTTTCACACCCCTGAAGGTTGTGAGCAGATCTGAAATTAGCCGTCATTTGTATTATCATTTTCATTTTCATTTGGTGGTATAATATGTCATTTATTAATTTATGGTTTGTTCGTCCATGTAGAAGCCTTTGAGCAACAGCCAGCAAACAACTGGAGGGGATTCTTTAGTGTCGCATCTTACTCGCAGTATTTTGATATAGATACAGATGTTGTCGTGGCCAGATTGATAAGTTCCTTGAATCCAGTTGGTGGAGACTTCTTCAGCAAAATAGATGCTAACCCTGATTTGTGCGTTCCTTTTTTTTGGCTTACTCTTTGTGCTTCTATTCTTTCAATAATCAAAATAGAGTAAAAACTTTAATTAGGGAATTTTTTTAAATTGGTTTAACTGTTTAGTGCAGCATTTTTAGTTGTCATTTTTCTTCCAGCTCCCCGTGGATCCATGTGTTAAGTCATGATATGCGTTTACTGAACTTATACCGGGTTTTCACCACAGCATCCTCTCCCCAAAATGCATAAACTGTACATGTTAATGATTCTCAAATACTAATAGTGTGATTCTTTTCTGTTTTATAGATATGGCCTTATATGGATCTCAACGACATTGGTTTTTGTACTTGCCTCGCTTGGAAATCTTGCCACATCCCTTATGCAAAAACATGCAGTTAGCGGTACCTCTTGGAGCTTCGATGTCACCTATATGAATACCGCAGCGTGGTCTATCTATGGTTATGCAATACTGGTCCCAGTAGCATACTACTTCTTCCTTCAGTATATGGGTTCAAATGCTAGCCTTATAAGGTTTTGGTGCATGTGGGGGTATTCCCTCACCATTTTCATCCTCTCTTCCGTGAGTTTCTGCTTCCCCGATATGGAAAATTGTTAATTTCTTTTACTATAAATACTATTGCACCAATCTATTTTACACACGTCCAGCACGGGGGATGTGGCCTTTGGGCTTGATTCTTAAGAGGAAAATTCAAAATTAGCAGGGATACTGCCTCAACAAACTGAGGCACTCCTCCATCATTGGTGAAAAGATATTGAAATCAAATCCCTGATCATGCAAGTAACATTTATTTTAAAACCAAGGCTCATGTGGTTCTAAGACTGAAGGATGAATCAAGGTCCTAATAATAATAAATCATATTATCTGAACCTGGATTGGATAAAACTGGCTGCTTTTCGATATATGTTAACATATATTGTTTTTTTTTTTCCAAATTTCAAACTGATTTTTTATTAGTTGCTGTATGAAATTGCATCATTAGCTAACCTATTATGCTTTACTATTGTGTAGTATTTGGTGTTGTTTTCTGATTGATATTTCTTGGGCTACTTTCAGTTTTTGTTGATAATTCCAGTTGAGTTTCTTCGCTGGGTCATAATACTCCTCACTGGTGTTGCATCAGCTAGCTTTGTTGCCTTAAATCTGAGGTCTTACATAGAAGGCAATAATGATCTTTCATTGGCTATTATTGCTGCATTTTGCTTGCAAATAGGTCTGGCAGTCTTCATCAAAGTTCGGTTCTTTGCTTAGCTAAATGGGTATCAACAGTGAAGAATAAAACCCAACATTACCAATGTTAGCTCGCTCCATTTGCTAACTTTGTTCAGGATGTGAGGAATCTCTGGAGCAACGTGTATCTTGTTTTTGAGCATGAAACCATGAGCTGCGTACAACTGCTGGAATTCAAGATTGTATTACAGAAGGTATTTCTTTTTTCTTGGTTATTTTGTTGTGAGCATATTCTCAAGTTAATTTTGAAGTACTGAAGGTGTCTATCTGTTCCCTGTAATTTTAGTTACATTAGTGTTTTTCTGTTTTAAGTTCAGTTAACAACAATGAATGGTTTTTCGGATGAGATTTTTGCATTAGTTATTGATTTCCTTTTGTATTCTTTTATATTAGGCCACATACCAAAATGGTACTTTTCTTGACTCATGAATGCAGTCCTGCTCTGCTAATGAATAAAATGCTTCCTCTATACTTTCTGTCTTATACTTGTGGTATAATGTGGTGATTAAATTTCAGGCATGTGGTTTTCTTATTTCAAATCATGGTCGTCTTTGTTTTTGCAGACGAGAGAGAACTACAAGAGAATGTATACTCAAATGATGATTATGTTGAGAGAGCATCTTTGCTTGAACAGGTTCCTTGAAACATCTTTTATAATCCTTGATAGGTTTTATCCACTAGGTGTCTTTGTGAATCGTACCAAATTGTTTATTTTTTACAGAAATGAGGCCTCAACAACCAAAATACGTGCGGTTTAAGATTTATCGATTGGGATAATTTGTAAATCCAAGGTTCTTAGGTTTGAAAGGATGCTATTCAGCGCCACAAGAATACTTCAATGTGATGGAGTAATTCTTTGGAGTGTTTTGAAGTGCATTTTTTCTGGAAGTTAGAGAATTGGGTTGAAATATGATATACCTTTGTTAATAGATTGATGAATGTCTGGCTAGTGTATGTAGAATTGTATAATTTTAATTTGTGGTTGTTATACCCCAATTTTGTCCGTCTTCTTTTTCTCGCTTTAGTCGTTTATTTTTAGTAAGGGCGTTTTTCAGAGTCGCATGATTACGAGAATTATTAGTGTAGAGTCTCGGTTACTAATTTCAATCACTCCGTTCAACTAAATCGAAACGCCGTTGTTTAAATTAGGCACGCACGCGAATGATCGATCTTTTCGCGCGTTCTTCAATTTAACGTCCGTATTCGAGTTTAGTCGTACGTAAGCAGGTCTACCTAAAGTCTTTTTCACAAAAAGTTGGTTTAAATTCATATTTAATAATGCGATTCCGAGTTAAATTTTGGGGTTTTAGTTAACGCGCCATTTCTTTTATTTTTGGTCTCGTTTTAGCGCAGTTTGTCGAATCCGGCCGTTCTCGTCTTTGTATTTGGCCGGACTCCTTTTTTCTTATTGTTATTTTTATTTTTGTTTATTTAATTTATTTAAGCACTTAATAGTTCAAAAATGTCAAAAGTTCTACTTATTTTAATTTACAATCTAAAAGTGTTTAAGAGTCAAATAAGTCCAAAAATGTCAAAAAAAATTGTATTTAGTTTAATTTTACAGTTTTAAAAGTGTAAAGAGTCCAAAAGTCCAAAAATACAAAAACATATATCCAAAAAAATCAAAAAGACCAAATCCGAAAATACACAATAAATAACAAATTAGGGTTTCCAAGCAAACATTCCAAGTGCTTTGCATTCTTTATTGGGCTTGGATCAAGACACGAAAAATTATCCAAAACCAGTCAAAAATAATAAATGCCCTAACCTAATTTTTAACTATAAATAAGCGATCAATCAATGAATCAAAGACACGTAAATCGTGGCGAGAAAAAGACTGCGAAAATCACAAAAAAAGGATTAGAGTTTATGCAGAAACCCTAATCCACTAAACACAGTTCTTTCAAAAATCGAGAGTTGAAGATTTGGGTAGCAGCGATGTGGATTCAAGGAGGGCACAATAGCGATTCTTTGTAGTTACAAACAACAACGTTTAGGAGTCTAATCGAGGTGTAGAAAAGGTAGGTTTGTCAAACGTCTCTAACTCTAAAACCGATGTAACAATATGTGTCAATGGATCTGTTTTTTTGTTTTCTATAGCGCACTTTTATTATACATTTTCTTAAAATATCTCAACAAATATGTACATATGATTAAATGATGTAAAAATTCTATGACATCGGTGTATAATCTTTGAACTCTCATACATAAACAACCCCAAAATTCATTCACAAATGAATACTATTTTGATCAGACATCAAGCAATGAAAAATATATCCTATCAATTGTCATGAGGATAACGTTACATGGTCAAGGATTCAAAATATATATATATATATATATATATATATATATATATATATATTCTTTTTATTTGGATCATGACACTCGTAAAGAATTCCTATATTGTGAACTATCTCGAAGACACGTAAAAGACTTAACTATACAACAATCCCCAAATCATAATACATTTTCTCGGATAAAAGCAAGATTAATCTTGAATGACTGCAGAAATCATTCTCCAGAGACTTGATGCACTAGTCACCAATATACATCACATCGTGCCAATTGACACCATACACGGCTCGAGAGATACGACCATCACAAAATGGTTGCTAGACACTCACCTTTTAGTTTCCCAGGTCTCCTTCTTTTGCCAAATTAGCCATTTCCCATTGATGAACTCATTATCTCGAATCTTATTCACAAGCAAGTTGACTTGTTCTCTGTACATTTCCTTTAAATCAACAATATCCGCACGAAGTTCCTCCAGCTCTTCATCATGTTCACCCATCAATTCCAAAAATAAACGAAACTCACCGTGCTGCTCGTCGGCTACGGATTCTCGTCGTGGCGCCACCATTACCACCCAAAACCGAGACCGATCCCTTTCCTTCTCTCTCTACCTCGCCCTCTCACCGGAAACCGGCGACGTTTTCGCCTACACCAACGCCCTCACCGTGAAACAGGGCGGATTTTCCGCCGGATTTCTTCTCCTCTTCTTTGTCGCTGCGCAGAAATTTGGGAATGAAGAAGGAAGGGATTTTTTTAGGTTTCCTAGTTTTAGGGTTAAGGTCATATATGGGCCTTGTTATTTTTCTAATTTTTTTACTTATTCTGAATACTAATCACACTCCCTTCGTTCATACGCGTACCCCTCACCCACTTAAGCCCAGTTCCACATCCTGGGCCCCCAGATGCGAACTGGGCTCTCCTTTTACACCCCCTTATTATTTATATCTGAGACCCTGCGACTAATAAAACCCTAATTTACAATTTTCACCCCTGTTTCTCTTTTAATTCTTTTCTAACTCAAATATAAATATTTTTTCTCTCGAGATTAAATAAACGGCTAAGTCGGTTGTACAACCAAGGTTAGTCATTATTTTAGGCCAATGAGTCATGATAGATTCAAGAACCACGAAAACAAATATAAATGCTTTTTCTCTTAAAATTAAATAAGCGGCTAAGTCGGTTGTACAAAGGGTTAGTCATCATTTCGAGACCAATGAGTACATGCTGATTCGGTAATCCTGCAAAAACTTAATAAAATATAAATAAATATATTTTTCCTAAAAATAGGGGATTGAGTCGGTTGTACAACCAAGGTTAGTCGGCGTTCTAGAACTAATGGGTCAGATGATTCAGGAGTTCTAGAATACCTATTCTAAAACTGACCCACCTCACATCAAACCAATTTCTTTCAAAAAAACTCGAAAATCATTTTCAAAAAGTAGGGAACTATGTCGGTTGTACAATCGGGTTAGTCGACGTCCTAGGAATCAGTGAGCTGTACAGTTCAATGAATCCTAGGACCCCTACACTAAAAAACACCAACCCACAAACCTTTTTCAGGAAGAACTACGTAGCTTTGATTCCTCCATTGCATCCGGAGGTACGTAGGAGCAAGACTCAACTCTTGTCAAGCACTAAAAATTAAAAATTTAATTAAGTCTTTTTCATTATAAATAATAAGGGTAAATATTAATAAAGCATAAATAATTAGACAAAGGATGTCGTGGGGTGCTAATACATTCCCCACGCATAACGACTCCCGAACCCTAAACTAAGCCTTATCTTAAACCTAAAGGGATTTTCCGAATTTGCCCTTAAACTAGAATTTCGGTGGCGGCTTCCTAAGAACCTTTCGAAGAATCCTTTCTCGGATTTTTCGGTCGCTACAGCTGGCGACTCCACTGGGGACTTAATTTTTTAGAGAGTCAAAACCTAGTCTAATTATTTAGGATTAACTTAAGTTTTACCCTTCCCTTTATTTATTTGTTTATTTATTATTATTATTCTTTGCATATTATATTTTTATGTTATATATAAACTCTAGGATATAAGACGATATTTGTATATACGTTTGTTTGTCTGTTTCATGACTTTTTGGGTTGTTTTTAGATCGCTCCTACACACACTTCACTTCTACACTTCACACACGTGAGAAAAGTCCTCTACCCGGACTTGAGTGTACCCTAAGTTAGAACGAGATTGCGTAGTGATGGCTGCGACGCACGTCTCGTTGGGTGGTCATGAAAATCTCACCTAGAGTTTGATTCCTCTTAAGGATGCTATCCCTTCTAATAGCTTGCCTATTGTTGGGGTCGATATTCTTTATTTGGGGTCCTTGGCTCTAGGGACCATGTGTAGGATTCTTTAGAACCATCCTTGTGAGGTTCACTATAAAAGAAACCTTAGACCCACTCCATAGGATACCTTTCTAGGGTCACAAAGGAGCTTTATACCCTTGCATTCAAACAAATATTTATGCATCTTGTCTTTTATCAAAAAAATCAAAAACAACCAAAAATCAAATTATTATTTTTACTACTTTTTGAAAAGATACCACATGCATACAAAGCAAATAAACATCTCTTGTTGCATGCACTTTTATGACCGTTAGGAATTAAAATCTTTACCTTGGAGAGAAGCTGCACGCTTTGAAGTCAAAATTAAATTTTGTACTTTACTCTCCAATGAAAAGTTTATAATTCCCCGACATGACGAATAAAATCATATATTATCATTTCATACACACACATCACATTCGCATTTCACATACATTCACTCGTTCATTCGCATTCTCATTTCATGCGCATTCATTCATTTGCATACTTACATCATGCATTATAAAAACGAAAAAAAAAACATAATTCTGAGAGAAAGATTGTGATGAGAGGTGAGACATTCTTGTGAGATAAATAGTTCTTTTTGAAAAAGTTTAGCCATACTTCGTTGCAAGCTCAAGGTGTTTCAAGTCACTCCGTTTTTCAAATTTTTAGCTTGCTCACATTTTTTAACCAAACGTTGCATCTCTTCCATCCCATGATAAATCACCGAAATGCCCATAAAAAAATTTCTATCATGTTTTAAATGTTAACTCTCTGCGAAGCATTTGTGTAGTGACTTGGGTAACATGTGTGTTCATTTTTGTCTGAGTCAGTTAGCGTCCCTACCATCATCCCCTGTCAAAGTCTAATCCCACCCCGACCACCCATACTCCCCACATTAGTACATAGTTGGCGTTTACGGTTGGTTCCCCTAGTGAAATAACACTTTAGGCCCTCCATACTGGGGCAAATGTGTGATCTCTAAAAACCTTGTCAACGTTGTATTCCCTTGGTGCAAGTCCTTTACAAAAAAAAAAATCAAAAGAAGCTCGTTAGGTTGAAAACTCGTAAGAGCAGCCTAAGCAAAATTTAGAGCAAGAAAAGAAATAAAGAAAAAGAGCAAGTATATAAAATAAGTAAATTATTGTCCTTGAGTTAATTTTTGAGAAATCGAGCAATCATGATTTGAAATGAAGTTTGACCATCTCTGACCATCTTCTCATGTCCCCGAAAAAAACCTTTGCTACCCACCTTAAGCCAAAATGTAAAAACCTTTCAATCACCCTAGACAAGGATCAATTGCGCATCAAAAATGGTGTATCATTTTATCAAGTCACTCAGCTCGAAAGAAAGAAAAAGAAAAAATCAAAATCAAAAAAGAAAGTGAAATCAAAAAAGAGGATCGAAAAACCACGAAAAAGCAAAAGTGGTACAATTATGAGCTGATACTTCTTGCCATTAAATGCATAAGAGATCCTTGTCTGAAATAAACCCCCAAACACTTCCATTGTCCTCAATATCCTATCCTTCATAAACCCTAGGCTAAGTCACATCCCTAAACAAGTCCATCCTACTATGAGACACATCAATTACTGTCTCAATAAAACCTCAAACACTTCATTGAGCCTAATAACCCCTTCTTTCACAAACCATTAACCATTAGCCAAATCATACCGCTCAAAAAAAAAAAATCATCCGTCCCATTAATCCCCAAACACTACCTTGAGCCCAATTATCATTTCCCTCATAAATCACTAAACCATCGGCCACATTACTACTCTCTAGAGTTCATTAGATCAATGATGATTGCTTTTTGTTTTCTCAAAGTTTTAATTTCAAGACAAGTAAGTTTATTTATTTATAATATGGTTGCTCAAAAAAAAATATATCAAAAAAAAAAAAAAAAAAAGGCTTGCACCACAAGATTCATTCAAGTTCTGATTTATACTAAGACAAGGTCTAGTGATCACCAAGTGTAGTTTTCATCATAGCAAGCTCAAGACTATCATAGCGTGAGAGTCATTCAAAAGTTTATACTAGGATCGTCACCTAGATCCTAAAGTGGGGCATCCCTTTCACCATCTATTCCATTTGAACTTTGGAAAAATTTGGATGATGTCCATCCCATACCACACCTAGCCTATAGCCATACTGGATAAACTCCAAAACCCATAACCCTAACTCCGTCACCTTTTCCAATCTCACAAAAGGCAACCATTGAAATACCATTCCAAGTGGGCAACCCCTGTCGCTCTTCACTCCACCTACAAATAGGGACATTCACCAAATCACGCCCATCTCATCTCCGTTATACTCCCATCCATAAAACCATACCGGGCAATTTCTCAACTCGTTACCCAAAATGCTACTACTCTAGGGCAATATCGTCGCCCTTGCCATAAATGGGGCAACACCAAACTCTATGGGTCGAGACAAAATCTCTTGCTCTCCGCCTTTCATTCCAAAGCCAATGCATTCCCATTCATCATTTTCTACACCTCTAGCTTGTTAGCACTAGGCAGAGGGCAAGTTATTCACTCACAATCATCAAATCTAAATTGGGGCAATCTCGTATTTCTTGGCTTGGAAAAACCTACCTTTCATGACATTGACGAAGACCAGTCATTCTTCCTTTCATGCGTCGCATTCGTCCATAACCTTGAACCAAGTTAACTGACTCATTCATCTATGTTTGCATTACTATACATGTTTTCTTAACAATGCTTCAGAGAGATAATGTGATACTGAAAATCCACTTAGTTAACTTTGTGGACCTAAATTTCGGTCATCAGGGGGCATCATAATGGAAGAGAAAAAGAAGCGAGCTTGCAAGTACTTTTTCACATCGATTAATCTGTAAATAACAACCTTGAGATTGCCGAAGTTTGAATCAAATCTAATCTTTCCAAAGAATTATCAATATTCATCTCCGCCTCACGCATCCAAAGTCTCACATCTCATCATCACAAAAAATGTTTCTGCACTCAATCAGTCATTTCATATCATCACACCATGCACCATAGCATTTGCATTCAAACATTTCATTTGCATCATATTAACATTCATACTTCATGCATCCATCAGATAAATAAATAAAAAAGCAAGCAAAAAAAGCAAAAAGAAAAAAAACAAAAAGAGAAAGGAATCACCTATTTCATCCATCACCCCACCAAAAATCACCTGTTGCATGTGCATGTATTATTGGCGTTGTATGTCCATTACATGATGTATTGCTTCTGAATCGACTTCAAGTGTCGATACCCATATTTTGTTCCTCTAAGATCAAAGCTCTAAGCGTTGATCCCGTATCGCATCACAGATCACCAAGCTGATCCCAGACCCCGAGTGGTCCTTCAGAGCACTACGCTCCTTCAGTGCCCTAAGTGGCCCAGGTCGCAAATGTCGTAGTCGAGCCCGACGGACCTTCCAGACCCCGCGTGGTCCTTCAGACTAGTTGTGTCAGCCTAAGACACAGTGGACGTCCTTCATGGTCAACATATCAGTTCTAGACCTGATCTTGACCCATCATGGCTGCTCGAATATAAAGGCCCCTTCAGACCGTTTTACTAGTACCGTAGCTAGTTGCGCTCCTTCAGACCACTATGGTCCTTCAATTAAGGCTTAGGCAGCCTTCCAGACCCTGAGAGGTCCTTCAGAGCCTTATCGCTCATTCAGACCCTGAGTGGTCCTTCAGAGCCTTAGTGCTCCTTCAGGTCCTTGTTGACCCTTCATTCAACTCTCGGTTAATGCGCCAAGCATTAACCATTCCCTCTTATCTCTCAAACCTTCCACTTCCCCCTTAAACGGACAAAATTAGCGTCTATCTTATCTTTATTCCTATTTCTACTACGAAAGTTCTAGAGCTCAACACTTTCTAGTAAAATATTAATAAAGAGGGGCAGCTGTTATACCCCAATTTTGTCCGTCTTCTTTTTCTCGCTTTAGTCGTTTATTTTTAGTAAGTGCGTGTTTCAGAGTCGCATGATTACGAGAATTATTAGTGTAGAGTCTCAGTTACTAATTTCAATCACTCCGTTCAACTAAATCGAAACGCCGTTGTTTAAATTAGGCACGCACGCGAATGATCGATCTTTTCGCGCGTTCTTCAATTTAACGTCCGTATTCGAGTTTAGTCGTACGTAAGCAGGTCTACCTAAAGTCTTTTTCACAAAAAGTTGGTTTAAATTCAGATTTAATAATGCGATTCCGAGTTAATTTTTAGTTAACGCGCCCATTTCTTTTATTTTTGGTCTCGTTTTAGCGCAGTTTGTCGAATCCGGCCGTTCTCGTCTTTGTATTTGGCCGGACTCCTTTTTTCTTATTGTTATTTTTATTTTTGTTTATTTAATTTATTTAAGCACTTAATAGTTCAAAAATGTCAAAAGTTCTACTTATTTTAATTTACAATCTAAAAGTGTTTAAGAGTCAAATAAGTCCAAAAATGTCAAAAAAAATTGTATTTAGTTTAATTTTACAGTTTAAAAGCTGTAAAGAGTCCAAAAAGTCCAAAAATACAAAAAACATATATCCAAAAAAATCAAAAAAGACCAAATCCGAAAATACACAATAAATAACAAATTAGGGTTTCCAAGCAAAGATTCCAAGTGCATTGCTGAAATTCTTTATTGGGCTTGGATCAAGACACGAAAAATTATCCAAAACCCAGTCAAAAATAATAAATGCCCTAACCTAATTTTTAACTATAAATAAGCGATCAATCAAGATCCAAAGACACGTAAATCGTGGCGAGAAAAAGACTGCGAAAATCACCAAAAAAGGATTAGAGTTTCGCACGAAACCCTAATCCACTAAACACAGTTCTTTCAAAAATCGAGAGTTGAAGATTTGGGTAGCAGCAGCGATGTGATTCAAGGAGGGCACAATAGCGATTCTTTGTAGTTACAAACAACAACGTTTAGGAGTCTAACTGAAATTTGGAGAAAAGGTAGGTTTGTCAAACGTCTCTAACTCTAAAACCGATGTAACAATATGTGTCAATGGATCATTTTTTTGTTTTCTATAGCGCACTTTTATTATACATTTTCTTAAAATATCTCAACAAATATGTACATATGATTAAATGACTGTAAAAAATTCTATGACATCGGTGTATAATCTTTGAACTCTCATACATAAACAACCCCAAAATTCATTCACAAATGAATACTATTTTGATCAGACCAAGCAATGAAAAATATATCCTATCAATTGTCATGAGGATAACGTTACATGGTCAAGGATTCAAAATATATATATATATATATATATATATATATATATTCTTTTTATTTGGATCATGACACTCAGAAAGAATTCCTATATTGTGAACTATCTCAGAAGACACGTAAAAGACGAACTATACAACAATCCCCAAATCATAATACATTTTCTCAGACAAACAGTATTCACTAGTGCAAAATAAGGAAAAGAAATAGACATTTAAAGTCACGCGCTCAGATGCCTGCCTTGATATAAGGACGCGGTGGCAAACTTGTAATAAACTCGAAAACTTTTTTAGGCGCGCTAGTTTTTAAGTCAAGCGTAAAATATGCGTGACTTCAAAAGTGGACGCGGTGGCAAACTTGTAATAAACTCGAAAACTATTTTTGGCACGCTAGTTTTTAAGTCAAGCGTAAAATATGCGTGACTTCAAAAGTGGAAAAACCTAATAAAAACGTTCTCAGGTTATTAGACCTTAACCACCCTCGTTGTATTCTCCGCCGTAAGCGGCGCGTTTCTTTCTTTATGTTCTTCGTTCTCGCTCTCATTCTACACTCTCAAGTTCCAGAAATGAATGGTGCCACTGCCAGTAATTTTATTGAAGGTATTGTTTTCTCTTTTATTTTCTATGAATAATTATCAAATACTACTTCAGTGAGTTGATTCTCTCTTTTTCTTTTCTTTTTTGAATTGTTTTTTGGTTTGTGCACATGCTTAGAGAACGGACACGAAAGCGATTCGGATACGAATTCCGATGAGGCGCCGGAATACTACCAGCCGATATACGCAATCGACGACGGCGGAAGCTCAGACGGAGAGAACGACGTTGAGTCACATCAACTTCCGAACGGGTATATTGTGCACGCGCAGCAGAGAAGCGGGATCTCGTCGTTGGATCCGAACGAGCGGTGTAGAGAGAAGTAAGAGTAGCGATGAGGGGAAGATGAAGAGGAGTAGAGAAGAAGAGAGGAACCTGGAACGCATGATTCGGAGGCGTTGAGGGAAGATGAGAACAGGAGGAACGCGCCGCTACGCACGGCGGAGAATACAACGAGGTGATGGAGAATTTACTTTTTTTTATAATGTAAACACATTTAAAGTCAAGCGACAAAAAGTTTGACTTAAGAAGTCGCCTTAATAGAAGTCACGCCGCGCGCGTGACTTTAAAGCTCCCGACATACGAAGTCGCCTTAATAGAAGTCACGCCGACGCGTGACTTTAAAAAGCCAATTTGCGTGACTTTAAATCCCTTTTCTGCACTAGTGATTAATCTTGAATGACCTGCAGGAATCATTCTCCAGAGACTTGATGCACTAGTCACCAATATCATCATCATCTGTGCCAATTGACACCATACACGGCTCGTAGATACGACCATCACAAAATGGTTGCTAGACACTCACCTTTTAGTTTCCCAGGTCCTTCTTTTGCCAAATTAGCCATTTCCCATTGATGAACTCATTATCTAAATCTTATTCACAAGCAAGTTGACTTGTTCTCTCTGTACATTTCCTTTAAATCAACAATATCCGCACGAAGTTCCTCCAGACTCTTCATCATGTTCACCCATCAATTCCAAAAATAAACGAAACTCACCGTGCTCTCGCCGGCTGGGATTCCGTCGCCGCGCCACCATTACCACCCAAAACCGAGACTCGATCCTTTCTTCTCTCTCTACCTCGCCCTCTCACCGGAAACCGGCGACGTTTTCGCCTACACCAACGCCCTCACCGTGAAACAGGGCGGATTTTCCGCCGGATTTCTTCTCTCTCTTCTTTGTTTGAGTGCGCGCAAGAATTGGGAATGAAGAAGGAAGGATTTTTTTAGGTTTCCTAGTTTTAGTGGTTAAGGTCATATATGGGCCTTGTTATTTTTCTAATTTTTTTACTTATTCGAATACTAATCACACTCCCTTCGTTCATACGCTGCATTCTCACCCACTTAAGCCCAGTTCCACATCCTGGGCCCCCAGATGCGAACTGGGCTCTCCTTTTTACACCCCTTATTATTTATACAGACCCCTGCGACTAATAAAACCCTAATTTACAATTTTCACCCCCTGTTTCTCTTTTAATTCTTTTCTAACTCAAATATAAATATTTTTTTCTCTCGAGATTAAATAAACGGCTAAGTCGGTTGTACAACCGGGTTAGTCATTATTTTAGGGCCAATGAGCTGTACAGTTCAGTAACCCTGAAAACAAATATAAATGCTTTTTTCTCTTAAAATTAAATAAACGGCTAAGTCGGTTGTACAACCGGGTTAGTCATCATTTCAGGACCAATGAGCTATACAGTTCAGTAATCCTGCAAAAACTTAATAAAATATAAATAAATATATTTTTCCTAAAAATAGGGGATTGAGTCGGTTGTACAACCAAGGTTAGTGCGTTCTAGAACTAATGGGTCACATGCGATTCGGGAGTTCTAGAATACCTATTCTAAAACTGACCCACCTCACATCAAACCAATTTCTTTCAAAAAAACTCGAAAACCATTTTCAAAAAGTAGGGAACTATGTCGGTTGTACAATCGGGTTAGTCGGCGTCCTAGGAATCAGTGAGCTGTACAGTTCAATGAATCCTAGGACCCCTACACTAAAAAACACCAACCCACAAACCTTTTTCAGGAAGAACTACGTAGCTTTGATTCCTCCATTGCATCCGGAGGTACGTAGGAGCAAGACTCAACTCTTTTCAAGCACTAAAAATTAAAAATTTAATTAAGTCTTTTTCATTATAAATAATAAGGGTAAATATTAATAAAGCATAAATAATTAGACAAAGGATGTCGTGGGGTGCTAATACCTTCCCCACGCATAACGACTCCCGAACCCTAAACTAAGCCTTATCTTAAACCTAAAGGGATTTTCCGAATTTGCCCTTAAACTAGAATTTCGGTGGCGGCTTCCTAAGAACCTTTCGAAGAATCCTTTCTCGGATTTTTCGGTCGCTACAGTGGTGGCACCCTTAACTTGCAAGTGCTATAAACAACTTTCTGATTAGTGTATATATTCTATACCTCTATCGTGTAGACCTTATCTTTTGAGTTGATTAATTTTCAATGAGTTGAAACTATATTTTTAAGTTATTGATAAAGTAGTTCACACGAAGTTTCTTGCTTGTCTCCTGATGAAGTTGACAAATAGAATAGTCTTATGGAGTATTTTAAGTATTTGACTAATTGAATGAGTGAAGAAGGATAACAAAGCTTTGTATATTGGGGATGAAGAGATAAAAGTTTCAATTTTAAAGCGATCGATAATTAAACCGTGATGAATGAGCCTTTGCAAGTTGGAGTAGTAGGAAACTACTGCTCCATTTATTTTTTTAATTTTTTTTTAAAATTTGCGACGGATTTGCCACGGACTTGCGATGAAATTTGCCACGGATTTGCGACGGAAAATTTGCCACGGATTTGCGACGGAAAACTTTGCCACGGATTTGCGACGGAAACATTTGCCACGGAAATTCCGTGAGCGTTTTTGCCACCAATTTTTGTCCGTGGCAAATCCGTGGCAAATGTTGTTTTGCCACGGAAATTTGTACATTTGCCACGGAAATGTCCGTGGCAAATCATCGATTTTCTTGTAGTGTCAGTTTGATTCTCACAGTTGATAACCTCGGTGTTGGCCATTGCAAAATTTGCTTTCAAGCACGACGGGATACTACTCCTTCGAAAAAATTTAATTACTCGATTATATGATGAAATTTAGCCAACCCTGTGCATCGCACAGGTTATGGGGCTAGTTATATTAAATTTTGTGCTTCATTTTAAAATGTAAGTTTGCTAGCATTTTATGTAAAAGCCACCGACTAGACTCACGACTAACATTTTCAACATATGCCAGACCCAAGAAGTCTGACAAAGCCTAACTCGGCCCAACCTATTCCCACACTGTAAAGCATGTAGCTATTGGAAGTGCAATTAAATAGCTATTGCAAGAATTTTTTTTTTTTTTTTTTACAATTTTATTCTATTCTACGTGTCATGATAATCAGCATATTTGGAGTCTAACAAGCAGAAAATTAATTATTGCTTCAATTATGTAATTTTCTCTATGTAACCGTCATTTTCTTTAATTTTATTAATAAGATGAGGGGAGTGCTCTTTTTTCTTAATGATAATTTTTTCTTAAGAATGATTTGCTTTAGGAGGTTTTAGCAAGACTCCTCCTTTCTTTTTAAAAAAATCAAATGTAACTCATGAAATTTGTAAATTCTCATTTTTAATTTTTTCAAAATATTAAAAATATTGGAAAAACTGGTGCAAATGAATATTATAATTTTATATTTGAAAGTTTCATAAATGAGATAATTATGACCTAATAAAATATTGAGCATATCAGGTGAGAACTAGTACTTACCGTGGAAAATTAGAACTCTTAATTATAACCGTTACATTAAAATCAACTGTTCAGATTATGTCATTAATACAAGATATGGTGTGATCTTTATATTTTATTGGTAATAAAAATAGATCTTGTGCGATCTTTTTTTTGGGTATGTAGACGGAGTGGTCACTGTCACTAGAAACTCACGCACACAATTGTGATGTCCCAGCCGGGTTCGAACTCGGGACATGATACACTACAAGAAAATCTTGTTTTAGCCACCAGTAATTGCCACGGAGCTTATTCCGTCAGTAATTTGCCACGGATTTGCGACGGAATGTGTAAAAAGGAAGAGCACGAAATTTCCCTCTAGTGTTTGCCACGGGTTTGCCACGGACATGTGAAAGGACAGAAATTTGCCACGGAGATGCCGTGGCAAGTCCGTGGCAAACCATTTATCAAAATAAAAGGAGCCCGATCCCTATCCTAAAATCAGAAAATGAGCCCGATCCCCTAGCTCTCTCCTCCTCACCCTCTCGCTCTCTCCCCCTCACCTCCTCACCCTCTCGCTCTCTCCTCCTCACCTCCTCACCCTCTCGCTCTCTCACTCTCT
This sequence comes from Oxytropis ochrocephala, assembly GCA_020916435.1. Lineage (NCBI taxonomy): Eukaryota > Viridiplantae > Streptophyta > Magnoliopsida > Fabales > Fabaceae > Oxytropis > Oxytropis ochrocephala. The sequence goes on along the minus strand of CM037090.1, from coordinate 59,295,193 downwards.
CGTTGTTCTCTCCCAAATAGAACACGCTCTCTCAGTCTCTCAATCTCTCGACGCCGGAAAGTCTCTCAGTCTCTCAGTCTCTCGTTGTTGCCAAACAAATCTCTCACGCTCTCGCCATTGCCAACAACGAACATGGTTTGTATTCTCCTCTTCTCTTTCTCGATTTGTAGTTGGTGAAACCCTAAAAAGTTGAGAAGATGGTATTTGATTGGAAACCCTAAACTCTGTTGTTTTTGATTAACAGATGCTATGGAGATACTTTGGAGATGGTATTTGATTTGAAACCCTAAACTCATCTTCTCTGCGCTCAAACCCTTGTATGTATTCCTCTTTTTCTTAAATAAAAGTGCGGATGGCATGTTTAAGGGAGCAGAGCTTGGGCGTGGCGTTCATCGAAAGATAGGTTAAGTCGTGAATCAATCATATTCATATTTATTACCGTGGCAAGAGTCACCGGATATTAGTGTTTGGTTCGAGAAATATTTTAGGTTGATTGTTATGCAAATTTATTGGAGAAATCTCCAATAAAATTGATATCTATTATTTTTATGGTAGCATTATATTTTTCATTGCCCACTTCATGATTAAGTCTTGAACCCTTGCACACTTGGAAGTATGCCATTAAAACTTATTTGACATCCGATATGGAGGAAAACTACTTTTTACAAAAGTGAGAAACAGAAGAAGAAAGAGAGTTGGGAATGAGTTTAACCGCTATAAAGATTCTGTCTCCCAAAAGTAAAAATGATATATGGTCATGAGATTACTGATGTTATATTGTTGTTTTTCAAATTGTAATGTATTGTTATACAACTTCTGTTCTACTTTGGTGATAAGGTGGAATTGCCATGCTGATTCTGTGTCCAAATTAATCATATAATGATGTTTCCTACTAACTTTTTGTCGTGCTGTGTGTGTCATTCTAGCAACATAACTGACTTTTATAAAATATGCAGCATTGGGAATTTCTTTTTTGCAGGAGCACGAATATTTTTTCAGTCTTTGGATGCGGCAATATTTTTGTTTTTGAGGGTTTCAGATATTCCCCCTGAAAGCTTGGTTCTCCTTGTGATCTCAACCAATGACAGACTTACATTAGGGTGTGAACTATGGGTACGTTATACATCTATTGAACTGTGAAAATACTGATGGGTTCATAGAGGTTAAATGCTACCGTTTAGGTTATACATCTATTTAACCGTGAAAATACCTGATGGGTTCATAGAGGTTAAATGCTACCGTTTAGGGATAAATTATTTGTTTCCTGATAAATGAACTTGATATAGAAAATCGTAAAGATGACTGGCCTTTTATTTTAATAATTGTCACATTATTCTTCAATATCTGTACAGGATGGAACTGTTATACGGGGACAAAATGAAATTTCTCATCCTACCAGTGGAACAATGGAACCCATTAAGAAGGTATGTCACCGCATATGTCATGAAATTATACCTACCCATGCTATAATTTGTTTAAATTTCCATCTAAATGAAAAGCAATTGCACGTGCTTCCATATACTTTTGAGACTTATTGGAAGAAACCGAGCACTAGTTTTTAGGTCAGTATATTGATATGCAGTGTATGCTGATGTTGCATGGATGTTGGGCTGTCATTTGGAAATATTAATAGTGGCGTGCGTGGTAATTGTGTTTGAAACAAACAAGATAATTAGTTTATTCCAATGTTTGCCCTTTTCTTTTACGAATTTTGGTAAGGGGATTTCACCTTTCAATTTGATGATTGATAATGATTTTAAATTGAAACATTCAAATTGTTTTTTCATTCACACTCAATAACTACATAATAGTGATTGGTGTGTCTTCTACTGAAAGTCAACATCAATAATATGTTGATTTCCTTGATTGAGATTTTATACTGTGCTGCTAGTTCCTGGCACTTATATATATTGAACTTCTATTGAAATTCTATAATTTCATGGTAGGAAAGCTTGTCGGCTCCAGCACTTCCTTCAAAAATAAAACGGGTGTTCTACATGTCAAGTGAGGGGAAAAATTTGCTTCACGAGGTAAATGCTGTGTCTGGTTGGACCTTCTTGTTTCACATATTTTGAAGGACCTTTTGCCATGTATGACTCTCACACTGTGTTTCTCTTTCTCATTGCTAACAACAATTGGCAGAAGAGGTAAATGGGTTATATGAAAGATAAAGCTAGAGAGGGCATTTATTCAAGTTATTTTATTGAAACAGACAGCATGACCCTTCTACCTCTATCTTACATTTATTATCATTTATCTGTGTATATCTTTCTCATTTTGCTGTAAAAAATTCTGAAATTTTGGATTACAACTTGGTCACATAATAGGAAGTCCATAGTTGATTCATTTCCTCAGTCCACTCAATTACTCATCAGTGCATAGCATTTCATCGCGTCTTGTTTATGCAGTCAAACTCCCCTTTTTCATTAATTTTTAATTCTGTATCTGTACTGTAACAGCGCTCCCTTTTTACTGTACTTCAAAGTTTGAACTTTGAACTTGAACTAAGGGAAACACATTTACCAAGAGGGTGGTTAAATGTGATTAATTCCGCAAGATAGTATTCAACATGTTGTATTTTTGAAATTCATGTGGGTGGGTGCTATTTTACTTGTTTTGCCATGTTATGAAAATATAATTAATACCGCACAACTTTTAAACTCGCTCATCTTACTACATGAAATCTAAATCAACAATGCTATTTTGACAAAAAAAAATTTGACAAATCGACAAATCACCAATCTACAACACCAATTAACCAAGTTTTTTAGACAATTAGCCAAGCGATCAATTAACCAAGTTTTTAATCGCGTAAAAAGCGTGAAAAAACAGGTTGGCTAATCGTCTAAAAAACTTGGTTAATTGGTGTTGTAAGTTGGTGATTTGTCGATTTGTCAATTTTTTTTTTGTCAAAATAGCATTTTTGAATCTAAATTGGATCTGGCCATTGTGCTTCTAATCATGAGGTTCCGATAACCGAAACTTCTTCAATTCTTTGAATAGGTCTTTCCCTCAGCTAATGCGGCTGTATTAGAACAGTTAAATAACGTGGACTGCATTGTGTATGGCATGGGATCCCTTTTTACTTCAGTCTGCCCCTCATTGGTAAGATTCTCACAATTACAGGAATTGATTTTTGGCGATCACATATGGCAGTGTTGGCCTTTGCAAATGACAACATTGATAATTATATATATTTGAAAACCTTCCTAATTAAATATATGAGCAATTGGGGTTTGTATACCTGGCTTTCTCTTCCTTGGATATTGTGAATGTATTGAGATTGTGTCTAAAAAACATGAATGTTTAACTCTCCCAGTATTTTTTCGAGGCAATTTTTACTGGATTGTTTTGTTACTTTGTTGGAAAACATCTGGCTTTCATTCTTTATGGCAATTTTGTTTTCCCATTACATTTTTACTGACATGCAAATTATTATAGGTATTACTGGGAATTGGAGAGATTATTTCTTCTAGGTCCTGCCTCAAGGTATTCCATGTCATGTTACCATTCATAATTTCTTTAGATAAAAACTATGATGGCCTTGTACCCTGTGATATTTGAGTAATTTGAGCACTTCTATGCATGAGCTCAATTTTCATGTTAGTTTGGTTGCGTAATGTTAAATCAGATATGGCTATCCAATACATTCCTAATTAGTTTGGTTTCGAAAAAATACTGGGAGACTAATGGCTAACATGTATTGGATTAGCCATGAATGTTTAACTCTCCCAGTATTTTTTCAAATTAGGAAGGTATTCCAGTATTTTCTAAAAAACATGAATGTTAGTTTGGTTGCGTAATGTTAAATCAGATATGGCTATCTTTAATATTCAAAGAATCTACTTTTTAAGCTCAATTTTCAGTAATTTGTTTTTTAAAAAATGATAGGTACTTATGTTAAACGGCACACATGACCGGGAGACTAATGGGTTTTCAGCTTCTTGTTTTGTAACTGCTATTACGGATGCTCTGAATCGAACTTATGGAGGACCTAGCAACCGCTTGCAGAATCTTGTGAGTGAGAATGCATTCCCCCTATTGAAACTACTTGGTGCCAAACAGAAGACTATATTAATTCTGGTTCAAAGTAAAGTATTTGATTCAGATGGCTCTCTTTAGAGAGCCACTATTATAGTTTGGGTGCACACTTTTTATTAATATTATTAATTATTAATATTGTTGTTGCTGTTGCTGCTGCACACTTTTTACTAATATTAATATTGCTCATGCTGCTGTCGTCTTCGTCGCTTTGTTTCTATTACTCCAATTTCATAAGATTTATCATTTGTCCCTTGTCTCCATTTCTTTACACATGTTTGGCATGATATGCCAGACAATCCTAAGAAAATGACTACTCTATCTGTTTCATTGATGTTTTCTTAATAGTTTTCTTCCTTGATATTCTGTGCTTGAGATACAATTATAACAGAAAATGGAAATCAGAAAGCACAGTACACTGAATAATTTCCTGAAGTATTTTATATGCTGTTTATATTTGATGCAGCCAAGTCAATATATCAATACCCTTTTGGTGCCCCGAAAGGGTGAAATTTCTGTTGATGTTGATTGTTTGGCTGCCAAAGGAATATATGATGTGGTATGTCTCCCAAATCTACTCATTATGCAAAATAGAGTGGACAGAATCTCTGCTATGTAGCATGATAAATATAATCCAAGACGTTTTTTCTCTAAGGTTTCATGTAGACAACTTCATGGATAGAGCTGGGGTTGTCTAAAGCATTGAGTTTTTTTATTACTATTAATGCAAAAACTTTTTTAAGCCGTGACTCGATCTCATTTATTTTACTTTCTCTGTGATCATCCTACTGTTCTTATTTTTGCAAATAATCGTTGACTCCGTACTTGATCCTAAAGTGGGTATAATATATGAGCCGAAGTCACTGATAAGAGCTCTTGCTCACATAATTGACAGATTCATGAAGTCGCAAGTCAATGGTGTAATTCAAGATGATAATGAGCTGCTAATCTAATTATTACCTAAATATTGACCGTTGCATCATACTTTTGCGGTTTGTTCTTCACAATATACATGGTATCCTCATTCTTTATCAGGAGCAACTTTGCCCACTCCTGCAGACCAATTTTTATACCAACAATAAATTAGTAATTCTAGGTGGGAATTGGTCAATTTATTCTCTCCCATCAAAAGATAGAGACGGTTGTATCTATCAGAAGTTCTCTTATTTTTGTAAAAAATAGTTGAAATTGCTGGGAGGATCTAGTTGATGACAAACAAGGGTATTATGAAGAATATTGAGAACAAAGCAATATATAGTTTTTGTTATGTATATATATTTCTTGTGTTTGTATTATCTACTAGTGGGTTTTGTGTAAATAATCTCTAGCTATTTTTGTGCATTATTATCATGTATAGAGCTTTGGTTTTTCTCAGGGTTATCTTTTTTTTTTTTTTTGTAAATAACCCAATTTGTGAAGAAGTTGGAGTAGTAGGAAACTACTGCTCCATTTTTTTTTTATTTTTTTAAAAAAATTTGCGACGGGTTTGCCACGGATTTGCGATGAAATTTGCCACGGCTTTGCGACGGAAAAATTTGCCACGGATTTGCGACAGAAAAATTTGCCACGGGAGCGTTTTTGCCACCAATTTTTGTCCGTGGCAAATGTTGTTTTGCCACGGAAATTTGTGCATTTGCAACGGAAATGTCCGTGGCAAATCAGCGATTTTCTTGTAGTGAGATTCAGCCTAACAATTTTGGTAGTTACTGGTTGAGTTTGGACTTACGGATAGATCTTTGTGATCTTTAATTAATTAAGAAATAATCATACGAGATATTGTAATTAATGACGTAATCTGAATCGTTGATTTTAATTTAATGGTTATAATTAAGAGTTATCATTTTTCACGATAATTTCTCACCTGGCACACTCCGTGTGTGTGTGTGTGTGTGTGTATATATATATATATATATATATATATCTTAAAGCTAAATTGAAAGTAATGGAAACTTTAGGCGCCAAACTGCCTTTTTATTAACTAATTTTTACTTCTTTTTAGTCCGAAAAAATGAAATTATTGTAAGTATGGCACATCATATTATACAAGAGGTATCTTGGTAACATTACAACCTATGAAATACTGTTTTGTGAGGAAAAAATTAATTTCTACGTAAATTGTGATGCTATACAATGTATTTTGGGGTACTATACGGTTCGAAAAAAATTTATCTGTTAAAATATGAGAAGTCCGTTCTTCATAAATTGTTTTCATGAAGAAAAACAATTTCGTAAGGGTTCGGAAAAAATTGACAGTTCAAATACGCGAAGTTCGTTCCTCAATAGCCGGTTTGGTGGAAAAAATAATAATTTTGTGACAAAATACATAAAACGCGATGCAAAACAGTGTGTTTTGGAGTACTTAAGTGTAACATCCCAATTTTTTTTGACTAGAAATAGTCCGTCTTTGATGTCATACAACCGTTGTCTACCATTTTAGAGTTGCTTATATCATTATTCTTATACTCGCGTAAGATAAGTTAAATAATATACCATTAATAATATTTTGTTTTTGATATATATATATATATATATATATATATATATATATATATATATATTTACATTATTTATTTTATAGATAAATGATATTATGTTTATATGATTACTTAAGTAATAATAAAAATGTGTAGAGAAAGGGAATATATATGCGCGCGCACACACATAAGGACAATATTGTCACTCATTTTGTGGAATTTGGGAAGGTAGTGAAGGGAAAGAGACAAAGAGGCGTTAAACACCTCATATGGATGGCGGCCATTTGGAAATTATGGATGACTCGAAATAAGGTAACCTTCAGAGGGGAGGTGGATTCCGTTTCGGTTATACTAGCGGGAATTAAAGATACAACATGGAGCTGGTTTAAGGCAAGGCGAGGGAGGAATTGCACGATGACTTGGTCGGATTGGTACAATTGCCCGTTGGGCTGTTTTTCTATGTTGTAATCCAATCATGCACTGCTTCTAATAATTATATATTGTAGACGGGGAGAAGTAGTGAGTTAGGTTTTGTTTCATTCCCACTGTTGCACGGTTCCTTGTGTGAGGTACTCTTTTCCCCCGAGTCTTTTTTCTAATGGGTTTTGGCTCAGGGTGGTTTTGAGGAGACCCTCCCCCTTTCCAATGTAAGGGTTGGGCACACCTTGTGCTCCTTTCAATGAATCATTGCTTATATATATATATATATATATATATATATATATATATATATATATATATATATATATATATAGGCTTAAATATATAATAAGTCCTCATAAATTGCGAGGAATCCACTTAAGCCCCTGCAATTTTTTTTAATTAAAAAAGCCCTTGTAAAATATTGACGTTTTTAAAGAAGCTCTGACTGTTAGTTTTACATAATAGAGTTAACTTGGGTCTATATGGATGATACGTAGCGGATTGAAACGTGGCATTATTGACGGTTTTAAATAAGTCATTGCTGAGTCATGACTTCTTCTTTAAAACAACACGACCATTGAAACAGATATTCTCTCTAAAACAACACACCCTCTGAAACAAAGATCTTCTCTGTTCTTCTTCTTTGTTCCCATTCATGAAATTATGTGATATTCTTCCACAGATCTTTCAGTTCATTAAACACGTTTCATCCATATTGGCACGTACGAGTAAATTCACAAGAGAAATAAAAAATCTGATGAGTGAATGCATAAGCCAGTGCTCTTTCTCTTCTCATTGCAGCTTCATACTTGCTCGGCAACTTGGCTTCAATTTGTTCTTTTGATTGCAGGCTAGCATCCCATTCCTCCTCAATCTATCATGACAATTTGGAATAAGTTAAAAGCATTCCAAACAAGAACAAATAAACATTGGCTCAATGTCAAGCGATTAGCATTTCAAAAAAATTAAGGAAATGAAACTCAGACCCGCATGCTCTCAAGCTCGCTTGCATGCTTCTGTAAGATCTGTTTCTGCAAGGCCTGATTCTCCTCTAACATTCTCATCCTCCTAGAACGAATCTGAGACTGCACGCGAGCTAATGTCTGCATTGATTGCTGCCACTTCATCCTTCGATTTACCAGCAAATCGAGCATTTATGGTAGCTTTGCCAGCTGTTGTGTGAACAACAGAAGGAACATGTTCCTTAAAATCCATGGAAGTTGAAACTTCAGCAACATGATGGTGATTGTTTTGACTTTCAATATCAGTTAATTTAATCTGTTCTGGTGGAGGCACAGGTGGTGCATTATCAGTTCCTGAGTTGGATTCTGAAGCTTGCAATTTTTATCCTAAGTTGATTTTTACTACTCACCTTTGAGTGAGGACTGAGTGCTTTCTTCACTGTAAGAAGAACGAAGAAGAAGAACAGAGAAGATCTTTGTTTCAGAAGGTGTGTTGTTTTAGAGAGAAGATCTGTTTCAATGGTTGTGTTGTTTTAAAGAAGACATGACTCAACAAGGGCTTATTTAAAAACGTCAATATTGCCACGTTTAAATCCACCATGTCATCCACGTCAGCTCTAAGTTAACTCTGTTATGTAAAACTAACAGCAAGAGCTTCTTTAAAAATGTCAATATTTTACAAGGGCTTAAGTGGATTCCTCGCAATTTTGCAGAGACTTATCATATATTTAAGCCATATATATATATATACTATTTAAGACATATGATACCACAACAACAATTTTAGTTATTCAACATATAATTAAACAATTGAATTACCTTAGAGGGAATCAAGGTGTGAGGCGCAGCAATTGATGTGAAGGAGTGGAGGAACTATTTGCAAAAGCTTAGTGGAAGCTTGGAGGATAGAAACACTAGAAAAAGTGGAAGACTAGAAGAAGTGGAAGAGAAGTAGTGGAAGAGGAATTTTATTGCATTTCTAAGTTGTGTGTTACAACGAAGGCAAGTATGCCTTTTATAGAAAAACTAAGGCTTACTATTTAAGCCAGTTAAAGACTACTATTACATTCGGTAGCCTGTAAACTAAAAAGACAAAATATCATTATTAATGCCGGGTACACTTTGGGCCCCATCGACACATTGATAATGACTAAAGTTGAAAAAACAAAAATAAAAGTAGTAGAAAATATTCCCTTTGTCGACCATATCTTGAATTTTTGGTCCTATCCTTCTGAATCTTTTGATTCCTTTGAATTTTCAAATTATGTCAGCAATTATTGTTGTCCCTTTCCCTTGTTGATTTGGTGAGTCATCCCTTCTATCATTGCATCCCAAAAATCTTCTGGTATAGGTTCAGCTTCTTCTTCTGCCTGAGATTCTCCGGCTAGACAATTGTAGGTGTTGGAATCCATTGATCCTTGAGAACTACTGCTTTTCATAGACACATCATCACTTTTAACTTTAAAAGTTTTAAAAAATTGTTTTTTCATATGATCTAGAGTTCTGATCATGATCTGTTCTTCCGTTTCATTTGGGAAAATTTTCTGAAAGTAATTCTTTAGATTATCTAAAGACATTTCTTGAAATCCTAATTCTTTGGTCCGGATTGGTCCTCGGCTATGGTTGTGTTTCAATTTTTCTTCCATATGTTGAAGATCCTCTTTAGGCATCTTAGTCCACCATTTGTAGAAGAAATTTCTTCTAAGTATAGGGATATTGAATTTATCCTTAGCAATGGTAATTGTCCATCTCCAAATCCATGAGATTTGGAATTTAATACAATATAAACAAGGTCCTTGCCCTGTAATCATCCTTGAAGCATTCTTCAGAATTAATGGGTTACTAGCGCCGTGACCCGTGCGATGCACGGGACCAAAACTTTAGTGTTCACAGAAATGTTATAAGAGGAACATTACATTAATCATTGAAAAGGATGTAATCGAATTAAATAATATGTTCTCCTAGTTATTTCCTTATTATTAAATGTTTGACCCTTGTAAGTGAGAAATTTGTTTAGATTCGGTGCCATCAACTTTTGAGAACACATCAAAAGAACTTTTAATAGGCAATTCAATGACACAAAATTTTAACAACTTTAGCGCATATTGTATTTCTAAAATTTGTTGGTAAAATTGAAAATTATCACATAAATTAAAGGAAATTAGAAACCATGACAAAATTTTCTTTACCAACTTCATCATTAGGGTATTCAGCTTGTAATATATTAAGAGTTTGGTTTATAAGGGATTGGTACCAATTTTATTCAATTTCACATTATCTGAAAAACTAATATATTCCTACATATGTTGTTTAGAAACAAACTCCGGAGCTATTACAAACATAAGGACGATAAATTACATAGTTAACACTGCATTAAGTCTCAAGTCTTGAGATGATCTATTTTCTCCTCCAATCCTTTTCAAATCTATTTGCTAACATCATCCATTAATTAAAAGACATACCACACCATCATTAAGAGTTGCCAAAAAGTTCATAACAAAAAGGCAACTGACTGCTTTGCTTCCTCCCTTTTTCATTTTGGTCGAAGAACAATGATGATTGTAAACATTGTAGAATTAGAGAATGAAGAAAGAGTTGAGAAAGACCAAAAAGACAATGGTTAAACACATATAAACCATAAAGAGGTCAGAGAAGAGTTCACAGTCAAGAAACATAAAAATTGAAGTAAGGTTGAATTGTTTGACCAAAAGGTTGATGCTATCAATCAATCAAAGAAAAGGTGTTCACATTTCAAATTCCTTCCATTTAGCAGTCAAATAACATTAACATTTGGCATCTTGTCCATCTAAGCTTACATCGCCACGTTCCACGTTGCTTATACTCCATGAAAAACAATTTTTTCTTGTTTGGGAATGCATATGAACAAAAGTGAGCTTTCAATGGCTGGGAAAAAAAGCAAACAAACTTTTAGATGTTTTGAATCCACTGAGTTTCCTAATTGTAAGATTGAAAATGTATAGACATCAAAAGAAGCAAATACATAATTCATGTATAAGAAATACATTCAAATTCATAATCCATAGATAATAGTAAGTAGAAATGTGAAGAGTCTCCAATTAAGAAGAAACCTGCATCCAAGCTGAACATAGATACAAATTAAAATCTTGAAAGGGAAAATTGTAGAAGAAAAAGCAGATCCAAGAGAAAAAGAACATGCTTCACGATTCACGATCTTCTTTGTTCTCGCTCTTTTGTCTTAACCCTTCAAATCCCTAATTCCATGAAAACATGCTTCTTAAGATGGGGATAAAATTGCTCATAAAAAAAATTAGTCTATGAAAATATCTAACATGGGAAAATAAAATGAAACATATGCTATAGAAGCCATGAAAACAAAAAGATGATTTAGGAACATCTTATGTGATTCCACATTCAAGAGAAGTTATATACTTCTCATGCCACATTTTATATCATACAATACTCAATTTAATATAATCTATGATGATTTACATTAAGAATCAAAGAGTCAGAACATGTTGCTCTGGCATCATTATACAAATGCAAAGTTGAAAATTGCAAACGGAAGTTCTGATTATCAAGGGCCGGGTGATATAATGACTTGAATTTGTAGATGGTTAATGGGAGAAATAGAAGAGAAGTTGCAAAATTATCAATCAATGATTTTAAACAAAACTGGTTAATGCAAACTATTGATATGGTCTTTAGGGCCAAAACAGTCGTAGATAACCACCTATTAACAGATTAATCACAATTTAAAGCAGTAAGATACATAACATTTGTCATGTTCAGTATTTCAGATGACTCATAACGTTTAAATGTTCACCAAGTTGATACGAACCTCAACTCTTTTATATGCATTTGTTGGCTCAGAAAGTGTTTTCCGTGGCTTTGATTGCTCTCTAGGAGCATAATTTAAGCCTAACTTCTCTCGCTGCTCCAAGTGCCTTGCTTCTTACTGGATCATCTGCATCAAGAAGCACATAATGCATATGACTATTATATATCTCCAGATAATGAAAATTGAAAAGTTGAGCACATTAGAGAGAAAGTTCTAACCTCCAAATATTACAGGGCATGTTATTGTACCAGTCTTTTTTGGTTTCCATTATAATCTATGATGATTTACATTAAGAATCAAAGAGTCAGAACATCAATGACAACAAAACAGATTCATGTATTATACTGATAATGATACTTAATTAAGGTAAAATGCAAATTGGTGCAAAGAAACTAATTAAGTTTACTGCCAAAAAAGATTTGCCCAGGAAATCACTCCTCACACAAACCTCTTTATATATCATGGAAGTATACATCTGCTTATATTAATTACATTGGTACAATGGATATGTAACATGTTCTTAAGGCACACATGGAAGATAGGGAATGAAAGGCACGATGGTGGAGACCAAGATCAATGATAACTGAGTAGGCATGAATTCTATCAACTGATGGGATAGAATTACAAAATTGCAGAAATGGAAAACACGTTCAATATCAACTGAGTTTCCTATTCGATCTCTCATATTTCAAGCTGAGATTGATATCGCAATGAACCATATTCTTTATAAGAAATCATAAACATACCCACCTACAATGAAATCTTCCTCACATACTTGAAGTGACACTATAGTACTATCATCATATTATTGTTGGGAGTTATGGGCCAGTTAAGCAGATCTTTTACTAAAGGGCTTAATCCAAAGTTCAAAAGAGTCCAAGTTTCCAAAGCCAACAAATATGAGGTGATGAGATTTATACTTAATAAAATATTCAGAGTTTTATAAGCAACAGAAAAAGATTTAGAACAGAAAATTTCAACCCACAACCATTTAGCTTATATAGTTTGATAAGTCAAAGAAAACCAAATAGGATTTACAATGAGAAAACTTTAACCCACACTCTTTAGCTTCAATCGCAGAACCTAAAAATACAAAAGGAAGCATCTCACAAAAGCTATATTACAAACATGTCACATAGCCAACTTTGTATTAGTCTATTAGATATACACAGTAAAATTTCCGATAACTATTTTAGGAACTTCCACTCATTATATTATTTTGGGGGTAAGGGATGAGAAGTTTTTACTGTCATACTTTTGATATCAGAATTTTCTTGATGTATAGACATCTCCATCCTCAAACTATGTAACCAAACAAAGGAATAGCATTACAATCTAAGAACATCCATGTCTTTTTCAACTGCTTCTCTGCGTGGAGGTACAAAAACACTTTTCATATATTTTATTTTCAACTAAACATGAAGAAACACAAACAATTGACAAATGCAATGACAAAGGCATAATACAACTCAAAATGAAAAACATAAACCATAGAAAATAGGATTGAATTGCCTATTAAATTAATTTGAAAAAAAGATGTAGATATAGAGAAACTCTACTCTGAGATTCTAAACTCACAAGATCAAGATTAAGAGGAATGAAAGCATCCAATAGAGAGAAGAACTCAAAAACTGCATTATGTACACTATCAATTCTAAACGTATTTTATGATTCTTATTTAAATGCACAACTTTTTTGCAGTTATACCTAAATAACTTAATCTTAATCATTTCTATTTTAAATATATTGAATGATTTGAAAATCTCCTGCAAGTTTATTGCATTCACATCTCTTGAGATAAATTTGTTGAAGTAATGATTATGGAGAGTTCTCTTGAAATTCTGGTGAATTCTAAGTTGTAACTTATATTGTTCTACCAAGGTTAAACCAACAATAAAGTAATTGATAAAGCCCCTTATTGGCTAATTTATGTACACCAGAAAACACAACTCTAAAAAGTCCATTTCCACATCTAGACCACCAAATTGGAGAAACATTTATAATTCATAATTGAAAATAAAAGTCATAGCAAGTGTTATGCCAAATAGCAAGTGTTAAAATGGACAGATCTAAATAGAAAGAGATTCAATACTACTACAAATCGTGAGTGGTTAGTGCTAATACAAATAGCAAGTATTAAAAATGGGCAGATTTAGAGAGAAATAGATTCAACGAATTCTATACAAATAGCTGTCATGTGTTGAATTCTTTATTGAAGCTTCAAGGTAAAAAAAGTTTTTGGAATGTACTTTCTTAATCACAAAATTGATAGCTTACATAGAAGATCCAATGTCATATCATTTTTTGCAACACATGACAACAACAAACCCGACAAAAAAATCATTTTATGCTTGTGTGTGTAAATCAATTAAATTTCTCAAAACAATGGATAGTTCTTAGGCATGTTTCTATATATATAATTATGCAAAAGCTGCAAAAAAAAATTAATGAGAAACCAGAAGAAGAGTTGTGGATATAGTTACAGGAATTCTAACCGGAACTTGAGCATGTGGCGGAGGAAATTGGTGGTGAGTGTACAAAGTTGGTGACGAAAGAGTGAAGAGGAAGGAAAAGAACTTTCAGATCCCAGATTCCCAATTCTCAAATCACTTAAACCCTACAAATTGAATTCAAGAAAAAGGAAATTAAAAACGAAATCAAAGAGGAAAGGAAAAAAATTGAAGAAGGTGGAAAACGAAAATTAAATGAGGAAGTAAAAGGAAAACGAAATCCAACCTTGTACTTTGAAGAACAACAACTTCCGTCAGAGAAGAAGAGTAGGCAGTGGCCCCAGAACACGAGAGAATGGGCGGAGCACTGAGAAGGAAGGGCAGAGTATGAGATTGGGAAGAGAGAATAGAGTCTGAGAGAAGAGAAGAGAGAACGGGTGTGGTTGAAGCCAAGAAAGAGAATGGGGGAAGCTTGGGTGTGGAAGAAAGAAAAGATGTGAGACCTGCAATAAGATTTTGCGTGTCTGACTAAAATTCAGAGAGAGCCTGCAATAAGATCTTACATGACGTCTGTAACACCCTCTTTCTCTTAATAATTTAATTTATAAAATCAGAGTTCGAAAATCGTTTTTCCTTTTTAAAGACACATCCTCAAGGGAATGCTACGTTCATCAAACATCACTTTCACTTAGCCAATAATACTTTTCACAAATAAATATAATTGTGTGATACATAGCACGACTTAAATGGGGCGAACCCTCAAATTCTAATACATCATTCTATTACAGTTCAACACTTATCTTAAACAACTAATAGACTACCCGGCTCCCCAGTTCGACGTCACAGAGCAAGACGCCACAACTAGACTGAGGAAAGAAAGGACCTTCACTCAGGATCACCTGCACGTTGCCGACATAAGAAGCAACATAGAAAGCAGTAGGGTGAGTCTCTTTTCATAAATAATAAAATGTATGATAAGCATTATGCTAAGCAAAACACATATAAACACCTCGGCACAACACACAAATAACACAATTATTTAGTGCATGAGTTATATGCATGATGCGGACCAAAACACCAAGGGCATATGCATGATGGATCCATTAAGACCAAGTCTTCGCTTACACCTTAGGACCGAAGTCCTCTGCTTTCACCATAGGACTGAAGTCCTCTGCTTTCACCATTATGTTTATGATTTATGCGACACCATGAACAATGCATAACACACAACATATACATCATTCAATTAAATCATAACACAATCTCAAGAACTCACCAATTAGACCGCATTTCTACATTTCATAAATAGGACCTAAGTCCTCTGCTCACCTCTAGGACCAAGTCCTCTGCATTCACCCTTTTCATTTATTTTAATGCCCATCGGGGACTTCATCATTTATTACTCCTCTACTCGTGAACCCTAAGGCTAACATCACTCGGACATCATCATCGCACTAAGGCCGACATCTCTACATCGCCCAATAGCTCTATAGCTAGCGCCCAACTCATCTGGACATCTCCACACCTCATTCCCTAGTTTCTACAAACTAGCGCCCAACCCATTGGACACTTTGCCACCAAAAGTAGTGGACTACATAATACTACGAGAACCACAACGTCACCTAGGACTAAAACGTCACCTAGGGACCAAACTCGACTACACCATTCAGCCACTTAACGTTCTCGGCACTAGACAACACTCACGATTGCACTGGCAAAGATCCTATGCTACTGGTCAGGTCAACCGGCACCTCGGCACTCTCATCACGCACCTCGGCACTCTCACCAAGCACCTCGACACTCTCGCATCACCTCGGCTACACACACGGGACTGGCGGCGCAGAGGGCACGCCACATTTGGCACCCCACACCGAGACCCTGCGGCACAAGGGCATGCCACACTTGGTGCCCCTCACTGTGACCCACACCAAAACACAATGCGCTACACACCAAGCACTACGCACACGCCTCATCAAGCACAACACGCACACCATACCGAGCATACACTCACTCCACTTGACCTCAACTCGGTATCCTCTCACTTCACGCCAACACACTCTCGCTTCACTTCGCACACACATACATACCTACATCTCAACTCACTTATAGTTCAACATCCTTAATACCTCTTCACCTCGACAGTACATACCTTGATCATAATACACCTCACTTAAATAGCTACCCTTAGGCATACTTAATCTACACCTTGATACTTCCCTTAGACAGCTACACCTCATCATCATCCTCCTCGGCTTCTACCTCGGTTGCCACTTATAGATACACTTAGGGACATCACCTCTTCACTATTCATCTCTACAACTACCTCGTTTCTCCTCGACTATACTCTCAGAAACTCGGCACCACTCGGTGCCTCAAGACCCACCGCACTACCTCGGCACACACACCCATCTTCCATCACACCTACACTTCAACACATACACCTCGGTATATACACCCTATACCTCGGCAATACTAGCTTAGACGTCCATGCACTACACTTCATCAACTACACATAGGCTTATTCACACCTCACTTCATCATCTACACTTAGTCACTTCACACCTAACCACACCACTTCACCTTGGCTACTACACTTAGGCACTTCACACCTAAGCACACCACTTCACCTTGGCTACTACACTTAGGCACACTACACCTAAGCACTCACTTCACCTCGGCCATTACACTTAGGCACACTACACCTAAGCGCTCACTTCACCTCGGCCATTACACTTAGGCACACTACACCTAAGCACTCACTTCACCTCGGCCTATTACACTTAGGCACACTACACCTAAGCACTCACTTCACCTCAGACATTACACTTAGGCACACTACACCTAAGCACTCATGGATCATGGGCCTAACTCTCATGGGCCTCTAAGCACACTCCCTCCATTACTTGCACTACTCCCTCTTTTAATTAAATTACCACTCCCTTTTTACTAACCACCACTCCTCATTTAAATCAAATAACTCCTAAATACCATAAACTCCAATTAATCCATTGACTTAACCAAATGTTGTAAGCCTTAAAGAACCCAACTAATAAATAATTGAATTATATTTGAGGCGTTACAACGTCAACACTGAGGAACCAAGATTTGGGCATCCAAAATGGGTGACACCTGGCAGACAATGGTGGTTCGGTCAAAAAGCATAGCACATGGGGTGGTAGAAAGAAGCTGACAGCTTCACATGAGAGGTGGGTAGGTTTGGCGCCAAAATGGGAAAAAGGGAGGGAAAAAGAGGTAGGTCCCACTTGGGAGACTACCTCTGGATGTAAATATAGAGATAATTGCACCATATTTCATATAAATTTAATATATTTTTTGGTAATATTTCCAAAGAAGGACCAAATTTTATCCACCAGTTATAAAACCAATTTGGTATAGGTTTTTCCAGAATTTCTGGATTAACACTGAAAAACCAAGAATGCTTATTCTTGGGATTTTGATAATAAAAAGCTAGTGTAAAAGCTTGGATATAATCCCAATAATTAAAGTAAACATATTTACCTTCAGCAATTTGGATTGCTTTTTCTCCATTAGGGTTTAATCCCCATTCTCTTGGTGATAATATCTTATTGATATGACATTTGCTGAAGTTTATAAAACTTCCTGGGTTATTATTTTGATAATGGTGTGTGATTGTTACTGATTCAGTAACTAATAGAAGTATTTCCAAATGTGGTCTGGACTTGCCATAAAGTCCAGGATATCCTCTTGATTCAAGATATCTCGTTTTAACTGACCACCCATCATTAGGAGTCAAATTGATATCTTCCTCTTCGACATACATTATGTCTTCTGTAACAGGATTTTCATAATAATCTGTTACCTCTTGAGGTGTTTCATTTGTAGCTGCATCTTTATAAGTTGATGCCTTACTTGATGAAGAAGAAGGAATATCTTCTTTCTTTGGAGGTGCAGGCAATTGCTGCAAATTTCTAGTCCTATGGACTATAGTCCAATCCCCTATTAGAGGAGTGTTTGTTTCCTGATAAGGCAACAAATTGTTGCTTCCTCGGCCACGGCCACGGCCACGACCTCTTCCCCTATTGGGGTTGTCATTTCCTCGCAAAAATTCACGAGTCAAATAATCAACCAAGAGAATTATTTTCTCCTTTAATATATTGTATATCAAAATCAAATACTGATAATTGAGCTTGCTAACTAGCAAAAATTTGTTTTGATACAAGATTCTTGACATCTTTCTCAATAATTGATTTTGCAGAACTACAATCAATTCTTAATAAAAAATTTTGATTTAATAAATCATCTTGAAATTTTGATCTGCATTTAATTATAGAAAGCATTTCTTTCTTAATAGTCGAATATTTAGACTGTGTAGGATTCCATTTCCCAGAAGTAAATCTTACTAAAACTTCTTTATTATTGTCTGGTATAACCTGCTTTAAGATACCACCATAGCCTATATTAGAGGCATCTGTTTCAACAACTTTGAAATACTTGGGGTTTGCCAAGGCTAAACAAGGTAAACACTTTACCTTACTTTTGATCTTTTGGAATGACCTAGAGAATGTTTCTCTGCCCATGGTCCCGGTTTTTCTTTAACTCGTTATATAAAATGGTCAGATCTCGAGCTAAATTCTCATAATAGTCTGAAATATAGTTTAGACTTCCTAAAAACCTTTGTAATTGTTTCTTTTCAGAAATAATATCAGGAAATTTAGAAGCAAATTCAATACTTCTACTTATAGGAATAATTGTTCCTTGGTCTATTTCGTGACCCAAAAATCTAACTTTTGTTTGAAAAAGTTTCATTTTTGGAGCAGATATAACTAAACCATTATGTATAACCAAATTTTAAATATTTTTAAATGTTTAAAATGTTTATCAATAGTTTTAGAAAATACTAAAACATCATCAATATAGACAATCAGAATAAGAACTGAAAATATCATTTATAATATTCTGGAATTCAGAAGGAGCATTCTTTAATCCAAATAGAAGAACATTCCATTCAAAATGCCCAAAAGGAACTGTAAAAGCAGTTTTGTACTTATCAGATTCATTAATCTGAATTTGCCAATAACCTGACTTCATATCAAATTTTGAAAAAATCAAGGCATCATTGAGCCTATCTAAAAGATCTTTCTTATTAGGAATTGGATATCTTATCCATTTCAAAACTTTATTAAGAGGTTTATAGTTAATAACTAATCTAGGAACACCTCTTTCTTGTTCAGCATGTTTATTAACATAAAAAGTTGTACAACTCCAAGGAGATTTGGATTTTCTAATCAATCCTTTTTCTAAAAGAGAATTACTCTCTTTTTTACATAAATCAAGATATTCTTGATTCATCTGAGCTGGTCTAGCTTTAGTAGGAATTTGATTTTCATTAAAGTCATCAATATAAGGTAAAGCAACAACATGTTGTTTTCTATTCCAAAAAGCATTAGGTAAATCATTACATACCTCTGAGACAAATTGTTGTTCAATAATCTTAATTTGTCTTCTAGTTTCTTCTTTATTCAAATGATCATGAATATTAAATATATTAATTTCACTTTTGAGAAAACATATTTGTTTTTCTTTGTTAAGAAGAATATCCCTAACCTCATTAAGCATCCTTGTATGTGGATCAGTAATAAATTTGAAAATAATTTCTTTATTATCAATAAAGGTAGTAATACCATTTTGATCAATATTTCTAATAGGCATAATCTTATGTAAAAAAGGAGTGCCTAAGATAATTCTATGAGTTAAATTTTTAACTAAAATAAAATGAGTTGGCAAACAAATATTTTGGTTGCAAATATAAGCATTTGAAAGTTTATAATTAACTTGTAATTTATCTCCTCCAACTTAGGTAAGAGATTGAGTAGTTTTGAAAAATATTTTGTAGGATAATTCCCTCTTGAATACAATTAAGATCAGCCCCACTATCTATGAGAGCAATCTCATTTTCTAAAATAAATTTTTTATTAACAACTAAAGTAATTCTCACAAACCATTTTTGTGAAGTTACTCTGTCTAATATAGACAATAACTGCTACTAGAATGAGCAGTCTCTTTTTGTTTATTAAGACTATCTATAGCAGATATCTTCGGTTGATTATGAATCTCTAGAGAAGATATTCTTTGGAATAATACATCATTATTCTTTTTATCCGAGCAATTTTGATTTTAAGAGATTTATTTCTCTTCTTAAATCGATTGTAGAAACTGGTGTTTCTTTAATATTAGATTCTTGGAATCTAGATAAAACCTCACTCATTTGATAAGGAGCCTCTATAATTACAGGGCTTTCCTTTTTAATATATTCTCTCATAAGAGTGTCTATCATCTTTCTTTTCAAACTGCCATCAGTTATGGCTTCTAAAGCTTTTAAAGCTTCATCCCGTTCTCCTGTTAGAACATTTAATCCATTCATTTCAACAATGGATTTTCAATAATTCAATTCATTACACTAACAATCATTATTGTTAGTGGGAGATGATTCAGAAGAGGTATCATTGATACACTCTATGCCTTCACTTGAAGGATCAAACTCTTGTTCTGATTCAGAATTAATTAATAAAACTTCTTCTAATTGAGCCCTTAATTGATCATCTTCAATCTCATTTAAGGCTTTTTTAGTCCAACATTGGTTGGCATAATGGCCTATTTTGCCACACTTATGACAGGTTATGTCCAATTTTTTAGCCTTTCTTTTTCCTTTTTTCTGAAAAGGCTTATCTTTTGGTTTTCTTTCTTGAAAAATTTTTCTTTTAAAATTCTTTTTTTTAGAACTTTTGTAAAATTTTTTTGTTTTATTATCAAAGGGTTTTCTCCCTTTCTTATTTTGGCCTCTCTTGCCTTCTTTAGGCTCTTTTCCTAAATCAAAGGCAAATTGTTCACAGAATTCACCTAATTGGTGTTTTTCTGTTAACTTTTGCTTTTTCAATTGGTTTCTTAACTTTATGTCATTACATAAAGCTAAACCTTCATTAATACAACAACTAATAATTTGGCCATATGTTAGATCAGCATAATTAATATTTATGCCATCATTCTTATTCCTTAAAGATTGTCTAACCTTTTCGGAAAAGAGATAAGGAAGACCATCAACAAATTTTGCCTTCCAATGGATAGAAATATTGGGGTCCTTTAATTGAAAAACCCTGGATAAGAAAGTATCCTTATACCATCTAAAATGAGTTAAAGATGGACATCTTAAATTTTGTAAAAGAGAAGCTATTTTTTCTCCTATGGGAACATTAGTTCCTACAAAATGTTTTAGTATGGATAAACAGAGGGTATAAACTGCATCCTCTTCCCCAGTACTAACAATAGTATTACTAGAACTAGATTCTAGCTTAACTTCTTTCTTATGATCAAGAATTTCTTTTTTCTGAGCTTTAGTAAGATAATGATCCCACCAACCTCTTAATTGACCAACAAATCCAGTAGCTATAAAAGAAGCTATTGTGCTATCGGAATTTCCATGTTGTTTACAAACAGTAGAATACATAATCATTCTATGTATCGTATCTATGATTTGCTTTTCATTTAAGCCATCAATATTCCATTCATAAATGGCTTTACCAGAATAGGAATTCTGATATGGTTTGTGTTCCTCATAAAGTAAATCTTGAGGTGAAGGCCTCTTATAATAATATTTTTCTATGGCCTTAGAAGTGTAAATAGGATTAATATTAACATCCTGGTTAATATCCTGGTTAGCAAACATGTTTGTCAATTCATCAATATTATTTATATCCTTACTAAAATCAGAAGGACTCTCAGAGCTATCAGAAACACTCTCTTGAGATAAAACACTTAGAGATAAATTCTTTAATTGTTCTTGCAAAATATGAATAAATTCAGAAGTATTATCTTCCATTTTGAAACCTTTTATTGGTAAAGGAGGTTGTATTATAGGAGTCTCTGTAATCATAGGTGCTTTAGACTCATTAGTTTGTTCAAAAATCATTTTTTGTTGAAAAATTTGTTTTTCAAATAATTCCTTCAAAGAAGATAAATCTTTTTCAAGAGAAATAAATTGATCTCCTAAACAATTAAGAAAAACATTTGTATAATTCTGGGTTTTTATCAAAGAATTTAATTCTTTGATAGTAACTTGGTTACATTCTACCTTATGTAAACTATTAAAAGCATTGGCTTCTACGTTTTGACCCAAATTTATAGGTTGTCTCGGAGGAAAAATACTAATAATTTTTTCTCCTTTCATAGTTTCCCAATTCCTTGAATTAAGAACTAAAATTTCATTATCAACCTCATTTTTGATTTTATTAGTAAAATACTTAACAAACCATTTCACAAAAGGAATAAATCCTGTTTTATAGTCATTTCCTCATAATAATCATCCTTAAACTTATTAAGTTCAGTAGAAGAGAATTTCTTAAAATACCATTCCCTAAATTGGGCATATTTATCCTGTTGGAACTCCTCATTAACGAGTTCTCTCATTCCACTACCGGGAGAGTAATCTAATATGTATCTCATTTATAAATGAAAACTCATCTCTGTTTGAGTAGGAGATTCCCTACTCTGGGAGGGTTTTTGATATATACCATGTGGAATTTGATTCTCACTAATTCTAATATTTTATATATATATATATATATATATATATATATATATATATATATATATATATATATATATATATTTGTGTGTGCATGTGACATCTCTTCTTTTAAATGCTGGTTCTATTTTCAAATTTTTAAGTGACACCTTTTGAAGTCAATAAGTGTCACAAGGAATGGGGTTGGAATTGTGACCATTTTAAAAATTAACTTGAAACAAGATAAATAACTTCACAAATGTGATTAGCCATTGTGAGCGTAAGTGGTGAATTGAGAAGAGTGATTGAAAATAGTCTTCTCAACTGAGATAATGAGTAGAGAAGGGTAGAATGAAACTTTCTTCTCAACTAAGTTTCTGAGTTGAGAAGGGTTAGTTGATTCCTTCTTCTTAAAACAAATATCAGCTAAGACATTAAAATGATGCTCAAGATAGTTTTCTAATAAAAAGGTTATCTTAAGTGTAGATTACTTAAGAGTATTGCTTGATGTCTACCACCTAGAATACCTTTGAGAATGGTTGTTAAATAGTGTTTTGAGAAAACTGTATGTAGTTGAGAAGAGTCAGCAAAAGCTATCTTCTCAGTTTTTCCAAAACATTCTCCAAATGGAGAGTTTTAAATGTAGTGTGAAACAACTTAAAAAAGCAGTAAATAACACAGTGATGTAGAGTGATTCACCCAAAACCCGGGGCTACTTCCACTCCTCACACCCAGTGAGTATTTCCACTATTTTCCAAATATTTATAACTTTACAACCAACCTAGGCTTAAAATTCTCGTGGTAGTTTTCTTAAGACAACTCTACCTAATGTTCTCACACCTAATATAATCCTTCTAATCTATCAGGTGGATCCTAACTCACTTCTCAAGCCTTACAGCAACACATGCTTCTTGAGAAGATTTCTAACAGGTTATACAAATCGGTTTGTGGGTTTGTGAGATTTCTCGAGATTGGTTGATACAAATGGTGTTTCAACAGAAACTTCAACACAAGCAAAAATACATACTCAGAAAGAAAATGAATCCCTACGGTTTTAAAGTGGTTGAGTATGGATGAGAGAAAACTTGACACTTGAGAAGATTGGAAGATTTGAGCTCAATGTACTCTCACACCTTTCAGCGATGATCTAATGCGTTTATTTATAGTTGAATATATGAGTAATAACCTCTGGTCCATAGAAAAGAGTCGTTGATAAAAGTTTATAGACAATTTCTGCACTTCTGCAGAAGACAACAGTTTTATAGCAGTCATCACTCTTTTCAGCTATTAATTTTCTCATCTTTGAGTCTTCTGAAGATGTTGCTTCTCAAGTTGATGCTTCTCATGTTGACGCTTCTCAACATGGCTCTTCTCAAATTGACCGTTCTCATTATGTCTCTTCTGATCTTGACACTTCTTATCATGATGCTTCTCAACTTGACTATTCTTATTGTGATGCTTCTCATCTTGACTCTTCTCATGGTAAATATTCTCATGACTTCTCTTGAGGTTGACTCTTCTCACTATGAATCTTCTCATGACGCTTCTGAGGTTGACTCTTCTCATCTATCTTCTCATGTTGACCCTTCTCATGATGACCATTCTCATCATGATTATTCTCATGTTGATTCTTCTGATGATGATCCTTCTAAAGTTAACCTATCTGGTCTTGACTTATGATCATGTCAGGAGACGTCCCTCTTTCTTTGATTGTCTCTGATCAACACTTTATGTCATTACTTCAAGTCTTCTCATATGTATATTTCTCATAAGCAGATATCTTCTTGAGATTTGGCTTACAGTTCCTGGTCTTATGTTTCACTCAAGAGACTTTAGTAACATATGAAATCAGAGAACTTAAGCTTCTCACATTTGAAGTTTGTTAACCATCAAAACTATTCTGGGATTTTGGCTCAACAACTTTATCTCACTTACAAGGCCTATATCACATGTTCCCTTGGCATTTTGGCTACCCACACCATGTGAACACAAGTAAGCTTCCCCATTATAACTCGTATACAATTGGGAGGGAAGTAATACCTGACAAGCAGCAATGTAAAAAAGGGATGTGTGCACACACTATAGCAATGATCTAACAGTCATAGTTGTGCTCAAACCAACATCATCTAACTGGTTCCCATGCGAATACAAAATATTAACACGCTAAAAGGTGAATTTCTATCTAGTTCCAATGTAAACACAACTCTTTGTAACTCATTCCAGTGATATTGTCACAAAGATATGACAGTGAAAAACAATTTTGTTGACAAAGTGGGAAGCGATTAATGTACTTCATCATCAAATCTTGCTGTTCTCCACGTAGAATTTTCAAAGTGCAAGTGCAATCCCAAATTCAAATAACAACTTTCGAGTCACTACAGCTGGTTCCCAAATGATTTCAATAGCTGTAACTTTTCTCTCCAATGCTTCTTCACTAAATGGTTTCCCCTCTCTTCTTATTTCAAAAATTTCTTGGCTTCTCCATCTTCTTCCACCTTCATTTGATCTTGGCTAACATGTTATCTCTGGTTTTCTCTCTTATAACAAAAACCTGAAACAAAATTGCTACAAGTTTGGTTAAAGTTCATTCGGTCTTCATATTTGTGGTTAGTTGTAGTTCTAAATACTTCCATCTCACTATGCTACTTCAATCTCATTGTATTTTTTCAATCTCATTAATTATGCTACTTCAATCTCATTATGCTTTTGTTATAATATGTCATTATGTTTCATTTGCATTTCTTTTTTACACTCTCTTCAAGGTTTGAGGTTTTCAGATTCAGACCACTTGGTAAGGGAAAAGGTTTCGGCTTTTCAAACATTACACTCTACCTTCATATTCTTCAAAGGTAAGAAGCTTTTTCTTTTTTGTTGACTATCAAGTAACAAGCTTCTTCTAACAACAAATATATATTATTTGATTTGATGGATAACAAATCTCCGTAAAGATAAATAGTACTTAATACCAGTAATACTATAAATATAAATTGTATTGCCTCCATATATTGTTTTGGTAAAAGAGTTTCAGAAATTCACCCATCAATGATTCAATATTATACAATCTAGGGCATATCTACATATATTAGCATCACACTTTCTGACATATGAAAATGTCCTCTTTTAGCAAACTCGTTCTACTATGACTGATCCTGACCTTGCAGGTGGCTACTACAGCAAAAAGTGTTCCTGTTCAAGGAATACATGAGGATCTCATGAGTCCACTTGAGAACAACCCATCAATCTGCTACAAACCTTACCAAGAACATCAAAACTGAGAAACTGAGTTGTACACTTTAAAAATAATTACAGAATATGAAGGTAGTAAATGTTTTGTTATGTAAGTGTTTATTTTTAAAAAAAATAGCAAACGCATAAATAAAAATTGACCTCCGCTGTGTAAGTTTGAATCCACTATTATAACTCACTTCACCATGCTTGCATTCACTATGATAGCTCATTTCATTTACATCACCTCTACTCTATACGTCTATGATACAGACTTTCTTCATTTCACTTGCTTGGGTTTATTTCTAACAAAGTGTCTTCTATCTATGATTCAGTTTTAGTGCACCTAAAGTTTTTTGTTCATATACGTACCTACCTCATCTTACCAAATTTTCAATTAGTTTGGAAAATAGCTGATTTTGGTTTATATAATGACATTCTTATACACATTTTGGTTTGTATTACTCCCAAGGGTAGTAAAATTGGGATGAGGGATGGGATGCATTGTATCAAAAGTCATAGATAGAACAGATATAGCTGGGGGATAGTAAAAAAAAGTAGTTGGTTGGATTTACTATATGTTCATCTTCTTCATTGTATGTTCAAATAGAATATATATACAAGTACAAATATATTAAAGAACTCAAGTTTCAACAGTTGAATTTACTATTTCCGCGTCCAACTTGGGACATCTTCAATATATGGATAACTAAACCAATCTAATTATATTATACCTTTGAAATACAAATACAAACTTACTTACAAAATTCACTTTTTCCTTTTCAACAAAGTCTGTCTCCTATGGCTGATCATCATCTTGAAGTTGGTGATAAATTACTCCTGCAAAAATAATTTTTGTTCAAAGCATAGTTGGTGGATAAATTACTCCTTCAAACAATGTCTGTAATTTCTATTAAAATTTGTGAACTTTGTGTAAGCAACGATCTTTGATTGCCTTTATCTATAACAAGGTAGATCTGCAATTAAAAAAATAACAATTCTGCTCAGTGCTTATACAATACCCCCACCTTCCAATATACAAGTGCCTATAACAGAAAACAATGGTTTTTGAAAACAACAAACAACTTTTCAAAGATTTACCATCAAAGAATTTTAGGTGTTAAATTCTGAGCACCCTTAACAAAATGTATTGTTAAATATTTCTTTAGGTTTTTGAAAATTATGTTATTGTAAACTCATAAAACTCAGTTGGGGTGAGTGAATGTGTTACCAGAATGGAAGAAATACGTAAGTGTTTTGGGGAAGTGCGGTTGATGAAATTTGGGGGAAAGACATAGGGGTTTGTTTCAGCCAAGGGATGGGTGGGAGGAGCTGGAAAGGGTGGTTGTGGTGGAATGGGGTTGGGCAATTAGAGGGTACTGGTTCTGGTGGGTGGGTGGTATATGGATGGGGTGGAAGTAACACCAATAACATGATTTTCATAACCAAGAGGAATCAAGGGAGTGAGTGGTATACTTGATGAGGAAGTTTTACCACATCGTATATATGCCCTTAAGAGGTATATACGATTGCATCTTACACGGCCAATCGTATATACCTCTTAAGGGCATATATACGATGTGGTAAAACTTCGCATCGTATATATGTCCCAAATGACATATATACGATGAGTTTGAAATTTGTATTTTTTTTTTGCAGTAAAAAAAATTTCAACGGTCATGATTTCACTTTCAAAGTTGATCAACGGTGTGGATTGCAAGACAAAATCAACGGTTGATAATCTTTTACCTATAAATACCCACTCCCACCATCACTATTTTCACCCCAAAAATTCAACTTCCTCCTTCTCTCACACAACACAAGTGAAGATGATGTAGGCTTCGCTAATGTCATACTACGAGCCTTCTTCCCTCACTCTCGTTCATTCTAATATGGGGTTTGCTGATCATCAGGGCATCATCTTGCAAGATGATGGTATAAGTTTCGATGGGAGAGATGTTGTATCGTGTAGGTTAAAACACTCCATATCATTTGCTGCTCTTAAGCAGAAACTACTGCGGATGGTTCAACCAGAGAACGACGAGCATGAGATAATTCGTATCGTTTATCGGAAACCAGAATGGACTGATGGAGGTCTTCACTGGTCTGCCGTGGATGTCAACACCGATGATGACCTCCGACAGATGATGTCCAATCATATTATGTTTAAATGGAAGAGTTACATTCATCTGTACGTCGAAACCAAAAGGACCGTCGCTGAGATCCTTCGTCGATTAACTCCACCCATTTCGTAGAGTTTCTATTGTATTTTCTTTTTATCTATCTATTTTTATTCTAGTTGTTTATGTTTTATCGCTTGTGTAACTTTGTTTTATCGAATCAATGAAATCAAAAATTTATGGAAACTCGTAAAATAAAACAAGTGATAAAAAGTAATACTAAAGTGCCAACATCAAAGTAATATGAGTACAAATACATCAAAAACAAATACAAAATCCCTAACGTCGTCGCCCTCGTCCCCGCTGCCTAAGCTCCCGTAAATGTCATCCGGCTTCGCCATCCCCACCAGCCTATGGAGTGTCCGATATGCCCGACTGCCATGCGTGATCTCGCCATCACGAATCCCCTCCCTACAAGCAGTCACAACCTCCCTCACCCACTCAGCATCGTCGTATCGTAGCTCTGGGGAGGGTGTCCAGGCCTCATCTACTGGTGATGGTGGAGCCGGTAATAGTCTGGGGATAGAAGCACGGACGTACCACTCTAAGTACCTACGTACAGTCGCATCCGGCCGTCGAGCAATCCGAGTAGTGCGCAAGATGTCATCCACAGATGCCATGAAGTGGGTGATCTGAAAGACGATGTCAGTATGACTCGGACGACCTTTGAGAGGGTCACGCGGGATGATCTGAGCGTACCCAAACTGTCGCAGGCACCTATCAGGCATGTAGGGACCTCTGAAGTCAGCCCAGCTGATGAAGCCTCTGTAGAGGGAGATCTGCTCAAAGGGTCTACCAGCCCTGTGCTCCTCAAATGGCCGCCAGCAGACATCCTCTGGCCTCAGCTCATCAATCATCCTCCTGTAGTGGCTGAGCTTCAGGTTGTCTGACTTCTTCTTCCTAAAGCGCCCAGCCAGTGGCTCCGCACCCTGGATATGATCGGGCAAACTCTCCGCCATCCGAGGGAAATACTACATAATCCAAGCCTGAAATGCAAAAATAAACAACATATTTAATTCAAAAAAATTGACCCAAAGTCAGTGTGATTTAACAAAAAAAATAAAGTTAGAATGTGTACGTGAAATAGGCTGGCATACCCTCCACACTGCTGCGTGAGCCTCAAAGACGCAGTGTTCAAGGACTCATACATGGCAGCTAGTGCACCTGCACCCCATGCATAGCCTCCAAGAACCTCTGGACTCAGATCATGCAGGTAGATCAACCACTTAGCCTCCGCCCTGTCTCCGGTCTTCGTAGTGAAGATATTGTAGGTCGGCCGGGCGGATAAGCCTTCACAAAGAATCGTAATGTCACCCCCTCCTCCAAATTACGCTCATAAACCGCTCCCACCATTTGAAGTCATGTCACGGACCCCACGGGTGTTGTTAGCAGCCTCAACCCGTGACACACCCAGATATGTCTCTGCAAGCTGTGTGGCATACTTCGAGCTCACAGTGATGGTGGGAGGTGTGGCATAGTTCCCCTGGATGGGAAGGTGCAGCAGATAAGATATGTCATCCAGAGTGATCGTCATTTCACCAAATGGCAAGTGAAATGACGAAGTATCTGAGTGCCATCTCTCTATAAAGGCCGACAGCAACTCATGGTCTACTGTGGCGTGGCCAGTCTGGAGAAGTGGGGCCAGTTTGGAGTCCCTGGCCACTGTGGTGCGCTGAAGTAGGGTCTGGTGATGTAGATGGAGTCTAGTATGGACTTTGTTGCCATGATCCCATACTTTGACAACACGCAGATACTCCTGAATTAAAAATAAATAAATGATGTAAGCAAAAAGTGCAGACTATGTGAGTTAAATAAATTATTTAAGCAAAAAATGCAAAACTTACCAGGTCAGCGAGTATAGAACTGAAGACATGATTTTCCAGGTCAGTGAAGAGAGAGGCCTGAGGCTGAGGATGATCCTCCTCCTGATGCCCCTGATCCTGCTGGGGCTGCTCCTCCTGATACTTAGACATAGAGTGGTCTGAGTAATAAGTATCAGCTTGGGGCTGCTCCTGCTGATACTCGGGAGTCGGTGCATGGTAATGAATAGGCTGAGGATGGTAAAGAGGAGGCTGTGGATGGTACTGAGGAGGAGGCTGAGAATGATACTGAGGAACCGGCCTCCCTCTATGCCAATCCTCCTGCTGAGTCTGCTGCAGATAATCCCCAAGATAAAACTGCCCATCATCCTGAAAATGAGTTGGGTGATGCTTGGGTCAGCCTGTCTCTGTCTCCTAGCGGAAGCATGCAACTGATTATGCCTCCTCGTCCTCGTGCTCGGTGCAGCCGAAGATGACTCCCCTCTCTCTCTGATAGGAGATACCTCCCGTATCCCTCTATGCCTACCGGACACTGCAAGCAAAGGAAAAAAAATTAGTAAAAAAAAAATTGCTCATTGTATTTACATAAAAATGGGGGTATATACGTTGCTTACTCTTTAACTCGTCGTATATAGGGTCTGCTGGGCGTATATGCGAGTGGATGAATTTCGACTAATCGTATATACGCTGGAAGGGTATATACGATGAGTAAAAATTGTTGATCGTATATAGGCTTGTGGTGGGGTATATGCGAGTGGTGGAATTTCAGGACAATCGTATATACGTCTCTGTGGCGTATATGCGAGTGGCTGGTGGTCAATCGTAGGTATGACCAATAATGTGAAGAAATTGTGATTTTGTAAAAACGCAGGGTATTTTCGTCTTTTCACAGGTGGGTGGGGGTATGAGGGAAAGGGTGGGGTCCAAAAAACCCATATTTATTTTGGTAAGCCTATAAAATAAAATTAGCCAAAAATATTAAGGCAAAACATAAAAAATGCCTCACTAGGATTTGAACACGGAGGTGTTAAGCAAATAAGCAACATTTTTACCAATGCGCTGTGCATCAACCTTGTTAAGTTCCTCAAAAAACATATATATATATATATATATATATATATATATATATATATATATATATATATATATATATATAGTAGGGGTATTGTAGCAATTTTACTCGCTTTTTGAGGACGGGCCGTGGCCCTTCCCAGTCCTCATGAAGATCCGCCCCTGCCGATCTCGCCACAAGAATTTCATTTCTAAGCTTTGATTTCAAATCAATATCAACCAGAATGCGTGCAAAATTAATAACCAAAAGCTCTTTTAATTTTTTTTTACTTGTAGTTTCATCCAACAATTGGGAGTGCCAACACTACTAGGAATAAAAAATAAAATTTTTGGGACGCCAATATTCTTGAGCAAGACCAGTAATCCTAATCCAACATTTTGCATTTGTATGTTTTATAGTTAAGGGATTAAAGTCAAGTTGTCAGGCAAACAACCGAAGCAAACATGGATTATAATTCCAAGAAGGTTTCGACTCTATCTATGCAAATCATCAACAAAGAAAAAAGAAAATTCATAATACTCTTTCCCCAAAGAGTGTAGACCCCACTTACCTGTTGGCTGCTAGAGAGCATGAAACTTGGATTTCATGGCATCAATCTTGATTGAAATATCCCCTTTTGATGGCAAGAGCCTTCCATGAAGATGTCTCTGACATCCCTCTAATCCAACTGCATACTCATCCTCTAGAATGGAATTAGCCAGTTCATCTCCTTTGATGTAGGGGCGAGGGAGTTGGCTTATCGGAATATCACAAATATTATCTCTTGATTCAGTTAGACCTAAGCGAAAGATTTAAATTTTATAGAAGGCTCTTTTATGATATTATCAGATTTAATCCTTTATTGAAAAGCAGCTGCAACACCATCTGTCGTACCGTTTTTAAACTGTTGGTTAAAGCTGATAGCTTGATGGCGTTAGGGCCTGATCCGGGTCCCATCTGTCGTTGCACAGGAAGACCAAGACTGTCTCAGTGCAGAGCCTGGTTGGTTGCTTTCTTGTTCTGCGTGCAAGGAGCCGTCAAATGATCACGCCCCTGCGAGTGAGCAACACACACGAGATCATGCAGATCTGGTTGGGTGCTGAGGAACACATTCATGTCACGCGCATGTAGGCCGGAGGGGAGTACCTATAGCATGTCTAGAGGTTCAACCAAAGACCGACTGAAACATGTCAGGTGGAGGGAAGCGTCTTTTTAATCGGCGATGGAAACGAGGAAACCCTAGGAGAGAATCGTTTTCTCACACACTTGAAACTTGAAAGGTCTTCGCTGAATACTTTAAAAATATCAGCTTTGAGATTCAAACTCGAGCAATGGTACATGACAAGCAACTCAATTACGCCACAATTAGATAATCATATACATATATATATATATATATATATATATATATATATATATATATATATACTATTCATTCATTGTTCATTGATGCCAATAGCCAACCTGTAAAATTACATTTTAACCCTTCTTTTATATCCATATTGTATGCCCTTTTATGTCCAAAATTTCAAATTTCAAACTTGGCGCCAATTGAGATACCAAGCCAAGTTTATCTTGTTTGTTGACACCATTGTAACAGAAAGTGTACTATTCGTTTTTTTTCATCAAATATTTTTCTCTTACTTCCATCTCCATTCTCTCTCATGTTCAGATTCAAAAAAAAATCTGAATCTATCTCTTATCATCTCTCTTCATACTATCTTCATTCTCTTCCTTTTCTCCGACCAAGGTAAGCTCCATTCTCTATTTTTTCCTCAGCTACTGTGTGTTGCAATTTTCCTATGAACTTGTCATCTCATAGTTGCTGGCTTTTGGATACTTTCTTGACTTTAAATTTTAAAACTTGAAAATATGTGATTCTTTTCAATATTGTCTTTTTTTCACAGTTGCAGATGGGGTGGGGGCTATATATGAAGCCCAGATACGGGATCACTACAAGAAAACTCGTTTTTAGCCACCAAAATTTGCCACGGAGCATCGTTCGGTCGCTAATTTGCCACGGAATATGGGTTGGTCGCTAATATGGGACGAAATATGAGTAGTTCATTATGGTACACATATTTTTGCCACGGAATATAGACCGGTCGCTAATTTGCGACGGGTATATTGGTGGCAAATCCGTCGGAAACGGTTGTATCTTCACTTAAACCCTGATAGCTCATACGATTCATTCGTATGTTTCCCTAACTCTCTTCTCTCAATACACCTTCTCTCTTCTCACTCTCTCAGCCGCTCCCACTCTCACTCTCACTCTCCTCCCTCACCACCACACTCACCTTCGTTGACGTCCCGGCCTTCTCCGTCTCCTATCACCGTCGTTCTTCTCTGGCCCTGCGATA
This sequence comes from Oxytropis ochrocephala, assembly GCA_020916435.1. NCBI lineage: Eukaryota > Viridiplantae > Streptophyta > Magnoliopsida > Fabales > Fabaceae > Oxytropis > Oxytropis ochrocephala. The sequence goes on along the minus strand of CM037090.1, from coordinate 59,261,848 downwards.
ACCACCGGTGGTTCATTCCTCACATGACCACAACAATGCAAACCACCATTGTTCTCCTTCTCTCAGTCGCCTCTCGCCTCTCCTCTCTTCTTCTTATTAAAGGGTAGTTTTCTTCTATTTGACTGAAAATCCCCATTTTTTTGTTGATTCAAAACCCTAACCTCACCTGTGTTTGAATACTCTGTCATTCAAACCCTAACCCCTGTTTAGTTTATGCTCTTTAAATCGGGTCCTCTCGATGATGTTTCCATATTGTTGCATTTGTCATGAATTAAGATCCAAACATCCAATTTGTTTTATTTCCATTTTTCAGGTAAAAATGATACACTCGGGAAATTTTAGTCATTTCATCAAAGACGAGGTAAAGTTTCCACCTTTGCCTTTGATTTTATTAGTCATTACCTTTCCTTCAATCTTTGCAAAGCAAGTTCCCAAAAGTGGTCTCAAGATAAAGGGGTACCTAGTTCAATTATTCTTTTGTTGCATTTATCTTCCGATTCTGGCACATCTGTTAAATTAAAGTAGAAAAATTAATAGCTTGATTGAATTGTTGGTTAGGAGGATAATGTGATAAATGGTCTATGATGTTGGTGTTTGTTTCATTCTTTGATTCTGCTTTTTTATCTCTGGTTGCTAAATAGGTTAGTGTTTGGTTCTCGCTACTATTTATACTGTTGACATTAATTTAGAATTGAATAGCATGTGAATGTTGCATCGGTAGCCTTCTCACATTTCACTCTGAAAGATTTAGACATGTTAGGTTGGATATGGGGTTTTATAGTTCTTTTGGAGCTAACATTGTTGTTTGAGTTCTTTTCTTCTTCTTGATTAGTTTGTAGTTGAAGAGATGTTGATTGGTCACACCGATCGATTATCGTAACCAAGATAATCAAAGGATCAAATACTTATGGACCTATATCCGAATTAGGTGATGATGAAGATTATTAGAACAAATATTTTATTCAAGATCCTTTGAAGAGCTTGCAAACAATAGTATTAAATATGATACAATCATATGGCTCTCTATATCATTTTCTTGCTAGTTTTAGCTTGGGGAATTGGCCTTATAATGTTGCTTTACAAGCCCTTCAGAGATATGTTCTTCAAAAGGATTTTGCTTCAGCGATTATATGTCATACATAATGAAATGGTTTACAATGTATATATGATTAGTTCTGCATGATCATGATATTGTATTCTGAGTTTTCATTGAGAAGTTAAATTTGTTCTTCCCTTTTTTTCTTGGTTAAGGTGTCAAGGCCTTCATTTATACCTTTTCGGGGGAACATAACGAGAGAGGCGTATACCTCTTTCTTTGGTGATTGATATTATTATTGAATAAGGTGGTCACACATTCTCATTTGTTTCCTCACACATTATTTCTCTTAAGATTGAGGGTTTAGGGTTTAAAATACAAGCTCGTGAGGCCTTTAAGAATATTCAACTTGGAATTGACCATATACTCTTCAAGGTATCCATATATTATAATAACCCCTTTGCTTTGATAAACCACTCTCACTTTCTCTTTGTAATCTGTTTGGTTTTGTTTCTTCAATTTTCTCTTCTGTAGTTCGTGGTAGTTAATTGGTGCGATTCGGGATAGTTGAGATGTGCTTAGGTTTGGTACAATAAAATTTTAAACATTCAAGGCCTTCATTTATACCTTTTCGGGGGAACATAACGATAGAGAGGCGTATACCTCTTTCTTTGGTGATTGATTTTATTATTGAATAAGGTAGTCACACATTCTCATTTGTTTCCTCACACATTATTTCTCTTAAGATTGAGGGTTTAGGGTTTAAAATACAAGCTCGTGAGGCCTTTAAGGATATTTAACTTGGAATTGACCATATACTCTTCAAGGTATCCATATATTATAATAACCCCTTTGCTTTGATAAACCACTCTCACTTTCTCTTTGTAATCTGTTTGGTTTTGTTTCTTCAATTTTCTCTTCTGTAGTTCTGTGGTAGTTAATTGGTGCAGTTCAGGATAGTTGAGATGTGCTTAGGTTTGGTACAATAAAATTTTAAACATTGACTTTGAGATTTCAAGATAATGAAGGATTTAGAGTAGAAGGGGTCAACCATGATTACTAAATTCTATAGAAACTTTAAGTACCTATATGGTTATATTGCTTAGGTAGTTATTACTTCTTGAACTTGATGTTTCTTTTCACGACTAGCTTTTTGCACGTAATCTTATTTTTTACACACCACGCATACACGATGGGAGAATGAAATTTGTACGGTTTATCTTCTCCATGCTCTTTCAAAATAATCCACTCGCTTTTGGTGTCAACACTTTGAAGTTGTAATAGTTTGCCTCCTATAATTGTTAAGTCCAATTCCTTTATGCTTTGCAGACTCCCTGTGATGGATTAAAAATGAAGGAGGTATGAACCCTAGTCCAACTTGATCTTCATAGATTTTAATTGTGTTTACAAGGAGGTATGAACCCTAGTGGTGTAGGATTTGCCGCTTTCTGATGTTGAATTACTCTTTCTTGCCTCTAAGTGTGGTGCTGTATTAAACCTAACATATATCTCACCTAAATAGTCTTGCTTTTCTATTGCACTTTATCTTCTATTAATTTATCCGCTGCAAATAGCAAGTCAGTGGGTTCAAGTGATTAAATTTGTAAGACATAATTGAATTCCTTTAATCAAGTGATGATCTATAACTGGGACGGTGATTTTACCATGTAATTATGTGATAGGAAGGATTATGTTTGTTGTTTGGTTCTCATCTTTGGTTTTTCCCCCTTCTGTTTTCCTTGTACAAATGGACATAATGCTAAATCCTTCATTTATTAATACATTTCTATTGATTGATTAGGAGTACTACCTACTACCTGTGATGGTTTTGTTATTTTTTTCATGGTGTAGGTTACACCCTAGCTTAACCTCCAAGTCCAACATGGATATCAGCATGATGAAGAGGAGTATATCCTTAAGTACAAAACAAGTCAAAACATAGCAAAACATGTAATAGTTTGGTGAATATATTGGTTTAGTTTCATTGTCTTTGATGGAAAAATATGTATTTACAGATTTGAACTTGTGTTTTTGAATCTGCATAATTTGAATTTGATAAACTAATTTTTGAATCTAAACTATGTTTCTGAATCTGCATAATTCAAATTCTAGTTTGAGTTCAATTTCTTTAGCTCATGTTTAGATCCTTTGGGATGTTCAAATTTTGTTTTGAGTTCAACTAATTATTCTGTTTTGTGTTCAACTTCTTTAACTTCTACTTTGGGATGTTCAGATTCTGTTTTTGTAAAACTTTATTGGATGTATATTCATGTTTTTTCTCATGTTGACCTTAGATACTCATGTTTTTTCTTCTTACCAACCCTTTATTGGATGTATATTCAAGTTGCTAGGACCCTAAATTATGTCTTATTCCACTACGCCAGCGTACAAGGTTTGTCAGCGTTTTTTTTGGGCATTGGTAGCGTTTTAAAACGCTAGAGAAGTTGGCGCTACTAATGCGTACACCCCATTAGTAGCGTTTTAAGAAACGCTAGCCATTTACCCAGCGTGTTTTAGACATACGTAGCGTTTTATATAAAACGCTAGCCATTGACCCAGCGCCTTTTTACAATTCCTAGCGTTTTCTGTAAAACGCTAGGGATCCCATAGCTCATTTTACTACCATTCCTAGCGTTTTAAATAAAAACGCTAGGGATCCCATAGCTCCTTTTTACTACCATTCCTAGCGTTTTAAATTAAAACGCTAGGGATACTATAGCCCTTTTTACTACCATACCTAGCGTTTTATAAAAACGCTAGGGATGCTATAGCACCTTTTACTAGCATTCCTAGCGTTTTATATAAACGCTAGGGATGTTATAACATTCCTAGCGTTTTATATAAACGCTAGGAATGCTAGTAAAAGGTGTTATAGCATCCCTAGCGCTTTTTATATAAACGTAGCTAGGGATGCTATAGCATTCCTAGCGTTTTTTATATAAAACGCTAGGGATGCTATAGCACCTTTATTAGCATTCCTAGCGTTTTTCAGAAAAACGCTAGGGATCCTCTAGTTCCTCTTTACAATTCCTAGCGTTTTAACTTTAAAACGCTAGGTATTGAATGAATTTTTAACTTCATTTCTAGCGTTTTCACTCTAAAACGCTACCTATTGACTGAATTTTTTTAAATATTTTTTTATTTTGGTTTGTTCTCCATTTTAATTACAACCTATAAATTCATTCCCTTTTCAACAAATTCAGAAAATACATTCCAATCCAATATATCATTCAAACAAAATTCGATCAACAAAATTCATCAAATAATATTTCCAATCCAATATATATCATTCTAAGAAGTACTTACAACATAATATAAATCCAATATATACAACATAAATAATAACTAAACTATTATGAATCTCAAAACTTGCTACAAAAAGCTAGAAACAAAATGGCACCACTCCCCACGATTCTTTGTAAGTTGTTCAAACAGAGTAAGTCTGATTTTTTGAAGTTTGGGAAAATCTTGAAAAAAAATGAAATAAAATTAGAATTAAAATGTTTATTAAATGTGAGTAAGTATTATAATATCAATATAAAAATAAATCTAAGTAGTTACCTTGGTTGGGATTGTTACTTTGTCATGAGTGATAATCTCTTTCATATACCTCATAACATAGTACCCACAATCATTGCTATTTGGTTGTTTAGGACACTACAAAGCAAAAGATTATAACTTAATTGTCACATTTTTATGACCAAAAATCAATTAAAATTATAAGAATGATTCTTAAAAAGCTTACTGATTATGGGTAGCCATCTTGTTTTAGTCGTAGATAATCCCAAGTATTCTTTCAAAGCAATCGTAACGTCATACATATCTATATATATAACGTTAAGTTGAACAAAATACATATATTAAATTATACAAATTAAAATGAGAGGGTTACACATACACACCTCTCAACCGATTCTACTGAAGTCTTCAGAGACGTTGTAATGGCCTTGAAGTGAATCCGGATAATAGACAACATTTTGCTTAGGGTTTATTGCAAAGAGTACCCAATGTTGCCTGCAAGTAAATGAAGAACGAATGAGTACACATTAATTTACACTATAATACAATCCTCAAAATAATTAAACAAGTGATTGAAGACTAAATTTCTCACCCATTATTGAGTGGTGCCAAAAATAAAAAGAGTCGCCCTTCAAATGCTTGGCTTCCATGAAGCGTGAATGGATATAACTTTGTACTTCACTCTTAATCACAAGATGTCGTTCCTCTGTATTACCTTGCTTAAACACAACGATACACGCCGGACACAAGAAGAAATACTTACGTGTCCGTTGAGAAAGGACCGTAAGACGATTGTACAAAAACCTATAAATAATATATATACAACTTTGAGATCCTCATATATATACTCTAATATAAACAACTATTGTGTACAAATAATTTAATACATACCTACGGTATACTCTAATATCGATGGCGAAGTGGCCCAATCCATCTCAACTATAGCTTTCATATCCTCGATGTTGATCATTACCAACTGCATTCCAGCCCACAATGTTATCGGGCGGTAAAAAAATTTGGTAAATCTGGTTCATTTTTTGAATGTGGACCTTTAGAGAATCGATGTAGTTCGGAATTCATCATTGGGAAATTGACCAACATGTTGGACTGGTTGTATAGAAGATGGTCGGGAGAGTTTGGTAGTGGAAGGGAAGGTTGGGACACTTTCATGGAAGGGAAGGTCGGGACACATGGGGTACCTAGTATATATTAAAAAATGATTAATTAGCTAGTTAGTTAACACACATTATAGTCATTTAATTATTAACAAAAATATTGTCACTTACAACGACAAGTTGTTCAAGCCATGCCACAAAAGTACTAAGTGCTTGATCCACAAGAAATATATCCGCATTAGCAATTGGAGCAGTGCAATGGTGCAGACCCTCTATTGAATAGTATACCCTAACTCTCAAATGGTTTTCGAGCATGGCACGATTGTGCGATGTGGCACTCAATTGGTTACATATCAAACCCATCGCAACCTTTCGATGTGGGTTTGCAATATATAGCTCACATTCACGGTTATCCTAAATCAATTATAAAGAAAAATAAATATACATGATAATTTTATCAAATACATATGTACAAAAAAAGCAGTCGAGTTTTGTTAAATAATGTGTTGAAGGGATGGTGCAGCTATCTCAAGCGCTATGGGAAGTGCAGCAGGGCTCAATAGGTTCAGCAAGGGTGGTGGTGTGCGGGGATGGTGCACCAATCCTTTGTGCCAAGAGCTGCTTAAACATCTGTCTCTCTTCCATTAGCACAAAGAACATTCTTGGATAGCTCGTCATACTTTTCCGCCATGACTTTACAATCCCCGCACCCTTGCTTTGGCTCTTCTTTGGCCCAAACACGGTTGTCGGAGGAATCCCATATCCATAACCTCTAATCCGACTCTCTCTTCCCTTCCCAAGGCACGAGCAAGGACATCTTGGTGACCATCACAATCATTAAATCTCCTTGTGATACTGATTGTGATATGCTTTCATTGATGCACAAACATAAATAACGGATAAAATTAATAAACAAGTGTCAAGTGAAATTTAATCGACAATAAAAAATATGTCCACGTGTCAAAAAAATCGAGTAACGGATAAAAATAATAAACAAGTGTCAAAGAAATTTAATCGAGAATAAAAAATATGTCCACGTGTCAAAAAAATCGAGTAACGGATAAAAATAATAAACAAGTGTCAAAGAAATTTAATCGACAATAAAAAATATGTCCACGTGTCAAAAAAATCGAGTAACGGATAGAAATAATAAACAAGTGTCAACGAAATTTAATCGACAATAAAAATATGTTCACGTGTCAAAAAAAAATCGAGTAACGGATTAAAAAATATAGTCGGACACAAATTCCAACTTGCAATTTTTTCATGAATTTTGGAATACTTACAAATTTTGTCCTTGACCTCCTTAGTTTTCGGATCCACAATCTCCCCATCCTTGTTTTGTCGGGCCTCTAACTGGACAATCGCATGCGATCAAGGGATTCTTGAGTTGGATCTTTCCCTCTTCCAAGAACTATTTAAGTTTAATAATTGTTAATCAAGCTGTAAATTAAAAGATTCATTAAATCATAATAAATTAAACTAATTGTGTCTTACCAATCTTTCTTCGAGAGTTTGATATCCACTAGAACCTCCTCTATAAGGGTACTCGGGATTAGAAGCTCTTTCTTTATTCGCTTTGCTCTTTTTCTATTTAAAAGATAAGTATACATTAATGAATGATATCTACTTGTGAAATATATATATAACTTAAATAATTAATATACTAACAGAAATCCGGATCTCAGTAGTGCGTATATCTACAAATTTGGTCCAATCCTCCTTAGTTATAATTAGGCATCTGATCTTTGGAGGCTCTGTCTCGATGGTCCCATCGGGACGTTTGAGATACTTTTTCCCCACATCGATTCTGTAAGCCCTATGCAACCTTCCCGCTTCCAAGATCCAATCTCTTGGGACTCATCGACATCAAAGTGTTTCTAGTTATACATAAAAATGGATTAAATAAATATAACTAAAAATCACTAAATAAGATTATTAAAGAGGTCTAAAATTATATACTGTATTAAGTCCCAAAAATCATCTTTTAGTTTAGGCAAAACTCGATTATCTTTCTCATTCCAACTTTTAATTGAAATTGGAAAGATTTGCTTCACCTTAGTACCAATAAAGCTAATTAAATTTGTGCCGTTGTCTCCAATTGGCAAACCTTTAACACTCCATCGGACCTTAAATAATTAAATCATTAAATAATTAGATAACTTGGAAAGGTAGAGAACAACATTAATAATTAGTAATTAACTTACCTTATATTTCTCGTGTCCTTTACTTATCCGATTGACGATATTCTTTTTCGATATAATTCCTCGGGAGTGAACTTCTTTGTGTTTCTATCACCCCATCACCACCACCCGACTACTCGTGATCACTATGTGATGCCATCGACTTGCAATGACCCAAATGAAATAGACTAAAGTGAGTTTTAGCTTTAAAATTGTTTAGAACCAACAAACACTTAACAAAATATAGAAGAAGCCATGCACTAAGTAATGATGAAAGCCATGCACTAAGTAACCTAGAGTAAACATACAGAGGAAAGCCATGCACTAAGTATATAACCTAGAGTACTAAACATATATAGGAAAGCCATGCACTAAACAGAGAAAGCCATGCACTAAGTAACCTAGAGTAAGCAGAGAAAGCCATACACTAGGAAAGCCATGCACTAGTCAAGTTAATAATGCTATCTAAGCTAGACTAATCTAACAACTAATTAGATACAACATTGAGCTAAGTAACAGAGAAAGCCATACAAAAGATACATAACAAACCATAAAAAACCATAACAAATAGTCATTGCGGTGAGAGAGGTGGAGAGTGCGTGAGTGCGAAATACCTTTTGAAAGGGAGAGAGTGCGAAAAAGGAAACAAATGGGAGTGAGCTGCGTGGTAAGATAGCACCAACGAGAGAGAAGATGAACGAAGAGGATAGGTTTCTGCGTTTTACGTTTCTGGGCCGCGTTTATGGTTTTTCGGGTCGTAGCACCAAGGAGATGAGCGAAGATGAGCGAAGAGGGTTTCTGGGTCGTGGAGGTTCGCAAAGGTACGATGAACGAAGATGAGTTCGGGTTGTTCGTGGAGAAAAGTTAGGTAGATGAGTTCGGGTTGTATGCGTGAGTGTGTGAGGAGATGAGAGGCGCGCCTTGTAAAAATTTTAATAGCATTCCTAGCGTTTTTACATAAAACGCTGAGGATCAACTAGCGCAGCGTGTTTACCATTCCTAGCGTTTTTCAGTAAAACGCTAGGAATGCTAGTAAAAGGTGCTATAGCATTCCTAGCGTTTTACGTCAAAAGCGCTAGGATTCTATAGCACCTTTTACTAGCATTCCTAGCGTTTTATGTAAAACGCTAGGGATGCTATAGCTTTTACTAGCATTCCTAGCGTTTTATGTAAAGCGCCAGGGATGCTATAGCACCTTTTTACTAGCATTCCTAGCGTTTTATGTAAAACGCTAGGGATCAACTAGCGTGTTTACCATTCCTAGCGTTTTTGTAAAGCGCTAGGAATGCTAGTAAAAGGTGCTATAGCATTCCTAGCGTTTTCAGAAAAACGCTAGGGATGCTATAGCACCTTTACTAGCATTCCTAGCGTTTTATGTAAAAAGCGCTAGGATACTATAGCACCTTTTATTAGCATTCCTAGCGTTTTTACGAAGCGCTAGGGATCCTCTAGCTCCTCTTTACAATTCCTAGCGTTTTAACTTTAAAACGCTAGGTATTGAATGAATTTTAACTTCATTTCTAGCGTTTTCACTCTAAAACGCTACCTATTGACTCGATTTTTTTAATTATTTTTTTATTTTTGTTTATTCTCCTTTTAATTACAACCTATTAATTCATTCCCTTCCAGCAAAATTCATCAAATATCATTCCAACAAAATTCAGCCAATATCATTACAATCCAATATATAGATACACACAAAATTCAACCTATTAATAGATATTTTTGTTTACAAATCATACAACATCATAAGTAACTTACATTATGAAACTCAAAAGTAGCTACAAATTAAAGCTATACCATATATAACATAAATGACTCTTTGTCTTGACCACTAGATCTCATGATCACTAAGTGATGCCATCGACTGCAATATAACATAATCCATGTTATTGTTAAATTTACAAAAACAATATAATAATTATCTATTAATAAAAATAACGAGAAATCATTAAGTCTATATTACCTTTTCCTTTTCCTAGATAAAATTTTGTTTGCAATTCGCGTCTTGGTATTTTTTTCCGACGAATAAAAATTCCATCATTATGATCTTTTCTAAAATATACAACATCCTCTATAGAAGTATTTTCCCTATTATTGGTTACGATGTTACAAGAACGGGTCGTCCTCAACACCAACATCATCGGGTGCTTCATCATCATCGTTGTTATACACAAATTTTTTGTCATCAATAGAACAATAGACCAATTGATATTAATCTGGATCGGTGACATAAAACACTTGTTGAGCTTGCGATGCTAAAATAAAAGGTTCATCTTTATATCCTAACTTGTTGAAATTCACCCGCATGAACCCTAATTCATCAATCAGTAAAACCAATATTATTGTCAACCCATTCACATTTGAACACGGGCTCTGAAACATATTGTAATCCAACTCCCATATGTGTTCAATGAAGCCAAAGTAAGACATATTCGCATATATGGGATTTCTATCTTTGCAATGGATGCATGCATAGAATGAGCTACAAGAGTCACCCCACTATTTTGCATTTTACTCGATCATCTTGTTCTTTTGTATAGAAAGTGCACTCGTTCATTAGATAGTTTGTTGTAAGAGAAGACATGTATATTTGGACCTTTTGCTAACCATCTCAATCTTTTTGAAATCGAAGTAGGATTGAAACACACTCACCATCAATGTGATGTTTTAGCCACACTATGAAACTCCTATTGTGTTCTTTTGCTAACCAAACTTGCTTCTTTCAGGGAATTGACTCTTAAGAATCTCCTTGTGCTTGGCAACATATGAATCAACCTCACTATCATTGTGAAGAACGCACAAGTGTGCTTGCTCTAGTTCTTTCCTTGATACCATCACTAATTTATTTCCGTCATCCCTTTACTAATCCTTCCCGCATGACGAGACCTTGGCAAATCCCACGAATATTCAAGACTAGATAGATAGCAGTGCAAAACTCAATAGCCTCTTCAACTATGTAGCGCTCAACAATACAACCCTCAGGTCGTGATCGATTTTTCACATATCCTTTTAATATCTTCATGTAACGCTCAAACGGATACATCCATCTCATGTAACATGGGCCACACAATTGTGTCTCTCTAACCAGATGAACTATTAGATGAATCATTATGTCGAAAAAGGAAGGTGGGAAATACATCTCAAGCTCACACAAAGTGATGAGTAATTTCTCTTTGCAATGTTGGCAACTTTCGTGGTCAATCACTCTACTACAAATCGCCTTAAAGAATAAACAAAGTTTGGTTAAGGTCTGACGCACTTTCTTAGGCAAAATGGATCGAATACCAATGGGTAGCAAATTCTCCATGAGAACATGACAATCGTGGGACTTTAGAGACTTTAACTTGAGGTCTTTAATCGATACAAGAGTCGCCACATTTGAAGAGTATCCCTGCGGAACTTTAACTCCATGAAGAAACTCACAAAAGACATCTTCTCCTTTCTAGATAGAGTATGAGTCTGGGAGGTAGATATGTACGTGTACCCTTCTTTCTGGGACCCAATTCAGGTCTCAAACCCATACTAACCAAATCCAACCTTGAGTTGATGGTATCTTTAGTCTTACCCGGCATATTGAGTAAGGTACCAATGACACTTTCAAGACATTCTTTTCAACATGCATCACATCAATGAAATGCCTTACATATAATGACTTCGAAGATGGCAACTCAAAGAAAATCGACTTTTCTTCCACCCCGTTTGGCAATCTCTCCTGCAAAAGGCTTCCCAAATTTAATGTTCAAATCTTCCACCTTTTCAAATACTGTCGGCGAGTCAAAGGCGGGGAGCTCTACGTGTTCTCAGTATTCCCATCAAATGCCTTTCTCCACAATCGATAGTGATGAGTTGATGGCAAAACCTCACGATGACCAAGATAGATATTCTTCTTACCATGTTCCAACCACATCCAACTGTGTTGTCTTCACATATAGGGCATGCACACTCGCCTCTTTGTTATCTGTACTGAGATAGATTGCCGTATGCGGGAAAGTCGTTAATTGTGCCAAAGATCATAGCCCTCGTGGTGAAACTTTCTTCTCTGAACCCATCATACACCTCTACCCCGGTCTCCCACATTTGCTTCAAGTCTTCAATTAAAGGAGCCAAGTATACATCAATATCATTTCTCGGTTGTTTGGGCCGAGAAATTAACAAAGACAAAGATCATATATTTGCGTTTCATGCAAAGCCACGGCTGATGTAAGTTATAAATCGCCAAAATCACGGGCCATGTCTTGTGGGAGCTACTCGATACCGTATGGGTTAAATCCATCACAGACAATGCAAGGCGTAGGGTTTCGGGTCATCCCGAAATTAGGATACTCAATATTGATTTTTTCCATTGCGGAGAATCTGCCGGGTGTCGAGCATACCATCTTTAATCCTTTCATCCTCATGCCATGTCAAGTGTTTTGCATCTTCGAACTACGATACATGCGCCTAAATCGAGGAATTATAGGAAAATACCACAACACCTTTTGTGGAGCGGACTCTTTCTTCTTATATATCATGTGCATTACATTTAGGACACGACTTTAACAACGCATGTTCATTCGAAATAAAATGCAATCATTCGGACAAGCGTGTATCTTCTCATAGTTCAAGCCAATAGACCCCAACATTTGCTTTGCATCATACGTCCGAGAAGGAAGCACGTTATCATTCGCAACATTTCTTTCGAAGTGAGAGTAAATCGGTAAAGCTCTTATCCGTCCATCCGTGGCGAGTTTTCAAGTTATACAACTTGATCACGACCAATAATTTTGTGAATTCATTACAACCCGCATACAATGGTGTCTCTGCATCGCTTATCAACTTCTCAAACATTTCAGACAATCATTAAGATCCTCTTCAACCACCTTTGCCATCTCTTCAAATTCGTTCGCATCAAATGAATGTGTTCCGGTGTCAGCCGTGGCGCATATCTCTTACTAATATCATTCATATTTGAAGATTCACCTTTTTCTCACCGTGCATTATCCAACAAGTGTAACTTTGATCAATTCCATTCGCTTTAAATGTCGTGCCAACTCCTCTGCGATGAATCGATTTTACATAACAACACCTTAAACAAGGACATTTCATACCACTAGAAGTCCCTAAACGTTCAACAAAGACAAACTCACAAAATAATCCACTCAGTAATGCATACTCCTTGGACAGACGATTGGCGGACATCCAATTTCTATCCATAATTTCCAAATTATATTTATAATAAAATCTCGAGAAGAGAACTTTAACATATGACCCATCAAGCAATTCGAATATAATGAAGAATCAATTCATATAAAAAAACAAACAAAAATTCCTCTTTTAAAATTTTTTCAAATCCACTCCTTATTTTCCCAAGCTATATCTATATCATATTATAGTCTTCCAAATAATTAATTTATGTTTAACAAGAAGAGGCTAGTGTAAAAAAAAAAAGAAGAAGAGTCTAGTGTGCACAAGTGACAAAACTAATATATTTCTAAACTAGAACCCATAATTAATATCTAACAAGAAAACAGAGCAAGGAACAAAAACTCACCAATGTTGTCCGAGTGAGAGAGATGATGTTCACCGAGAGAGATGATTTTCGTTGAGAGAGATGATGTTAATTTGAGTTAGGGTGTTAGGGTTTTTGCGTTTCTGGGTGAGTGATTTTGCGTTTCTGGGTGAGAGTGTTAGCTGAGAAAGGAAGTAGCTCAATGGGAAACAAAAAAAATATTATTTAACCATACCTAGCGTTTTCTAAAAACGCTAGGATCTATCTAGCGTGTTTTCTAAATACCTAGCGTTTTGAATAAAAGCGCTAGGATCCTGTCTAGAGTGTTTACTAAATACCTAGCGTTTTATAAAAGCGCTAGGATCTATCTAGCGTGTTTTCTAATTGGCTAGCGTTTGAAAAAACAAGCGCTAGGGATCTGTCTAGAGTGTTTTCTAAATAGCTAGCGCTTTATAAAAACGCTAGGGATCTATCTAGCGTGTTTTCTAATTGGCTAGCGTTTTGAATAAAAGCGCTAGGGATCTGTCTAGCGTGTTTTCTAATTTGCTAGCGTTTTAAGTAAAAGCGCTAGGGATCTCTCTAGCGTGTTACCTAATTGGTAGCGTTTTAAAGTAAAACGCTACTAATGGTGTAGCGTGTTATTAAAATGGGTAGCGTTTTTTTATAAACGCTACTAAAGGTGGCGATCTCTTTTTACAATTCTGGCGTAGTGTTCGGTATTTTGCAGGTTGCTAATCCAAGAGAAATAGTTACTACTTACTACCAAATAGTCAAGGAAAAAAGGTGGATTCCAAGCTCCTCTACTCTACTCTACCCTTTGCATACTCTAACTTCAATTACGTAAGAAATATATGTTGTTGGTGATGGATCTGCTGGATTATGTTTCTAGTGTGGAGGCAATCAACCAAAACTTTATGCTGCATAATTGAGTAGCTACTGGTTTGAAGATATAGCTAATCTGATATGTTTTGGAGGATATAGCTAATCTGATATGTTGTGCTATTCTGTTTTGAAGGATATAGCTAAGAAGGTGGTGGAGTTCACCTAAAGTGCAAATTGATTTTGATTCCAATTTGATAGATGAAAATATAACAGAAGAAGATCTAAAGAAACACTAGCTGTCACCTGATAATGAGTACCTTTCATTACTTATTTAGTTTATTTTCTCAATTAGTATTTGTATTAGCTAACATGTTTATGCAATAGGTTATTAGATAGATAGTTAATAATTCTTAATTCTTTTCTAGAGTTATTGTAAAGTAAGTTACAACTCTTTATATTACAACTCAATTAGTATATTGTTTATTGTTCCATTGCTAAATGTTTATCCTTTCCTTGCGATTCTTGATTGCCTATCTATTCGTGGCCTTACCTCATCGTGGTGGCGGGAGTAGTGATCTTTGGTGGTGAAGGTGGAGTGGAAGTAGTAGTAGCGGTGCTTCAAGAGCACTTGTTAAAGACAGTACCCCTTTTTGTTCTTCCTTATGGACTTTTCGGATAGCGAAATGATTCACCCTTTTAACATGCCAATGTCTATCGTGTTGTCGTTTAAAACGTTCAACGTTATGTTTGAGGAACTTCACGAGAAACAATCTCAATGGACGGTTCTTGACTCGAAGTTGCGAGAGTCTCTTAGACTTGCGATTCTTTGAAGTCTTGTTGCTCGCCTATAGATCATTTGTGAAACGTTTTGGAGTGCGTTCTCATTTTAATTCATATTTTGATATGTTCATAACATCTCTTTCACAACCTTGTGGTTTTTGAATAAGCTATTATTTTGCAAAATGATGTGTTTACAGTGCCTCTAGTGGAGAGTGGAAAGAATCCTCGAAGTACATCAAATACACAGCAGAAGATCTAGATCGAATGTTGGGTGAATTTTTTGAAGGAAAAACATGAGCGAAACAAAAGCGGTAATCAAACCGATGATGAGGTAGACCGATTTAAGTTTAACCAGCCTATGTTGGTATTTAGTGGTTAATGCCTTTGTTGTGGATTGGTTTATTTTCTCACTACAGCGTTATTCACCAGGTAAATGAGTTACCATTATATATCAATTGGGAATTGATTTAATAAGAGGTTAAATGTTTTATTTGTTCATTGTAACAAGGGTTGTGGATTGGTTTATTTTCTCACTACAGCGTTATTCTAGTGTACGTTTTATTTGTTCATTGTATTTTTAGAGATATGTATACACCTACAAGTGATTGTAATTATATATGAAATTTTACTAGTCTTGAGGTCAATGCATATGTAACAAGGGTTTGGCGTAATGCCCTCCCATCAAATGTCAAACTGGAGTTTGTAATTCTTTTCCTGTTATTTCCATTTTGAAATTTTGCACACCGGGGGTTTTTATGAATTTAGTTTGTAGTTTGTGTTGCATCTAGTTATATTTCAATTTTAACTGGGCCAAACTATTCACAAGTTTCCTTTTTTGTTAGTTTGAAAGATAACCCAATTTGTGAAGAAGTTGGAGTAGTAGGAAACTACTGCTCCATTTATTTTTTTAATTTTTTTTTTAAAAATTTGCGACGGATTTGCGACGAAAAAATTTGCCACGGATTTGCCACGGAAATTCCGTGGCAAACGATTTGCGACGAGCGTTTTTGCCACCAATTTTTGTCCGTGGCAAATCCGTGGCAAATGTTGTTTTGCCACGGAAATTTGTGCATTTGCCACGGAAATGTCCGTGGCAAATCAGCGATTTTCTTGTAGTGGATACAATACAGGATACGACACGATACTAATACAGAGATACAAGAAAAATTTAAAAATCAAGATATGATACGGCCTGAATACTTTAATAAAAAATTTAATTAAAATTAAAATATATAAAAATAAAAACATAATATACAAACATAACTAGGTATCACAATAAAGAGATATTCACTTTAATAATTGACAATTGCTCGTAATAGAAAAAAAAATGCACAAAAAGGAGTCAGGAAAAAATTTCTAATTGACATATGTAGTAACCTCTTTTAGGAGTTAATATTTTATTTATAGTATATTTTTAGGATATAAATTAAAAGCACTCAAAAAGAAGTCACATTGGTTGTAAAAAAAAAGCCCACATGTCGTATCCCGTGAGTATCCATATAAGTCCGCCGTATTCTGGGCGTATCCATATTAGCCTGACGTATCTTGGGCGTATCCGTATAAGTCAGCCATATTCTAAGAATCAACCGCGTATCAGACATTTCTCTTTTAAAAAAATAAGTTAAAATTCCAGGATACTCCATATGGTACGTATCCCGGCGTATCAGACACGTATCGGTATCAACTATGAAAGTGCTCGTTTCAACCCATAGTTTCTGTTTTGGTGGAAAAAAACACTCAATGGGTTATTGGGTAATGTAAATGAAAAATGTCTTGGTTCACATTCAAAGATTGTTATAAGGTGCTTACTTGGTTACCCACCTATAAATTGTGTGTACCAACACTTGGATGACATGTCAAAGCTTTATGAGTATATGTGTTTAAGCTTAGGGTTTATGATCTTAAAAACCCTAAATTCCCAAATCCCGTGCTTTTCATTTCAATCTCTGATAATCACGTAAGTTTTATTGATTCATTTTCACTTGCATTTTAATTTAGATATATGGTATATTGTTCTCCTATCAAGTTCCAGTCTCGCTTGAAAGGTCTTCAAGGAAGGTTTTATCATGTTATGAATGGAGCTTTTATCAAAAGAAAAAAGATCAAAAGTGAGACAAAGATAGCTGCAATTTTGCCATGGGCATGCTACTTCTGAGATTCGAAGGACACGATAGCTGTTGTAGAAGGCTAAAAAGACATGGAATCAAATGGCACAACTGTGGATGCGCTACTGAGCATTATTGGGAAATTTTATTGGCAGTCTTTAGGAATTTGACAAATGTGACTGTTAGGAGATAATGTAGTCATAATCTTACTTGTTTGTACATAGAATTTTCTTGTCTGTAAAGTGAAATGTGAAAACGATTGTTTGCCTTTCATCATCAATTTAGAAGCACATGAAGTGGTGATATTGATTGAGGAGGTGAAGACACAAGGCTCAAGCAAAGGAATTATGGCTCATCTTTTGTTTTGTATTCATCATTGTAATCATAAAATTGGATCATTGGTTGTAAAACTTTATGTAAAAATTTGAAGTTGAATAAATAAAGTAATTTGATACTCATTGATTATTTTACCAAAATACCATTTGATGTTGGATTCCAAGTTGCAAAATGGAAGCATAAGCAATGAGCTAGGACAAGAGCATAAGCAATGTGCTTTTTATTTCATGTCAATTTTCTTCTGTGTTGCTGTTGGCATGTAATTATCAAGAAATGGAAGGGTGGATGTAATCTGAGCTCAAGTAAAGTTTATCACGATTCATTATTTCAGCTTGTTTTTAAAATCTTATGTGAAACTGTTGGTAGCCTTATACCATATTAAAGGATGCAAAACTATGGTTCCATAAATAAAAAGTGTATTCTTTTCTTTGCATCGTTCTCTGAAAGAAAAAGTTTGTATGTAATTATGCAACCAAATTTCTTTATGTGGACTTTATTTTATCAATTGACCAAGGAAATGTTAAGCTCCTTGAACTGTTTACCAAAAAATTGAAACACAATACATGAATAGCATCGAAGATTTCTAGAAAAAATAAACAAATATCTATTGCCACTTATTAATAAATTACTGATGAACAAGGGAAAGAAGAGATAACGACCGAGAGAAGGAAATAGGTTTGGGGGAGAAACTGAGCAATTGGGCTGAGCAAAAAACAGGGCATAAAATTAGGGTAAATTAGCAATTTCTCACAATTTACTAATACTAAATGAATTGGCAAAACTAAAACACCTCAGCATTTATAATTTTGACAACTCACTCAAGTGTTGGTACCACACTTTTTATCCTATGTACATTAGAACTCACATGAAAGGATTTATTTTGCAGCAATGAAGTGAATTTATGGTCATCGGTATTTTAGACTAAAACATGATGCACCAGCTAAATATATGGTAATTCTCCACTAAAATAACTCTTATTTTGAAAACCCTAACGCATCTCTAATTCAAAAGAATAAGTCAAATGTTATGGCCATTTAGTTGGGGGAAGGATTGTCTACCTTGGTGCTAACATTAAAAATTGAGAACAATATAGGATTTCGCCATAAAAATTGAGGATTGTATAGGATTTGCATATAGTAAGTGATCCAAAGTGCCAACATTAAAAATTGATAACAGTATGAGGGTTTCACCATAACTACATGCAGTAATTTGCAGCTCAAACAATATCTATAAGGAACGCCTTCATCTGCTGCCTATGGGATAATTATGATCTTCATCTCTAAACTATGTAACTTGATCACAAATCAAACTTGATCTTCATCTCCAAATTTGTATTCGAAATTCTTTTTTTATCTATTTTAAATTTATCTTGATTTTCACGGAACGATGTTCGGATTAATTAAACTTTGTCTAAGTCTATTCATAAAAAGAACACGACATATATATATATATATATATATCAAAAATGTTATTTGGACATTTTTTGTTAGACAAAAGTAGACAAACACCAACTTACAACACCAATTAACCAAGTTTTTAGACCATTTAACCAAGTGATCAATTAACCAAGTTTTTTATACGCCTCGAAAACTGTGAAAAAGAAGGTTAGCTAAATGGTCTAAAAACTTGGTTAATTGGTGTTGTAAGTTGGTGTTTGTCTACTTTTGTCTAACAAAAAATGTCCAAATAACACAACTCTATATATATAAACCTTTTTTTGACAGCAAAACAAATTAATTCATTCATTCAAAATAATAGAAGTAATACATGGTAAAATTACATCATAGTATTGAGGACTAATTGTCAAAATAGCCACCATTGCAAGGGAATGAGCAGCCAAGTTAGCACTCTTCCTAGCAAATTCCACATTAGAGTTGTTATAAAAAAATAAATGAGAACTTACATTTGTTAAGGATACTACCAAGCTCAACAAATATAGTCCTATTTGAATTAAAAGCAACAACTAATTTTTTTTTTTGAGATTAAAAAGCAACAACTAATTTGACATCCATGCTAAAGACCACATCCTTCATGTTAAGCTCCTTTAACCATTTCATAGCAAAATAGAGCCCATAAGCTTCTCCTTGATCCACAGTTAATGGTATAATCCATTGCATTCTAGCACCAAGAAAGACACCAAACTCATCTTTGAGACACAAACCAACACCCACTTTGTTATTTGCTTGTGAGAAGGAAGCATCAATATTACACTTAACCAACCCCGTAAGAGGTTTGCACCGTTTTAAACCAATTGGTGGTCGCATCTGCGGATTAATAGTTGGAAGTCGTGCTCGAGACCAATCATGATATAGGGATGAAGCTCACCATATAATGCCATTAACATCTTCATTTTGGTCATTCGACACCTTTGAATTCCGACTACGCCATAAACTCCAAATTGTCATTGCAACAACAACAACCTACATCTCATGGGCCAGTTGAGATAAAAATTCGGTGAAAGATTAGCCAAAAGTAGGAGAGGATTGTGATATTTGTTGAATTAGAGAGAACATTCCTAACTTTGACCAACACCCACTAGCCTTATTAGAAGCAAATAAGATATGATGAGTTGTTTCTCCAATAGGGGTAGGACTTCTAATTTTTCCCACGGCTCAATCAACAGGGACAAAATGTAATATGTGTTTATGTAGCTATTGGTCAAAAAGCATCTTCTGTGGCTCAAGTGGTAACGACTTTACAAGAAAGAGGAGCAATGGAATACACTATTATAGTGGCTGAAACAGCAAATTCTCCAGCTACATTACAATACCTACGAAACCCGTTCTTACCTCAAGTTTTTAACAATATGGCCGTGATCTGTCATTACGTGCGACTATCTCCACTATAGAATAGAAAAATAAAATAGGCTTTCTACATATATATCGTTCGAAACAACGATTTTTATCAGTCGTAGCAAAGAAAGAAACTTCATAGAAGTAGAAATATGAAGAAATATATGCCTAGATACTTTTTTTTCTATGGATAATTAAACGATCTAATTGATAGAGGAAGCACCGTAAAGATCAATTAATAAGGGTTTTGGCCAATACAACAAGAACTGCTTACTTCTATCATGATAGAAGAGTTAGAATCACATGAAATTTTACCTAAATTCGTCTATGAAATACCTATTATGAAAAAAAGAGGAATAAATATAATTTTATACGCAAATTGGATTGGAATTTTGAATAAAACAAACCGATATAATCTATCTAACTTTTAATATAAATCGACACAAATTGATAAATTTCACCTAGACTTCGGGGGATTTTTAAGAATCTCAAAACAAAAATTGAATTCGGGATTTGCTCTTACTCGATGAGATAAAGATAGAATCTAATAGCGTAGAAACAATATAGAATTGCTTTTTTTAGCACTTCCCTTTTCAATTGTTCCAAAACTAATTGAATTCGAATTCACAAAGAAGAGAGATATTTTTACCTCTTTTTTTATAATTTGAGAATACGATTGTAGTGCGTAAAAAGACTAGGATTTATTAAACATGCATAGATCTAACCCCAGCTATAGCTATCTATGTCTCTTACTTTCTTGCAGTAATTCATATTTGTTCGGGACAAATACAGTATGCCGTGTTAATTTCTTTTTCTATTCATCATCAATTCAATCAATCTATTTAATAAAATTGGCACAAAAATGGAAGCACGAGAATTTCTTTTAAATTCCTTATAATATTAGGTATCATATACGAATAAGATACCCGATTCTATCTGTGTAAGAATAAAAAATTATGTTCTGGGGTTGACATATATTCACGGTTGCTGTTATAATTTCAATTCTAATTGAAATAGAAAAGGATTCTTTTTCAATAAAAAAACCAATATTGATTGGTTATGTATCAATTTCGATTTTTTTCTCTCATTAAGAGTGTAAACTACGAAAAACCCATTCTCCGTTGTTAAATTTGAAAACTAACACTGGAAATGAAAAAAAAATAGAATTCTTCAAATTTTTTAATGTTTAGTAAACAAATGTACTCAATTAATATTAATATTCCACGTTAATTGATTCTTTCAATCTCGACGATTGACTAATGAATCAGTTATTATGATTTCGAGTAATCCCCCTTTTGGAAACCTTCGGGGGCTTCCGGCGCCTCTAGCTTGAAATCCGCGTCTCCATCTAGTGAAAGAATTTCATTGCCTTGCCCAGAAGTTGTTCGACCTTCGGAACCTGGTTATGAGATTCGTTGTTCGATCTTGAAGCAAGCATTTTTCGTCCAGCCGGAGGAATAGTCGTTATTTCACCATTTGAATAACCTTACGATTACGAGGTTCATTCGAATATGAAATCCAATCCTAGAAATACAGTATCCCACTCTTTTTTGCTACTCAGGGTTTCGATACATTTCGAAATCGAGAAATTTCTAGTGGTGCGGGTGCTATTCGAGAACAATTAGTTGATCTGGATTTGAGAATTATTATGGATTCTTCGTTTGTAGAATGGAAAGAATTAGGAGAAGAGGGATCCACGGACAATGAAAATGAATGGGAAGATCGAAAAGTTGGAAGAAGAAAGAACTTTTTGGTTCGACGCATAGAATTAGCTGTGTAGATAGGTAGACTTCTGCGACCTTTGAGTCGGCGATACAAATATCGTGCGACGGAGACATCGTAAATTGGTCTGCGGGCATCGCGATAAGTCCTCTGTCCTACCAGGTGCAACGGGCTATTAGCTCAGCGGTAGAGCGCGCCCCTGATAATTGCGTCGTTGTGCCTGGACTGTGAGGGCTATCAGCCACATGGATAGTTCAATGTGCTCATCGGCGCCTGACCCTGAGATGTGGATCATCCAAGGCACATTAGCATGGCGTACTTCTCCTGTTTGAACACTATTTAGCGTCGTCGTTTATTTTTTTTGTCAAAAATTAATTTTTTTTCTCCTTATCGGTTAGTGAGAATCTACTTTGCGTATTTGAACAACTAATTTTTTCTGAATCCTAAAATACCCTCAAAATACACAAAATAACATTAAAAATAAGAAAATATATAAATAAAGCTTATTGCAGTTTGAAAGTGACGAGCTAAGTGAGAATATAAAAAATATAAAAAATTATTAAAAGTTAATGTTAGGCTATCACGCATTTAAAATGTACTACACTTACTATTTCTTCACAAAAAAAAGTAGTATTCCTATTATTTTAAAAAGTGTGGCATTTTTGTCAAAAAAAAAAGCGTGGCATTAATTTGGGGAAAAAAAGTGTGGCATTAATGTTAGGAAAATTGTGTAACACTAGCGGCTTTTTTGTATTTTTTTATGTTATTAGAAAAAACTCTAAGGCTCTGTTAGACGCGTCCCATCTCCTAGATGATAGCGGATGAAATTAGCAGATGAAGAGTACGCGTGTCGATGCGGATCTTGGTAGGAGCCGGGGGATGCCACGGTAACCCCGAGATTTTTCACAAATCGATTCATATTTATAGTATAAAGTTAATGTCGAATGTTATATACTAACTATTTCGCTAAAGATGCATACAGATGCAATTGTAAAGTGGTAAAACGCTAGGCTAATGAGTTTGTATTTGGCGGTTTGACTCTCTCTGAAAGACATTTTGGTAGTTTTTTTTATTTTTTTTTTGTATTTTACGATATTATGTGTATTTTTTCTCCAAAAAAGTGCTGAAACCAATATTTGAACTATGTACATTTATATTATGGTAAATAATAAAAACCAGTTCAACTATAATTGTTAAAATATTAGTGAAATATTTTATATGTATTATTTAACTTTATGGTACCCCAAAAATTAGGGTTTTTTTTCCGCACCCCCTCCTTCTCTATCCCACCCCCATAATTACCTAAAACCCGTTTTACCCCTGTTTTTAAAAAATTAAAAATTAAAAATTTCGGAATTACCTCTAAAAAAGGTAATTCCGGTTAAAAAAAAAGGTATTTCGGAATTACAGGGTAAATCCAAATACCTTTTTAACCTAATTACCTTTTTAGAGGTAATTCAAATTTTTAATTTTTTTATTTTAAAAGTTTGTATATTAAATTAAGATTTAAACGCGTTTTATTTTTAAAATACGATACGAACGATTTACGATTTAAATAACAATACGTCAAAATATATAAAATGCCCAACATAAAATACGAGTACAAATACAACTATGGGTCCAAAATGTCTAAAAATGATGAAAATAACGACGTGAAGTAGGTGAGCAGGCGACATCTAGGGCATCCGGGCCAATGCGGCTACTCTGCACACCTCTCCTCTAAAGTCTCGGGACAACGGGCTCGATGATATGGATCCGAGTGGCACCGGCCGTGGCTTTTTGACATTGGAGTAAGACGCACTCGTTACTCCGATCGTACTGCAAGGTAGGTAATCAGGATCGCACTCACCGTGGTAGGCTGCATCTCTACCACCCCGCCAAAATATCTGTGCCCGAATCTGATACATCACCAACCCCCGTATGATCCTGTCGGGAGATGGAGCATTACTCGAAATGGGTGGAGAAGGGATCGTTTGTACTTGCCCGAACTGCCAACGCACTCGCTCCGCATGTAGGGGCAGGTCCTCGCCCCAAATCAACCACCCCTCTCAGAAGCGGATATGTTCGACAAAGGAACACTGCATGCGTGGTCATGATAAGGGGTGAGAATGACATCCGCCACCGCAAGTTATCGATCCGCTCCCTAAAGTCCACCAACTTTATTTTATCCAGCTTCTTGTTCCCCCAGCTGGTGGCACGTGGCTGATGCGTCCTAGCCAACACTTTCCGACCAACGATGGTGGGAAAATGCTCGTATATCCAGCACTGAAAATTAACAATTAAATTAATAAATAAACAGTTATTAATATATGAGTAATTTAATAAATAAGCAGATATCAACTTATGGTCGATCGCCCCATATAGTGTGATGTCATTTCAAAAAAGCTTAGCCTCACGCAACCAATGGGCTACCTGTGGGTGGTGCTCGGTGAGGTCTAATTTTAGGAAACTTTCGCCGTGAGATACAACTTTTAGTTTAGAATTTGAAAAAATTAAAATTAAACCATACGTTATTAAAAATAAGTAATTAATTGTTGTTAAGTAAAATTAAAATAAAGAATTAAAATATTACCTCGCCTCTCTATCTATCCGGACGCCGCATGCGCGTGCGTATCCCGGTGTAACAATAATGGTGGGTGATCCACAGTGGGCGACTGAACCTCTCTCCCCTTCTTTGAACCTCCTCCTCCTCCTCCCGATCCGACCACTCATCCTCCTCGCTCCTCCCAAGCCTCCCAACCGTGAGCAAGAATACTGACCGGGTGCTCCTGTTGGTGCCGCATATGGTACTCATAACTGGGTGGTCACGGTAGAGGTCGCTCATACCGGGCCGAGGCCGAGGCTCAGTGCTCAACCATCTCTATCACTCGCGCCCGACGCTCAGAAGCATGTCCAGCGGCTCTGAGCCTCTGTAGAGTGTCCGAGAAGAATCTGCACTCTTCTTTGGTCTCCCAAAGATGTTGTCGTCTTTACCGTGGGTTTGCGCGGAAGACTCTGCTCGTGCTACTACATCATGCGGTCGTCTACTCGCCACTGTTAAAAAAAATAATGTAAATAAAAAATATTAATAATTGAAAAAAAATTGTAATTTTCGGAATTACAGGTAATTCCGAAAATCTCTCTCCGTATTTACTTACTTTTTTCGGAATTATGAAATCTGATTTTTGTAAGTTTTCAAGGGCATTTTCTTCCGTTTGCGTAATTATGGGGGTGGGATAGAGAAGGAGGGGGTGCGAAAAAAAAACCCCAAAAATTATTGTCAAACTCCACCACTGTACGCGTGTTTGGTAAGCATTAGTGTTTAGCGTTTTTTGGGGTATTGGTTAATGTTTTTCCAGATGCTACTTTAATAAGTGTTTTTTCAAACGCTAGCAGATAGCGGATATTTCACCTTTTTTTGGATATTTTTACCTTTTTTATTTTTCTTAATTTACTTCTCTTTCCCATTAAACATCTTGTCATCATTAAATGATTTAATCATTAATAAAATATCTTTTTACGTCGTTTTACATTTATCAATTATTTTAACCACTAATTTAACCAAACACATCATTTGTTATCAATTAGCTTCTCACTATATGTTAGTTCATCCATTATCCGCAACTTTTTACTAAAAAGTGTCTAAAAGTGCGTGTTACCAAAAAAAAAACTTAGCTGAATGAAATCAAGACGTTGGAACTTGATTGATGGTTCAAAGTGTGCAGCAGAGGGAGAAACTAGAGCCCTCCAGTAACTCCAATATCCATGAACCCGCGAAATGTGCATTCTCTCCGTTTCTTTAAGATCATCACCAGATCAAGTCTCGAAGATGGAAAACTTGTAAGTGTTCTTTTCTTCGTCTCCCCTAATTTGTTTCTCTGCATTTTCCTTTTTTTTTCTTTCTTTTCTTGCAAAATTTATACATGCATTCATTCATGCTTTTGGAGTGATTAGGACATAAATCAAAGCCATAAGTATAAGTAACATTGATAAAACAAAACAAAAAAATTCTGTTATTTTTTTGTGAATTTTAGAATGCACGCTTTCTAACATAAAATGTTGCACGCAGATGATTCCATATGGTTTCACTAAGATACATGGTGATAATGTGCCAAACCCTTTGTTCCTAAAGCCCCCAGATGGCAAAGAATGGAAAATAAATTTGAATAAACATGAAAGGGTTATATTGTTTCAAAAGGGTTGGAAAGAATTTGCTAAATACTACTCCCTAGCTCATGGCCACATGGTCTTGTTTGAATATGAGGAGGAAACTTGTCATTTTGGGGTTCACATATTCAACAAGAGTAACCTTGAAATTAAATATCCCTTACATGGAAATCAAGATGAACAACATAACCTTAATCAGATTAGTGAGGAGAACTCGGTCGAAATTCTGAATCAGCAACTACCATGCAAGAAGCGTAGACCGAAATCGCCAATGTCACATCCTCAACCGCGTAAGAAATTGAGAACTGACACAAGTGATGATGTTGGAAGGAGTTCCAAGTTGCCAAACTTGCCTAAACATGTTCAAATCAAAGGTATACATATTACATCATGATTGGGTTATCTTTTATCATTTCATTTGTCCTTCTGATGAGATTTCGAAATCAATGAAATTCATAACGAAACACATTTTATTCAATTTCTCAGAGGAAATTTCAGATGAGCCACCTCCACTCAAGAAGAAAACTAGACCGAAATCGCCAATGTCATGTCCTCAGCCACCTAAGAAATCGAAAGCTAACAACTGTGGAGATGTTGGAAGTAGCTCCAAATTGCAAAACATGCCTAAACATGTCCAAGTTAATGGTATAATTCTTCACCAAACTTTCCTTTATCATTTTCAGTTATTCAATTGTGATTTTGAAGTAGAAGTTTCTTAACATACCCATGTTGTTCAATTTCTAAGAGGAGGCAGATGGTAGCACTGAAGCTTTAAAAAAAGCCAGAAATTTCAGATCTACAAATCCTTCTTTCATATTTGTCATGAAACCTTGCTATCTTTACAGCAATTTCTTGGTGAGCCTATGCATTACCATCTTTTTTATCCTCTAAAATAGTTTGATATCTTTCTTTTGATGCCCTTAATTTAACTTAATTTAACTTAAAAAAGGTTTAGTTTATCAAAGAAAGAAAAATAGGTGCATGGTAGTTAAGGTGAGTCATGATGTATGGAATCAAGTCCCTAGTAACTAACTCAGGTGCGTGAGTAGTGGAATTGGCGCCTATTGCTGATGTGGCAGTGATGGTAGGCGTGTGAAGAGAGAAGGTGAGTTAATGAAATAGTGAGATCACACCTTTAGCATGTTAGCTTGGAATTAAGTGGGAAAGTTCCCTTAGAAGAGACTGGCCTCTCGAAGCGCCATTGTTATCATTCAATCAAGCTCAATTCACTTGTATATTGATATCAGTATAGGTACACTGATTATACTGTAATTACTCACATCTATCGTCAATATGCTTACCTATTTGAGCTCTGTTTTGCTGTTATTGTTCATCTACATTTTCTATGCAAAATTGATCGTATCAGTGATTAGATTTTCTAACTTGTAACAAAAAATTAAAATACAGCATGTCCCATCACAATTTGATAAAAAATATTTAAAGAAAGGGAAAAGCGATGTCCTCCTTCAGGTCTTGGATGGGAGAACTTGGCCTTCTAAATATTGTCTCGGCAGAATTAGCTCTGGATGGAAGGATTTTGTATCAGAGAATGATTTGAAAGTAGGGGATGTTTCTGTTTTTGAGTTGATTGAGAGTGAATCACTTACATTGAAAGTACTGATCTTTCGACTTGGGGAAGAACCTCATTTACCTCCACCACAAGGTAATCCAAGTTCATCTTTCTTCTAGACTACTAGTCTTTTGATCTGCAAAATAATGGTTCTACTTGTTGGTGCAAATAACACCAAAAAATACGCAATTGAATAGACAAAAAACCTAATCTCTCTTCATTTCTAAACTTGCAGAGACACACATCAATGACAGAGAAGCGAAAAAATCCAAGGAACGAAAGGAATATGCACATAAGAAATGCAAAATAGGAGTTCCTCAAAGTAAGTATTCTCCCTTAGCTTTCTTATTTGCCGTTTTTTTTATTATTATTATTTACAAATATACACCACATATATCTCAAGTTAGTTTTACAATTCTTAGAGCAATAACCAATCTTACTGTTTCATGCCTTGCCATAGGAGAAAACACCTCAGTAAAGTCAAAGCCCTCTCTTTGTAGATACCCTTTGGCTACTAATCTAGCCTTATGTTTCACAATCTTCCCTTCTAGGTTAAGTTTGAGTTTACAAATCCACTTTACACCAATTGACTTCTTTCCTGGTGGTAACTTGGTTAATTCCCAAATATGTTTATTTTCAATAGACCTCAATTCCTCTTCCATAGCACCTTTCTAAGCTTTATCCTCTAAAGCCTGCTTATATAGTCAACTGGTTCAGGCATCTGCCAGCATGGGAAAATGCACTAAATCCTCTTCATCATTAACATATGCATCAATAGTTAATTCATAGTCAATAAGTCTTCTAGGAACCTGTCACTGTCTTTGTGGTCTAGGTTCATCAACTGCCTCTGCCTGTTCTTCATCAGAATTGTCACCTTCAACATCAACATTATTAGTACTAGCTTCCTCTTCACCACTATCAAGATTTAAAGTCGCAGAGTTCTGAGAACTGGATTGGTTATTTTTCTGCCAATCCCAACTCTTTTTCTCCAAGACAATCACATCCCTATTGATTTCAATCCTCTCATTCAAAGGATTAAAGAGTCTATAGGCAGTAGTAGGGTGAAAACCCACCAAAACTAGTGGTTTATTCTTGAACGTGTATTCACCTCCTCCAGCGTCCTCATTCTTCAAATTCCCTGTGTAGCCAATTAGTAACTATTATGTTATAAACTAAGTAGTTTTGTTGCCATAACACAGGTGGGAAGGCAACCCAAAGAACTTCACTAGGGACTAATTCCTTCTCCTTCACAAATGAAGCTGGGGAAGAAGCCTACAAATTCGCCTCAGAAAATCCCTTTTTCACAATCAATATAACGCCAAAACGATGGGAGGATTCCAGACAGGTAATGAAGCTGCGAATTAAAGAAGTGTGGTAATAGCTATCATTAATACAATAGAACGTTTACATGCACATATATATATATATATATATATATATATATATATATATATATATATATATATATATATATATATATAAGCAAGCAGCTTCACAGCTTCATCCCTGGAGTTTCTCTTGTATATCCATTAACTGATAAAATATGACTTGATGCAGTATATACCAACTTCCTTCAAGAGAAACTATTTGGATAAAAAGGAGATTGTTATGTTACAGTTTGGGAAAAATTTGTGGCCTGTAAAGTTGACCTCTCCTTCCAAATCAACACGCATTATGTCTAGAGGTTGGACCTTGTTTAAAGAAGAAAGTAAATTGGAGACTGGAGATGTATGTGTGTTTGAACTCATCAATAGGGAAGATGCTGTGCTTCATGTTCATATTTTTATAGGTAACTGATCGTAGCCTCGTAGGCAATAGACTTGGAGCTGTTTTACATGCCAATATTTATGACTCCTTACCAATGCAATGTAATAGGTAAAATGGACCTTCTGTTTTGGTTATAACTAATCCTTAAATATGTAAAGATATGCATAACCTAGCACTTTAAGATTGTAGTATGATATGTTGTTTGAATATGAAGTAACATATTAATATATGTTCTAGTCTAGATTGACAAAACAAAACATAAGTAAAAATCAAGAATAAAGAGTGCATAGTCTAAATTAGGGCATATATATATATATATATATATATATATATATATGAGGTAACTGTTTCTATTTCAACAATTGGCAGTCATCATAGCTTCACCCCACAATCTGTGAGGTAGTTGTTTCTATTTCAGTATGCTTCTGGCCATGTCCTGAATGCTTCTATTCCTTCTCTCTGCCATCCCATTATCTTGTGGTGTTTATGGATAAGTAACTTCTCGAATTATTCCCTGATTTAAATAGAATTCTTCAAACTCCTTAGAGGTGTATTCACCTTCCCTAGCGTCCTCATACTTCAAACTCCCTGTGTAGCCAATTAGTAACTATTATCTTATAAACTAAGTAGTTTTGTTGCCATAACACAGGTGGGAAGGCAACCCAAAGAACTTCACTAGGGACTAAGTCCTTCTCCTTCACAAATGAAGCTGGGGAAGAAGCCTACAAATTCGCCTCAGAAAATCCCTTTTTCACAATCAATATAACGCCAAAACGATGGGAGGATTCCAGACAGGTAATGAAGCTGCGAATTAAAGAAGTGTGGTAATAGCTATCATTAATACAATAGAACGTTTACATGCATATATATATATATATATATATATATATATATATATATATATATATATATATAAGCAAGCAGCTTCACAGCTTCATCCCTGGAGTTTCTCTTGTATATCCATTAACTGATAAAATATGACTTGATGCAGTATATACCAACTTCCTTCAAGAGAAAGTATTTGGATAAAAAGGAGATTGTTATGTTACAGTTTGGGAAAAATTTGTGGCCTGTAAAGTTGACCTCTCCTTCCAAATCAACACGCATGATGTCTAGAGGTTGGACCTTGTTTAAAGAAGAAAGTAAATTGGAGACTGGAGATGTATGTGTGTTTGAGCTCATCAATAGGGAAGATGCTGTGCTTCATGTTCATATTTTTATAGGTAACTGATCGTAGCCTCGTAGGCAATAGACTTGGAGCTGTTTTACATGCCAATATTTATGACTCCTTACCAATGCAATGTAATAGGTAAAATGGACCTTCTGTTTTGGTTATAACTAATCCTTAAATATGTAAAGATATGCATAACCCAGCACTTTAAGATTGTAGTATGATATGTTGTTTGAATATGAAGTAACATATTAATATATGTTCTAGTCTAGATTGACAAAACAAAACATAAGTAAAAATCAAGAATAAAGAGTGCATAGTCTAAATTAGGAAATATATATATATATATATATATATATATATATATATATATATATATATATGAGGTAACTGTTTCTATTTCAACAATTGGCAGTCATCATAGCTTCACCCCACAATCTGTGAGGTAGTTGTTTCTATTTCAGTATGCTTCTGGCCATGTCCTGAATGCTTCTATTCCTTCTCTCTGCCATCCCATTATCTTGTGGTGTTTATGGATAAGTAACTTCTCGAATTATTCCCTGATTTAAATTGAATTCTTCAAACTCCCTGTGTAGCCAATTAGTAACTATTATCTTATAAACTTAGTAGTTTTGTTGCCATAACACAGGTGGGAAGGCAACCCAAAGAACTTCACTAGGGATTAATTTCCACTCCTTCACAAATGAAGCTGAGGAAGAAGCCAACAAATTCACCTCACAAAATCCCTTTTTCACAATCAATATAAAGCCAAATCGATGGGAGGATCACAGACAGGTAAAGTTCATGAAGGGGTGAATTAAAGAAGTGTGGTAATAGCTATCATTAATACAATAGAAATTTTACATGCTCGCGCGCACGCACACACACACACACACACACACACATATATATATACATATATATTTTACATCAGGCAAGCAGCTTCGATCCTGGAGTTTTCTCTTGTTCATCCAGTAACTGATAAAATATTACTTGATGCAGCATATGCCAATTTCCTTCAAGAGAAAGTACTTGGATAAAAAGGAGATAGTGTTGTTACAATTTGGGAAGAATTTGTGGCCTGTAAACTTGATCTGTCAGCTTGGCAGATCAACAGCCAAATTGTCTAAAGGTTGGGTGGTGTTTTGGAAAGTAAGTAAATTGCAAGTTGGAGATGCATGTGTGTTTGAGCTCATCAATAGGGAAGATGCTGTGTTTCATGTTCATATTTTTAGAGGTAAGTGATCGTAGGCTATAGACTTGGAAATGATGTTATCAAGACTTATCACCTTACCAATGTAATGGGTAAAATGGACCTTGTTTTGGTTATATTTAATGTTTAAATATGTAAATGCAGAATGTAGTATCTCCTCTTCATGACAGTATTGATGCTTTTGTCTCTGTAGTCCTTAACATGGGGGATGCAAAAGACTAAACTTATGTTGTTCAGCTCAGAGCTTAGTAGCAAGTCTGTGTACTCCTTAACATGGTAGTGGGTAGGTTTTCAAATTTCATGCAAAAAACTCTGATACTACTTAGAATCGTGTAATGCTATTCTGGATTCAAAATTTCAGAAATAATCCTTATAAAGGCTGTTTGTTTACTCTTTGACTAGCTATCAAACCATGCATCTCTTTAAACCCATAAGTCACAAGCAATTAGAATCAAAATTCTTATTCAGAGTTTGTCTATTGTGCCATACAGAGGTTTTCTTATCTTTCTAGTTATTTTTCTGTTTTGAGAAGAAAGTGAAAACAGAATCACTGACTATTTTCTGCATAAGTGCTAAAATGGATTTGACAAGGATTGGTTAGTTGAGCCTAATTTAAAGGTTGAGGTAGTGTACTATTCACTATTGGTTCATACAAGAGATTGGGTTAGTACCTAATATTTTGTTTTATGGTATATATAATTTTTGGATTAACTACATTAATGTCTCTTTTTTTTTAC
This sequence comes from Oxytropis ochrocephala, assembly GCA_020916435.1. Classification (NCBI taxonomy): domain Eukaryota; kingdom Viridiplantae; phylum Streptophyta; class Magnoliopsida; order Fabales; family Fabaceae; genus Oxytropis; species Oxytropis ochrocephala. The sequence goes on along the minus strand of CM037090.1, from coordinate 59,229,343 downwards.
TGTACTACATTAATCTCTTGATGATGATCTGTTTTAGAATGTTGGTGGGATATTGTAATCTAAATAAAAGAGCCTAGATAAAAAAACCAGTTATGTTATTTGAACAACAAATTGAGATACCATTTTTTAAATGGTTAATGCAGTTCACACACGTGGTTAATGCAGTTTGGTTCTTGTACCTGTGATTTTGTTTCTTATTTTTAATTAATATTTATGATGACTTACTGCTGCTTAGTTTAAAAAAAAACATTAAAAACATTATAATGTAATCTATACTGACATAATTGGTTTGGTTTGGGCGAGTGCATTGCGGATCTTAATGTTCTGATTCTGGACTCTATGAGGAATTATATGGTCTCACATCTCGTGACTACTGAAAATAAGTGGAACTTGGAAATCTTGAGTGGTTGGCTGCCTAGCACGGTTGTTGATAAAATCCTAGCAGTTGTCCCTCCGAGTGGTGATGTAGGTGCAGACATTTATATGTGGTCGGGTGAGCTTGATGGTGGATATTCTATTGCTACCACCTATCAACTGTTGTGTGGTTTTCCAAAGATAGTAGCTAGTGAGCTGCGCTGGTTTAAGATTTGGAAGCTTAGGGTTCCTGAAAGAATCCAGGGTTTTATTTGGATTGTTTGTCATAACTGTTTAATGACTAATCAGAGAAAGGCATGCATGCATTTGGGAGTGCCTTTTTGCAAGTTTTGCGGCGATTTTGTTGAGTCCATTATGCATGTTCTTCACGATTGTCCGTTGGCCTTGGTTATTTGGATGAATCTTTTAAATGATCAATTCTGTGACAAATTCTTTTCAACTGAGTTATCAAATTGGATTGACCTTAATCTGAACAATCAATTGGGTATTGATGTGGTTTGTGACCGGGGTTGGGGCACTGCTTGCCACTTGCTTTGGCAGTGGTGAAATAAAGCAGTCCACTCGGTTGATTTTGTTACGCCTTACGCCCCTTAGCGTGTGGTTCTTCACCATTGCATGGATTATCTCCAGAGTTCTCAAGTGCAATTTATTTGGGGTTAGTAAGAATAAGGTGTTGTGTCAAATTTTTTGGGTTCCTCCTGACACGGGTTGGCTTAAGTTAAACACAAATGGGACCAACAAGTCAGACATTCACCGAGCTGGGTGTGGTGGAGTCATTTGTGGGTGTGATGGTATGTGGATAATGGGTTTCTCCAAGAACTTGTGTTTTTGCAATGCGTTTGTAGCTGAGATGTGGGGTGTGCTCGAAGGTTTGCAGATGACTAAGAACTTAGGGGCTACTGGCCTGGAGATTAATGTTGACTCTCAGAGCGTAGTGCGTTGTTTACATGATCAGAACACTTCTAGTTATTTGGCTTGGAGATTGATTGCAAAGATTAAGAGCTTGTTATCTCTTGATTGGGAGGTGTGTATTGCTCACATTTACAGGGAAACGAATAGTTGTGCAGATGCTTTAGCCTCTCTTCGGTGTCATCAGGTTGTTGAGTTCATCAGTTACGAGGTTCCCCCTCCAAAAAGTTTGCTCATTGGTAGTTTCTGATGCTAATGGAGTTTTACTCCTAGGTTGATTCTGCTAGTTTTTCTCTTTTTTTGGGTTCCGCGCTCTTTGTAACAAAAAAACTAACTTTCGGACAATGGTTACGACATGGACACAGATACCCGAAAATATTTTGAGAATTAAAAGTAATTGAAGGTATTGATGTCCAATACAACACGTGTCGGAAACTAAATACGTCTTTAATCTAAAGTGTGGGTGCTACATACATAGACTACAGGCAAAAAAACTACAAATCAAACCTTCCCCTGGCACGAGAAACGTGCACTTGCATCGCTTGCAGAGTTTTTGTCACTTTTTGGTCTGTTATAAGTTAAGTTAGTATAAAGTTAATTTTATTGGTCGATTATAAAATTAAATTAAAACAGATTTCATACATATTCTAAAGGGTTTTTTTGGACCCCGCACTTTCCCCTCAACCCCCACCCACCATGTGAAAAGACGAAAATACCCCTGCGTTTTTACAAAATCACAATTTCTTCACATTATTGGTCATACCTACGATTGACCACCAGCCACTCGCATATACGCCACAGGGGGGGGTTGGGGCACTGCTTGCCACTTGCTTTGGCAGTGGTGAAATAAAGCAGTCCACTCGGTTGATTTTGTTACGCCTTACGCCCCTTAGCGTGTGGTTCTTCACCATTGCATGGATTATCTCCAGAGTTCTCAAGTGCAATTTATTTGGGGTTAGTAAGAATAAGGTGTTGTGTCAAATTTTTTGGGTTCCTCCTGACACGGGTTGGCTTAAGTTAAACACAAATGGGACCAACAAGTCAGACATTCACCGAGCTGGGTGTGGTGGAGTCATTTGTGGGTGTGATGGTATGTGGATAATGGGTTTCTCCAAGAACTTGTGTTTTTGCAATGCGTTTGTAGCTGAGATGTGGGGTGTGCTCGAAGGTTTGCAGATGACTAAGAACTTAGGGGCTACTGGCCTGGAGATTAATGTTGACTCTCAGAGCGTAGTGCGTTGTTTACATGATCAGAACACTTCTAGTTATTTGGCTTGGAGATTGATTGCAAAGATTAAGAGCTTGTTATCTCTTGATTGGGAGGTGTGTATTGCTCACATTTACAGGGAAACGAATAGTTGTGCAGATGCTTTAGCCTCTCTTCGGTGTCATCAGGTTGTTGAGTTCATCAGTTACGAGGTTCCCCCTCCAAAAAGTTTGCTCATTGGTAGTTTCTGATGCTAATGGAGTTTTTACTCCTAGGTTGATTCCTGCTTAGTTTTCTCTCTTTTTTGGGTTCCGGCGCTCTTTGTAACCAAAAAAACTAACTCGGACAATGGTTACGACATGGACACAGATACCCCGAAAATATTTTGAGAATTAAAAGTAATTGAAGGTATTGATGTCCAATACAACACGTGTCGGAAACTAAATACGTCTTTAATCTAAAGTGTGGGTGCTACATACATAGACTACAGGCAAAAAAACTACAAATCAAACCTTCCCCTGGCACGAGAAACGTGCACTTGCATCGCTTGCGAGTTTTGTCACTTTTGGTCCATTATAAGTTAAGTTAGTATAAAGTTAATTTTATTGGTCAGTTACAAAATTAAATTAAAACAGTTTCATACATATTCTAAAGGGTTTTTTTTGGACCCCCGCCCTTTCCCCTCAAACCCCCACCCACCATGTGAAAAGACGAAAATACCCCTGCGTTTTTACAAAATCACAATTTCTTCACATTATTGGTCATACCTACGATTGACCACCAGCCACTCGCATATACGCCACAGAGACGTATATACGATTGCACTGAAATTCCACCACTCGCATATACCCCACCACAAGCCTATATACGATCAGCAATTTTTTTCCCATCGTATATACCCCTTTCTAGGCGTATATACGATTACCCAGATTTCAGCCATTCACATATACGCCCAGCAGACCCTATATACGACGCATTAAAGAGTAAGCATCGTATATACCCCCATTTCTATGAAAATACGATGAGCAATTTTTTTTTACTAATTTTTTTTCCTTTGCTTGCAGTGTTCGGTAGGCATAGAGGGAGACGGGAGGTATCTCCTATCAGAGAGAGAGGGGAGTCATCTTCCGCTGCACCGAGCACGAGGACGAGGAGGCATAATCAGCTGCATGCTTCCGCTACGAGACAGAGACAGGCTGACCCAGCTGAGTATCAGCCTGAGCCACCCCGGTATGATGAACAGCATCGCCCAACTCATTTTCAGGATGATGGGCAGTTTTATCTTGGGGATTATCTGCAGCAGATTCAGCAGGAGGATTGGCATAGAGGGAGGCCGGTTCCTCAGTATCATTTTCAGCCTCCTCCTCAGTACCATCCACAGCCTCCTCTTTACCATCCCCAGCCTATTCATTACCATGCCCCGACTCCCGAGTATCGCGGGAGCAAGACCTCAGTCGGTGTCGTATTACTCGAACGATCATGTCTGAGTATCAAGAGGAGCAGCCCCAGCAGGATCAGGGGCATCAGGAGGAGGATCAGCCTCAGGCCTCTCTCTTCACAGACATGGCAGATCATGTCTGCAGTTCTATACTCGCTGACCCGGTAAGTTTTGCTTTTTTTGCTTAAATAATTTATTTAACGAAAATAGTCTGCACTTTTTGCTTACATCATTTATTTATTTTTAATTCAGGAGTATCTGCGTGTTGTCAAAGTATGGGCTCATGGAAACAAAGTCCATACTAGACTCCATCTACATTACCCGCCCCTACTTCAGCGTACCACAGTGGTCAGGGACTCTAGACAGGCCCCACTTCTCCAGACTGGCCACGCCACAGTAGACCATGAGTTGCTGTCGGCTTTATTTGAGAGATGACACTCAGATACTTCGTCATTTCACTTGCCATTTGGTGAAATGACGATCACTCTGGATGACATCTCCTACCTGCTGCACCTTCCCATCCAGGGGAACTATGCCACACCTCCCACCATCACTGTGAGCTCGGAGTATGCCACACAGCTTGCAGAGACATATCTAGGTGTGTCACGGGTTGAGGCTGCTAACAACACCCGTGGGGGTCCGTATTACAGCTTCAAATGGTTGGAGCAGGTTTGTGAGCGTAATTTGGAGGAGGGGGTGACATTACGATTCTTTGTGAGGGCTTATCCGCCCGGCCGACCACAGTATCTTCACTACGAAGATTGGAGACAGGACGGAGGCTAAGTGGCTGATCTACCTACATGATCTGAGTGCAGATGTTCTTGGAGGCTATGCATGGGGTGCAGGTGCACTAGCTGCCATGTATGAGTCCTTGAACACTGCGTATTTGAGGTAGACAACGCAGTGTGGAGGGTATGCCAGCCTATTTCAGGTACACATTCTAACTTCATTTTTTTTGTTAAATCACACTGACTTTGGGTAAATTTTTTTGAATTAAATATGTTGTTTATTTTTGCATTTCAGGCTTGGATGGTATTTCCCTCGGATGGCGGAGAGGTTGCCTGGCCATATCCAGGGTGCGGAGCCACTGGCTGGGCGCTTTAGGAAGTAGTCAGACCACCTGAAGCTCAGCCACTACAAGAGGATGATTGATGAGCTGAGGCCAGAGGATGTCTGCTGGCGGCCATTTGAGGAGCACGTGGCTGGTAGACCGCTTTGAGCGCACCTCCTCATAGAGGCTTCATCACCGGGGTGACTTTGAGTTCTCTACATGCCTGATAGGTGCCTGCGACAGTTTGGGTACGTTCAGATCATCCCGCGTGACCCTCTCAGAAGTCGTCCGAGTCATACTGAGCGCGTCTTTCAGATCACCCACTTCATGGCATCTGTGGATGACATCCCGCGCGACTACTCGGTTTGCTCGGCCGGCGGATGAGGATCATGCGACGTAGGTACTTACACGGTGAAATACGTCTGCGTGCTTCTATCCCCGGACTATTACCGGCTCCACCATCACCGATGGCCGAGGCACGGACACCTCCCTAGAGCTACGATCACGACGATGCTAAGTGGGTGAGGGAGGTTGTGACTGCTTGTAGGGAGGGGATTCTTGATGGCGAGATCACGCGTGGCAGTCGGGCGTATCGGACACTCCATAGGTGGTGGAGATGGCGAAGATCGGATGACATTTTTGGGGAGCTTAGGCAGCGGGGACCGGGACGAGGCGGCGGCGTTAGGGATTTTGTATTTGTTTTTGATGTATTTGTACTCATATTACTTTGATGTTGGCACTTTATTATTACTTTTTTTTGTGTGTTATATTTTACGAGTTTTCAAATTTTTTGATTTCATTAATTCGATAAAACAAAGTTACACAAGCGATAAAACATAAACAACTAGAATAAAAATAGAGCAGATAAAAGAAAATACAATAGAAACTACTAGCGGTGGAGTTAATCGGACGAAGGATCTCAATGACGGTCCTTACGGTTTCGACGTCTGAGATGAATGTAACTCTTCCATTTAAACATAATATGATTGGACATCATCGCGCCGGAGGTCATCCTCGGTGTTGACATCCACGGCGGATCAGTAAAGACCTCCATCGGTCCATTCCGGTTTCAGATAAGCGATACGAATTATCTCATGCTCTGTCGTTCTCTGGTTGAACCATCGCGATGAGTTTACGCCAAGAGGAGCGAGATAATATGCGGTGTTTTAACCTACACGATACAACATCTCTCCCATCGAAACTTATACCATCATCTTGCAAGATGATGCCCCGATGATCAAAGAAACCCCATATTAGAATGAGCGAGAGTGAGGAAGAAGGCTCGTAGTATGACATTAGCGAAGCTGCATCATCTTCACTTGTGTTGTGTGAGAGAAGGAGGAAGTTGAATTTTTGGGGTGAAAATAGTGATGGTGGGAGTGGGTATTTATAGTTGGACGTAAAAGATTATCACGATTGATTTTGTCGTGCAATCCACTTTGTTGATCAACTTTGAAAGTGAAATCATTACCGATTGAAATTTTTTTTTATGCAAAAAAAACAAATTTCAAACCCATCGTATATATATCATTTGGGACATATATACGATGCGTAGTTTTATTACATCGTATATATGCCCTTAAGAGGTATATACGATTGGCCGTGTAAGATGCAATCGTATATACCTCTTAAGGGCATATATACGATGTGGTAAAACTACGCATCGTACATATTTCCCAAATGACATATATACAATGAGCCTTTTTAAAAAAAAATAGATTACAAAGGGCATTTTGGGGTTTTCATTGTGGGTGGGGGTATGAGGGGAAAGGGTGGTGGTAAAAAAAACAAGCCTATTCTAAAACATCCATGCATGGTCTCACAAGCGGTATTGTTTGTTGTCCAAGCCGTTCAGGGTCCAATATATGATACGTTTGCTTTCAGATAAAAATGAAATATGTTTAACAATCAACGTATATAAACTGGGAAGCTAAAATTTATTTGCAATAACAGGTTATGCATAGTCAGTGGCGGATCTTGACCAAAAAGTTGGGGTGGGCCGCTCTTGAAAGAGTCATTGAAACTCAAAAAGTATGAGCAGAGACGCAGTAAACGCAAATTAAAATAGATAAATATAAATTAAATGACTAAAAATATAATTTTGATTTATATAGAGACTCAACTGATGTTGTTAGTCAAAATGTAGTTTTAAATTTTTTTGATTATGATTCTAAATGTTGAGATATTTTTTCGGAAATTATCAACTAGATATTTACAATTTCTAGTTCTAATATAAGAGATATAATGATATTAAACATCTCAATAAAAATTATAATTCAAAAAATATAAAAATACTATATATATATATATATATATATATATATATATATATATATATATATATATGGAATTTGTGAAATTTCTACTAATAAAGATTGGTGTCATAGTGGTTAGGAGTGTAATGGAAAATGTTTTGACCAGGGTTCGACTCCCAAGATAAAATTTTTGGCAAAAAACAGACAAATATGTGCAGCTTTTCATTTTAAAAAAATAAACAAAGCTGACAAAAAACCAAAAAAGCACATGCCAAGACTCGAACACGGGGGCTTCTGCTTCGTATACCGGAGTTCAACCGCTAGGCCACATTCTCGCATTGCCATGTTGGCGCAAAGTTGGTATATATTTAGTTGTTTATATTTAAAAGTAGGGTTAATTATTTTAGTAGTTTCACATGTTTTTGTAGGGCGGGCCGTGGCCCTCCCCAGCCCTTGAGAAGATCCGCCCCTGTGCATAGTCAAAATATCATTTGTTTTCTTTTTCATATAAAAAATTTATTTTCATTATTTTAGAGGAATTTCAGAAAACCAGACATTGAAACTATGAATGGATTATTAACTTGTTACAGAAAACCAGACATTGAAACTAGAAACACTGGGTAAAGGCTCAAACATTTTTTTTTCGATAAGCAATTTCATTGAAATGAGCACAAGGGGTGCCCATCCTGTACAATGAGAGAAAAAAGAAGGGGGAGGACCTCCTCAAAACCTCCCTGAGCCAAAACCCATTGGGAAAAAGACTCAGTAAGGAAAAAGAGTACCCTGTGAGTGCACTACAGTGGGAAAGCCTAACCCACTGTTCTCCCTCTACTACCCAACAATCGAGTCTAACTTCGGTTCTTCCCCCTTGAAAATAAGATTATTTCTAGTCAACCAAATACTCCAACTCCAAAACTAACATCCATCCATGACCTCCACAATCCGTTTCTTTAAGATCATCACCAGAACAATTATTGAAGATGGAAAACTTGTAAGCATTCTCTCCTCCTCTGTTTCTACACATTTTCTTTGGAACTTTCAGGTGCAGTGAGGAAGAGACATATTTTCCGTTTTAAAGGCCTATTTTTTATAGTTGCGTGAGTTCGAATTTGAGATTTCCACTTTGCATGCGCGTGTGTGAGTTTATGAGTGATACTTATCACTCGGTCTGTAGACAAAATAAATACATGCTTGTGAATTTCATTATGCATGCATACTAACATATCTAGGAAGCACGTACACACTGTCAAGCCGCTGTGTCGCCGCGTCCGACACGGATCGGACACCGACTCGCGTACGACTCACGTACAATGCGTGTCGGAGTCATTTTTGCGGTGTCCGCGAAAAAAAGGCCCATGCTTCGTACAACCCCCTCCTACTCACTAGACACCCCCAAAACCGGTTTAATCCCAAAATGCCCTCACATGAAAAGCACGTGACTGACGAATCGACGCACGGCTGATCGAATAGGTTCGACTGGACCTGCATCGAACAATGCAAAAATAGACTGTTCGATTGGACCTCCATCGAATCCTACGTTTTGTACTGTTCGGTTGTATGAAATGCGAACCTGTTCGACTCTGTGAGAGGGCTGAACCGAGTCTCGATACTTGACGTAAAGCAGTGAGTTTACGGGCTGAACTTTGTCTTGTTTTTTTTTAAAAAAACTTGTAATTTCACGTCTAAAATAACTACAAAAATCAATACTAAATCACTAAATTAGATCAACAAAACATGATATTGTCTTAATACAATTGTCTTATACACAAGGAAATCAATAAATTGGCAATGAAATTCAAAAAATACATCAAAATCAATCTTTGCGCAAATCAACAGTTTGAGGAGCATGTGAATATGGGTTTAAAGCTTTGTATTGTTGCAAAGGTTCTGTATATTGCCTGGGTCAGTCATTTGCTATCTGTTTCCAATTATTTGTCCATGGCGTAATTGTTCCTGGCATTGGGGAGTCTCTCTTCATAACCGGCGTAACAAAGTGGTTACCCGTGAACAATATGTGGAAGACCGGTGCAATCTTGATTGGTGCAATCAAAAATGGATAAATAGAAAAGGGAAGAGCACGATACCAGGAAACAATTGTGGCCTTGTATTTATTTGCAGCCAAATAAGCACATTCGATCTGGAAAAGTCATCCAATTCTCATTTCCTTCTACTTCCCTATGTTGTTTCTTCAAAGCCTTCATAATATGGTGGACTCTGGATATCCCTCCTTCAAACAATGTGGTGTACAAATCGATGTTTTTCTGTAACTCTTCAAACAATTCATTCCTCACGCTCCAGAAATCGTCCTCACCCCTTCCAAGTAGTCTAGCAAAGCACCGAAACCCACAGTTACCGTCACCTTGCACATTCACTATATCCTCCACAAAGCGATGCATCTCCTTCGGCATATAATCTATGAATGAATCGTATGCTTTTGACCGAATGATGGGAGGGGTTGGGTTTAGTGTTAGTCCCTGAATTTGAGTGAGTGCGAGGTTGGAACTTGTTGTTTGGCTTGGTTGCTCGATTTGTGAGGGAGTAGGATCAAACTTCTTTGGTAATGGCGGTGTAGGAACTCCACTTTTAGCCATTTTTGTAGGTTTAGGAGCTCCACCTTTAGGTACCGGAAAGGTACTTGGGGTGGAACTTGTACTCTGTCGTGGAGTTGATGAATTTGACACCGGTGGAGTATTCCGTTTGCGTGACTAAGCAGCAACGGAGGTGCTGTCTTGTTGTGAATCAAATGATTATCAACATGTTCCCAAAATAATGGGTCTCGCTTCGTTGAAAATTCATCGCTCTTGTTAGGTGCGCCCTTTTTCTTTCCCTTATCCTTCTTAAGTGCACCCTTTGTAGTGACTCGTTCCGGAGGTGGACACATGGAAGTAGTGTCCGGGAATGCCAACTCACGTGCTTTTTGCTTTATCATTACTTTACACGCATGATCAGCGGCATCAAACCTCCGTTGTATACAGAAATAAAAAATAAAGCATTTCTCTTGAATAAATATTGTTACATCCAAGCCACGTGATTGTGAGAAAGGAGGGGAGGAGGTGCTTTTCGTTTCGTACGGTAAAGCATTTCTCTTATAAATATTGTGAGTCTAGTTTATGTTACTAAACAATATGTTTAGTGACAATAACTAAAGGGTATAAAAGTAAGTTCCATTATAATTAAAAAAAACTATTCAACAATCTCCCATAATTCCTTTCCTTAATTATTGCCGAATGATGTGGAATGGAATTAAATTAAAAAACGCAGCATCAAACCTTTCAATCACACATTATTTTCTTTCCCTTCTTGTATAAAAAAAAAAACCTTCAATCACACAGAATCAAAACTAACCAAAATGATGTGAAATTCAAAACTAACCTTCAAACGCCTCAAACCTTTCCTTTCCTTAAGTACTAGGACGATTACCCGTGCGATGCACGGGGAGGTGACTAACAGACTTACAGATGTAGTTTCGAAAAAACATCAACATTTTATAAGGGGGATATAAAAATACACAACACATATATATAAGACGAAGAGGCAACAATAGCCCTTGGTGGGATGAGGCAACAATGTCGGTTCAAAAATATAGAGTGGGGGTATATTAGTAAACAGTGGAGTACAAAATGAGGGGTACATATTGATAATAAAAAAAAGTGTTGGACAAATAAAAAATTTGTCAGGGGTATGTCGGTCCAAAAATATAGAGTGAGGGTATATTGGTAAATAATGAGGTACAAAATGAGGGGTATAGTGGTAAATGGTGGGGTACAAAATATAGAGTGGGGGTATGTCGGTCCATAAATATAGAGTGGGGGTATATTGGTAAACAGTGGGGTACAAATGAGGGGTATATATTGGTAAATGGTGGAAATAAAATTTTCCCACGAAAAGTGGATAAAAAAAGTGTTGGACCAAAAAAAAATTTGTTAGGGGTATGTCGGTCCAAAAATATAGAGTGGGGGTATATTGGTAAACAGTGAGGTACAAAATGAATGATATATTAGTAAATGGTGGGGTACAAAATATATAGTGGGGGTATGTCGGTCCAAAAATATAGAGCGGGGGTATAAAAAAAGTACATAAAGGAATTAAAAAAAAAAGTTTTCCCCCCAAATCACATAAAATATGCGACTTTGTATTAATAAAGAAGGATTGGCGAATGATGTGGAATTAAATTAACCAAAATTGTTTAATTTTGTGGCTAGTAGTAAACTTACTGAAATTACTACTAATCACTCATACATAGGTCTTGTTCCGGAGTGGGCTCAAGACCCAGTACAGTTTAATATAGGCCCAACACGGCCCAACTTGGCGTGCTCCACAAGATATGGCGGGCGCTGTGCCACTATAAAAGCAAAGACAAATCCCGAGAATCAGCACGTTTTCCTACCTTGTGAATCTCGCCCGAGAGCACACCACCGACTTGAGCGTCGGAGTGTCATTGCAGTACCACCGCGTGCGGCAAGACCCCGGTTCCGGCCCAGTCCTCAACGGCAAAGTTAGGTCCTCCACGACCGAGTTTGGTCCTCAACATCCGAGCGAGTCCTTCCGGGCGACGGTCGAGTCCTTCCTCACGAGTCCTTCCATCAACGCCCGGCCAGTCCTTCCTCACAGTCCTTCCACCGGCGGCCGGGCCAGTCCTTCGTGCGGCCAAGACCCCGGTTCCGGCCCAGTCCTCTACGACCAGTCCTCAGCGACCCAGTCCTTCTATTGGTCAATGTACGATCAATTGGCGACCACGATGGGAGGCCCGAGCGCTATCCTACTTCAACTATGGCTACACGCGGAAGACCGCCCGGACATCATTACAACCATGCTTGTTGAGCGACCTAAGATGTTGGGCGACCTAAAGTGGGCGACCTAAAGAGCATGGACAATCCCAAGAGCGCCTAAACAAAGCGCAAACGGCGGGAGGAATCTCGCCCTTAGTCCGCGAGCCATAACGTTGGCCATGTTGACCCGATTGAAACATACGAATATGCGTTGGAAAGCGAGAAGCAGAGCTACAGCTTTCATGTTGAAGTCAAAATCCAACCCGGGCGTCTTCCACCCGTTTCTGCTCGCCCAAAGTGGGGCGCCCAAAAGCCTGGTCGCCCATGAGCGACCCAAAAGGTCTGTCGAAGACGGATACCATAACCGTCCACGTTCATCCGATGGGGCGTGTGAGCAAAGCGTTGGAAAGGCGAGAAGCGGTGCTACAGCTTTCATGTTAAACTCAAGTTATATTCAGATGCTCTACACACCCTTTCGGGTCATCCAAGTAGGCGCGCCCGGCTACAAACGAAGAACGTAGGCCCCGAGCGGTCTACAATCGAGTGCCATCGAAATGGCTCAAGGGTCGAAGGACCCACAAATGCAGTAGCCCCGAGCGGTCTACAATCGAGCGCCATCGAAATGGCCCAAGGGTCGAAGGACCCACCAACAAGTGTAGGCCCGAGCGGTCTACAATCGAGCGCCATCGAAATGGCCCAAGGGTCGAAGGACCCACAAGCGAGTAGTAGCCCGAGCGGTCTACAATCGAGTGCCATCGAAATGGCCCAAGGGTCGAAGGACCCACAAGCGCAGTAGGCCCCGAAGCGGTCTACATCGAGTGCCACCGAGTTGGCACAACCATCGATGTCATCGAATGACCGAGGTCGAGCAATGACCCGATAACGAGCATTGATCGCGAACACGGCGGAAGAGGCCGACTACAATGACCACATGCACACTCGGTGGCAGCGACCACACCTCGGCGATGGCGGCGACCACCCGCCGACTTAGCGTGGTAGCAACCACACACTTCAAGAGATGGAGACCGATTGCGCAATGCAACCCGGCCGCTTACAACACGACACTGGCGGCGATTCAAGCCTCTCAACTCGCTGCTTTGGCGACCTAGGCTTGGGGGCAATGCCCGGAGTGGGCTCGAGGCCCGATGCGATTTAATATAGGCCCAACACGGCCCAACTTGGCGTGCTCCACAAGATATGGCGAGCGCTGTGCCACTATAAAAGCAAAGACAAATCCCGAGAATCAAGCACGTTTTCCTACCTTATGAATCCCGCCCGAGAGCACACCACCGGCTTGAAAAGGCCGGTGTCATTGCAGTACCACGCGCGTGCGGCCAAGACCCCGGTTCCGGCCCGGGTCCTCAACGACCAAAGTTAGGTCCTCCACGGCCGAAGTTTGGTCCTCAACATCCGAGCGAGTCCTTCCTCGGCCGACGGGCCAGTCCTTCCTCACAGTCCTTCCATCAACGCCCGGCCAGTCCTTCCTCACGAGTCCTTCCACGGCCGGGCGCCAGTCCTTCATGCGGCGCCAAGACCCCTGGTTCCAGCCAGGTCCTCTACGACCCAGGTCCTCAACGACCCAGGTCCTTCTATTGGTCAATGTACGATCAGGTCTCTAACCATAAGTATCGGCATGGGTTAGTTTTGTCTAACCACGAAGTCACATAACTTCGGTTAGTTTACTACTAGCCACATAATTAAACAATTTTGGTTAATTGGCTCTAGCCACCTAATTACAGAGCTTCGGTTATTCATATAAAATAGGAAATTGATCGTTAAACTTGTAACTAAAAAACGTGACAATAAAATATATCACTAACCACATAATTAAAGAACATTGGTTACTTGAGCTCTAACCACCTAATTATAGAACTTTAGTTATTCATATAAAATAGGAAATTGATCGTTAAACTTGTAACTAAAAAACGTGACAATAAAATATATCACTAACCACATAATTCTGAGAACATTGGTTACCCGAGCTCTAACCACCTAATTATAGAACTTTAGTTATTCATAAAAAATAGGCAACAGGTCGTTATGGAATTTAATAACCTCATAAGTGAACAACACTGGTTAGTTGTCGATAAAGATAGTATAAGCAGCGTAAGCGAAGAAGCGCGTTTTGATGTCGTCGTGCTTCAACCGTTTGGGTTGATTTAATGGATAAAAGTGCAACGTGAAAAAAATAGAAAAGTGAACGATGAAAGGAGAAAGAAGAAAGGAGAGAAGAAAGAAGAAAAAAAAACGATGAAAGGAGAAAGAAGAAAGGAGAGAAGAAAGAAGAAAAAAAATCAAGGTGGAATTGGTGATTGGTGTTTTTTCTTCATGCCAGTTTTTTCTTCAAGAGCTCGTTATTAGGTTTTATTAAAAAACTATATTTAAGAGATTTATGCTTAATTTAACGGTTATGGAATCAAGTCATTAAAGGGAACCGTATTTTTATCACAAATCAATTCATACGGTTATTATCACAAAATCAATTCCGAAAAATCATCCATGAATAATGGAACCGTATCTTTATTTTTAATAAAAATTAAGTAATTAATATAATTGAAAATATGATAGTACATATATACCCCTTTCAATAACACTCATTGGATCCCATTTGGAACCTAAAACAACGATCTAACGGTTACACTCAACATTGTTTTAGTGATCTAGTCCAGAGCCAAATATTGTTATATCCTAAGTCCTAACCTTGTTTTTCAACAAAACTACGAGACTGCCACCGACAAGCCACGCCGATCACGGGAACCGCACTTCAAGTTCAGCTCCATCGTGCGTCAACACCAAACCCATTCATTTGCATGTGATCATCACTACAACTACAAGCAGTTCCACCATAATAATTTATCAATTTATCAATAATAATAATCAATTACCTCCAAATCAGAAAACTCTTCCGCCGCAAGCCACCGCAATGAGTTCTCCAGTAACAACCATCATCCACGCCTTTCTGTTGCTACTCGCCGTCACAACAACATCCTCAGATGAGTCAGATCCATAGGCGTGCGATCCACAGCGAAGCGTGATCCTGATCTAAACCCATCGTGCGTCAACACCAAACCCATTCATTTGCATGTGATCATCACTACAACTACAAGCAAAGTTCCACTATAATAATTTATCAATAATAATAATCAAGTGCAGCTCCATCGTGCGTCAACACCAAACCCATTCATTTGCATGTGATCATCACTACAACTACAAGCAAAGTTCCACTATAATAATTTATCAAGTTATCAAAAATAATAATCAATTACCTCCAAATCAGAAAACTCTTCTGCCGCAAGCCACCGCAATGAGTTCTCCAGCAACAACCATCATCCACACCTTTCTGTTGCTACTCGCCGTCACAGCAACATCCTCAGATGAGTCAGATCCATACGCGTGCGATCCAACAGCGAAGGGTGATCCTGATCTACGTAACTTCCAACACAATAAACTAACCGTTCTGATAAACGGCTTCTCCGAGTCCCGTATTCCAATCCTCCAATCAATAGCTGCCACGTACTCCCTCTCTCCATTAGTCTCCTCTGTTCTCGTTCTTTGGGGTAACCCTTCTACCTCGCCACGTGTCATTAACCAATTGGCTCTCAACCTCTCATCTTCCTCACAATCGATCTCCCTGAAACGCAACCCTTCGAGTAGTCTTAATGATCGGTTCCTCCCTCGTTTAAACGACATCCACACCGATGCCGTTTTAGTTTGCGATGATGATATTGAGGTTGACGGCGCGTCGTTTGATTTTGCGTTTCGCGTTTGGTCTGCGAACCGTAACCGTATTGTTGGTTTGTTTGCGAGGTCGCATGATTTGGATTTGAATCAGAAAGAGTGGCTTTATACGGTTCATCCGGATCGGTACTCTATTGTGCTCACCAAGTTCATGTTGCTCAAGAGCGATTACTTATACAGGTATTACTACCAACAGATACTTTCTTACGTTCAATATTTTTTCACTTTTTCAACGGTTACTTTTTGGAAAAAGAGAAATTAAATAAGTAAATATGTTGTTACCTTTTTTTTTTACAATATGTTGTTACTTTTTTTTACAGGCAGATGTTGTTACTTATAAATATTTATTATTTGCTTCAAAAAAAGTTATTATTTTATTTTTTATTGATATTATGTTGGCTAAATAACAGTTTTGGTCCTTTATCTTTGCTCTAAGTTTCACTTTGATTATTTATCTTTTTTTTGGTCCGTTTTGGTCATTTATCTTTCATTTCTGTGTCAGTTTGGTCCTTTATCTTTATTTTGTTTCACTTTGGTCATTTATCTTTCATTTATTGTTTCATTTTGGTCTTCTTGAATAAAATAAAAAAATGAAGAACACTATGAATGTGCTCAAGAACACCAATAACACTTTGATTTCTTGTTTTTTGAATAACTCATGCAATACGCGATCAAAATGTTCTGTTTAAGAGGACCAAAATGAAACAATAAATGAAAGATAAAGGACTAAAATGAAACAAAATAAAGATAAATTAAAGGACCAAACGGACCAAAAAAAAGATAAATGACCAAAGTGAAATTTAGAGCAAAGAGACCAAAAGTACTATTTAGCCATTATGTTTATATATGCAGTTAGTTATAGTCTCTGTATTTTTTTTTTTGATAAGCATAGTCTCTGTATTTAATAATTAATCACATTAATAAGTTTTTAAGTCTAAGAAAAAACTATAGCACATAATTTTTGTATTTTTTTATAACACAAAAGTAATTAAGTCTAAGAAAAAACTTTTGCACATAATTTTTGTATTTTTTTATTTAAAAAAAAGAGTAAATAAAGGTAAAATCTGTGA
Source organism: Oxytropis ochrocephala (assembly GCA_020916435.1). Lineage (NCBI taxonomy): Eukaryota > Viridiplantae > Streptophyta > Magnoliopsida > Fabales > Fabaceae > Oxytropis > Oxytropis ochrocephala. The sequence continues at coordinate 59,212,531 of CM037090.1, read as the reverse complement.
TTCTTTTAGTGTCAAAAAAAGTAAATAAAGATAAAATCAAAATTTATGAGTTTATATTCACACAAATAAATAAGTCCGTCTAAAAAGAAAATATTATGTATTGAAAATAAATTTCACGTGTATCCTCAACTTTGCATTGATAGTTATCTCTAGGTTTGGTAAAAAAAAAAAAAGAAGTTATCTCTCGGTTAAAAATAACAAATAAACTCTTCCTATCTTGATTAAAAATAACAAATGAACTCTTTCTACCATAATTGCATATTTGTTGGATATATTAGTCCACAAATGCAATAGTCTAGTAATATGATTGTGTTTTCCTTGAAAATGCAAACTATATGTTTTAATATGAATATCTATTATTTCTTTATAATTGATCAAGTTTTTATAAAATTAAATTATTTTTATGAGATAATGTGTTGAAAAGTTTGTACTTAAAATAGTAGATTCCTAAATTTGACACACAATTGATATGTACAGCTACAGCTGTGGGGGTGGACCCCACATGACACATATGAGAAAGGTCGTTGATTCAATTCGAAACTGCGAGGACATATTGATGAACTTTATGGTGGCAAATTTGACCAACATGGGGCCCATTTTGGTTGGTGCAACAAGGGTGCGAGATTATGGTGATGCACGAAATGATAAGGGAAACTTTAGCAAAGGACTAAGTGGAAGGAAAGGGGAGCATAGAAAGAGTAGAGGGCAGTGTATAATGGAGTTTCATAGGGTATTAGGAAGAATGCCTTTAAGGTATAGTTATGGGAAGGTTGTTGATTCGGTTGGGGAACAAGGGTTGTGTCGCAAAGGAGGCAAGTTGGTATATTGTGATCATTGACACAGATATGAGTCCTAACTAGGTAGCAGGTGGTGAGTTAAATAACATTGAAAAGTTGGAGGAGTGCTAGATTTGAAGTTTTAATACTCTCAACCCCACCAACATAACACTTAACACTAACAAATATCACAAATATATTCGTTTTTGTCGGAAAAAAAACACAAATATATTAGTAGTTTTCGCTTTTACTTCTATTTTTATGTTCTGTGCAATTTCGATTATTTTGAAATGTCAGCCAATAGTTTCAACTCTCGTATCTCTCACTCAACCATCTCATTCACTCATGGTGAACCCATCGCGCTACCCACAAGAAATCGCTATAAGGATCTCCTCTACACCCCGCGAAGCGCAAAAACACATTTCACATATTTAAAATTGTAGACGTCGTTGTACCCTTATTATTCTACAAGGTGAATAGAGCCAACACTCACCTCTCGTCGCACCTCTTTTAAAACCCTATGACACAATAAATGGAAGATGATCTTTGACCAAGTTTCCTCTACCCAAAATCTGGGAACACTGTTTTCTTTTACTTAATTCATGAAAGAGATAAAGTGGTCGAGGTCTCTGAAAATTTCATGTTTTTTTTCTTCTATAGCAAAAAAAATTTAAAAAAAAAATATTGCTTTTTGTTTAAGGTATCTTTCAATATTTGTTTTAAAGATTAGTGCTTTCTTTTGGGAGGGGAATACATATTTTTCAATTGTAAATTGAGGAAATTATAAAATGTCTCCAACTATAAATGAAGTGTGGTTAAAAATATTATATTGTTATCTATCATGTTGTTCTTTTAAATTTTTAAAATCTCAAATATATTTTAAAATATAGACTATTCTTTTCTAAGTCTTCCCCTCCCCTCCTAAAACCCCTTCTCAAACATACCCTACGGATTGAGGTTTTTCGGCCTGAATTTGACCATTACCGATTAATGCTCAGTTCTATACATTGTGGAATTTGTGGGCTATATACATGTGATCAATGATCAGCTGCATTTTTTGTGCTTGTATTTGAAAACCAAAGTTGCTAGTTTGTTGCATAATTAAAGAGCCTAAGAAGCTATTACTTATTTATTTACTTATGGGTGCTTCTGATGTGGTCCAAATGTGAACTCATGGTTTCTACTAGCTAATAGCTATATACTCTTTATTAGAATTGTAAACTTGAATATTTCATTGATGATTGAACTGAGTATTACAAGAGTTTATATACATCAATTAACAAAACAAGATTCAGCTGCAGAACAGTTGCAACGATTTTAACAAGACTTAACTGAATCTAAACTAACCTATTTGCTAACCCTAACTAAAGCAATTGAAAATACACTCTTCAATTGAAAGTTGAACTAACTTTACAAAAGTGGTCAGCTCGTACAGTGAGCAACCTGCTCAATCGGTAGCCAGTTGCTTAGCTGAGTTGGCAATGCTATCAACACCAGTTGGCAAGTCTTTATTGCGTGTACTGCTCCATTGATCTCCATGTGGCTTGGTGTTCTCTATTACTCCCCTGTCAAGCTCAAGGAGGCATTTAACCTTGAGCTTGTTTCTAAGAATGAGGAATGCATAGGTGCCAAGAGGTTTAGTTAGTATATCAGCTATTTGAGCTAACATGCTTAATGATCATTGTCTTGGCTATGACCTTCTCCCTAACAAAATGAAGATCCATGTCAATATGTTTAGTCCTTGAGTGCAAGATTGGTGATCGTACCTGACCAATAGAGGTGTAGTGTTGATGTAGTCTTTCAGTTCGGTCGCTGGTTGCACCGAGGTCCTTGAATCTTGGTCGCACGCGGGTGGTACCTGCGAAGACACTCTGACGCCCAAGTCAGCAGTGAACAGTGAATAGGACCACTAGTGAGAATGACGTACCTAATTCTTGGGGTTTGTGCCGTATTTATAGCTACAGTATTGGGCCATGTTGGGCCTATTGGACTGTATTGGGCCTTGAGTCCACTCCAGAACTGTTGCCCCCAAGCCTAGGTCGCCAGCGGGCGGGCTAAGGCTTGATTGCTTGCTTCGAATAATGTTGTTAGCGACCGGATTGCCTTTTGCTAGGCCATGATCTTTGAGGGAAGCGTCCGGTCGCTGCCGCACCGAGTCTTGGTTGGTTTAAAATTTAGGCGCTGGGTCGCTCAAGACCAAAACCTGTCTTAGGGTCGCTGCCCCCTGCGTGGCCGCTGTGACCATTTTCGAAGTAATTATGTCATACCTGTTGAACCGACAAGTGATTTGATGTTCACATTTTTCGAGGCAACTCTTGGAGTTCCAAAGCGCGCCGGTTCGCCTTATTTCAGACTAAGTAATGATGGTAGGTGGAGAGTTGCGCCTCTTCGTTTTTGGGCCCGAAGTGACTGCTGGCCCATTATATAAGGTGGCGAGGGAGAGTCTTATTCACTCTTCTCTCATCCACACTTTTCTCTAAAATCTCCACCGCTCTCGCTGGCTCGCTGCTTTCCTCTGCCCGCTCGCTTTAAGTCCGATCCGCCCGTGTCCTTCGAGCGGGATTCATCCATCGGCCCTTAGGTAAACATGACCGCCCTTTTTCTCTTGCTTCTTTTTTAAAATTTCACCTGGTGGAGGGGGTGTCAGGTCTGGGGACGACCAAGTCGCCCCCTTCTAATGTATGCGTTCGACCCTGACCACTTCCCCTCTGCGCAGTTTAATCGCACGGACGCGAAGCGGACCGCGCATCTCTGGTAGCCCAGCCGTCTCGTTAGCTCATAGTATGGCGCAACCACTGCGGAATCCTCCAAGTCCTCTGCCACCATAGACTGGACATCGTTCGACAGTTCTGATCGACCGACCCAAAATGAAAGGGAGGAAACCTCTCACGCCCCTTTGGACGAACCAAATTTCGACGATCCGGTCAATGCCTCTGGCGAAACCCATCTGAACGATAGCGGGCCGAGAGAGCACGATCGGTCGGCCGAGGCTCGCGGCAGGGGATCCTCAAGGCGTGGCCTGATAAACTCCTATTTAGTGCATTTTTTAGATATATTTTTGGGCTATTTGTTAGAAGAATTATTATCATTAAAACAAATAAATGACTTACTTTACTCTTTATTTTGTAGCAATGAAGAAAAGATAAAAAAAGAGTGAAAGTTCAAATAAAGCCAAAACAAGAATAATATTTATATATAATAATAAGATGTGTGGGTTGAATGATTAAAGAGCATGAAGTTTAAATAGCAGGGTTTTTTTTTGTACCCCCACCCCATCCCCATAAACCCCCACCCACACTGAAAACCCCAAAATGCCCTTCTGAAAACGTATTTTTTTTTACAAATTTTTGACCAATCATATATACACCTGGGGGGGTATATATACGACCTTATGTATTTAGGCATCGTATATACACCCCCAAGACGTATATACGATTGGAAAACCCCCACCATAATCGTATATACGCCTTGGGAGGTGTATATACGATGCCTAAAAAATAGGGTCGTATATATACCCCCCTCAAGTGTATATACGACCCCCATTGTATTTTTTAAAATTTTTTTAAGTCAAATAAAAATTATATAAGTCCTGAAAATAGGTTTTGTGTGTAGTTCGTTAAAATGTGACGATGTTATACGTCGACGAATAATTTAGGCTAAAAAATCGGTTTTCGGGCAACATACTCCAATCGTAATGAAACCACAACTATTAAATCCGAAAAAAATCAAGAATCAAGACTCCCTGAGAAGAGACTTCTTATGGGACTACGACCTCAAAATCCCAAATTCCATCGTTTACTATTTGTTACGATTTTTTTAATTTTCATAGTCTCCAAAAATCTAAAAAATTTGTATAGCCTTATTTTGGTTTTGTTAGATTTTTAGTGGTGTTTTTATAATTTTTTGGAGTAGTTTTGACTATTTAACGAATTTTTAGTAGCCTTTTAGTAATAAAAATTAAAACAAATTATTAAAAAAAATAAAAAGTGCATCGTATATACCCCTTTGAGTACGTATATACGATTGGACAAAAAATAGCCATCGTATATACGTACCCAAATGGGTATATACGATTTATTTATTTTTTTTAAAAAAAATTAAGTTTCAAAGGGCATTTTGGAGTTTTTGGTATTGGGTGGGGGTGGGAGGGGATGGGGTGGGGGTTCAAAAAAAAAAGGCTTTTACTTTTCCCACACCCTCCTACTTTATGCACGCCCTAAATATTTTTTTCAAAAATGACCTCGCGTGAACGCTCGTGTTGCGTGGTTTAAGTGGATCGTCAACGGCGTTGTGCGCGAGCAGTTGAACGACCTTGTCCGTGTTAAGGAATTTATGATGTTCGAACGACATCGTTCGAACATGTTCGAACGACCTCATGCGTGTAAAGGAATATTGCCAACTGATGGTGTGAGGGTGTGTTTTGGTTGCCTCAATTGGCTTTATTCGAACTCGTTCGAAGGGGTTGCGTTGAACAGCGTTGAATGGTATCATTCGAACTATTGTTATGCGTAAACGAAACTTAATAAAAGCTGAAACACGGTTGTGGTGATTTCGATTTAAAAGCAGAAAACACTGCTTTTTTGATTTCAAAATTGCCTACCAATATTCATATACAACTTTGTGTACCAAAAGTATAAATCTAATTTAACATTGACTACCATCGAGTATCTTTACTTAAATCTACACAAGGAAGGGGATGGGGGTTGTGATTGTATGAGCAAACACTTCCACTTTTGCATTCGGCTAATAAAAAGCGAGTCCCAACCCTTTGCTATGGGTGCCCTATTAGTCATCCACATCAAATCCGCGAGGGCATTGGACTTCGTGCTTCATAAAGATCTTCAAAAGACAACAAAAACATAATGTTATGTAATGTTTTGGAATGACTACACCGAATCTAAATAGAAGACACGTTACTGTACAAAGTGTTTGTGTTCGCATGCGAAAAGGATGTTGAAGTCATCGGACACTTCGAATGGCGCAACATTGAAGGAAAAATTGTGTAACAACAATTAGGTGACCAACAACTCGGGACAACTTTGTACTTATTCTGCGATCGAGATACCCATTTAAGGTATAGTCATCCAATTATCTTCAACATTGTTCCCATGATGTGCCCTCAACAACGACTTCATCAAAAATGTGACCTTACCAATACCACCATACGAATGAGTGTAGAAGTCATTGTATTGGTTAAGCTCCTCCATCGGATCGATTCGATCGATTGCCAAGCCTCCTCGCCCCTTCCAAGAAATGCTGCAATACACCGGAATCCACAGTTACCATCACCAACCACGTTAACAAGTTTTTCAACATAGGGACGCATGTATGTCGGCATCCCTATTATGTATGTATTAAATACATCCATAACAAAGAGACATCTGTAACAATAGGATTCGGCAAGAACAGGAGTGGTGTCAAAGTAAGAGCTTTAGAAAGCAAAGAGAAAGCGATGGCGACACGTAACAATAGGTGTGGGTGTTGGTTTCTTAAGTAGTGGAGGAGTAGGGATTGTAGTAGCACCATCGACTTGAGTTCTCTTTTTGCTTTGTGATGGATTAGGTGCTGGACACGTTGACAAAGTAGGAGCAGGAGTTGAACCAGAACTGTATGGGTTTGTAGACGTTCCACTCTTGCTTTGGGGGGGAGTAGGTTGTTTACGAGACTGAGCAAAACATCCACTAGATGAACCCTGCGGGGAGTCAAATTTGTCATCTACATGTTCCCAAAATGACTTGTCTCGCTTTGTTGAGTAATCAACATTCCCTTTCTTATCTTTTTTCGGTGCTCCCTTTGTAATGATCGTATCCGGAGGTGGACACATAGAAGTCGTGTCTGGGAATGCCAATTCACATGCTTTTGCCTTAATCATAACTCTACCGGCGTGATCGGAGGCCTCAAACCTTCTTACGATAGCTTCAAGTTCAATTTCTACACTCAACTCATCATCCATTACCTCATCGTATTTTGAAATTCAACCTCTGCCAATGTTGGTGAATCATGCTCAACGGAATTGGAGTGCGATCCATCATAACCCTATAAAAAGCGACATTGATTTAGTGACAACCCATATAATGTTGAGTTTATAGACAAAATAACAATATGAGTGTACATCATACCTTGAAAGCTCACATGCACATGGTAGTCCGTGTGTAGTCCTGAGTGTGCATCGACATCCCAAGAGATTTCCCAACCGCACGCACCCAAGTCAGCAGCTCCTCACGAGTAGGAAATAACTGAAATTCAATTACCATGTGTCAGTTACATAATTTGAATAGTTAGCTAAAATTAAAACACGTAATTCATTCTTACCGTATCAGTTTGGAAGGAACTAGTAAAGTCTTGGGATTCAACAACGTCGGTTGAGATGTCAAGCTCGCGACGATTGACATCTCAAACTTTCTGATTGACAACTCAATCTGCTCGAGATGCACCCTCATTTTCATCCATTAAACCAAAAAACACAGATGAAAGCCGCAACTTATCGATTCTTTGTCATACACTGTTCGAACGGCCTCATGCGAACATGTTCGAATGAGGCTATTCGAACAAATCAAATTCACACCCCAGCTAACACTTGTTCGAACACGTTCATGCGAACGTGTTCGAACGACTCTTCGCTCGAACCGAGAAGCGCGTTTGCGAGAAAAAAAAATGGCGTAAAAACTCAAAAGCAGAACCAAAATGAAAAATGTTTGGTAGGGTTATTACCTTGAGCTAGTTGCCAATGATGGGTAGTTGAATGGGAGTGAATGATGAAGGTGAGGATGGGTGGGTTTTGGAGTGGAGAGAGGAGGTTTTGGTGTTGGAGAGGAGTGTTTTTGGGTGTTGGGAGAAGAAGAGGAGAGGGATAGAGAGGAAATAGAATTGTAAGTGGGGTTAGTTTGGTAAATGTGTAGGGTGAGGGGTGTGTTTGGAGTAGGAGGGGGTGTGGTAAAAGTAACAACCAAAAAAAAAACCCTAAATAGCAATGCCCAAGGCCCACAATGGAGAAAGAAGAAATAGTCCAATCCATAAGTTCAATGGATACCTAGAATGGAATTATTATAAGGCTGTTGCTTTTCCCACACCCCCTCCTACTCTAAACACACCCCATAAGGGTGTGAAAAGACCAAAAGACCTATTTTTTTTCAGAAATTTTCACCTGTTCGAACACGGGGCTTGAACAGTTCGAACGAGATGTTCGAGTGTGTTAAATATGGACAGACACCCGCAGGCGTTTTTTCACTGTTCGAATAGGTCAATACGAACGAGTTCGATGGTGGTCATGCGAACATGGTCGAATTATGTTGTTCGAACAAGTGGTGCTGCAGAATTGCTGCAGCATAGCAGGTATTGGACGCCTCAGATGCCACCGACAGTTTTAATCAACGGTTTACAATCAGTCAAATGTGTCAGATAAATGAGTGGATGTAAATCCCTTTGGAAATTGTGCACGAGCGGATAGAATTTAAGCGGCTCACGATTTGTGATCTAAAAATTAAATCAACGGTGACATTTCACCACGCCTATTATAAAAGGGGTTCACATCCTCGAGCTTCTTCACCAAACCCTAATCTGCTTCTTCCCAACCCAGCTGCTTCTTCACCAAAACCTTCTCTCGTTCTTCCCAACCCAGCTGAAATGGAATGGCAATTGTGCTCAACCCAGTACTCAAACGACAAATTCCTAATGACCGCTTCACCACAATGGGATTTGTCACCACCAAGCGAACATGGTGTTTGTGTTTCGTTGTCCTAACCATGTCTTCGCGGGATGAGTAAGGACATCACCTTCGCCCAATTGAAGGAAAAGGGCGAGAGGAAGATTCGCCCGGAGGAGCGTGGCGTAAAGGCGTGGAGCGTATACGTTTCAAAAAGTTCAATTGTAGAGATGATGGGGTATCGATGATTGATCATGGAGATCCGAAATGACGACGACGTCCGCGCAATGATGGAACATCTAGCTAACGTTAGATGGGGCGGCGGATCTTAGAGTTGTGCGTGGACACAATACTGACTGCGAGAAGAGGTCATGCATCTTCTTCAACCACCACCACCCGCACCACAACAACCCATACTTACGCACCTCGTAAAGTTGAGTATGAGATGACTAACAGTCTTGGGGACGACCATTACAGTCCGTTGATTCATAGTCGTGAATCAAGAACTAAAACTTTCATGCTTAAGAACAACATCACATTCGCAGAATTGAAAGAAAAACTGATAAAAAATGTGAAACTAGATGGTGTTCAGCAAGAAATTCAAAAACTCGAATGTGAATCCCCCTACGTCAGCAGCTGGAACCCACGTAATCGTATTCGGAAGTGCCTTAAGCCTCTCAAGAATGACGAAGACGTTAAGTCAAATGTTTGAGAAACATGAAGAATTCCAAGGTTTCATTGAACCTTATCTCGAATTGTTCGTTGAAACACGAGAATCATCTAACAAATCCGTAGTAGAATTAGATTGTATTTTGTTTTCCTGTCGTTTCGTTTTAAATTTCCTATCCTTGTATTTTTGCAATTTGTGTTTTTAATTTCTGTTCTTATCCAATATTAAATCCTGTTCAACTTTTTTATTTTACCGTAATTGTTACCGTAATGACAATAAATTTGCGCCAACGTAAAAGGAATTTCAAATTAAAAAACCAAATGAAACAAAGTTGTTAAATTATACAAAAAAAGTAAACAAATATCCTCCTAAGACATATCCTCTTTGGGTGTTGCGCCCCTCCTCCTCTCATACACATTCCCAAACCTCCTCCTAAACCCACGGAAGGGGTTGAGCAGCCTCTTGATGCGCTGAAACATGGTCCTGACTGGCTCCGGGACATGATCATCGATGGCCCCATCAATGTCATCAACCAAATCAATCAGCTCTGGTAGCATCTGTCAACCAAATAACATAACATTATTACTTAAATAAATAGAATATTAAGAAACATTTTCATGCAATTAACATAAAAGACACGTACCACGCTGACATCAGGCTCATCTGCAAGCTACTGATAATGCTCAGGGAAGATAAAGGGATGTGAGACCCTAGAGTACCATGGAAAGTAGCCCGACACCGTGTTTGACGAGTCAGGCACACGGGAGGCCCCGCGCCACCAAGTGGTCCTCAACCGAGTCCACCTCTCATCACACTCGGTGCGGAGAGTACTGAGACGCCCCGGTAGGAGGTGCGGGATCCTCGGAATGTCTTTGGACACGCCCAAACTGTCTCGAGCACTCGATCGGCAAGTGACGCATCATGCACCACCACTCCGAATGAATGACGAACACGGCCGGCTCCTCAAAGGGTCTCACCGCCTATATGGGTGTGTAGGGGTCCCAGGTCACCTCCTCACGGTGTAGCCGGTCTAGGCATAATCTGATGGTATGTGACTTGATGCCCCCAGGGACATCATCGCACAACCATTTCTTCGTCCGTGGGGTACTCTCATCATACTCTGGGTGCTCCACCCAAGAGGAAAAGTTCGCACTCTGGAAGTGCTCAAAGATCCAAGCCTGTAATCAACATATCATTGGTTGATTATTAATCTGAAAGTAACACTAAAGCAAACTTAAAAGTAAAGAATATGTTTCATACCTGAAGTAAAGGAAGATGACCAGCAATCTTCTTGGTCTTCTTCCTTGTAGCATCCTTCAGCTGATCATAGAGATGGGCCAGGGCCATGGCCCTCAAAGAATAGTCTCCAACTGCCTCCAAATCAATCAGATACCAAGGTAGCCAAGCTTAACCTTGTTGCCTGACTTGTCGGCAAACAAGGTGCAACCCAAAAGATACAGCATGTAGGCCCTAGCAGCATGGTCCCACCGCCCCTCAGCTATGGCTGGGTGGTAGACCCTATCCCTCAGCCATACAAGCCCAACAGACGACCCCACTACCAAGTGCAGGCGTTTGCATCCTCCGGTGTGGCACCCAAAAAGTCAACCAGCAGCTGCTCCCCCTCCCATGAAGTCGATCGGCATGTCATAGAACAGAAGCGAAGAATGGGGATGTGCAAGAACCGGGATACATCATCAAGGGTGATGCTCATCTCACCCACGGGAAGGTGGAATGATGATGTATCGGTTTGCCAACGCCTATGAATGCGTTCAGCGACCCCTTGTGGAGAATGGGAAGCCAAGCCCAACCAAAGGAACCAACCCGTTCGCTGTCAGTGTCCTAATCGCACATGAAACACTGTCGTAACAGGTCCATGTGGGATTGGCTGTAAATCCGGCCGCACCTGCATTCAGAAAAGACACAATAAGCCAAAACATTCAACAACTTAATAAACAAATTTACAACAGTCAACTATAAAATAATAACTTACCCGGCCAGAATAGAAATCAGTCAGAATATGTGCCCCGTATGTGGGCAAGACAGAACCATCTTCTGGTCCACCAGGAAATGGGAATGTCGCCCAGGAGCAGCTGAGCCTCTCGAGGCTCAAAGAACCTCCTCCTCACGAGGCTCAGCAGCCTCCTCCTCATGATGCCTAGAAGATGAAGGCCTAGAAGATGAAGGCCTAGCAGCAGATGAAGGCCTAGCAGACGAAGGCCTAGCAGATGAAGGGCCGGCCAACTCATAGGCCGGAAATTGAGCATCACGCTCAATATCCTGCCCAATATCCTCTGGAAGTGGGGGAGGAGGAACATCAACCCTACCCCTACCCCTGGCACGACCCCTAGCTCGGGAGGGTTCACCGGCTTCTTCCCTCCTTTTGCGGTTTGAAACCGTAGGAGGTGGCCGACTGCTCGCTCGAGAAGGTTCAATTTGCATGACCACCTCTACTCCTCACCATATCTGAAACAACAATCAAGCGAACCGATTCAATCAAATTAACATAACCAAGCAGAATCAGGTGAGAAAGTTCATCGTCAAACGATTCGAGAAGGGTGCGTCGCGAACTGTTCGCACAACCACCTCGAACAAGTCACTTTCGATTTACAAAATACATACAGCGGTTGAATGAGGTTGCTCGAGCGGTGTTCGCGACAACCTCATTCGAACACCTTCGTTTTCACGTGTTCGATGGACCTCACTCGAACAATTCGCGTTCAGAAAAAAAAAACGAGAATGGAGCGTAGGGGAGAGGCATACCTTGAAGAAAATGGAGCGATTAGAGAGCGTGAGGAGTAGAAAATAACCAAAGAACTCTTGAGAGTGTTGGTGGAGAAGATTGAGTGAGAGATTGGGTGAGATTGAGTGAGTTGAGAGAAGGTGAGTGAGAGAGAAAGATGGTTTAGGGTTGGAAGGAGAGGGAGGGAATGAGAGACGAGGAGAGTGAGAGAAGGGGAGGGGTGTGGTTATTTTGTTTTTTTAAAGGGGGTAATTTTGGAAATAAAAATATTATGGGGTGTGAATAAGTAGGGGTGTGGGAAAGCACTCCTATTATAAAAGGGATGTTGCGGCATATATGAAGGGCATCCGACGCAAGTAATAGAGAAGGAGAAAAGAGTGTTGCAACAAAGTGAAAGAGGACCGAGCAAGAGACTTAAAAGGAAATTGGAAAGCAAACAATACAGAAAAAAAACGTGAACGATGCGGAGAGAAAGAAAGAAGACGCGCGAAACCGAGAGGGGGAGAAGAAGCGCGCACACGGTGAGAGAGAGAGATTGGAGAGTTTTGATACCCGTTCTTGACCTTTGTGAGAGAGCTCAAGGGGAAAAGGAGACTAAATACTCGGATCGTAAATTCCTCCATTCCGGGTTATTTTTATCTCTGTAATTTATGACTCCCAATTTTATTTCAGGTGTTCTTGATAACTATGGATAGCTAAATCATCTTCTAAGGTCTTAAGTGGATCTTGTTTGATTAGAGACATTTTTATGTTTTAATTTATACTTTGAATTCCCAATTTTTATTTCAATTAATATTATCCTATTGCTTTATCACATAATTAGGATTGACAACCATTTGCATGTTTATAATCAATTAGTTGATTAGCGACCGTACTACAACTAGTTGGTGGACCTATAGGATAATTGAGACTATAATTAATGAATGACCAAACTTTAATTTAGTCTTCCAATCATTCAACCTTTTTGTACTTTATGCTTTCCTTAAATTTAAATTCTAGCATGACCAAACTAGGGTTAATTTAGGGAAAAGAATATTAATCGCGCATGACCAAACGGGTTAATAGCTTTAGTAAAGGGATTGGTAATTGAATAAAATAAGGGGATTCAGGTAGGATTAGACATAGAGGAATCGAACCTTGCAAGTGAAACCGTGACCCTAGGCTTCTCTCATTGATCAAACTTTACAATTCTAATTCTTGCACTTTATTTCTTGTTATTTTAGTTTCTATAATCACCAATCATTCGTTCGTCTAAATAATAATTAATCTTAAATAGTTTGGTACTTATTAGTTAATCCCTGTGGAGACGATATCTTTTATACTACTTCTGCGATAGAGTAGACTTGCTCTAAGTGTGTTTTTAACGCAACAAGTTTTTGGCGCCGTTGCCGGGGATTAATTTAATAATCTTAAACAAAAGAGATTTTTTATTGCTTTAGACATTTTTTTTCTTGTTTTACTTTGTTTTATTTTAGTTTAATAAAAAAAAATATTTACATACTTTTGTCATTTAGTTTATTAGTTTATTTTTATTTGTTACTATTATTTTTATTATTTCTTGTGCATGCTCACCCGCTCCCAGGAGCCTATTTTGGTTTTTGATCCAGAAATTGAAAGAACTGATCGAAGGATAAGAAAAGAGAGAAGAGTAATGGCTGTCAATCCGGGAAGAACTCTTCGGGACTACTTTACTCTCACAGCGAATATCACTACAAGCATAGTCAACCCAACTGTGCAAGCCACCAATTTTGAGCTCAAACCAAGCTGGATTCAAATGGTTCAGAACTCCACTATGTTCAGAGGTACACCAACGGAAGATCCACACACTCATCTCAGAAACTTTTTGAGGGTGGCAGACTCTGTAATTTGTAATGGTGTCACCCTTGATGCTATTAGAGTGAGATTGTTTCCATGGTCATTGGCTGACAAGGCATCTGCTTGGCTAGACTCTCAACCTGCTGAGTCCATTACGAGTTGGGACCAACTGAAACAAAAATTCTTGACCAAATATTTTCCTCCAGGCAAGACTACTAAGATTCGAGGTGCGATAATCAGCTTTGCCCAACTCGAGCAAGAATCTTTACATGAGGCTTGGGAAAGGTTTCAAGACTTACTCCGAAGTTGTCCTCATCATGGATTTGAGAAGTGGCAACTACTTGAATACTTTTGCAATGGATTATCTTCTCAAAATAGGGGAATTGTTAATATGGCTTGTGGTGGCTCTCTATTGAATGGGGAACCTGCGACAGTATATGACTTGATTGCACAGATAGCAACTGATAATGCCCAATGGGAGACAAGTGACAGACACCTTAAGAAAGTAGTTGGTATGTACAAGGTGGAAGCTGAAACTAGTATTGACATAAAGTTGGATGCCCTATCTAAGCAGATGCAATCTTTGATGAAGGCACAAGCTCAATCTTCTCCCATAGCTCCCTCCACTAGCAACAACACAGATAATCTTTGGGGAGGCCCAACTGAAGAAGTCAACTATCTTGGTCAGAAGAAAAGTGAGTTAAGGCCTGGTATGCAAGATTCTTTAGTTAGATACATGGAAAAAGTTGGACATTCGTGCATGGGTGTTTTAGCCAATTACATGGACAGGAATGATGAGAGGTTGCAATCTATTGAAGATCTTATAAAAGCACAGGGTCGACCAACTGCTTCAACTGAGGAGGCCAATTATGTTCAGAATTCCAACCGAGCCAAAATGATCCTTATTCAAACACTTACAATCCGGGTTGGAGAAATCACCCAAATTTCTCTTGGGGAGGACAACAAAAAGGGCAAAACTCAAATTCCTATAAGCCTCCACATGTGCAAAGACAAGAGGATAAGAAGCTAGATACCAATGATGTGTTTGGAAGCCTGGAGGGAAAACTTAATGAGAAAATTGGAAGCCTAGAGGGAAAACTTAATGAAGAAATTGGAAGCCTGAAGGGTCAAATTGGAGCCATGAACAATGAATTTGGAAGCCTGAAGGGTCAAATCTCAAATCTCATTACTGTGTTGTCTCAAAGGCCTCAAGGCTCACTTCCTACCCAGACTGAGCCTAATCCAAGAAATGAGCAGTGCAAGGCTGTCACTCATAGGAGTGGCAAGGAGCTGGTTCAAGAAAACAATCAAGATGGGCGGGCGCCCGAGAAAGAAATACAAGCTCCTACTGAGGGGAGTACTTCTGAGGAAAGCAAAAAGGAAAGGGAGAAATATGAGCAAGCAAAGGTAAATGTTCCTTATCCTCAAAGACTTAAAAATGAGCAGAATGATAAACAGTTTGTTAGATTTCTTGAAATATTTAGAAAATTGCATATTAACATTCCTTTTGCTGAAGCTATTGCTCAAATGCCTAAATATGCCAAATTTTTAAAAGAAATTATTTCTAACAAAAGGAAGTTGGAAGGTTTTGAGACAGTTAGGCTTAATGAGGAATGTTCTGCTATAGTTTTAAAAAAGTTACCACCTAAGCTTAAAGATCCAGGTAGTTTTACTATCCCTTGTACAATTGGTAACTCTCATTTTGAAAAGGCATTATGTGATTTAGGAGGAAATATAAATTTGATGCCTTTTTCTGTTTTTAGAAAGCTTGGTTTGCAGGAACCCCATCCTACTAACATCACCTTGCACCTAGCTGATAGATCCATTGCCCACCCCCGTGGAGTGGTGGAAGATGTTTTAGTTAAGGTTGATAAGTTTATTTTCCCTACTGATTTTGTTGTTTTGGATATGGAAGAAGATGAGGAAGTTCCAATAATTTTGGGGCGTCCTTTCTTAGCTACAGGAAAAAACTTAATTGATGTTCAGCAGGGAAAATTGACTTTGAGACTTGGAGATGAGGAAGCTGTATGTCAAGTCTTGAATTCATTAAAAAATCCTTCCTCATTTGCTTATTGTAATTTTATTCAAGCTAGAGATATTAATGATGTGATTACCTCTGACAGTTTTGATGATCTTAGAATTCAGGATCCTCTAGAAAAAGTACTTACTTTGCAGGGACTTGGCATGCTGCAGGGTGGTGAGGAAGAAGAGTTCTTAATGTTTTTGCAGGCTCACCACCCTCAAAAAGTTTGTAGTAACCATAGATTTGAGGAACTGGAATGGGGTAACACTCCAAATCCCAAACCTTCAATTGAAGAGGCCCCTGAGCTTGAATTAAAGCCTCTTCCTTCAAATGTAAAATATGCTTTCTTGCACCCCTCTTCCTCTTTGCCTGTTATTATTGCTGCAGATTTGACATACACCATGGAGGATAAGCTTTTGAGGGTATTAAGGGCCAACAAAGAGGCCTTTGGATGGTCAATTCATGACATAAAAGGCATTAGTCCCTCAATTTGCACTCACAAGATCTACATGGAGGATGAATACCAACCTCGAGCACTACCTCAACGCCGCCTTAATCCTAACATGAAAGAGGTGGTAAAAAAGGAAGTAATTAAGCTTCTTGATGCAGGTATCATCTATCCTATCTCTGATAGTAAGTGGGTAAATCTGTTCAATGTGTTCCTAAAAAGGAGGTACTCTTTGTGATGGAAAATGATAAAAATGAATTAATTGCGGTTAGAAAAACTAAGGGTGGCGTATGTGCATTGATTATAGAAAATTAAATGATGCCACCCGGAAAGATCACTTCCCCTTCCCTTTATTGATCAAATGCTTGAGAGAGTGGCAGGACATGATTATTATTGTTGTTTGGATGGATATTCCGGTTATTTGCAAATACCAATGGCTTCTGAGGATCAAGAAAAAACTACTTTTACTTGCCCATATGGAACATTTGCATATAAAAGCATGCCATTCGGTTTATGTAATGCTCCTGCCACTTTCCAAAGATGCATGATGGCTATTTTTTCTGACTTGGTTGAAAAATGCATTGAGATATTCATGGATGACTTTACTGTTTTTGGATCCTCTTATGAGGATTGTTTACATAACTTGAATTCAGTGTTGCAGAGATGTAGGGATATTATTTTAGTGCTCAATTGGGAGAAGTGCCAATTTATGGTACGAGATTGCATTATTTTGGGACACAAGGTGTCCACTAAAGGCATTGAAGTCGATCCCGCAAAGGTGGAGGTAATTGCAAAGTTGCCCCACCCATTCATTAAAGGGGTTCGTAGTTTCTTAGGCCATGCTGGTTTCTATAGAAGGTTTGTTAAAGATTTTTCAAAAATTGCAAAGCCTATGACTGACCTCTTGGTTAAGGAGGCCACAAATGATGGGGAGATCAAGGAGGTTTTCCCTGATGAGAAACTTTTAGCTATTTCTATTGTTCCTTGGTTTGCAGATATTGTGAACTACTTGGTGGGTACGGTTGTTCCACCTGATTTTTCATTTCAACAAAAGAAGAAATTAATTTCTGATGCTAGAGACTACTTGTGGGATGACCCTTACCTGTTTAAAGTATGTGGAGACAAGGTAATTAGGCGTTGTGTGCCCATAGAGGAGGTAACTTCTATCCTTGAGCATTGTCATTCTAGAGAGGTAGGTGGCCACTTTGGCCCAAATAGAACTGCATATAAGGTTTTACAATGTGGTTTTTATTGGCCTACTATATTTAAAGATGCTCATGAATTTGTGAAAGCTTGGAAATATTTCTAGGCGTCAAGAGATGCCCTTAAACAATATTTTGGTTTGTGAGATATTTGATGTATGGGGTATTGACTTTATGGGGCCCTTCCTAAATCTTTTTCAAATCAATATATTCTTGTTCTTTGTAGATTATGTGTCTAAGTGGGTAGAAGTTGTAGCCTTACCCACTAATGATGCTCTAGTAGTAGTGAGATTTTTAAAGAAAAATATTTTTACAGTTGGCACTCCCGAGCAATTATTAGTGATGGTGGCACTCATTTTTGCAATAAACAATTTGAAAATCTTTTGAGCAAATATGGTGTCACTCATAAGGTAGCAATTCCTTACCACCCACAAACCAGTGGACAAGTTGAAATTTCAAACAGAGAGTTAAAAAGGATTTTAGAGAAGACAATTAGTGCATCAAGAAAAGATTGGTCTTTGAAACTTGATGATGCACTATGGGCTTATAGAACTTCTTTTAAAACCCCCATCGAGATGTCTCCTTACCGTCTTGTTTTTGGAAAAGCATGTCATTTGCCTGTTGAATTAGAGCATAAAGCACTTTGGGCTTTAAAATTTCTAAACTTTGATGCTCACTTTACGGTGAAAATAGGTTCGCAGTGACTAGATGAGTTGGATGAGCTCCGGCTTGGAGCTTATGAGAATGCCAAGTTTTATAAGGAGAGGACTAAGAAGTGGCATGATAAGCGCATTCAGCAACGTGAGTTCCATGTTGGTGAGAAGGTTTTAATTTATAACTCACGTTTGCGTCTTTTTCCAGGAAAGTTTCGCTCTAGGTGGTATGGACCCTACACTGTTACTCAAGTTTTTCCTTATGGAGTGCTTGAGGTATCTCATGAAGATGGTACCACTTTTAAGGTCAATGGTCAGCGTGTGAAGCATTTTGAGGAAGGGTTGCTCCAAGTGAGCTATGTCACTGGCCTCAAGGATTGACCGCAGTACCGTCAGGCTCGGGACGTTAAACAAGCGCTTCGCAGGAGGCAACCTGTGTTTTATTTTCTCTCACTTTTGTTTGTTTGTTTTTTATTTAGGAATTAGCTCAGTTTGCAAAGCTCTCTCAGGGAAGTCACTCTTACTCTCTCTCTCTCTCTCATTTATTTCTTTTTATTTATTTCTTTTTGCATTGAGGACTATGCTTCATGCTAGTGTGGGGGAGGGGACTTTATTTTATCACTTGATCTATATTAATGCACATACCCACTAAATATGTTGATAGCATTTTTCTGGCTTGTTTTGCATGAATTATGCGTAAATTGAAAACAATAGAGATTATGTCTTTTTGGGACCCTATAATTGATTCACATGACAGACTTGTGCTTAATTGTAACTGTGAGGATGTCCTTAGGAAGCTGATAATTAGCATTTGTCCCTCTTGAGTACTTTTTGTGAACTAGCTTCTAAATGTGAGATCTGAGCCTTCATAAGGGGATTGATACTAAATCATAAATTTTTACCCCTTTTCTTTCTATGAGTGTGTTTCCCAATTTGCTACATTCTAGAATTTGTCTTTTGACCATTTCAAAGCGAAAATTGATTTGCATCATGTAAAAAGATTTGGGGAATTCAGGTATTTTTAAGCCATGAGTTGTTTGTTGAATTCATCCCTTAGTTGCCCCCTTTGAGCCTAATTGTTATAATTTTTGTTCTTTGGTACCCAGATATATTTTTCTTTTTTTCTTCTTTTGGTAACCATTTGGAATTAAATGTGGAGCAACTATTGAAAATTACAATTACGTCCTATATTTTAGTGGTCTATATTTTCAGGACTGAAATTTCGTCACCTACTTTAGTTGTCTATCCTGTTAGGAAAAAAAAATGAGTGAATCATGTGCTTATAAGAATATCTTCCTACAAAGGAAACAAAATAGAAGTTTTCATGTACTTACCTTTTCCTCCTAAGAAAAAAAAATGAAAAAAAAAATATAAAAAAGAAAATTTGAAAAAAAAAAGAGAAAAGTAAAGGAGGAAAAGACACATCAAAAGAATGAAAGAGCCAAAGGGCAAATCCAAAAAAAAAAGGGGGGGTCTACTCAAGAGAGAAGGTAAATCAAAAGAGCTGATTCAATAGAAGAAGAGTGAAGAATGAAAGTGAAATTAAGTTGGAGTTTGGACAAAAACTGTAAAATAGATAGGAGCTCCATATTTGGTTTCAATGGTTACTGTTTGCTTCTTATTTTTTCTTTTAGCCATTTGATTATCTCCCTCTTCTTATTTCCTACCCTGCATGAATTCACTCTGGCCCCATTACAACCCATAAAATCCCATCTTTTGCATGCATGTGAACTATTTAGTGGAGATTTGGTCAAATTACAAGCTTATGGTAATGTGCATTTTGTTGAAACTTGAATGTATATTTTCACTAGTCCCTAAACACTTAGAGAGATTGTGAGCGAGTGCCCTTGTTCACAGAAATGTATTTTTCAGGGACATGAGCCTCTGATTGGGCAACCTATTGACACCTCATATGTGCTATATTATCTATTGTCTATCATTGTGCTTCTAATTTTGGATCCCTTTATCCGGTCACATCTCTGTTATTTATTTGAAAAATTTATAAGGCCAGAAAATTTACTTGAGGACAAGCAAAGGTTAAGTGTGGGGGAGTTGATAAACTCCTATTTAGTGCATTTTTAGATATATTTTTGGGCTATTTGTTAGAAGAATTATTATCATTAAAACAAATAAATGACTTACTTTACTCTTTATTTTGTAGCAATGAAGAAAAGATAAAAAAAGAGTGAAAGTTCAAATAAAGCCAAAACAAGAATAATATTTATATATAATAATAAGATGTGTGGGTTGAATGATTAAAGAGCATGGAGTTTTGATCGTACCTTGACCAATGAAGTGTTGAAGTAGTTGTTGTCTCGTTGACTGGGCCGGTCGTTGAATGAGTGAAAGGACCGGTCCTGGCTTCACGCTGAGCACCTCGGGTGGTACCTGCAAAGACACTCCGACGATCTAGTGAGAGGTCGCTCGGGCAGATAACACAAGGTAAGAGAACGTACCTGATGCCATGTGTGAATGGCGTATATATACTGCGAGGTCCGACCGTTTTGCGAAGTTTTCGGGCGGAAGTGCGCTCAAGCAGCGTGTTTGTGCGCCGGTCATGATGGGTGGGCCGCCGCCCAATTGCTTGCTGGCGATTCGTATTTGCCGATACACCCGAGAACGATTGCCCCCAAGCCTAGGTCGCTTAAGAGCGGGCTGAGGCTTGAATCGATGCCCCCAGGAGTAATGTTACCTTGCTGAGATGGACGCGGCCGTTGGTTCTCTTGGTTGAACGGTCTCGGCCGCTCGTCAACCGTCGGCCGTGCTGACGCGACGGTTGGTCTTCACTGACATTTAAGACGTGACGTTTGATATTTCCGAGGTTGTCCGAAGACAGCTATTGGTGGGAAGGTGAAGCGTTGCGACGCTTCGTCTCCCGGTCCCCTTCGCGCCATAGGTCCTGTTGTGCGAAAAGGTGATGTGCAAGTGTACACAATCGCAACAAGTAATATATTGATAAGTAGAATTCGTCTCCACAGGGATTGGTATTAATTTTAGAGTTTAAAAAGGAATTACACTTTTAGAGGAACAAGTAGCAAATAGGTTGAGTAACAAAGTTCAGTTTAACAAAGGTTATAAAAGTAACAAGTTAACGGTGAGTTAAAATATAAGAGAAATAAGTTGGATTGCTTTCACTATGTAAATTCCCAGAAACACGACGCTATAACGTCTCACGCTATAGCGTTAAGCGGCTATTGCAAATATTTTGTGCCTTTCGATCACTAGCGCCTGTGGTTTCACTACAAGATGCCTATGTCTAGGTTCTAAATAGGTTCACCTGTATAATCAAGATCCCACGGCTCATGCTTTATAAACTATTGCAACTTCTATGTCTAGAGGAAGCAAAAATTGATTAAATGTCTTCAACCAACCTTTTCATTTATATTAATCCTTGAGTTCTCTCTATGGTTCATGTCCGAATCCACGGAGGTACTAGTTTTACGTGGCCAAATATAAAACAAGTTTGGAAGAGTTATCACACAAGGATTAAAACACAAAGCGTGAGAAATTATATACTGAAGCATTAATGGTTCATTACAAGCTATAGCAACCCAACTCAAAGAGTTTAGCTCATGTTGAGCAACATCAAAATAACACAAATAAAACTACTTGTATTACCGTAGGTAAGAAGGAGAATACAAGTGCAAAAGATACAAGCTTGAGTTCCCTAATCATCCACGCTAAGATGGCTCATCATCAGCCTTACACCATGAGAAAAATTACAGAAAAATACAAAGAAGAAAGTAAAATAGCAAAAAAACTTCAAGTGTGTATCAATGGAGAAGAAGAAGTGTCACACTTTCTCTCTCTACCAATACTCCCTCTATCTTCGTTGGGAAGTCTAAGGTATATGGGAGAGGAGATCAGCATCTCTAGCATATCTAGCATTGGGTACAACTCCTCTTCCAAAAGTCAAGAAAGGTGATGTTCACTTTTTCACCAACTCCACTATTCCTTTACTCATGCAATGACAAGTGTCCACACAAATCCAATAAAATCCGCACATGTCAGCTAGGTACTGTGGACACAATATATGGAACATGGATTAATGAGCTTGGCGCCAAAATTTCACTTTTCCTTTAGATGCTCAACTGCGCTGCCCTCTTGACGTTATAGCGTTAGACGCTATAGCGCTAAACACTGCACTACTTCACAAGATACATCAAAATAATCACAAGGGCACCAAATGTGCCAATTTCATAGCAAAGCAGTGTTTAGCCTATCTTATCCTAATATTAATAGAAATGCAATAAATACTATACTAATATTACTTGAGCACTTACTTAATTTAATGATTAGAGGTATAAATAACTCATATAAATATGAGTTATCACACCCCCAAACTTAAACCATTGCTTGTCCTCAAGTAATGACACTTGCAAAGACAAACAAACTGACACTATTTACAACACACATGCTCACGATCAACACTTCATTTCTAAGCATACTCACTCAAACATTTTCTCAATGGGCTAACGATTCAGATTCACACTCACACCAACACACCAATGCATTTATTCAACTTCTAAGCTTATTTATGCGCTCAATAGTGTGTGTGTGATCTCTTGACTCATCTCAATTCCTAGCTAGATTTGGATTTCTCTTTAGCCTTGGAAAGAATGGTCTTCTTTTGGTAAAATCAAGAACTCTTTCAAAACAATGACTAGATTAACATTTTCACACAGGAATGGGGATTTTCAGGCATGACAAAGGGTTTAACTAGGCACTTCAAGTCTATGGTCGGTGTTCCTAACTTATTGAATCTAAGCATACTCACGCTTATAGCGTTTGACGCTATAGCGCTTGGACAAAGATAACAGATTTACTAGCTGTAGCCCCCTCATTACTTGGCTCCTCAAACAATTATATATATATATATATATATATATATATATATATATATTTTTTTTTTTTTTTTTACATGAGGCTTTGCCTCTTTCTTTGCCTTTAGGGATGACCTAGCTTTTGTTTTGGGTAACTACTGACTTTACAACATATTTACATTAAACTTTTAAGTCACTGACCACCCTAAGACCTTTGTACCTAACCTTTATATAGCCCAACACCCCCAAACTTATGCTTCAACAACTCTTCAAGTTTTTATTCAAGCCTTGATCTCACCTTGGTTAACTCAGACTAGCCTAAACCTCAGATAGTCCTTGGCTAGCTAAGTTTCTTCTTAAGCCACAGATTTACGTGTGAGAGCAATAATAAGCAAAGATTTCATCAAAAAGCACGGCTCTCTTACTCACTCACACCATTATCATTACAATCATTGAGGAGCGCATTCAATGACTATACTTAAAATTGAGGCACTTGAAGCAGAACATTTTGAAAAACATTAACAAAAACATTAACAACTTTAGGTCCTCCCCCCACAACAAAAGTGAGCAGTGTCCTCACTGCTCTTTAAAGAACTAGGGAGAGGCCTGAACTTAACACACAAACAAAGTAATTCAAGTCTTAAAACCTTTGTGAAGCGCAAGACAGACGCTATAGCGCTTCACAATTTATTCTTGTTCACAAAACATTAAACTTATACAGCAGGAAATTAAATTCACTTCTTAACCAGACCAGACCTGGTTCTTGAGCTAACACGGGATGGCTGAGGAGGCTTTACAGCCTTTTTCTTCTTTTTCTCTTCCTCAGACGCTATAGCCTCAGACGCTATAGCGCTTCCACCAGGAGCTGCCTTCTCTTTTTCTGCCTTCATTTCTGCTAGCTTGCTAGCAGCCTCCTTCTCCTGTTCAGACACTTCCTTCCCAGACTGTTGTGCTTCTTGCTGCACTCTTTCTTCATCAACTTCCTCAATCACAGTCAGCTTGGCTCCTGGGCTCCTCCTTGCAGATACATACGTTGGCCTTTTTGCTGCCACATGCTTCTCCTTGACTTTACGCTTGGAGTGCGGATGGCTTTGGGCCTGGGCTACTTCCCTTGGAGGACTCTCAGCCATAGCTTGGGCTTCTTCTTCAGATCCTGCAATAATGTTAGTTTTTGATTGAGGGCTCCTTTGGGCTCTTTGTTTAAGCCTAGGAGACCTCGTTGCACTTGACACAGATGAAACAGGGCTTGACTGGGCTGCAGGCGCTATAGCCTCAGACGCTATAGCGCTAGCAGGGCCCTCAGCAGGATTTTGGGAAACAGAATGATGTGGTGAAACAGGTGGTGGACTTTGTTCTTTTGTGGGAATTGGGGATTGGATTGATGGTTCTGGTTGTGGTGGTTCATTTAGGTTTGGTGTTTGTTGAGCAGGTGAGGGTGAGTTCTCTTTTGCTGGTTCTGGTGGAGGTATGGTAGGTTCAGATTGTGGGGTTTCAGGAATGGTCTGTTCTTGGGCTTGTGGTGAGGGTATTTGTGGTGAGGGTAGTCTTGTGGGGCTTGGTGTTGGATCAGCAGTTACTTCTTCATCTTCACTTTCTGATTCTTCCTCCTTCTCTGGGCTCTCTTCACCAGACTTCTCTTCACTCTCAGAATCCTCTTCCTCCTCAGAATCATTGACTTCTTTCATCACCCTCCTTGTCTCCTCTTCATCTTCTTCACTCAGCTCTTCTAAATCCTCAGTGTTGAGGGACTCTTCACTACTCACCTTTGCTTTCTTCTTAGCAGGGCTCTTTACCTTTTTCAAGCGGGGCTCTGGCTCTCTTCTTGCTTGGATCTGCGTGAGCCTTCTTACTCACCTTTTCTTTTGGTTGGGGTGGCTCCTTCACACCCTCATCTTCAATTAGCCACTCTGGGAACACAGGGGGTTCCATTAACTCCTTGCCTCTTGATAGCTTTTCCAGCACAGCCTTCTCCCATTCAAACTTAGCCTTGACAAACTTACACAGTGTTTGCTGATTCTTTTTCAACTGATTGAGCGCTATAGCATCAGACGCTATAGCGCTAGCACTTCTCTGTCTGGGTTTAAAAACAGCAGGAATATCTCCTTGAGGAGTCCTCCTCTCATCACGGATTTCAATTTCAACTTCACTGCTTGCATAATTGATGAATTAAGCAGGGAAAGTAGAGATTACAAGTCGATTTTTAGCTTTGCTTTTCTCAATTTCTCTTGCAATGATTTTTCCCACGTCTATGCTTTCACCTTCCAGAATGGCATCAAGCACTATCAACCTGTCCTTCTCCACATTTGTTGTGTGGGAAGTAGGCATGAGTGAATGCCTGATGAAGGTAAACCACATTGCAGCCTCATCAACCAGAAATGCCTTCTTGACTTTAAACTCTGAGCCAAACCTCTCCCATGTTGCTTCCTCCACACAGATCCTCTTCTTAACTTCCTCCATTTCATCACATCCCCACGTATCAAGCTTCTTCTCCAGAGCCTTTCCAGAATAACCCAACTTGAAGTGGTCATTGATAGCACTTGGGCTAAAATCCACCATTTCACCCCTAACCATAGAATAGGTTTGGGGCTTTCCACCTTTGGAGGAGGAATTCCCTTTAAAACTCTCTCGGAGGAACCACAAATCCCCTCGTGCTTGATAAATTTCTGCCACCCTAACGCTATAACGGTGGATGTGAACACGTCCAGAGCTTTTCAGTTTTGAAACCCCTTTTCTGCGATGAAGTTCATCTTCCGATGGCGCTTGCAGATCGCCCTTTGGGTCTATGGCTCTTGAGGAACCTGGGTTGATGGTCTGGCCTTTTCAGGGCTTTTCAATCGAATGTTTCTTCACCATTTTGAGATGTTGGAAGATTTGAAAGAGATTTGCTAATTTGTGAACTGAAAATGTGAGATCGGTTGCAGAGATTAAGGAAGAAGTTATGGAAGAATGGGGGTTAGGGAAAGAGAAAGAGATTCAACGGTTAGAAAGGGAGAAAGAGAAGGGAGTGGTTGAGTGAGAGGTTATGGGGAATTGAATGATTTGACCGTTGTTGATGGGTGGAGCGATGAAGTATCAGGGCAGGCGATCCTGCGTGGCGCATAGGGGCCTTGGCGATTGAAGTGCAGCGCGCTTGCCACGTCATTATAACTGTCCCATACTTAGAAATAAAAATTGATTCTTCTTGCCAGCTACCTCCTCTTGACGCTATAGCGTCCATATCACACCAGCCTTCAAATTCCCAAATTCCTCAACACAAAAATTTTCCCTCTGCAAAACAAAATAAAATAAAAACAATGAATCATTAATTAAAAACCTTGGGGTGCCTCCCAAGAGCGCTTGTTTTAAGAGTCATCACCGACTTCTTCATTTGATGTTAGGGATCACGAAGATCAATTGAGGTCTTGTCCTCATCACGGTGTCACCATGGTATTGCTTTACTCTCTCTGTCCATTCACCTTGAAAGTGGTGTTGGTTGCTTGATCAAATAAATCCTTTGCACCATAAGGGTAGACCTTGACTAATTTAAAAGGGCCAGACCACCTTGATTTAAGCTTGCCAGGAAACAATTTTAATCTAGAATTGAAAAGGAGCACTTGGCCTCCTTCAATCAGTCTCTGATGCAGTATCTTCTGTCATGCCACATCTTGGTTTTTCTTTGTAAATAATTTGAACTCTCATGGCGGCATGCCTAATTTCATCAAGTTCATTTAATTGCGTGAGTCCGGCCTTACACCTCTATCACAATCAAAGTTGAGCTTTTTATGGCCCAATGAGCTTTGTGTTGCAACTCAATAGGAGGTGACATGCTTTCCCAAACACAAGTCTGTATGAAGACATTCCCGAGAGGTGTCTTGAAGGTCTGTCTGTAAGCCCATAATGCATCATCCGGATGGATTGACCGAGTCCTTTCTTGAAGGTCCCACCATTTTTTCAAGCATCCTTTTGATTTCTCTATTGGACAATTCAGCTTGCCCATTTGTTTGTGGGTGGTATGCGTTGGCAATTTTGTGCCTCACTCCATATTTTCCCAATAGAGACTCAATCAACTTGTTACAAAAGTGAGAACCCTAATCACGAGATAATTGCTCTTGGTGTACCATATCCGGTGAATATGTTCTTCTGCAGAAACTTGTCGGCCCGACTTGGCATCATTGTTGGGAAGAGCCACGGCTTCAACCCATTTGGAAACATAATCCACGACCACGGTATATACAAATTACCATGAGAAGGAGGAAAGGGACCCATAAAATCCATGCCCCATACATCAAAGAGTTCAATCTCTAAGATGTTGGTTAAGGGCATTTCATGCTTGTTTGAAATGTTCCCGATCCTTTGACACCTTGCACGATTCTTTACCCATTCTTGAGCATCCTTGAATAATGTGGGCGATAATACCCACATTGCGGTACCTTTTGCGTTGTTCTAGTTCCTCCAAAGTGTCCACCACATGGTGAAGCATGACAATGCTCTAACACTTGAGGTTGTTCTTCTTCCGCAAGGCACCTTCTTATCACTTGGTCTTGGCATTTCTTGTAGAGAAAAGGTTCATCCCAATAATAGTCTTTCACTACATGGAAAAACCTTTTTCTTTGTTGATAATTCAGATCTGCGAGCACATTACGCTTACCAAGTTATTCACTATATCAATGAAACCATGGAGCGGTGTCTTGAGACGCTATAGCGTCTGGCGTTATAAGCGGCAACCGCTATAGCGTTACATTTTTTATTGCTCGCCAACAACTTCTCATCCGGGAAGATTTCTTTAATCTCTCCTGCTACGTACTGCATTGTCTCCTTCAAGTCTAGACAAATGGTCGTGAACTTGGTTCTCCACCCCCTTTTTATCATGAATTTCAAGTCAAATTCTTGGAGGAGGAGAACCCATCTTATTAGCCTTGGTTTTGCATCTTTTTAGAGATCAAATACTTGATGGCTGAATAGTCTGTAAAAACAATTACTTTTGTGCCAACCAAGTATGATCTAAATTTATCAAAGGCAAAAACCACAGCTAATAGCTCTTTTTCAGTAACTGTGTAATTTAACTGTGCTTCAATAAGTGTTTTGCTTGCATAGTAAATGGAATGAAAGATTTTATCATACCTTTGCCCAAGCACAGCTCCCACAGCATAGTCACTTGCATCACACATGAGCTCGAATGGTTTACTCCAATCGGGGGCAATGATGATAGGTGCGATGTCGAGCTTTCTTTAACTTGGAAGGCTTCAAGGCATGCATCATCAAAGTTGAAAGTGGTGTCATGCTGGAGGAGTTGACATAGAGGTTTTGAGATCTTTGAGAAGTCTTTAATGAATCTCCTGTAGAAACCAGCATGCCCAAGGAAACTTCTTATGCCTTTTACACTTGAGGGGGGTGGCAATTTTTCAATGACTTCAATCTTGGCCCTATCCACCTCCAAGCCTTTCTTGGAGATCCTATGCCCTAGTACAATTCCTTCTTGCACCATGAAGTGACATTTCTCCCAATTGAGCACAAGATTTGTCTCTTCACATCTTATCGAGTATCTCTTCCAAGTTATCCAAACTTAGAAAGCTATCCCCAAACACAGAGAAGTCATCCATAAAAACCTCCATAGATTTTTCAATGAAGTCGAGAGAATATGGACATCATACATCTCACGGAAAGTTGCGAGGGCATTACGGTCAAAGGGCATTCTCCTAAAAGCAAATGTGCCATAAGGACATGTGAATGTGGTCTTTTGCTGGTCTTCGGGAACTATTGCTATTTGGTTATAGCGAATAGCCATCAAGAAAGCGATAATAGTCCTTACCAAAGAAGTCCGTCCAACATTTGGTCAATAAAGGGAAGAGGAAATGGTCTTTCTTTGTGGCCTTGTTCAATTTCCCGTAGTCCATGCAAATTCTCCAACCGATCCAACTGTTCTTGTGGGAATCAACTCATTTTTGTCATTTGTGATCACGGTGACACCACCCTTTTTGGGAACACATTGCTGAGGCTAACCCATGCCTTTGTCGGAAATAGGATACACAATCCTCGCATCTAACCACTTGAGGATTTCCTTCTTCACCACTTCCTTCATTATGGGATTAAGCCTTCTTTGACCTTCAATGCTATGTTTAGCATTTTCTCTCTAACACAATCCTGTGCATGCAGATTGTAGGACTTATCCCATGTATATCGGACATTTGCCAACCTATTGCCTTTTGTGCCTCTTGAGTTGTAATGAGCTCCACCTCTTGGTTTTGGTTCAAACTAGCGAGAAATGATGACAGTAGAGTCTCATTGTCCCCAGTATGCATATTTCAGGTGCTTGGGTAATTCTTTCAACTCTAGATCAGGTGGTTGAACAATAGAAGGAACACTCTTCTTGAGGTTTGAATTTTCTTGCTCTAGTGACTCATATCTCCTAGCCCATACCTCATTCACAGCTTGCTTGCCTTCTTGAAATTCTTCTTCTTTCAACAATTCATGTTCCTCAGTATTGTTTAGCACCTTTCCCAAGTGGTTGTTAGATTTTTGAAAATGTTTTTGAACCACTTGGTCAAGAGAAACCACAAAGGAACACTCTTCAGTATTGACATCTGGAAGTTTTAATGCATTCAGAACATTGATCTTCACTTCTTGGTCATTAACCCTCATTGTCAATTCTCCTTTTTGAACATCTATGAGTGTCTTCCCTGTAGCCAAGAAGGGTCTACCTAAAATGATAGGTACCTCTGCATCTGCTTCAAAATCTAGAATAACAAAGTCAACAGGAAAAACAAATTTATCTACCTTAATTAAAACATCCTCCAGTATTCCTTCAGGATAGGCAAGTGACCTATCGGCTAACCGGAGGCTTACGTAAGTAGGCACAGCGGTTCCTATACCCAATTGTGTGTAAATGGACTTAGGCATTAAATTAATGCTTGCCCCTAAGTCACATAAAGCACGCACACGAATAAAAATTTCCAATGGAGCAGGTATTGTGAAGCTACCAGGTCCTTTAATTTTCTCAGGGAGTTTATTTTGCATCAACATCTTTGCATTCCCCGATCATTGCCACGATTTCAAATTCTCCCAACCTTCTTTTCTTTGTCAAAACATCTTTCATAAATTTGGCATAGTTGGGCATTTGTTGTAATGCCTCAACTAGAGGAACATTAATGTGCAATTGTTTTAACACCTCAAGAAATTTATTAAATTGTTTGTCCTCATGTGCCTTTTTAACCTTTGAGGAAAGGGGGAGCGAGGATATTGAGGCACCAATTTAGGTTCGTGTGTTCTGTTTGCATGTGTTATAGCGTCAGTGCTATAACGTCTGGAAAATTCTTTTCATTTCCAGTGAACACTTGACTCTAAATTCTTAGGTGCGAAGTTACCTCTTTACCACTTACGGTGGTTATTGCTTTCACATGCTCCTTGCACGGTGCATGAGATGGAGAAGGTTCGATAGTAGAAGGAGTCCACCATTACGCGCTTTGTGTGAGAGCGGATGCAATCTGTCCCACTTGATTCTCGAGTCTTGATTGATGCTTCATGAGTGCGCATTGTTGTCTTACAATCAGCGATGAATGACCTTAGCAGAGACTCCATTGAATTGTCCATTGGAGGAGCAGGAGCATTTTGTCTAGGAGGTTCTTTGTTGTTGTTGTCTTGGGAATCCAGGGGGAATAGCAGGAGCATTTGTGCTTGTGTTAGCATTATTTCCTCCCCCCCACCTGAAGTTAGGATGATTCCTCCAACCAGGGTTGTATGTATTAGAATAAGGGTTGTTGCCCTTGTTATAACCCACATAGTTAACAGAAGCAGGGTTTGTTGTACACTCTTCATACAGATGAGCCCCTCCACAATATACACAACTAGCTTCTCCAGGTGGAGCTTGTTCAATAGCTGCGCTGATGATAGATCTTTTCAGTGCTATAGCATCAGATGCTATAGCGTTGGCAGTGTTCAGCTCCTTAATCATATTTGTCAGAGTAGCCACCTGGGCTGAGAGAGCAGAAACCTCACTCACTTCATGAACCCCAGCTACTTTCCTTGTAGAATTTAGCCTTTCAGTAGGCCATGAAGAGCTGTTAATGGCAATGCGCTCTATAAGCTCACAAGCATCATTATATGATGAGTTCAGAATTACACCTCCAGATGAGGCATCCAACATGGACCTAGTAGGTGCCTCTAGCCCATTATAAAAAGTCTCCATTTGAATTACAATAGGAATTCCATGATGTGGACACTTCCTAAGCAGCTCCTTCCACCTTTCCCAAGCCTCATGTAATGATTCACCCTCTTTTTGCTTGAAGGATGTGATGTCATTTCTCATCCTTGCATTTTTGTTTGGTGGGAAATACTTCTCCAGAAATTTCTTTGTCATGTCCTCCCAAGTAGTGATAGAATTTGACTCCAAGGAATTCAACCAAGCTTTTGCTCTGTCTTTTAAAGAATAAGGAAACAGCCACTGAATGCATCCTCACTCACCCCAGGATAATGAAATTCGCACACTTCTAGAAAGTTTCTCGGATGGGCAAAAGGATCTTCTTGAGTGGAACCTCCAAATTGTCCAGTTGTTTGGAGCATCATAGGCTTGAACTCAAAATGAGTAGCTTGATCACCACAGCCTAGTGATACTTGTTTCCATGGAATGTGGATCAAACACAAACATAATCTCTCATTGGGCTGTCTCTGTCATTCACCATTTGGTCGAGTCCTTGATTAATGAATCTGTCTGCACTCAAAGTATTCATTATCCACTTGATATGGGTAAAAGGACCTTGCCTTCCACCTCTTGGACCTCTTCCTCCAATCTGTGAGGGAGTTCTTCCCCCAAGTGTGCCTCTATCAGTATGATGAGAGTGATCAGACATAGTTAGCCTGATTTCTTTGTAACCTTTGTTAGCGTCTTAACCATACGAATCTTCTCTGCGGTTCAGGATCAAACTCAAAAGTGGGTGGTTACGATGCGGGCATACGCTATAGCATCGGGACGCTATAGCACTTCCTGTAACACAACACAGAAAAATACCAAGGTAAAACCTCCCTAAGGATGTAATAATTTCTTAAACAATAAAAATTAAATGCAATCCCCGGCAACGGCGCCAAAAACTTGTTGTGCGAAAAGGTGATGTGCAAGTGTACACAATCGCAACAAGTAATATATTGATAAGTAGAATTCGTCTCCACGAGATTGGTATTAATTTTAGAGTTTAAAAAGGAATTACACTTTTAGAGGAACAAGTAGCAAATAGGTTGAGTAACAAAGTTCAGTTTAACAAAGGTTATAAAAGTAACAAGTTAACGGTGAGTTAAAATATAAGAGAAATAAGTTGGATTGCTTTCACTATGTAAATTCCCAGAAACACGACGCTATAACGTCTCACGCTATAGCGTTAAGCGTTATTGCAAATATTTTGTGCCTTTCGGTCACTAGCGCCGTGGTTTCACTACAAGATGCCTATGTCTAGGTTCTAAATAGGTTCACCTGTATAATCAAGATCCCACAACTCATGCTTTATAAACTATTGCAACTTCTATGTCTAGAGGAAGCAAAAATTGATTAAATGTCTTCAACCAACCTTATCATTTATATTAATCCTTGAGTTCTCTCTATGGTTCATATGCGAATCCACAGAGGTACTAGTTTTACGTGGCCAAATATAAAACAAGTTTGGAAGAGTTATCACACAAGGATTAAAACACAAAACGTGAGAAATTATATACGAAGCATTAATGGTTCATTACAAGCTATAGCAACCCAACTCAAAGAGTTTAGCTCATGTTGAGCAACATCAAAATAACACAAATAAAACTACTTGTATTACCGTAGGTAAAAAGGAGAATACAAGTGCAAAAGATAAAAGCTTGAGTTCCCTAATCATCCACGCTAAGATGGCTCATCATCAGCCTTACACCATGAGAAAAATTACAGAAAAATACAAAGAAGAAAGTAAAATAGCAAAAAAACTTCAAGTGTGTATCAATGGAGAAGAAGAAGTGTCACACTTTCTCTCTCTACCAATACTCCCTCTATCTTCGTTGGGAAGTCTAAGGTATATGGGAGAGGAGATCAGCATCTCTAGCATATCTAGCATTGGGTACAACTCCTCTTCCAAAAGTCAAGAAAGGTGATGTTCACTTTTTCACCAACTCCACTATTCCTTTACTCATGCAATGACAAGTGTCCACACAAATCCAATAAAATCCGCACATGTCGACTAGTCATTGTGGACACAATATATGGAACATGGATTAATGAGCTTGGCGCCAAAATTTCACTTTTCCTTTAGATGCTCAACTGCGCTGCCCTCTTGACGTTATAGCGTTAGACGCTATAGCGCTAAACATTGCACTACTTCACAAGATACATCAAAATAATCACAAGGGCACCAAATGTGCCAATTTCATAGCAAAGCAGTGTTTAGCCTATCTTATCCTAATATTAATAGAAATGCAATAAATACTATACTAATATTACTTGAGCACTTACTTAATTTAATGATTAGAGGTATAAATAACTCATATAAATATGAGTTATCAGGTCCTCACTATAAATACCCCGTCAGTTGAGATCATTTCTCACACTTTCACAAATCGCTTCACTCTGATCGACCAGGCTCGTCTGCGAGCTTGCATCTGTATCTACTTTTGTCTTCTCGCGACCGATCTACTACATTTGTTTAAGGTATGGATCGATCTCTTTTGCTTTTTAACTTGAGTTTTTCGTTGAATGTACTTCGCGCTTTTCCATGCCTCGTGGTAGAGGGTATCAGGTCCGGGGATGGCCATGTCGCCCCCTCTCACGAGTATTCTACTCGACCGACCTGACTCGATCCCTCTATCACAGGTGCTTTTGCATGCCACGGACGAAACTGACCGCCCGTCTTCCCGGCAGACCGTTACAATCTTTTGCTACCTATATGACGAGGCCGTCCGAGCCCAATCCCCACGAAGAGGAATCTAAGTCGTCTTCAGGCGACAACCATTCTGGTTCTTCGAGCAACAGTTCTTCGAGTAGTACGAGCTCGAGCTCCCGCTCTTACGCCGAGTCGGCGGCAAGAGTTCTAGTTCTAAGTCCGTCCATTCGGCGTTCGGCCAGTGCAACCCTCCACCACCGGGAGGATCGTGTCTCGGCGGGAGTAGAGGAAGGCGTAGAGGTGGTGATTATTGATGACGACGAAGTGCAAAGTACCATCCAAGCCGCGGACGAGGGGATGGTGGAAGTCGAAAGTGGCCGAGCTGAAGAGGCCAACGAGGAGGCGCTTGGCCGAGCCGAAGAAGCCAACGAGGAGGCGGTAGTTCAGCCCACGGCTAGCTCTTCTGGTCGAGAGGCCAATAACGAAGGAGGGTCAAACGAAGAAGCGGCCGACATTCAAATCGATGTAGCCCGAGACCCATCTGATATGTCTTGGGTGTCAGAGACTCTTCGCTCGCACCAGAGTGTACTTACGGTCGGCCACCTTGCCTTGCCCGACCTTCAGCGCTGCTTCGACGAATCATCGGGCTGGAGGGTGAGAGGAATGAAAGATGGAGAAGACATTGCAACTTATTCCAACAATCTTAAGTTCACGATGTATCGGATCGTGCTCGAGAGGATGAATATCCTCCCACCTTTCACTGAGTTCCAACGTGACGTTCTGCGTCATATCGGGGTCGCCCCCTCTCAACTCCATCCTAATGCTTGGGCATTCTTGAAGACTTTCGAAGTCCTGTTAACCAAACTTGGTCGGATGGTGTCGATCATGCTATTCTTTGCCCTCTTTGAGCTAAGCTGGCTCAGGGAGAAAGCGAACAAGGAGAAGAGGAGCAAGTTTCTTTCAAGATGCGAAGACTCAAAGATCGGTATTTCAAAGCTTATCAAGAGTCGTTGGCGCGGCCCGAGAGGCCACTACTTTTGGATCGTTCCCACCAAGGAGGCGGTATGGCCATATCGAGGTCCAACCGGACGGGATGCTCGTCCCCCTTACTTCCCAATTATGTGGAATGAAGCTCATTTCTTAGGGGAGCAAGGCGATTACATCTATTACGCCAAAGATGCGGCGAGGCCGACTTGGAATCCTTGGAGATGATTAAGTCTTTGGCGAGCATGATGCTTCGGACCCTAGAGGCGACATACCTTGTCGTCCGCCGTCTTGCTCACCGCTGTGACTCGAAGCCGAGATTGGTTTGCTCTCGAACTTTGCCTTTAAGCTTTGTTGTCAATACTCTTTTCTAACTTTTGACTTGTCGTTTTGCAGAAAGGATGGCCGGTAAATCTTGGGCCGTGATTGAGTCGATTCGAACCCATTTGCAATTCCGAGGGCCAAGAGATTTGAAGGACCTCGGCAAAGGGCGATCTGGAAGGGTCCTCAAAGGTGCCCCCTACTCCCAAGGGTAAGGGAAAAAAGCCAACTTCAGCTGTCCGGTCGCCCCCTCGCCAAGACGATCGCTCCTAGAAGCGGGCCAAGCTCGATGATATGAGCGTGGACCTGGCTAAGGAGGAGATTCCTATTCTCTCGCTCGAGGGTTTAGGACAGGTCAAGTTGGAGTGGTTCAGGAAGAAACCCATGGCGGTCTGTGCTTCCCTCTGCATGGGAGTAGACAAAGTCATGGAAGAGCTGGTGGGCGAAGCTAAAGGTATTTTACTTTTTATTTTCCTAGCCCGCTGTACTTTCATCTTTGTTCGACCGACTAACAATCCATCGCTCTTTGCTTGCAGGGGCTCGGGCTGAGAAAGAGAAGGCCTTGGCTGAGGCGCAGCAAAGGTATGACAAACTTGCCAAAGCCAAGAAGGATGCTCTTCAGCGGGGAGAGGAGGACCGGGCCAAATTATCCAAGAGGAACAAGGAACTCGCCGGTCAGGTGACAAATCTGAAGACTGACGTCGATTCCTTAGAGAAGGACAAAGCCAGGCTAGAGGCGAGAATGCCGAAATTTGGAGGCTCGAGTTCGAACAATAGTGAGCATGCTCGGAATGCAGCGATCGGCGGTTCTACAACGCTCTTGGGCGAGTGCGGGGGCGAATGCGATCGAAGATCAATTTCGATGACAAGATGATAAAGCCCGCCCATTACGTTGAGAAAAAGCAAAATCATCTTTGCCCGAGGAACTTGATGATCGGGGTAATGTTGTCCGCCCCGCCTCGGTTCTTTTACAAGCCCGCTGCGGCGGTGTAATTTTTGTAATAGTTTAACTTGCCTTCGGGCACAACAATTTATGAGCTGCCTTCGAGCAGCGAGATGTTTGAGAGCTCGGTGTCGACCGGGCGTCTCAGTTTTGTAATGACATTTTATCTTGTCCTTTATTTCATCTACTTGAATTCGCGTTGTTATGTCTGTGTATTTCGTACATTTATTTGTCTAAGTTTTCGTACTCGTAGGCCGCTCGGCGGCCATTTTATGCTCTATCGAAAGCGCTCGTACACGATTGGGCCATTTCGATGACACTCGATCGGGCCATTTCGATGGCACCTGTTGGGATCATTTCGATGACCTCTCGAGGTAGGTCGTTTCGACGGCCTTATATAACGGGCTATTACTTAACCCTTGGGCCATTTTCGATGGCGCTCGTTCGAGTCAACTCGGTGACCGTTATTTGCGGGTTATCTAACCCTTGGGCCATTTCGATGGCACTCGGTTGGGACCATTTCAATGGTCGCTCGATTTAGATCGTTTCGACGATCTGTTTATGTTTGATGAATCTTCGATCGCTCTTCTGCCACGAGCATGTTTGAGCGACCGGGCATACATTACTGCGTGAAAGTAAAGAACAAATCATATTTCTAAAGGTCAGGCCTCAGTAAAAAACCCAGTGGGAAAAAGAGCGCCTGCCTGCTTTTCATTTATCGATTGGTCGTTTATTACATTCAAATCGTTCATTACATTCAAACGTAATATTTTCTAAGTTTCTCTGCATTCCATGTTCTGGGGATAGTCGCCCCATCCATGGTTTCCAGCTCGTATGCCCCCTTTCCAGTCTTTTTGATGACCCTGTATGGACCTTCCCAATTTGGTGCCAGCTTTCCCTGTCGAGCATTCTTGTTTCCAACGTCTGCGCGTCTCAGGACGAGCTGGCCGACCGAGAAATCTCTCTTCTGAACTCGAGCGTTGTATCTGGCTGCGACCTTCTGTTTGATCAATTGCTCTCTTAGTGATGCTTGGGCACGCAGCTCTTCCACCAGGTCCAACTCTTCTCGTATAGATCGGTCGTTGTCAACCACTGTAGGGGGATTCAAAGTTCTCCAATTTAGTTCGCCCATTTCTATGGGTATTACAAACATCCGTCCCATATACGATGCGAAGGGGACTCTGGTCGTTGAATGGGGGTGGTCTGTAAGCCCATAGAACGGAATGCGACTCTTCGACCCGGTTCCTTTCGCTTCATCGAGTCTTCGCTTCAACCCACGCGGGATAACTCGTTGGCCGCCTTGGCCGCGTTTATGCGAGGGTGCTCGGCCAGGGTGAAAGCGCATTTTACCCTAAGTCGGCCAACATTTCTACGAACCTTTTGTCTGCGAATCGGGTGCCGTTGTCGGTTATTAGTTCTTTGAGGATCCCAAAGCGGGCCAACACACACCGTAGAAGAATTTGCTTACTTTTGCCGAGGTGATGGTTGCAAAGAGGCTCGGCCTCGATCCACTTTGTGAAATAATCTACCGCCACGATCAAGAACTTGAACCGCTGGAGCAGGTGGAAACGGGCCTAGCAGATCCATGCCCCACCAGGCGAACGACCAAGGTGAGACAAGACTTTGTAGCTCTGAGGAGGGTGCAATGTGGACATCAACATGTACTTGACACTTTTTGCACTTCTGAACAAGGTTCTTAGCGTCCTCGTCCATGGTCGGCCCGAATAGCGGCCCGACGAGCTTTCTTGGCTATGGGACGTGCACCTTGGTGACTTCCGCAAACCCCTTCATGAATATCCCTCAACACATGGTTGGCTTCGACCGACGTAAGACATCTCAACAATGGAGAGGAGAATCCTCTTCTGTATAACTTTCCTTCTATCACCGAATACTTGGTCGCTCTGAGCCTGA
Source organism: Oxytropis ochrocephala (assembly GCA_020916435.1). NCBI lineage: Eukaryota > Viridiplantae > Streptophyta > Magnoliopsida > Fabales > Fabaceae > Oxytropis > Oxytropis ochrocephala. Next base: position 59,174,772 of record CM037090.1, on the reverse strand, counting down.
CCAACTTTGCTTGCCGGATCACTCGGTTCCTCCCCTTCAACAATGTATCTCGGGATAGGGCGATCCAATCGACTCGGATTGACGCACGTAACGCCAACGATCGGCTTGGCTTGGTCGACACACTCGCCGATTTAGAGTCTCGGGATCAAACTTCGCGTGATTCCCGGGGTCTTTGTACTTGCAAGCTTTGATAGAATGTCCGCTCGAACATTTTCGGTTCGAGGCACATGAGTCACTACGCGGTCGAAGCGCTTGAGAAGCTCTCTTACTCGGCTAGGTAACTCTTCAACCACGTCGTCCTTAGCATCATATAATTCTTTGATCTGCGAGACAACGAGTAAGGAGTCCGATCGAAGTTCAACCCGGTCGACATTGAAGTCCCTGGCGAGCTGCAGGCCAGCTATGCACGCCTCATACTCGGCCTGATTGTTTGATGTATGGAAAGCGAAAGTTAAAGACACCTCTACCGCCAGGCCTTACAATTTTCTAATATTAGGCTGCTCCTCCGCCTTTCTTTGTTGGATGACCCATCTACATGCGGGACCCGTGTCGTTGTGGCTTGATCTTCCGAGCGAGTCATTTCCGCTATAAAGTCACGGTAATACACGCGCGCTTCGCGGCCGATCTTGATTCAAATTTGATACCAAATTCACTAAGTTCTACCGCCCATTTTATCATTCGACCCGCCAGATCTGGCCGATGAAGGACTTGCCTGATTGGCTGATCGGTCCTTACCACGACCTGGTGGGCCACAAAGTAGGGTCTCAATCTTCGAGCGGCAACTAGAAGAGAAAGGGCAAATTTTTCTATTTTCTGGTACTTCAGCTCGGGCCCTTGCAGCACTTTACTGATGAAGTAGACCGGATTCATTTGGATCGTTCTCTCGACCGACCAGGCGCTTTCAGAACCTCTTCCGTAATGGCCAAGTATAGATACAGCGTTTCGCCCAGCAACGGCTTGGTCATAATTGGTGGGCTAGTCAAAGCTTCCTTCAATTCGTTCAACGCTTGCTGGCATTGGTCGGTCCACTCAAAGTCTACGTCTTTCTTAAGGAGTCTGAACAGTGGAAGCGACTTGCAGGCCGCTTTTGGTATGAATCTGGACAGAGCTGCTACCATCCCGTTCAGCTGTTAGATTTCTTTTTTGGTGCTGGGCGGCCTCATGTCGGCGACCGCCCTACATTTCTCAGGGTTTGCTTCTATCCCTCTTTCAGTTAGGTGGAAGCCTAAAAATCTGCCGGCCCTCACCCCAAAGGTACACTTCTCTGGATTCAGTCTGAGTGAACTCTTCCTAGCTTCTTCAAAGATTTCCCTCAGGTCGTTCACATGATCTGGATCGGACCCACTTTTGATGATCATGTCTTCCAAGTACACCTCAGAGATTCGACCGATCTGCCTCTTGAAAATTTTGTTCATCATTCGCTGGTAGGTCGCTCCAGCGTTCTTTAGGCCGAAAGGCATCACCTTGTACTGAAAATTTCCCGATCCGTCATGAAGGCCATCTTGTGTCGATCGGGTGGATACATCGTGATCCGATTGTATCACGAGTAAAGCGCCCAAAAAGACAATAATTTATAGGCGAGGCGCCATCGACCAATTTGTCAATGTTGGGCACCGGGAAGGCATCCCGGGCATGCCTTATTTAGGTCGGTGTAGTCTACACACATTCTCCATTTGCCATTCTTCTTTTTAACCAACACGACATTGGATAGCCGTGTCGTGTACTTGATCTCTTCTATGAAATTGGCCTTTATGAGGTCCTCAGCGGCTTTGCAATGGCTTGAGATTTTTCCTCGTTCGAGTTCGTCTTCTTTGAGCGATCGCTTAACCCCTTCATCGATCGAAAGTTGATGGCGAGCTACCGATAGGAATGCCGGGCATGTCGATGCACGCCATGCGAGCAGTCGGCATAGTCTTTCAAACATTGCACGAGGTCTTGCTTTACTTGCTCGGTAGGTCGCTACCGAAGCTTAAGCTATCTTTGTTGGGTCGTCTCCCAACCGCACATCTATCGATTCTCCATGAGGTTCGGTCTTTTAAGCCGATTCTTAAGCTCTCGAGCTAAAACATCGTCGTCGTCTTACGGGTCATTTATGCGGATCATAACGAGCGTCGGATCGTGAGATTTACTTGGTGGCCTTCATTTGGCGCTTTGAACATTTGGGCCACGATCCACCTCATCACAAATTTCGATATAGGGCGTGGCTTCGCCTTCTGCGATTCTAAGTCGCCGCGGTGGTGACTACAGTTGTCTTTCTTTGTAGAATTTCATCTTGGATGTCTTCATCGATGCAATGGCCTCTAACTTACCCAAAGTCGGCCTACCAATGATGCATTGATAGCGAGGATTTGATGGGAAGTACAAGGAGCGTCGTCCGACCGCCCCGTACATGGTACTTTCCCGATGTCATCACCAAATGTGACTAAAAGCTCGATCGTTCCCCAGCGGGTAGGTGGTCGCCCGTTGAAGCCCGTTAGAGGAGTGGGCTCGGCACGAGGACTATCTCGCCGATCAACTTTTAGCTTGTCAATCGGTTCAACAAACATAATATCGGCCGAAAGCCGCTTGGGTCGCACTGTAATTCTTTGCACCTCTGTGTTGGCCATAATCGCTCTTATCACCAACGGGACATAAGCGCATTCGGCTTGCCATCGTGCGTGCGGTCGTTATCCCCAAAAGAGATGGGAGGTCTATTCGAGACCGTCTTCTTTCTCTGAAGTTGATGCGACCATTAGAAGTTCATCCCATTTTCTCTTGGTGGCTTTGTTGGATTCCTGCGATCCAACGGGTTCCCACCATGAATTACCATCGCAACATTACGGCCTTTGGATCGCCGAGTGTCACGATCTTGGATCGGTCTTTGTCTTAGGTGCTCTCTATGGCTAGAGGACCCTTTCCTCCGTCTGATCGAGGTTCTTTTGTTTTCTCTTGAGGTCGGTCGCCTTCCTCCGACCTCACATACTTACCCAACTTGCCTTTCTGAATAAGTTCTTCAATATCGTCTTTGAGGGCCATACAGTCGTTGGTATCATGACCCTTGCTCTTGTGGTAGCGGCAATACCTTTTGGTCGGCCGTGCCCCCTTCTTGAGCACGAGTGGATCGGGCCGCTTTACTCCTACGAATTCATTGTTCTGGCACTCACTGTAGATCTGTGCAATGGAAGTGTTCAGGCGAGTACGATGGTCAAATTTCTTGTCTCTGAAGTCCGGCCGGTTGTCTCGGCGACCTTCATGCCCTTTAGACGGCTTACTCTGCTCTTCCTTTGGTCGCGCACGGGCGGCCTTTCTTGCAGCTAAAGTCTCTTCATACGCCATGTGGACGTTTGCCCTTGTTAGGAAATAACTGAGATCTTGATAATGGTTAAGAGTGAATTCTTCTACGAACCGGTGGTCCGGTCGAATACCCCGCTTCAGATATTTTAACTTGTCCTTGTCGACAAGTCACGCGAGCGAACTTCGACCTCGGTGTTAAGCGGTCGATGTCAACGCCTCGTGGTTTCATTATCCCTTGAACAATGGAATCAAGTGCTCTTCAAATCGATATTGGCGCGATTTGCGGTGTAGTGAGACAAGAAGATTTCGATCAAGTCTTCCCATGATGATATGGTGTTGGGCGAAGGATTCCCACCACTCCAATGCTCGGCCGATCAACGATCGAGAAGCGATTTGCATTTCATGGTCGGTCCACTCTGCAATAATGCCAGTAATTATTAAAGTACCGGAGATGCTTGTCTGGATCGCTACGGCCATCGAACTTGTTTAGGTTAGGCGGCTTCCTCAAATCTCTCGGAATTCTGTAACGCCTGATTTCTCTGGTGAATGGGCCGTGCTAGTTCTGAATGCCGTTCGACCCAAAGGGTTGCATAGCGAGGCAAGCCTCGTTGCCCGGCATTCCATAGATTCCTCCGGATGGGCCAGATGGTGGAAGTTGAGGAGGTCTTCTGGGTCGTTCGCTCTGACCTCTTCTCGGCCGACGCGAAACGTCCCTAATTCTTCTGTCCCTGAACTCTTCAAGCTCTTCACGAGAATCCCAAGACCTGCTTCTCGACCGACGTGAACCGGACGACTCGTTGGATGAGTACCTAGTGGGCGGCGGCGGTGTCGGGCGTAATCGGAATCCTCATAATCGTCGTCGTAAGATATCGAGCGGCGTCTGCGCACACGTTCCTACTAGGGGGCAACCTATGCGCCCTGCTTCTTCTTGCCGGAGAACGATGAGTAGTGCTCTCTCGGCGGGAAATGCTCCTTCGAGGAGGGGAGCGATGTCTGCGCGCCGGTCGGCGTTGGGCAGAGGGTTCTCCGTCTTCATACGCTGCGGCGGCGGGAATCGACCTCTTCATATGCGAGAGATGAGCGCGTCTCTTTTCTGCGATCACCGATTCTTGCTTTGGAGGATCTGCAGAACGGCCTGAGTGACATGCTCGGGCAACGGCTCTTCAATGCCTGCCTCAACCAACTCGGGTGGTAGTTGGGGTGGAGTATACGGTCGTACCTGCTCCAAGATCGGTCCGCGACCCTGCATCGAGGGTTCTTGTCGCGGATTCCCTTGAGATTCATGAATCGTCACTGCTACGCCCTCCGGGGTTTCTTTGCCGAGGATCTTGCCGGAGAGGTTGAGCCGAGATGAGGCCAGCGTGCTGGGGCGGTCGCGTGGAGCCATGAGTGGAGTAGGATAGCGCCGGGCCTCCCCGCGTGGTCGCCAATTGATCGTACCTTGACCAATGAAGTGTTGAAGTAGTTGTTGTCTCGTTGACTGGGCCGGTCGTTGAATGAGTGAAAGGACCGGTCCTGGCTTCACGTTGAGCACCTCGGGTGGTACCTGCAAAGACACTCCGACGATCTAGTGAGAGGTCGCTCGGGCAGATAACACAAGGTAAGAGAACGTACCTAATGCCATGTGTGAATGGCGTATATATACTGCGAGGTCCGACCGTTTTGCGAAGTTTTCGGCGGCGAGAGTGCGCTCAAGCGGCGTGTTTGGGCGGTCATGGCCATGATGGTCGGGCCGCCGCCCAATCTTTGTTGGCGGTTTCGTATTCTTTGATACACCCAGGAACAAGTTTAAATAGCAATGCCCAAGGCCCACAATGGAGAAAGAAGAAATAGTCCAATCCATAAGTTCAATGGATACCTAGAATGGAATTATTATAAAAGGGATGTTGCAGCATATATGAAGGGCATCTGACGCAAGTAATAGAGAAGGAGAAAAAGAGTGTTGCAACAAATGAAAGAGGATTTGAGCAGTGAGACGCAAAAGGAAATTGGAAAGCAGCCGGTAGCGAGAAAAAAAACGTGAAGCGAATGAGAGAGAAAGAAAGAAGACGCACGGAAACCGAGAAGGGGAGAAGAACAGCGCCGCACACGGTGACTGAGAGAGAGAGATTGAAGAGTTTTGGTACCCGTTCTTGACACCGTGAGAGAGCTCTGAAGCAGGAAAAGGAGACTAAATACTCAGATCAGAAATTCCTCCATTCCAGGTTATTTTTATCTCTGTAATTTATGACTCCCAATTTTATTTCAGTGTTCTTGATAACTATGGATAGCTAAATCATCTTCTAGGGTCTTAAGTGGATCTTGTTTGATTAGAGACATTTTTATGTTTTAATTTATACTTTGAATTCCCAATTTTTATTTCAATTAATATTATCCTATTGCTTTATCACATAATTAGGATTGACAACCATTTGCATGTTTATAATCAATTAGTTGATTAGCGACCGTACTACAACTAGTTGGTGGACCTATAGGATAATTGAGACTATAATTAATGAATGACCAAACTTTAATTTAGTCTTCCAATCATTCAACCTTTTTGTACTTTAGGCTTTCCTTAAATTTAAATTCTAGCATGACCAAACTAGGGTTAATTTAGGGAAAAGAATATTAATCGCGCATGACCAAACGGGTTAATAGCTTTAGTAAAGGGATTGGTAATTGAATAAAATAAGGGGATTCAGGTAGGATTAGACATAGAGGAATCGAACCTTGCAAGTGAAACCGTGACCCTAGGCTTCTCTCCATTGATCAAACTTTACAATTCTAATTCTTGCACTTTATTTCTTGTTATTTTAGTTTCTATAATCACCAATCATTCGTTCGTCTAAATAATAATTAATCTTAAGTAGTTTGGTACTTAATAGTTAATCCCTGTGGAGACGATATCTTTTATACTACTTCTGCGATAGAGTACACTTGCTCTAAGTGTGTTTTTAACGCAACATGGCCCAAGATATGGCTCTAGAAGTGGTCCAAAGTGATCCTGATGAAGCGGCCGAGAAGGACATGTCCTAGGTCTCCACTACTCTTAGGAGTCATCGAAGTAGGGTACGCCGCCGCACCCCGGATGAAGCAGTCCTGACCGCTCAGTTTTACGTCAATGGTTGGAGGGTCGAGGGTATGGAGAAGAATGAGGACATTTCCACGTGGACCGAGATGCTCAAATTCACCATGTATCGCATAGTGTCCGAGCGCATGGGGATCGTCCCACCTTTCACCAGATTTCAAAGACAAGTCTTGAGATACCTTAAGGTCGCACCTTCCCAATTGAACCCGAATGCCTGGGCGTTCTGCAAGGTTATGAGGACGTTTTGACATCGTTGGGACGGCCGGTCTCCATGAGGTTATTTTTTACCTTATTCGAGATGAGCTACCTTTACGAGCCAGGGACGAAGGGCGCTCATAAAGAGGCTGTCTCTCTCAATGTTATACCCCAATTTTGTCAGTCTTCTTTTAGTCGCTTGTTTTATGTAATTCATATTTCGAAGTCACACAATTATAAGTTTTTAGAATAGCGTCTCTTTTTCTAATTCAAGCCAATTTCAATTATCTGTTCAATTAAACTCGAATACCGTTACTTAAGCTAAGCACACGTGCGAATGATCGATCTTTTCACGCATTCTTCAGTTTAATCTCAGTATTTGGGCCTAGTTGAATCTAATTGGGCTTACTTGAGTCGTTTGTCTCGCAATTGGGCTTATCATTATGGTTTAGGCCTACGAATGTGATTCCAATTTAACTATTATGTATCACCCGTGCTAGCACGGGTATACATCCTCTTTTTTTAATTTAATTTGTAATTATTATTTTGTTAAAATGTTATGTATATGTATCGTTAATGTTTATGATTAGTAAAAAGATGAGTCTTATTTGATTATTATGGAATTTTAATTAAATACAACTGTTAAATTTGTATAAAACGTATATGCATTGCATTCATACCCCTTGATATATAAGTCATCGATCGATAGCAACATATATTTGGTGTTATTTTTTCTAATAATCACACGGAGCACCAACTCCATTCAATATGCCAACGATATCTGCAAAGACAAAACATAATTTAGAGATAATATGAACAATTAAATATTGAGCTGAACATAAAGATTACAGATATGCAATACAAATATCACTACAAGTAGGAATTGTCCCCTCAGAATTGACTCTCCTTATCCCGAACAACTTAACTAACACTAATTTTTTTATGTATGAGTTCGTAATTTTACTAACTCAGATGCATGTATATACTATCTTGTGGCATTTAAAGATGCAAAAGTGTAAATTTTCAAATAACTATTAAAATAGACATTGTTATCCAATTTGTATATGTTATTGCTATAATTTTGACTATTATATTTATATTACATCATTACGAACTTTTTTGTCTAATATTGAAGTCTATGGAATTTTGTAACAAAAAAAAATCTACGGAATTTTGAAAATTGTGATTTATTACACATTAATTATCATCCATTCCAATTGTCGTAGATAAACAATATACTTACTTACCAAAATCTATGAATTAATTGATTCATTTCAAATGAAAATGCAGTTAACTCAGTAATGTCAAGCAAATTTGTTTTTCAAACATGATCAAATAGATACCCGGTTTATACCAAAAATTAGTTTGAACATTACCCGTTAAAATAAATACAAATTTAAAGTAAACGAAATTACTTAGTTCGAACATTACTCCGTGAACATTATGTAAATGAGAACACAGACACATTTAATTAATTGACCAATCACGAAATCAGTCACAGCAACAATAAAACACCTGAATGCATATACTACTATATAATGATAAGGCCTCTTAACAAAAACAGAAAGGGGAAAGCAACATGAGGATCAGAAGAACAAAGTTACCATAGTTATAAATTAGAAAAATAAGGCCAACAACAGAGGCAACAAAACTATGCTTCAACCAAAAGAGAAGGTAAGTAAAAGAAATACACTCCAAAGATTGAGCTTATTCTCTTCACTCACTCCCTTGGATAGGTAGCCTCCCTCTCACTCTTCTCCACCTCATTTGAGCTGCTCTGCAACATATCAGATAATGAAATCAATGTAGCCTGGGAAATAAAAGACTTAATAATTGATTAACGGATTTCATGTGAATTGGATTCATCTGCAGAATCGGTTTGCCATTATAAAAAGTTCTGTTAGAATATGTGGTATATATCACTATCAATTGAGACACATTTCAGAAATATATTTTGAATTCCCTTTGAAACTTTCTCTTAATTTATACCACTTGCTACATTTTCTCATCTACACAAACTCTAAAAGAATGATTTGCTATTTCTATATGTATCCAACAATTAGAGAAAAAATTAAAGCTAAATTTTTGGTACCTAGTTGGAACAATTGAGCTTCTTAGTCATAGTTGGAGATACACTCTTGACAATAGTTGACCTTATCTTCTGGCCTAGTTGGATACCAAATTTGTGTTCATTGCATGCCTTCTGACAATTCCCTTTGCCCACTATTCCCATTCTTGATATGTCATCTTCCTAAAACAACACCACATGAATGCAAGATATTTTATATTATTTTAAAATTGGTAAAGAACAGCAAGTGGAAAATGATAAACCCTAAAAGCAGAAAATAAAGACATTGGAATCTGGAAATTGCAAAATGCAAGCAAGAAAAACAAAATCGAAATTGATAAACCCTAAAATAGCCAAACCATAAACCCCTAAAATCAGTAAGATAGTGAGAATGTAGGACAAAATTGTATATCTGAAACAACTTGAGGAAGATTATGTGATGTGGCGCTGATTAATGATGGTGGGAAAATGCTCGTAAATTCAGGTCTGAAATAATTAAATTAATATATAAATCCTCATGATGATGTCGTCGTCGCGGTGCTGCACCAGAAGACTGGCCTCGCTCAAAACTGTGTGCTCGTGAACTCGTCACTGTTACAAAAAAAATGTAAATAAAACAAAAAGTGAAAAAAAATTGCGAGAATTCCGGATTTAATTAGTGGTAAATCTGGGAAGAAATGTTGAGATTTCCGGATTTACCTCAAAATTTCTTCCCGGATTTACCTCTAAATCCGGAATTATCTTGGTTTTTCACTTACTTTTTCCGGATTCAGTGACTTGTGAATGGTAAAACCATTTTATGTAACTTTTGAGGGATATTTTGGTAATTATGGGGGGTGTGAGAGAGGAAGGGGATAAAAAAAAACCCACATATCTCCTCTCAATTGACACAACAGTAACATTGCACCCATATTTGCAATTAACAAAATTGATAACCATTCACAAGTCAATGAATTATATTAAATTGTATTCAATTTTATCAATTAATGGTCACATTTTTTTTGACAACAAAGATAAGAATCAATAGTCAAATTTTCTATCGATTATTATTTAAAAAATGGTATTTAGTATTGTCAAAAAAAAGTTGTCGTTGGTCAAAAAAAATATGTTGTCATTATTGGTGCTGCAAATTATAAGAGATATCAATGCATTGATTTCATTTATCATTCATAATGCACATTTAATACCATTGTGTTTTTCTGTCCCATAAATATTAGTACCTTTCAGCCGAAATCTAAATAGATTTAAGCCGTCGATTGTGTCTTCTAAAATTTGGTTAAATCGCGTCCGTTGATATGGGCCAAACAATCTGTTAAATTTTTTTATCAACCGTTGGATTGTTGCAAACATGACATGGCGTCCACATATTTAACAGTCTTATTGCGTGGATTTTCCAACTGGTGATATGGCTTTTCTGAATTGTGACGTGTATAGTCTAGTTGGAAAACTTACATTTGTATATAATTAAGATTTTTAGTATCTTTCGCTTAACGGGTCTATTTTTTCCATTTGGGTCTCGTTCTAGCGTGTTTGTTTAGTCGGGTCCGATTTGCTTTTGTATGTGGCCCAACATCTTTTTTTTAATCGATTTGTTTATTTAATTTATTTAAACAATATTTAGTCCAAAAATGTGAAAAAATGTAATTTAGTTTTATTACAATGTATAAGTGTCTAAAAGTCCAAAAAAGGGTCCAAAATGCAAAAAATAGTAATACAAAATATATAAAAAAATATAAATCCGAAAATAAAATAAAAAAAGCAACAACAAGCAATAAAGTAGCTCTTGAGCCGTCAAGCCTTCTAAATAATCCCTAACCCTAGCTTCTCTCATTGCTCACCAAGTATCCATCTCCTACAAACCCAAACCCAAACCTGAAAATCAGATCAAAACACAATCAAAATCATAAATGTCTTAACCTAGTTTTCTACTATAAATAAACAGCCAGCACCCAGTCCAAAAGGACACGGAACAGAGACTACAACCACAAAATCACCTAAACAAGGATTAGGGTTCAAAGTCAGAATCCTAATCCATTGAAATTTTAAGTTTAAAGAAAAAGAGGTAGTAGAAGCAAGGAATCAAATCTGAGAGTAGTAATGTGAAAGCGATTACAACAACAAGCATACCAGGAGACATATCTGAGGCTGGAGTAAAAGGTTGGTCCCTATGTTATTCTAGATTCTTTAGGTCAGTAAACAGAAACACGTACAAAAGCAAAAGAGTGAATCATAATTAGATTAAAGGCCTATGATACAACCAGACTATGTTTACTAAAAAACAAATATGGCTTAGATTGGAAAATAGAGTTATTCTGTTTATTGTTTTTTTTTTTATAAAGATGAAGATGAAGGACCAATTAGTAGTTTAATTAGGGCGATTATGGCTAATTTATGTTCTTAAAAAAAATCGTTTTTAGTACTAGTTGCTGCTCTTAATGTTCTTGTTGAGTGCTAGTTTTGGTTCTTTACAAAAGTTTTTGCTATTAGTTTGTTAATTTTCTTTATAGAGTTTGTTTCAATAAATAATACCAAAAAAAGGGAGAAGAAACGAACTTGAAGCAGAATAATTAGGGGAAGAGAGTAATTAGGATTCTCCCAATAAATGAGTTACCTTATGTAGTAGTCCTTCCTTTGTCATTTTATTTTAATTTTCAATTATTCATTCAGATTACTATTTACACATGTACTTTAGTTATACACCTCCTAGGCAAGCTTTTTTAAAGGAGAACGCAGGCCTGCTAAAAATGGACTGGGCCCCGCTACTCGCACCACCCTGTTTAATAATACAATCCCCTGTAACTAACAACACTCCCTTTTTGCAATTTTCACCCTTTTCTCATTTTTTAATTCTTTTTAACTCAAATACTTTCATTAAATCAAAAACAATAACTAAATATTTATGTTTTTTCCAACCCCAAAATCAAGTAAAAGACCAAGTCGGTTGTACAACCGGGTTAGTCATCATTCTAGGACCAATGAGTTGTACAGTTCAGTAATCCTAAAAACTTATAAGTAAATAAATAAATCACTTTTCCTAAAAATAGGGGACTAAGTCGGTTGTACAACCGGGTTAGTCAGCGTTCTAGAACTAATGAGCTGTACAGTTCAGGAGTTCTAGAATACCTATTCTAAAACCAACTCACCTCACATCAAACAAACTTCTTAATTTCAAAAAACCTCAAAAATACTTTCAAAAGTAGGGGACTAAGTCGGTTGTACAATCGAGTTAGTCAGCGTCCTAGGAATCAGTGAGCAGTAAGTTCAAGGAATCCTAGGACCCCTACACTAAAAAACACCAACCAACAAACCTTTTTTCAAGAAGAACTACGTAGCTTTGATTCCTCCATTGCATCCGGAGGTACGTAGGAGCAAGGGTCTACTCTTGTCAAGCTCTAAAAACTAAAAATTTAATTAAGTCTTTTTCCTCTATAAATAAAAGGGTAATTATTAATAAATCTTAACTAGTTAGACAAATGATGTCGTGGGGTGCTAATACCTTCCCCACGCATAACGACTCCCGAACCCTAAACCTGCCTCGTCCTAAAACTAAAGGGATTTTCCAAATTTGCCCTTAAACTAAAATTTGGTGGCGGCTTCCTTTTGAACCTTCGAAGAATCCTTTCCCGGATTTTTTGGTCGCTACACTCAAGAATCGTTCTCAATAAGATTTTATCGAATTAATGAAATCTTATTGCGTGTACTGTTTTGAACTACAATCATTCGCCCGACTGTACGTAGGTACTTACAGTGGTACGTCTGTGCTTCTATCCCAGACTATTACCGGCTCCACCATCACCAGTAGCTGAGGCCTGGACACCCTCCATAAAGCTACGATACGACGATCTTTGAGTGGGTGAGGAGGTTGTATTTATTTGTAGGGAGGGATTCGTGATGGCGAGATCGCGCGTGGCGATCGGGCGTATCGGACACTCCATAGGTGGTGGGGATGGCAAGACCGGATGACATTTTTGGGGAGCTTAGGCAGCGGGGATGAGGGCGAGGCAAGCGGCGTTAGGGATTTTGTATTTGTTTTTTGATGTATTTGTACTCATATTACTTTGATGTTGACACTTTATTATTACTTTTTTTTTCAGACATTTTTGCGTAATACGATGTCGTTCAGTGTACTCATCCCTCAACCACTTGGTACCAAATATCTGCCCCTGTAAATGTTCAAAAATCCAGACCTGTGATAAATAAAAAACAAGTTAGGGATCGAACAACATATAATGAACATAATCTTATAGCAACTGGAAAAAATATTTGAAATCAAGTCAAGTACCTGGAAGAGAGTGGAAAATCCAGCAATCTGACTAGTCTTAGGGGAGGAGGCTTCAGTCAACTGCTTGTATAGATGAGCCAGTGCCATAGCTCCCCAACAGTAGGTACTAGCCTACTGTATATCTCTGACCATATAGAGCAATGCAACCTTCACCTTGTTGCCAGACTTGTCACAAAATAATGTTCTGCCCAGCAATATGAACAAGTAGCAACGGGCTGCATCCAGCCACCTCCCCGCCGCAATGGTATCATTGTAGACCTTCTTCAACCAGGTAATCTTCACACTACATCCTCTCTCAGGTAGCTGAGCAAATGCATCATCATATGAACACCCCAGGCACTCAACCAAACAATCCTGCGCCTCAATCTTGCTAGGCTCTACCATGTCATAAAATTTCCCAACGACGGGGATATGGAGGAGATATGCGACATCATCTAGGGTGATTGTCATCTCACCTACTGGAAGGTGGAAAGTGTTTGTCTCACCGTGCCATCGCTCCACAAAAGTAGTACCGAGGAAGTGGTTGACTGTAGCAAACCCCACATCATGAAGGGGCAATAGGGTTGTCTGAGCAATGTAGGGTCGAATGATTGGATGCATATCTACATCAATAGCATGATTATGAAGTTTCTTCTTACCCCCCTTTCTTAGGACGCTCCTACATTTTTGATTATAAAACAAACATAAATCCAATAAACATACACCAATCAATAAACATACACCAATCAAGAAAGTAATTGTAAATGCAACTTATTATTAGAAACATAAATTGTTAAATAATTGTAAACTTACCAAGTCGTCCCATATGTTCCTAGCAATGTGGGAACCATAAGCATAAAGGACCTTACGATCATCTGGTCCTCCCGGATAAGGGAAAGTGGATGATCTGTCGGGAGCATCAGGAGCAGGATCATCAGCTGGCTCAGCCTCCTCATCATCAGAATGAACATCAACCTGATAAGGTGTGGAAGGCCTATCGTAAGAAGTGGATGGGCGAGCATGAGGGGTGGATACGTGAGCATGAGAACTGAATGGATGAGAACTGGATCATCAATGTTCAATGTTGGCTCCTGTGCAGGGTCAACCTCAACCTTGTTTTCCACTTCCACGTTGAATCCCAAGAGTCTTTCGATGACGTACGAGGCAGTGGGACGTGGCCCACATACACATCCCTCGGGCAGCGCCTCACCAGCAATGCGACCTCCATCAATGCCACGTCCCCGTCCATGCCCACAAATTTCGGGCCGCTCCCGACTTGATAGTGCCACCTCCCACGCACGCCCACGCCCTCTCATAATCGTGTTTGCCATCATCAGAAAGAATCAATTGAAATATGTCAAAAATCAGTAAAAATCAGTCAAAATCAGCATATAGCAACAATCAGGGGTGTTCGACCGTTCCTGGTTCGACCACAAACAGCGCACGCTTGATCGAATACCCCCAAAGAGGTTCGATGCACGCTCGATTGAACAAAAAATAAACAGTTGAATCACTAGGGTGTTCGGCGCATGCGTGATCGCTCAAGATCGACCGCTGCAAGGCCGAACACCCCAGAAACAACAAAAAAAATAACGTGAAGAAGAAGATGAAGAAGCGTACCTAGATGTCAATGGAAGGAAATGTCGTTGATTGTTGATGGAAAACGCACGAAAATGATGGATTGAAGTTGAAGGGGTGTGGGTGTGGGTTTGGTTGTAGGGTAGTTTTTAGGGAGAATGAGAATGTGATGGGGTGTGTGAGGGTGAGAGGGAATAGATAGGGGAAAATCAGATTTTAAATTAGGGGTATTTTGGGAATATTAAGTGATTTGGGGGTTCTAGTGAGTAGCTAGGGTGTTGTACGAAGCATGGGCCTAGAAAATATACTTGTTACAGTTTTCTTTTAAATTTACCCAAATACCGGTTGTGAAGCCATGAAGGGATGTTTTAGAATATGTATGAAACTGTTTTAATTTAATTTTGTAACTGACCAATAAAATTAGCTTTATACTAACTTATAACAGACCAAAAAGTGACGTAAACTCTGCAAGCGATGCAAGTGCACGTTTCTCGTGCCACGGGAAGGTTTGATTTGTAGTCATTTTTTTTAGTCTATGTATGTAGCACCCACACTTTAGATTAAAGACGTATTTAGTTTCCGACAGGTGTTGTATTGGACATCAATACCTTCAATTACTTTTAACTAGTGTGTATGACCCGTGCGTGCGCTGCACGGGTCGAGATTTTCTTTGTTGATTACCAAAACAAACAAATTTTGATTTTTAAATTTATGGAGAAATATATATTTATGGAGAAATATATATTTATGGAGAAATATATATATATATATATATATATATATATATATAAATGTATATATAAAATTGTGTGAATCTTAGTTGTTTTGAATACCGCCTTCAGATTAACTTATGGTTTTAAAAAAAGTAATCCGCGATTCAGTACTAATTTATTAAAAATAACGATCCTATTGTAATTTGCATAAAATGATTAGTAATATAACCCGGATGCCACAAAAATCCAAGAATTCACAGTATGTTCCAAATTAATTTAATTTCAAATTCGTCCGTCTTACGACACACAGTGTCTTAGAATATTAAAAATATAATATAATAGTTTATTTGAATCAAATAATATAATAGAATCTAAGATATAACATTAACTTAATCGTATATTTTGTCTAATTACTATTAATGATTACTAATACATACTTATAGTGAGAATAGTATTAGTGGATAGAAATAGGTACTAATTATAGTTAACAGGTCTTGTTTGCCTGATCCCATTGAATGTTTCAGGGTTGCATTCACGGCTGCCCCCCAAGCATAATTGTCTATCTCATCTAATTGCAGCAGTGGTAAATACATTGGCGAAACAGAGTTAGAATTATTGGGTAAAAGAACAAGTCCTAATAAATAAAGAATGAAAGTCTTCACATAGGCCTGAAATTCTTGTTTAGAAATATTGGGAGGGACATTCTGAAATTTTTCCCTCAAGCTATCTAGATGGATGACATTTCATTTCTTGTTAGTTTTATTGAGCAGCAATGTGTTAGCAATGTCGCGACTAATATTAAGATGCCTTGCAATTTTTCCAATAGCATCCTTGCTGTCATATCCCGAGACCTACATACCAAATGCCACAAGCATATAAATAAACCAACAAAGAATGATTATTGTTAAGTGAATGAAATAAAATAAAAAAGATACCTGCATCCCATCGATGGGAAGTCCTGTGATATGCAGGATATCTTGAAGCCTGAAATCAACAAGGAATTTCTTTAAACTTCCATCTTCCATAGTCTCCTCAAACTCAAAGCATTCCAACTTATCATTGTAAAAGGAAACTAGGGCAGTGATTAAAACCATATTTTGCTTAATTTGCTCATCACTTTTAATCTCCAAGAAATGGCGGAAGCAAGTAGTTCTAACTTTATCGGCTACTCTTTGGTCCACTGTCCATCAAGTAAATTTATTTATGTGCATAGTACTTTTAATAGAACGGGAAAAGAACACCATGACTCCAATCTCTCTCAAACTTCGGATTAACATTGAGGGGGAAAATGGGAGTGGAGGTTTTACTTTGAATTGATGGTGAGACTACTATCAATGTGTAGAGGAGAAGGATTAGAGCAAAATGGTGGTAAGATCAACCACATGCATTGAGAAAACTTTTAGAATTCATCAACACTACCTGTTTACTCATAATTAACTAACATATAACACATAGTCTAATAATCATCATCACATCAATTCAACAAAATATTAAATCATCTAACAATTAATTTAACAATAACCTCATTTAACAAGTCATGAAATGAATATTTGTTTGGGTGTTGCATTACACTCCAACTTGGAAAAAAATTGTCCTCAAAAATTGATCAAGTTTTACCTCAATGGGAAAGATACAGATATCTAACCCGCAACTCACCGTCCAAAGCACTTAACAATCTGAGTCATCCTAGCTCGGAGAGTCTTCTCTCCGCATTCTATGATTTGAATCAAATATGGCTGAAAGGTGAGGTCTGGTCTAATCGCGACTGTCTCAAAACTCAACGGTTGATTTGTATCTAGAATGTACTTTTTAAGATGAAAGACATGAAAAAATAGTGCAACTCGGATGGGGAAGGCGGCAAAACAACACGATACACAATTGGCTCAATCTTCTGTATGATGTGTAAAAGGTCCAAACTATCAAGTCCACACGCACGAAGCATGTTCTCCAAAGATTCTAACTAGTGTAATGGCCTTAGATGAGATTGTATTGTGGATAGAACGCAATCTAAGAATTTACACTGAGTACTGGGGAAGGAAGATAAAACTAATCATAACAGAGTTTCTCTTGGAATCGGGTCACACAACTAGTGGAATACGGCTTTTACAAGAGTCGGGCTAAAACCAAAAATAATTAGGGAGACTTCTTGCTATTGTGCCATTATACGACTATTACCTAATAAAAAGGGTCATAAAAGGGTTCGCAACCATCGGTGTTCAAAACGTATGGACACTAACACATTCATGATTAGGCATCAAATTCCCTTAATTCAAACAGTTGGCCTTCCTGGCGGTTTAGATTACCAACCAAGATTTAGTAAAAATTAAAAAAAAACACTGCAAAAATAAAATAAAATTAAACAGTGCAAATAAAATTAAGTTTATTAAACCTGCGCAAGCCCTAATAGTGTCCATTCTTTAATCAATTTATTAGATGCCCTCGTATACGGGCTAAACTAGTCATCGCACTCGCATTTCGCAACTTAGCATCCTTCATTCTAAACCATAAACTATGCATCACAAAACTTAACATAATACATTACTTATCATCCTTAGGGCATGCTTATTTAGTCCAAACATTGGCCAATTAGGTTACGGTGGCTTAAAATAGGACCGGAAAAACAAACGGAGCAAAACGGAACACGAACGAAACAAATCGAAAAAAGTGGTCAAAACCCGGGCCGTTGCTAGATATTGCTTACTCCTTTACCTTGCTATATATATATATATATATATATATATATATATATATATATATATATATATTCTAGTGGTAGTGGAATTGCCTGCTGAAGGTTATTCATTGGCACCACAAACTGAGGCTCAACACCAAAGTTTGGACGTTGGTATAATTGTTTCCTTTACCTTGTTAATCGTTTTTTTATCATCATAATGCTTCATTGGATATTGGGCCTTAGCTAGATTATATTAGAGTACATGCATAGCTAGATTATTTAGCTAGATGATATTAGAGTACATGCATAGCTAGATTACTCTGTTACGAAGTTAACTGATAAGGGCTACAGAGACAATGAACAACCATAAATTACTCTGGTTGTTCAATCATAATAATTGACTTGGTTTCATAGGTGATGGACCCCATAGGTCACGAAAAACTAACTCTAGTGGAGCAGAATAACTAGTAGTTAGTTTTGGTAACAAAAAACAAGTAGAACAGAAATTGAGAATAATTGCTCTTAACATTACACTTTGTTTTCAGAATCTCTCTCAGTTTAGAGGTTATCCATATGGTATGCCAACGACTATGATGGCAGGCCTACAAACAAATATGTCAGCATATGCAGACACTGTGGGAACAACAATTTGTCCAATTCATGGTTCCTCAGAAAGCATTTTTGGTCGAAATGCTCAACCAACCTTGACAACATCATCTTTGCTAGCGTTAAGGTAGCAAATGGATGACAGTAATCATGATATGGTCAATATGTTGACCCAACAAATAGGCACTGTGTTCAATCCTTTGATTCAGAACACAAATCAAAGTTATCAAATGTTGGCTAACCAAATGGGCAGGATTGCAGACTTCTTTGGTACTCCGCCAGTGCAAAGTCAACCAATGCTACAAATTCAGATTAATAGGCCTGTTGAAGTTCCTGTAAATCAGGCACAACAAGTGGCAAGGGAAGTCGAAGCAACTCCTGAAATAGTGCTGGTTAATAGGGGTCAAAATGGTGATGAAGTGGTTAGACAAGTTCAACAAAATAATTTTGGTCCAAAACAATTTGACCAATCTTGTCGAAACAATTCTAGCCCAGAATGGTCTAAATTTAGGCCTGCACAGACCCAATTTTATTTCACCTTTGTCAGAGTATGTGTTACAAACTGAACTACCTAGAGGTTGGAAAATCCCTAAGTTCACAAAATTTGCTGGGGAAACCAGCGAATCCACGTTGCCCGTTATTTGACCGAGGCAGGGGACTTGGCCCATAATGAGAACTTGAGGCTAAAGTATTTCCCAAACTCTCTAACGAAGAATGTTTTTACTTGGTTTACTACTCTTCCCCCACACTCTATATTTAATTGGGGGCAATTGGAAAAAGCATTCCATGAGCAATTTTACATGGGTCAGTCGAAAATTAGTGTTAAAGAATTGGCCAGTGTTCGACGCAAAGTGGCTGAGTCTATTGATGACTATCTCAATAGGTTTAGACTTCTCAAAGCAAGGTTCTTTACTCAAGTGCCTGAGCATGAGTTAGTCGAAATGGCTGCTGGTGGGTTAGACTACTCTATAAGAAAGAAGTTAGATACTTCACACTTAAGAGATATGGTACAACTTGCTGATAGAGTTCGACAAGTCAAAAGACTAAAAGCTGAAAAAACTGTGTCATTTCTGGAATATTTTATTTACAAGCAAGCTTGGTAGGTGAGGAATGACATCAGCAAGCATGTGACCCTTTTTTCTATATATATATATACAAGACTTGTCTCTCTCTCTCAAAGGAATGCGCGCACACACACCCTGCATCATACCAGTTCATCCATTCATCATCTACCTCCCTCCATTTCAGAGAAAGTTTTCTTAAAGAAGTTCTGGACACAGACTTCTTCATCTGAACTCTTCTCAAACTCCATTTCCAATTTCAGGCGCAACCACTACTGTGAAGCTCAGACGTTGCAACGTCTTTACAGCGTGCATGAAGGAAGGCTACTTAGGCGTATCTTTTGCGTTTAGTTTCCTTATGTATGGTATTTGGATTTCTCTTCCTTATGTTTCTGTAGAGATGCTCAGCATGAGCTAAACATTTGTAGTTGGGTTGTTGTTTTGCATGTAATGAACCCCTAGTTTAATGCTATGAAGTATTGATGTTTATGCGTTTTAAATCTTTGCATGTTAATATTTACAAACTTGTTTTGAGATTTGCCACTTAAAATAAGTAGATTCATAGGTACAGACATGGTCTATGAAAAGAACTCAAAGATTTATATAAATGAAAAGGTGCACTAAAGACATTTAGGCATTTTTATCTAAGTCTAGACATAGAATGGATAATAGTTCATAGGACATTGCTGTGGGTACTTAAAATACAGGAGTAGGCCTACTTAGAACCTAGACATAGGATTTCTAGTACTTGAAGCTCTGACGTTTTGTGACTGAAAAGCACAGTTCTTTTGCAACAGCGTCCAAACGTTATAACGTCTATATAGAATAGCATTTGTACGTGATAACGTGTAAACGTTATAATGTCTGACTAGAGGAGATTTACTTGCATGCAGCAATCCAACTCATTCTCATCCATATTCACAACACTTCTTGTTTACTTGTTTTATTTATGTTCTTAGTATTAACACCAACTTTTAGTGCCGATTTATTACTTGTTTCACTTGTGTTTTGAAGACTTGAACTTTGAAAGTAAAACCAATCCTCGTGGGAACGATCTCTTACTTTTATCCACTTTATTACTTGTACGACGTGTATACTTGCACTGATATTGTGACTAGAACACACGCAACAGTGTCCAAGGTGTAGTTCTGTGTTTGACAAAGAGGCTGCTAAAAGTTTGGAAGACTTTACTCCTCAACTGAAGAGAAAAGGAAAGTGGGTCGACAAAAGGCCTAAGTTCAACTTCAACAAGAGAAGAATTCCATACAAAGTGGTCTCTTCGACAAAACAACCACAGAAATTTCAAATTAAGACCTATGTACCACCAACTACTTCGCCGGTTGGAAAATGGGTTCATTCAAAATCTCTCCGTCGAGAAGTGGGTGCACTCTGTGGGGAAAGGATCTGAGCTACCATTCTACAAAAGAGAAGGGAAGTTCAAGCACTGCAAATCAGGGCAAGACAACAGTGTCGAAGAAATATGCCTACAGCAACAACTACAAGGGTAAAAACCCAATGACTAGAACAAAATGGCGAAGATATCAACGCCAAAAGAAGGTTACTACAACAGTAAAGGCAAACCCTAACAATAACAAAAAGGGCAAACAAGTTGCATCCAGAGTCGAAGTACAAAGGAAGCCAGCAACAGAGAGGATCTTTCCTCCTTTGTCAGCTGTTAAAGAGGGTTTAAATGTGAAGAAATGCCTTGATGAGAAAGAGGGCCTTAACTTAGATGAGGAAATAGGATTTGGTTTTACTGATTCAGAACCAGACTTTGATGTCCTATGCAACGTGGTCTCAATACTCCCTATTGAGTTCGACGTGATTTCTGACGTAAACAAAGTCGAAGGAGAGTTCGACGAAGATATGGCAAAACATATGCCAGTTTGCTACTATGTTCTAAACAACGGCTGCATAGAGGAACAAACTTCTATGTTTGAAAGGTCAGATGGTGGAATGAAGTATCATCTGTAGCCCTTGTTCATCCAAGCCAAGGTAAATAATTTGGGAGTCAATAAAGTCTTGGTTGATGGAGGTGCTGCAGTTAATCTGATGCCACAAAGCATGCTGTCAACACTACGCCGCAAGCTTTGTCAGCGTTTTTTTGGGCATTGGTAGCGTTTTAAAACGCTAGAGAAGTTCGGGCGCTACTAATGCGTACACCCCATTAGTAGCGTTTTTAAGAAACGCTAGCCATTTACCCAGCGTGTTTTAGACATACGTAGCGTTTTATATAAAACGCTAGCCATTGACCCAGCGCTTTTTACAATTCCTAGCGTTTTCAGAAACGCTAGGGATCCCATAGCTCATTTTACTACCATTCCTAGCGTTTTAAATAAAAGCGCTAGGGATCCCATAGCTCCTTTTTACTACCATTCCTAGCGTTTTAAATTAAAACGCTAGGATTATAGCCCTTTTTACTACCATACCTAGCGTTTTATATAAAAACGCTAGGGATCTTCAGAGCACCTTTTTACTAGCATTCCTAGCGTTTTATATAAAGCGCTAGGGATGCTATAACATTCCTAGCGTTTTATATAAAGCGCTAGGGATGCTATAGCACCTTTTATTAGCATTCCTAGCGTTTTATATAAAACGCTAGGGATGCTATAGCACCTTTTATTAGCATTCCTAGCGTTTTCTGTAAAAACGCTAGGGATCCTCTAGCTCCTCTTTACAATTCCTAGCGTTTTATCTTTAAAACGCTAGGTATTGAATGAATTTTTTAACTTCATTTCTAGCGTTTTCACTCTAAAACGCTACCTATTGACTGAATTTTTTTTTAAATATTTTTTTTATTTTGGTTTGTTCTCCATTTTAATTACAACCTATAAATTCATTCCCTTTTCAACAAATTCAGAAAATACATTCCAATCCAATATATCATTCAAACAAAATTCAGTCAACAAAATTCATCAAATAATATTTCCAATCCAATATATATCATTCTAAGAAGTACTTACAACATAATATAAATCCAATATATACAACATAAATAATAACTAAACTATTATGAATCTCAAAACTTGCTACAAAAAGCTAGAAACATAATGGCACCACTCCCCCCTTACTGCTGTAAGTTCTTCAGCAGAGTAATTCTGGATTTTTTTGAAGCTGGGAAAATACTGAAAATAAAATGAAATAAAATTAGAATTAAAATGTTTATTAAATTTGAGTAAGTATTATAATATCAATATAAAAAAGAAATCTAAGTAGTTACCTTGGTTGGGATTGTTACTTTGTCATGAGTGATAATCTCCTTCATAAACCTCATAACATAGTACCCACAATCATTGCTATTTGGTTGTTTAGGACACTACAAAGCAAAAGATTATAACTTAATTGTCACATTTTTATGACCAAAAAATCAATTAAAATTATAAGAATGATTCTTAAAAGCTTACTGGTTATGGGTAGCCATCTTGTTTTACTTGTAGATAATCCCAAGTATTCTTTCAAAGCACTGTAACGTCATACATATATATATATAACGTTAAGTTGAACAAAATACATATATTAAATTATACAAATTAAAATGAGAGGGTTACACATACACACCTCTCAACTGATTCTACGAAGTCTTCGTAGACGTTGTAATGGCCTTGAAGTGAATCCAGATAATAGACAACATTGTGCTTAGGGTTTATTGCAAAGAGTACCCAATGTTGCCTGCAAGTAAATGAAGAACGAATGAGTACACATTAATTTACACTATAATACAATCCTCAAAATAATTAAACAAGTGATTGAAGACTAAATTTCTCACCCATTATTGAGTGGTGCCAAAAATAAAGAGTCGCCCTTCAAATGCTTGGCTTCCATGAAGCGTGAATGGATATAACTTTGTACTTCACTCTTTATAGTCTTAATGCGTTCCTCTGTGTTACCTTTATGAAACACAACTATACAAGCCGGACACAAGAAGAAATACTTACGTGTCCGTTGAGAAGGACCGTAAGACGATTGTACAAAAACCTATAAATAATATATATACAACTTTGAGATCCTCATATATATACTCTAATATATACTCTAATATAAACAACTATTGTGTACAAATAATTTAATACATACCTCGGTATACTCGATATCGATGGCGGTGGCCCAATCCATCTCAACTATAGCTTTCATATCCTCGATGTTGATCATTACCAATCGCTCCGGGCCCACAATGTTATCGGGCGGTAAAAAAATCGAGTAAATCTGGTTCATTTTTTGAATGTGGACCTTTAGAGAATCGATGTAGTTCTCGAATTCATCATTGGGAAATTGACCAACATGTTGGACTGTTTGTATAGAAGATGGTCGGGAGAGTTTGGTAGTGGAAGGGAAGGTTGGGAGACTTTCATGGAAGGGAAGGTCGGGACACATGGGGTACCTAGTATATATTAAAAAATGATTAATTAGCTAGTTAGTTAACACACATTATAGTCATTTAATTATTAACAAAAATATTGTCACTTACAACGACAAGTTGTTCAGGCCATGCCACAAAAGTACTAAGCGCTTGATCCACAGTAAATATATCCGCATTAGCAATTGGAGCAGAGCAATGGTGCAGACCCTCTATTGAATAGTCTACCCTAACTCTCAAATGGTTTTCGGGCATGCTTTGATTGTGCGATGTGGCACTCAATTGGTTACATATCAAACCCATCGCAACCTTTCGATGTGGGTTTGCAATATATAGCTCACACTCACGATTATCCTAAATCAATTATAAAGAAAAATAAATATACATGATAATTTTATCAAATACAATTGTACAAAAAACAGGTCGAGTTTTGTTAAATACCTATGTTGAAGGGATGGTGCAGCTATCTCGGGCGCTATGGGGGGGTGCAGCAGGCTCAATAGGTTCAGCAGGGGTGGTGCGGCGCAGGATGGTGCACCAATCCTTTGTGCCAAGAGCTGCTTAAACATCTCTCTCTCTTCCATTAGCACAAAGAACATTCTTGGATAGCTCGTCATACTTTTCCGCCATGACTTTACAATCCCGCACCCCTTGCTTTGGCTCTTCTTTGGCCCAAACACGGTTGTCGGAGGAATCCCATATCCATAACCTCTAATCCGACCTGTCTCTCTTCCCTTCCCAAGGCACGAGCAAGGACATCTTGGTGACCATCACAATCTGTTAAATCTCCTTGTGATACTGATTGTGATATGCTTTGGCGATGCACAAACATAAATAACGGATAAAATTAATAAACAAGTGTCAAGTGAAATTTAATCGACAATAAAAATATGTCCACATGTCAAAAAAATCGAGTAACGGATAAAAATAATAAACAAGTGTCAAAGAAATTTAATCGAGAATAAAAAATATGTCCACGTGTCAAAAAAAATCGAGTAACGGATAGAAATAATAAACAAGTGTCAACGAAATTTAATCGACAATAAAAAATATGTTCACGTGTCAAAAAAAATCGAGTAACGGATTAAAAAAATACTTACAATTTTGTCCTTGACCTCCTTAGTTTTCGGATCCACAATCTCCCATCCTTGTTTTGTCGGGCCTCTAACCGCATAATCGCATTGCGATCAAGGATTCTTGAGTTGGATCTTCCCCTCTTCCAAGAACTATTTAAGTTTAATAATTGTTAATCAACTGTAAATTAAAAGATTCATTAAATCATAATAAATTAAACTAATTTCTTACCAATCTTTCTTCGAGAATTTGATATCCACTAGAACCTCCTCTATAAGGGTACTCGGGATTAGAAGCTCTTTCTTTATTCGCTTTGCTCTTTTTCTATTTAAAAAGATACTACTACATTAATGAATGATATCTACTTGTGAAATATATATATAACTTAAATAATTAATATACTAACCAGAAATCCGGATCTCAGAGTGCGTATATCTACAAATTTGGTCCATTCCTCCTTAGTTATAATTCCCGCATACAAGATCTTTGGAGGCTCTGTCGATGGTCCCATCAGACGCTTTTGAGATACTTTTTCCCCACATCGATTCTGTAAGCCCTATGCAACCTTCCCGCTTCCTTCAGTATTCAATCTCTTGGGACTCATCGACATCAAAGTGTTTCTAGTTATACATAAAAATGGATTAAATAAATATAACTAAAAATCACTAAATAAGATTATTAAAGAGGTCTAAAATTATATACTGTATTAAGTCCCAAAAATCATCTTTCAGTTTAGGCAAAACTCGATTATCTTTCTCATTCCAACTTTTAATTGAAATTGGAAAGATTTGCTTCACCTTAGTACCAATAAAGCTAATTAAATTTGTGCCGTTGTCTCCAATTGGCAAACCTTTAACACTCCATCGGACCTTAAATAATTAAATCATTAAATAATTAGATAACTTGGAAAGGTAGAGAACAACATTAATAATTAGTAATTAACTTACCTTATATTTCTCGTGTCCTTTACTTATCCGATTGACGATATTCTTTTTCGATGTAATTCCTCGGGAGTGAACTTCTTTGTGTTTCTATCACCCCATCACCACCCCGACTACTATCGTGATCACTATGTGATGCCATCCGACTTGCAATCACCCAAATGAATAAGACTCAAAGTGAGTTTTAGCTTTCTAATTGTTTAGAACCAACAAACACTTAACAAAATATAGAAGAAGCCATGCACAAAGTAATGTGATCAAAGCCATGCACTAAGTAACCTAGAGTAAACATACATAGAGTAAACCTAGAGTAACCTAGAAGCCATGTACAGACTAGTATCAAGAGTTCATCTTTTGTTCAAAATGCCAATAATGTAACATTGTTATAACTAACATGCACTAAGTAACCTAGAGTAAACCTAGAGTAAGAGTAACCTAGAAGCCATGTACAGACTAGTATCAAATCTTTTGTTCAATAACAGAACATTGTTATAACTAACATGCAAGCAAAGTGGCAATCTATGTACAATACAATCGGGAGAAAAAGAAAATCCATACCGAGAAATGTGCGTGGAGATGAACGAAATGGGTAACCCGGTTGTGCGTGGAGATGAAAGAAATGGGTAACTGTGTTGTGCGTGGAGATGAACGAAATGTGCAACGGTGATGAACGAAGATGAACGAAGAGAGTACGATGAACGAAGATGAACGAAGATGAGTTCGGGTTGTTCGTGGAGAAAAGTTAGGTAGATGAGTTACGGGTTGTACGTGAGTGTGTGAGGAGATGAGAGGCGCGCTACTTGTAAAAATTTTAATAGCATTCCTAGCGTTTTTACATAAAACGCCAGGATCAACTAGCGGCGTGTTTACCATTCCTGGCGTTTTCAGTTAAAGCGCTAGGAATGCTAGTAAAAGGTGCTATAGCATTCCTAGCGTTTTTTCAAAAACGCTAGGGATGCTATAGCACCTTTACTAGCATTCCTAGCGTTTTATGTAAAACGCTAGGGATACTATAGCACCTTTTACTAGCATTCCTAGCGTTTTATATAAAACGCTAGGATCAACTAGCAGCGTGTTTACCATTCCTAGCGTTTGCCAAGAAAACGCTAGGAATGCTAGTAAAAGGTGCTATAGCATTCCTAGCGTTTTCTGTAAAAACGCTAGGGATGCTATAGCACCTTTACTAGCATTCCTAGCGTTTTATGTAAAACGCTAGGGATGCTATAGCACCTTTTATTAGCATTCCTAGCGTTTTCTGTAAAACGCTAGGGATCCTCTAGCTCCTCTTTACAATTCCTAGCGTTTTAACTTTAAAACGCTAGGTATTGAATGAATTTTTTAACTTCATTTCTAGCGTTTTCACTCTAAAACGCTACCTATTGACTGATTTTTTTTTTAATTATTTTTTTTATTTTTGTTTATTCTCCCTTTTAATTACAACCTATTAATTCATTCCCTTCCAAAGAAAATTCATCAAATATCATTCCAACAAAATTCAGCCAATATCATTACAATCCAATATATAGATACACACAAAATTCAACCTATTAATAGATATTTTTGTTTACAAATCATACAACATAATAAGTAACTTACATTATGAAACTCAAAAGTAGCTACAAATTAAAGCTATACCATATATGACTACTGTCTTGACCACTAGATCTCATGATCACTAAGTGATGCCATCTGACCTGCAATATAACATAATCCATGTTATTGTTAAATTTACAAAAACAATATAATAATTATCTATTAATAAAAATAACGAGAAATCATTAAGTCTATATTACCTTTTCCTTTTCCTAGATAAAATTTTGTTTGCAATTCAAGGCGTCTTGGTATTTTTTTTCCGACGAATAAAAATTCCATCATTATGATCTTTTCTAAAATATACAACATCCTCTATAGAAGTATTTTCCCTATTATTGGTTACGATGTTTCAAGAACGGGTCGCCCTCAACACCAACATCATCGGGTGCTTCATCATCATCGTTGTTATACACAAATTTTTTGTCATCAATAGAACAATAGACCAATTGATATTAAGCTGGATCGGTGACATAAAACACTTGTTGAGCTTGCGATGCTAAAATAAAAGGTTCATCTTTATATCCTAACTTGTTGAAATTCACCCGCATGAACCCTAATTCATCAATCAGAAACCAAGATATTGTCAACCCATTCACATTTGAACACGGGCTCCTGAAACATATTGTAATCCAACTCCCATATGTGTTCAATGAAGCCAAAGTAAGACATATTCGCATATATGGGATTTCTATCTTTGCAATGGATGCATGCATAGAATGAGCTACAAGAGTCACCCCACTATTTTGCATTTTACTCGATCATCTTGTTCTTTTGTATAGAAAGTGCACTCGCTCATTAGATAGTTGTTGTAAGAGAAGACATGTATATTTGGACCTTTTGCTAACCATCTCAATCTTTTTGAAATCGAAGTAGGATTCAAACACACTCACCATCAATGTGATGTTTTAGCCACACTATGAAACTCCTATTGTGTTCTTTTGCTAACCAAACTTGCTTCTTTCAGGGAATTGACTCTTAAGAATCTCCTTGTGCTTGGCAACATATGAATCAACCTCACTATCATTGTGAAGAACGTCTACAAGTGTGCTTGCTCTAGTTCTTTCCTTGATACCATCACTAATTTATTTCTGTCATCCCTTTACTAATCCTTCCTGCATGACGAGACCTTGGCAAATCCCACGAATATTCAAGACTAGATAGATAGGCAAAGGCGTAACTCAACAGCTTCTTCAACTATGTAGCGCTCAACAATACAACCTCGGGTCGTGATCGGTTTTTCACATATCCTTTTAATATCTTCATGTAACGCTCAAACGGATACATCCATCTCATGTAACATGGGCCACACAATTGTGTCTCTCTAACCGAGATGAACTATTAGATGAATCATTATGTCAAAAAGGAAGGTGGGAAATACATCTCAAGCTCACACAAAGTGACAGTAATTTCTCTTTGCAATGTTGGCAACTTTCTGTGGTCAATCACTCTACTACAAATCGCCTTAAAGAATAAACAAAGTTTGGTTAAGGTCCGACGCACTTTCTTAGGCAAAATGGATTGTATACCAATGGGTAGCAAATTCTCCATGAGAACATGACAATCGTGGGACTTTAGAGACTTTAACTTGAGGTCTTTAATCGATACAAGAGTCGCCACATTTGAAGAGTATCCTCTGGAACTTTAACTCCATGAAGAAACTCACAAAAGACAGATCTTCTCCTTTCTAGATAGAGTATGAGTCACGGAGGTAGATATGTACGTGTACCCTTCTTTACCGGACCCAATTCAGTCTCAAACCCATACTAACCAAATCCAACCTTGAGTTGATGGTATCTTTAGTCTTACCCGGCATATTGAGTAAGGTACCAATGACACTTTCAAGACATTCTTTTCAACATGCATCACATCAATGAAATGCCTTACATATAATGACTTCAAAGATGGCAACTCAAAGAAAATCGACTTTTTCTTCCACCCCGTTTGGCAATCTCTCCCGCAAAAGGCTTCCCAAATTTAATGTTCAAATCTTCCACCTTTTCAAATACTGCTCGCCGTCACAAAGGCGGGAGCTCTACGTGTTTCTGTATTCCCATCAAATGCCTTTCTCCACAATCGATAGTGATGAGTTGATGGCAAAAATCTACGATGACCAAGATAGATATTCTTCTTACCATGTTCCAACCACATCCAACTGTGTTATCTTCACATATAGGGCATGCACATCGCCCTTTGTTATCTGTACCGAGATAGATTGGTATGCAGAAAGTCGTTAATTGTGCCAAAGATCATAGCCCTCGTGGTGAAACTTTCTTCTCTGAACCCATCATACACCTCTACCCCAGCCTCCCACATTTGCTTCAAGTCTTCAATTAAAGGAGCCAAGTATACATCAATATCATTTCTCGGTTGTTTGGGCCAGTAAATTAACAAAGACAAAGATCATATATTTGCGTTTCATGCAAAGCCACGGCGAGTAAGTTATAAATCGCCAAAATCACGGGCCATGTCTTGTGGGAGCTACTACCGATACCGTGCGGGTTAAATCCATCGCCAGACAATGCAAGGCGTAGGTTTCTCGGGTCATCCCGAAATTAGGATACTCAATATTGATTTTTTCCATTGCGGAGAATCTGCCGGGTGTCGTAGCATACCATCTTTAATCCTTTCATCCTCATGCCATGTCAAGTGTTTTGCATCTTCTGAACTACGATACATGCGCCTAAATCGAGGAATTATAGGAAAATACCACAACACCTTTTCTGGAGCAGACTCTTTCTTCTTATATCATGTGCATTACATTTAGGACACGACTTTAACAACGCATGTTCATTCAGAAATAAAATGCAATCATTCGGACAAGCGTGTATCTTCTCATAGTTCAAGCCAATAGACCCCAACATTTGCTTTGCATCATACGTCCGAGAAGGAAGCACATTATCATTCGCAACATTTCTTTTCAGAAGTGAGTAAATCGGTAAAGCTCTTATCCGTCCATCCGTGGCGAGTTTTCAAGTTATACAACTTGATCACAAACCAATAATTTTGTGAATTCATTACAACCCGCATACAATGGTGTCTCTGCATCGGTTATCAACTTCTCAAACATTTCAGACAATCATTAAGATCCTCTTCAACCACCTTTGCCATCTCTTCAAATTCGTTCGCATCAAATGAATGTGTTCCGGTGTCAACCGTGGCGCATATCTCTTACTAATATCATTCATATTTGAAGATTCACCTTTTTCTCACCGTGCATTATCCAACAAGTGTAACTTTGATCAATTCCATTCGCCTTTAAATGTCGTGCCAACTCTCTCTGCAAAGAATCGATTTTACATAACAAAGACCTTAAACAAGGACATTTCATACCACTAGAAGTCCCTAAACGCTCAACAAAGACAAACTCACAAAATAATCCACTCAATGCATACTCCTTGCTGATGACGATTATCGGACATCCAATTTCTATCCATAATTTCCAAATTATATTTATAATAAAATCCCGAGAAGAGAACTTTAACATATGACCCATCAAGCAATTCGAATATAATGAAGAATCAATTCATATAAAAAAACAAACAAAAATTCCTCTTTAAAATTTTTTCAAATCCACTCCTTATTTTCCCAAGCTATATCTATATCATATTCTATTTCTATTCTCGGTCCTTTGGTCAAGACAAAGGAACCATATAGTCTAGTCTTCCAAATAATTAATTTATGTTTAACAAGAAGAGGCTAGTGGTAAAAAAAAAAAAAGAAGAGTCTAGTGTGCACAAGTGACAAAACTAATATATTTCTAAACTAGAACCCACAATTAATATCTAACAAGAAACAGAGCAAGGAACAAAAACTCACCAATGTTGTGCGAGTGAGAGAGATGATGTTCATCGAGAGAGATGATTTTCCTTGAGAGAGATGATGTTAATTTGAGTTAGGGTGTTAGGGCTTTATGCTTTTTCGGGTGAGTGATTTTGCATTTTCGGGTGAGAGTGTTAGAATGAGAAAGGAAGTAGCTCAATAGGAAACAAAAAAATATTATTTAACCATACCTAGCGTTTTTTAAAAAACGCTAGGGATCTATCTAGCGTGTTTTCTAAATACCTAGCGTTTTGAATAAAAGCGCTAGAGGATCCGTCTAGAGTGTTTACTAAATACCTAGCGTTTTATAAAAACGCTAGGATCTATCTAGCGTGTTTTCTAAATACCTAGCGTTTTGAATAAAAGCGCTAGAGGATCCGTCAGAGTGTTTACTAAATACCTAGCGTTTTATAAAAACGCTAGGATCTATCTAGCGTGTTTTCTAATTGGCTAGCGTTTTGAATAAAAGCGCTAGGGATCCGTCTAGCGTGTTTTCTAATTTGCTAGCGTTTTTAAGTAAAAGCGCTAGGATCCGTCTAGCGTGTTACCTAATTGGTAGCGTTTTACTTTAAAACGCTACTAATGGTGTAGCGTGTTATTAAAATGGGTAGCGTTTTTTTATAAACGCTACTAAAGGTGGCGATCTCTTTTTACAATTCTGGCGTAGTGCAAAGATAGGTAAGTCAGATATTGATTTAAGACCACATAACATAGTGCTTGCTAACTATGAAGGCAAGTCTGGATATTCACTTGGAGCAATCGAAGTTGAATTGGTGGTTGGTAGTGTGAAAAGGTTAACTCTTTTCATGGTGATCGTTACCAAGGAAAATTTTAACCTTCTACTTGGTAGGGAATGGATTCATGGAGTAGGTGCAGTCCCTTCGACCCTACACCAAAGGATTGCCATTTGGAGAGAGGATGGGTTGGTTGAAAATGTGGAGGGTGATCAAAGCTATTTCTTAGCAGAAGTAAATCACATCACCAAGAAAACATTTGACAAACAATTGGCAAACATTGCGCCATTCACACCATCAGATTCAACTATGTTCCACAAGACAATGTTTATGCTTCATTAGACCTTCACCCAATGCACGGATTCACATGGGAGAGGGAAGTGTTAGACGAAGCAAACTGCTCAAAAGGCTACAGTAAGCCTATTGGGTGGGATGGACCTTAAACCATCGTATGATGACTACACCCAGTGTATGGGAAAGGATTACGGCCTATGTGGCCGAAAATAAGAAAAACATGGCTTTAGAGGCCAAGATGAAACAAAAAATGGCCGAAAAAACCATTTCAGATCAGGTCGAAAAGGAGTTGGTCGAAGACCAGAGGCTAGATTGCATTTATGATGATGAGCCTTTAGGATTTGAAAAAGACCCACTGTTTTCAACAGAAAGGATGAAGGCACAAGATCCCATGGAAGAAATAGACTTGGGAGATGGCATCATAAAGAGGCCAACATTCATTAGTGCCAAAATTGATAAAGACCTGAGAGACAAAACATTAAAGCTCTTGAAAGAATATAAAGACTGCTTTGCATGGGATTATGATGAAATGCCAGGATTGAGTCGAGAAGTGGTTGAGCTAAAGTTACCAATTCGACCAGATAAGAAACCAGTTAAGCAGACACCCAGAAAATTTGCACCTCAGATCTTGACGAAGATTAAGGAGGAGATCGAAAGGCTGCTCAAGAGCAAATTCATCAGAACAACAAGGTACGTTGATTGACTAGCAAATATAGTTCCTGTTATGAAGAAAAATGGGACTCTTAGAGTCTGTATAGATTTTAGGGATTAAATAATGCTACACCAAAAGACGAATACCCTATGTCAGTGGCAGAAATGCTGGTTGACTCAGCAGCAGGGTTTGAACACTTGAGTATGCTAGATGGCTATTCAGGGTATAACCAAATCTATATTGCTGAAAAAGATGTATCAAAAATAGCTTTTCGATGCTCTGGAGCCCTAGGCGTTTATGAATGGGTAGTAATTCCATTTGGGCTAAAAAATGCTGGGGCAACGTATCAAAGAGCCATGAATTCTATGTTTCATGATTTTATAGAAGATTTTATGCAAGTATACATAGATGATATTGTTGTCAAATCTTCAACAGAAAGTGGTCATTTAGACAATCTTCAACAATCATTCGAAAGAATGAGAAAATATGGATTGAAATGAATCCAATCAAATGTGCCTTTTGTGTTCGTGCATGTGACTTCCTGGGCTTTGTTGTGCACAAAAAAAGGCAATGAAATACATGAAAACAAGACAAAGGCTATCTTGGAAATGAAGGCCCCTTCGACAAAGATAGAATTACAATCTTTGTTGGGAAAAATTAACTTCCTAAGAAGGTTTATATCAAACCTCAGTGGCAAAACAAAAGTTTTCTCACAACTGCTTCGACTGAAGAAGGAAGAGATATTTAGATGGGATTCAGAACATCAAAAAGCCTTCGACGAGATAAAGTCTTATTTGACAAAGCCACCTATGTTGCTTCCACCTATTAGGGACAAAGCTATGAAATTGCACATAGCAGCGACAGAAAAGACAATAGGTAGTATGTTAGCACAAGAGGATGAAAATGGCGTCGAAAAAGCCGTGTATTACCTTAGTAGACTATTGAATGATGCAGAAACAAGATATCATCCAATAGAAAAACTATGTTTGTGTTTGTATTTCTCTTGTACAAAATTGAAGCAATATATAAAGCCTATTAATGTGTACGTTTATTCGCATTATGACATCATTAAGCACATGCTATCGAAACCAATACTTCATAGTCGAATAGGCAAATGGGCTTTGGCATTGTCTGAATACTCCTTAACATACCAGCCTTTAAGAGCTGTAAAAGGACAAGTAGTGGCTGACTTCATAGTAGACCATTCTTTGGTCGAAGAGTCAATATGTTCAGCAGTAATGCAGCCATGGAAATTGTATTTTGATGGTTCAAGCCATAAGAATGGTACAGAAATTGGGGTCTTAATAATATCTCCAACAAATATACGAACAAATTTAAATACAGGATACAAAGTGATTGCTCCAATAATGAGGCAGAGTATGAAGCCTTAATAACAGGATTAGAACTACTATTAGAATTAGGGGCAACATCTGTCGAAATAAAAGGTGACTCTGAACTAGTTGTTAAGCAACTAACAAAAGAATACAAATGCATCAAAGAAAATTTGGTAAAGTACTTTGTAATTGCCAATTCATTGCTTAAATAGTTCACACATGTTGAAATAAAGCATGTGCCTCGAATTGAAAATCAAGAGGCAAATGAGTTAGCTCAAATAGCTTCAGGATATAGAGTCTCTAAGGAAAAGCTCCAAGAATTCATAGAAGTGAAAGAGAAAATTTTTTCGACAGATAATTCACTAAATGAGTTGTCAACGCAAAAACTTAGGGGGCCAGAAGATAAGTTAGAAGTGTTACTTCCTCCAATTGAAGATAATTTAGAGGATTTTGATTTTCAAAATTTTCAGAATTTTCAAGTTTTTGTCATTGACAACATGCCAAGTGATGATTGGCGATGGCCAATTGTCAAAAACTTGGAAAACCCAACAGGAGTAACCTGTCATAAAACTAGGTATAGAGCTTTGAGCTACATGATTGGTGGAAATGAATTGTTCAAGAAAACTGCTGAAGGTGTTCTGCTTAAATGCTTAAGTGAAAATGAAGCCTACTTAGTAGTGTCCAGTACTCATGGTGGTGCTTGTGGATCACATCAAGCAGGCCACAAGATGAAGTGGCTTTTATTTCGACAAGGTGTGTATTGGCCAACTATGTTGAAAGACTACATAGATTTTGCCAAAGGGTGTCAAGAATGTCAAAGACACGCAGGAATTCAACATGTGCCAGCAAATGAGTTGCATTCAATAATAAAACCTTGGCCATTCAGGGGTTGGGCCTTAGACATAATTGGTGAGATAAAACCAACTTCGTCGAAAGGTCATCATTTCATTTTAGTAGGTATTGACTACTTTACTAAATGGGTCGAAGCTATCCCCTTAGTTAATGTTGATCAAGAGGCGCTTATGAGTTTTATTCGAAAACACATTTGTATAGATTTGGAATTCAGAGACCATTACAACGAGATCAAGGTTGTTTTTTTGGTCGAAAAATGATGGAATTTGCCTCAAAAGGTTTTAAGTTATTCACTTCGACGCCATATTATGCTCAGGCCAATGGTCAAGTAGAGGCAGCCAAT
The DNA here is from genome assembly GCA_020916435.1 of Oxytropis ochrocephala. Classification (NCBI taxonomy): domain Eukaryota; kingdom Viridiplantae; phylum Streptophyta; class Magnoliopsida; order Fabales; family Fabaceae; genus Oxytropis; species Oxytropis ochrocephala. Next base: position 59,139,283 of record CM037090.1, on the reverse strand, counting down.
AAGATTGTTATTAACTTGATTAAAAAGCATGTTGGGCAAAAACCAAGAAATTGGCATAATACTCTTGACCAAGTATTGTGGGCTTGCAGGGTTTCTCCTAGAGAATCTATTAATACCAATCCCTTTCGACTTACGTTTGGGCATGATGCAGTATTACCAGTCGAAATATAGTTGCAATCAACCAGGATTCAAAGACAATTTGAAATCCCTTCAAATCATTATTGGGATATGATGGTTGATGAGTTAGTTGATGTTGATGAAGAGAGGTTATTAGCCTTAGAGGTTCTCACAAGGAAAAAAGAAAGAGTGGCCAGAGCTTATAATAAAAATGTTAAGTTGAAATCATTCGACTTAGGAGACTTTGTTTGGAAAGTCATTTTGCCTATGGATAAAAAAGATAGAGTCCTAGGAAAATGGTCTCCAAATTGGGAAGGACCATTTAAGATTTCACAAGTATTCTCAAACGGAGCATACGAGATTGAAGAGATAGGCGCGGATAACAAAATTTTGCGTTCAGTTTGAGTTGGCCAATTCTAAAGATGAATATGAAAGAGTTATCATACAAGAACTAAAATGCAAACATCACATATTAACACAATAACTTATTACTTAAAAGATCATTATATGGTTAGAACATCTCAACAAAAAGAGTTTAGTTCATGCTAGACATCACAAGGCTTATATAAATAGAACAAAGCATATTCATATAATTGAAATAACAAAAGGAAACAATAAGATAGAAGTTACACGGTTGTAGTTTCCTTTGCATGAAGTTGCCAAGTGATGCAAGTGCACTAACTTCACGTGGTTATTGTTGAAGTAAAGGAAAAAGTCGTCAATTCCTTCCTTGCTTCCTTACAAGAGAAAATAAAACTAACTAACCGAAACTACTCTATGGAATTGAAATACATGCAAGATATGAAATGAAGTGAGAAGTGATTTTGATCTTGAGAGATGATTTTCCAAGTGAAGAGTGAAGGTCTTTATATAGTCTTCATGAGAGGTGCTTCCTTCCTTGTAGTTGTAGTAAACTAGAGGTGTGACCATGGTTACTTTTTAGAAGTTGTCTCACAAGTTGAAGCATACACTCAAGTGTATAGGGGGGTCCAATAATGAATGGCCACATGTCCATAAGTAAATGACTCTTCAAAGCTAGTCTTCTATGGTGGGCTATGGTAGGCGCCTCCTTTTGCAAGTGGGCATGTGCCTCCATGTGATCCATGACTAAGCATAATGTCATAGGGGTGATAAAGCTTTGGTGAAATTTGAGGTGCTTCCATTGTCGCTCAATCATGCTTGTGTAATGCAGATGCAGTGTAGGTGCATTGTGCAAATCCAGTGCAGGAGCATTGTAGTGCAGGAGCATTGTAATGCAGACACTAAACAAACTCATCAAACATACCACAATATATCCAAAATGGCTATAAATAACTTTAACCATGTTAAACACTCAAGTTATCACATATTATATAAAATACTATAAAAACTCTTTATCTTTGTTTGAAAGAGAACAATTTACTAAGTTTAAACATTTGAATAACTCTATATAAAATAGAGTTATCAGATATCTCCCATCTCCTTATCTTTTTGTTCTTTGTCTTGAAAGATTATTCCATTTAATTGAAGCTGATGTGAGAGCAACTAACTGGATTCCAATTAAGGTATCCCCGAGGTGTCCTGTTATTTCTCATTTGGCTTTTGCAGATGACTGTCATACCCCAATTTTGTCCGACTAGTTGAAAATCAAATAAAATTGTATTTTTGTAAATACCCAATGTTAATAAGTATTTTTCTCGTTCAGAAAACCTCAAAATATATGTCTCGTTGTGTAGGTTTCAACTGCACAAATGTGTTCAAGTTGCGTTCGTTATCCATCTAGCATTTCTTATCCTCATCGTGCGCGCGTATCATTTCGAATCGTGTGCTCGTACTTATTCTCGTTGTTGCGCGTATTATTTCTATTCGTGTGCGTGTTTTGATTCTTGTGTGCTTGGCGCACGCATATCTCATCGTTTCACAGCGTAATGGTTTCGTTACTTATTATCATTATCCATATATATTTATTAGTTTATTATATCATTATTTTTATACAAAAATAAAATTCAAAAATGCTTTTATTATTGTAAATAGTTTTATATAATTTGGTACATAAGTCAACTTGTGTTACACATATGGACAAATTAAAAGCAAAATAGTACAAATGTTTAAAACAAAACAAAAGAAAAGACAAGGGATGCATAAACAGATTATTCTACTCTTAAGCTAGGAGTTCTTATGCTTTTATCATGTTTCCTTTTTCTTTCACCAAAGAAGGTACTGCCTCCACAATGCAGCAAACATCAAACACGCCTTTGCATCACATACAAAGGTCCAATACTGAGGTCTTCCCTCTCCCAATAATCTCTAATCAAGCTTTAAGCCTACAAGGACATAATAAAAAATGATCAGGAAAAACAAAAGTTCAGCATACTAATTGAGAGAGTAAAAGAGACGCTTCAGTGATAAAAATTGAGGATTTCTCCATTTATAAGAGCCAAGGAAGCAATCAAAAGGGGAGAGAAAAAAAAAAGGAAACAACTATCTTCACTCCACACACTCACGGCTACACCACACAAATCCATTATAAATATACACAAACACACATAGCAAAAAAAGCAGAAGGATAGTCACATAAACACATACAGGGAGGAATCGGTTTGAAAGAGAGGGGCAAGGGAAAATACAAGGTAGAAGAATAGGGAGAAACCCTCATCTCCTTCAAAAATATTAGCCTCACATATTGCCTTCTTCACTATCATCAGCACAAAAACACAATACCCTCATACCCCCCATAAAGTAGGACAAACAGAGAACAGAGGAAAAGAGAAGAGGAATTTTACCCATCACCATGGCGAACTCGCCGCCGTCACTGCCGCCGTGACCTCCGGCGAGCACTACAACGATGACATCACCACCACCACCATCTCCACTTCACAACCACCAAAACGCCACCACAGAATCTCCATCAAAGAACCACCGTGCACCACCACAACCACTCACCAACAGAAACAACAAAAACATCACAAATCTCACAACCACCACCGCCGCCGCCGTCGCGCCACCCTCAAATGGCGACGCGGCCACCGTGGGCTTCGCCCTCTCACCGTCGCACCATTCTTCCTCCTTCTTCCTTCTCTCCTCGTTTTCTTTCTCTCTCTCTCTCTCTCTCTCTCTCTCTCTCTCTTGATCTGCTTCTCTCTCTCTGAAGAAAGGAATGGAACGTTGCTTTTGTGGGGAAGAAAGGAAAAATTAGGGATTTCAACAGATATTAATATTGTTCCTTTATTTATTTATTTGTCTTTTTTTTTTAATTTTCTGATCACTAACCACACCTTTCTAGTTCACGCATACACCCACTATTTTAAGCCCACCATTTGCCCAAACTTGGATTGGGTCTTGCTTTTTTTTAATAATACAACCTCCTGCTAGTTACACTTCTGTTTTACTATCTCACCCTCTCTCTTTAATGATTCAACACTTTTTTTTTGTAGTTTCTATGCTTGCTTGTCATTTTAAGTTGACGATAGGCAATATGATTCTCACTAGTGCCTAGTGCACTTTTCTCAAAGTGAGAGGATTGCTCTATGTGATTCAACCTAGTTTTTGTGTTTATTTCAATCTTGTTTAGTTTACTTATTGTTAGTTGTTGATGATAGGCAAGTTGATTCTCACTAGTGCCTAGTGCACTTTTCCCAAAGTGAGAGGATTGCTCTATGTGATTCAACTTGGTTTTAGTGTTTACTTACTTGCTCTTGTATTATAGTTTTATTATTGTCCATTGTTGATGATAAATCATATGATTCCCACTTATGTCTGGCGCATCATGTTTTAAAGTGGTGAAGATGATTTTAGATGATTCAACTTTCCCCTTTTAATTTCTTAGTGAATAACAAATGAGATTGTATGTTTAGGGTTTGGGTTTGTTCCTAAATGCTTGCTTTAATAAACTTGTCTTTGTTAATGATTGGCAAGAATACTCACACTTGTGCACTTGTGCACTTGTGCACTCTAATTTAAGTGTTGAGGATTGACCAAAGTGATTCAACATACTTTGATGCTTTGATTGCTAAGATGACTTGCTTGTTTATGGTTTGCCAATGATCATACTTGAGGCTACTCTTTTGAATTCGTTTGTGCCTACAACTTCCTTGTCTACTCTCATGTGGTATCATCAATACTTAGATAGGTCCAATATTCCTTACATTGCATCTTCCACTAGATGTGCATTTAGATTCCTTTGCGTTTTGTAGAAATGTTTGAGTATGGTCCTCGCCTAGCATCTTCCATTAGATGTGCATTTAGGTTCAATCTTGCCTACTCTTGCATTTTTGCTTAATGCCCAATTCAAGTTCCTTCTTGGCCTATTTATGTGTTGTGGTCTAATATGTGTAGTCTAGGCTAATATTTGCTCAAGAATTCAAATGAGATTAGTTGCAAGTTATGTCCATGTTGTTGCTTGCCTAAGGATTCGATTTCAATGATTGTGCCATGCTTGAATCTCCAAATCTTCTTGCATTCATTGTTTTCTTTTCTAAATAGCTTAGCATGAAAATGGTGACTAGTGACAATCACCCATAACCTTTGTTAGTTTGGTTGTCATGAGAGCCTAAATTTCAAAAAAGATGTTTTCATATGCATAAGCTACTAGTGATGACCACCCATAACCCTTGTTAGTTTGGTCATCATGAAGGCTTTCATTTTTCAAAAGAGATTTTTACATGCATTTAAGTAAGTTTTTAGTAATGATCACTGATCAGCGGTCGTACGCGGGTCAAAATAATGAAAAGTGTAAAATATAGTAACAAGGTAAGTTAACCTTGGTCGTCTCACAAGGACCTCTAAAACTAAGATTACCAAAATCAAGAACGATCAAATAACAATAAAAAGGGGGTTTTGTGGAAAACAAATTCAGTTTATTAAGAAAATCAATCAATTCACGAGAACAATCAATTTACCGGTTTTTAGGGTGTGCTTCTTGGATTCATCATCGGTTCTAAAATAAAGATTTGTGCAAGGTTTGATAACTCTTGATTGATCATAAACTAAGTGAACAAGCGTCGATCGTTTATATGAATTCACACTGATTTTAAAGCAAGCGTCAAAACAGTGTGTTCAATCAATCGTGATAGTGAACAAGCGCCACTAACACAATTAACATCATAACTGAATTCTTTCAATCCTATAAACAAGCGTCATAGACTCTATCAATTCCTATCCAAACTAGATTAAACAAGCGATAAAATAGTTTGAATAATGAAAGTTGCAAAAACAGAATCATGATTAAGTGATTAAGCAAAACCGAATCATAAAACGAATCACATAAGCAAATCACGAGTTTGAGTAATTAAGCAAAACACAAACCGAATTTGCAACAAAAATTACGGAGATGGAATTGATAGAGAAAGAATTAAAACCATAAAAACTAAATAAACATTAAGCAATCGAACCTCAAAATCCTTACAAAGAACACCCTTCACCAATAGATTGATCTAGGGTCTTAAGCTTCCATGGAGGTTAAAGCACAAAACGTAAAATTGAAAGTAGGAATGTGTAAGATTCGTCCAAGACGGCTGCTCCAGCCAAGTCTATAAGAATAAAACGAAAAACCTAATCCCTTAATGGGTTCTTGGATAAAAGCCCGTTAACAAACTAATATTTGGCCCGAAACCCGTTTTACATTAAACTGCTTCGGTATTTTGCAGTTTTGGCCTTCAGTACTTCCGAATTGGGTTTCGCGCTCAACAGAAGAATTGTAGCTCTGTTCCTTAGCTTTCCAACGCATACTTGCGCGCCTCAATCGGATAAACGTGGCCAAAGTTATGACCTGTAGAGTAGACAGGGGTCAATATGCAATAAAAGTATGAATTAAGCAATAAATTGCTATACTGCTCAAATAAGACCCAAAGTCTAGAAACGTGCTAAGACTAAAATATTAGGCACAGAACACAATTAAAAATACTAAGTGAAAAGCTATAAAGAGTACATTAAAATGCACTCGATCAAATTCCCCACACTTAAGCTTTTGCACTCAGGGCAAAACACACAAAACAAGACAAAAGCAAAACATGAGTTTCCAATGAACCCAAAGAATGCAAAGTCATAAGAGAGATGCTTTTCATAGGATTCAAGGAGAATGACATTCAGAGATAGCACTTAATTGCAACCTAGGTAAACAAGAGGTAAGAGCACCAACGAGTGAATCATAAGTGATGAGTCCTCACAGGATTTATATAAGTAATGCTCTCAATCACTCAAGTGTCTAGGCTTGTGTTTACTCTCATATATATAATAAGCACATCAATGAAAGTTAGTACTACCATATGCTTGACAAGCTTCTAACATCCACACTTAAGAACACATGCACATAAGATCAAAAGGTCTTTATAAGGGTTGTAATGGGGCCAAGGTCAAGGTGGGATAATCCTAAGGGGGAACTAAGCTTAAAAAAATCAAAGAGGATGAAAAAGCAATGAAAATCAACTGTAAAGTGAGCATGAGAGGGTCCAACTTCTACGAGATATGACTAAATTCACAATTTTGAGACTTCTCTCCATAACTCTCTTCATACAACATTCACTCTCCTTCATACAAAAACAAAAATAAAAAGATATATGAAATTTTTCTTTTTTTTTTTTATTCTTTTTTTTTTTGACTTTTTTCTTTCTTTTTCTATTTTTTTTCTTCTTCTTTTTTTTTCATTTTTTTTTCTTTTTGTGGAGTATTTTTTCTATACAAATGTACTTGCCAAACTTTCCATTGAGAACCCAAGAATCAACCCAAGTGAGAACCACAATTACACAAATTGGACACCCCCACACTTATGGATATGACAATTTTCAAATCAAAGCTCTTTCACCCTCTAAGATTGGGTAGTATCATTGTTTTCTCTTTTAGGCTTGTAATGAGCTATAAAACAAAGAATGGGATAAAAAGGCTCAGAGGGGCTTACACAAAGGGATAAATTCAAGGTAGGCTTATTTGGCTAGTAGCTAAGAAAAATAGAATTGCCTAGATCATTTCAAACATGCATGTGAACAAGTGTTTCAACAAGAATCAAGTCAAGTTCTAGAGTAACTAACAAACATGAGTGAGTCACACACAAGAAAGGAGAGAATGGCAAAATGTAGTCCATCCATAAAGAGGCTCAATTCTCACGGGGTTAATGACTATCACAGATGATGCGAAGATTTAGTGCTCATACCCAACTTATTATACCAAGAGCAACAAGAAATCAATCAAATCATGCCAAATCACCCATGGTCCTAGAATAGTCAAAATCACTCACAACTTGTACAAACATAGAATTCATGGAAAAACATGCAACAACTTTTTTTCTTTTTTTATAGTTAAAGATTAAAAACATAAAAACAAAAAGACACACCCCCACACTTAAATCACACATTGTCCTCAATGTAAGCAACAAATATAACTTAAGAATAAGGAAAGAAAACTCCCTCTTGAAGGTGGAGAACTTGAAGCATGTGTGTAGTTGGTATTTGCCAAAGAAGGTTCTTTTATGGTTACAGCACACATGTTTGGTCACCTTCTTCTTCCATACATCCAGAATCAAGGGGTTGAGTTGTTGTTGTGTTTGCCACACATTCGTATTTGGAATGTCCGCCAAGGTCCATCCGATACCTTTCCTATGTTCCCTTAGAATTGGAGGCAGCTTTTCCTGCTTAGATTCAAGGTTAGATGAAATAATCACATAAAAATATTCACTTCCCTCCAAATATGCATATTTAAAATTTTCAGGAGTGGTTTCAGATCCACAACATGTGATGGCTCAATGGTAGCAAAGAACTACATCCACAACATCATTTACAGAAAGTGTATCAACCTTGCAAAGTATTTTCAATCTCAAAGACAAAGAGAAGGATTATCGAACATGTATAATCAACCAAACTATCAAGCAACTCCATTTTACAAAAGGAATTCTCTTCCATGGGGTGGTTTTAGTCATCACTTCTCTTTGAGGAGAGAGGAGTGGTGGTGTGTACCGCTTATCACCAACATACTCAAGAACCTTGTTATTTTTCACAAAGAATGCATTTAGGTACCTCTAGAGTTTCAACAACATTTTGAGATCTTAAAGTAATAATACTCACATTGGGGTTGGTGCATTTGGATTAACTCATCAGATGGGCGAGAGCATTGATGGTTTGATCTTTGGGATTGTATCCGATTCAATGAAGTGGTTAGTTGTTCAAATATTGTCTCCAATTCCCTAAGAGTGGAATCTGTTCTTTGTTGGAATATAAGATTTTGAATAGCCATCTGTTTTACAAGGTCTTCAAGTGAAGGTTCATATCTTGTAGACATGTTATGAATACCAGAATAAAAGAAAGGAGAACCACTAAACATAAGGAAAATCAGAAAAAATATCAAAATAAATAGAACAAATCAGAAAATTCCAACTATGTCCTAATGCTAAAATTAAGGAAGAAAATAAAAAAGCGAAACAAATCTAATCTAAAAAAAATTAAAAACAGTACTAAAAATCTAATAAAATAAAACAAAGATACTACAAATTTTTGTGGATTTTTTTGAGGATATAAAAAATTAAAATAAATAAAAAGAAAATGCAAAAGAAGGAAATTCGGATTTTTCGGCCTTAGCTCCCAAAGGGAGTCCTGCTCCTTGATTTTTTTGTGATTTTTTGACCAATTTTCGGAGCAATATGAGGAATTTGCCTGAAAACCGTTTATTTCTTCTTCTCCTTTTCTATGATAGAACTGAAAGATGCCGTAACTAATAGAACCTGTAAGTGCAAGAAACAAAACTAAAAAAAAACAAAGGTTAGTGGTTAGTGAGGTTCTTAAGCCAGTAATTCCTAATTAGAGGTCCCCGGCAACGGCGCCAATTTGATCAGCGGTCGTACGCGGGTCAAAATAATGAAAAGTGTAAAATATAGTAACAAGGTAAGTTAACCTTGGTCGTCTCACAAGGACCTCTAAAACTAAGATTACCAAAATCAAGAACGATCAAATAACAATAAAAAGGGGGTTTTGTGGAAAACAAATTCAGTTTATTAAGAAAATCAATCAATTCACGAGAACAATCAATTTACCGGTTTTTAGGGTGTGCTTCTTGGATTCATCATCGGTTCTAAAATAAAGATTTGTGCAAGGTTTGATAACTCTTGATTGATCATAAACTAAGTGAACAAGCGTCAGTCAGTTTATATGAATTCACACAGTTTTAAAGCAAGCGTCAAAACAGTGTGTTCAATCAATCGTGATAGTGAACAAGCGCCACTAACACAATTAACATCATAACTGAATTCTTTCAATCCTATAAACAAGCGTCATAGACTCTATCAATTCCTATCCAAACTAGATTAAACAAGCGATAAAATAGTTTGAATAATGAAAGTTGCAAAACAGAATCATGATTAAGTGATTAAGCAAAACTGAATCATAAAACGAATCACATAAGCAAATCACAGAGTTTGAGTAATTAAGCAAAACACAAACCGAATTTGCAACAAAAATTACGGAGATGGAATTGATAGAGAAAGAATTAAAACCATAAAAACTAAATAAACATTAAGCACTGAACCTCAAAATCCTTACAGCAACACCCTTCACCAATAGATTGATCTAGGGTCTTAAGCTTCCATGGAGGTTAAAGCACAAAACGTAAAATTGAAAGTAGGAATGTGTAAGATTCGTCCAAGACGGCTGCTCCAGCCAAGTCTATAAGAATAAAACGAAAAACCTAATCCCTTAATGGGTTCTTGGATAAAAGCCCGTTAACAAACTAATATTTGGCCCGAAACCCGTTTTACATTAAACTGCTTCGGTATTTTGCAGTTTTGGCCTTCAGTACTTCCGAATTGGGTTTCGCGCTCAACAGAAGAATTGTAGCTCTGTTCCTTAGCTTTCCAACGCATACTTGCACGCCTCAATCAGATAAACGTGGCCAAAGTTATGACCTGTAGAGTAGACAGGGGTCAATATGCAATAAAAGTATGAATTAAGCAATAAATTGCTATACTGCTCAAATAAGACCCAAAGTCTAGAAACGTGCTAAGACTAAAATATTAGGCACAGAACACAATTAAAAATACTAAGTGAAAAGCTATAAAGAGTACATTAAAATGCACTGATCAATCACCCATAACCTTTGCTAGTTTGATCATTATGAACGCCCTTCACTTTTCAAAACCAAAGCAAAAAGACTTTCACTTTCAAGGCTCATTAGAACTACGTTGCTTTGATTCCCATTTGGGATACGTAGGAGCGAGCCACGTTCTCGTCAAGCGCAACAAATAAAAATCCTTTTCGCAACCATAAACATTAGCATTTTTCATAACAAAAAATCATTTTTAAACCCATTGTTGCTAGTGGCTAATCAGAACCTTTGTTCGTCTAGCCATTGGTGGCAATGTCTTTTTCCAAAGAACAATAAGCGATGGTCACCCATAACTTTGGCTAGTTTGATCATTCGTGCCAATTAATCTCTTTCGAAAACCATTTTCAAATGATCAAATAAAAAACGAGTTGCTACCAACGGTCAATCAGAATCTTTGTTCGTCTGACTAGTGGCGGTGACTCCCATTTTTCAAGAGTACTTAGCGGTGATTACCCATAACCTTTGTTAGTTTAATCATTATTGAATACTACTGGCCCTATTTCAAATCTCACTAAAAAGATAAAAAACAAAAACCTTTTCATGACAACCAAGAACTACGTAGCTTTGAATTCTCCATCGCACGAGGAGATAATAGGAGGGAGAGGCCAACTCTCGTCAAGCGCCAAAAATAAAAAATTTCATTAAGTTTTCCTATTCATCTTCAAACAAGAAATAAATAGGCAAATCTAGGTATTTTCAAATCAAACGTAAAACCACACACTTAGTTAAAGGTTCCCTTTCGGTAGAAAGGACGTGTGCGGTGCTAATACCTTCCTCACACGTAATCGACCCCCGAACCTATATCTCTAGTTTTCAAAAGACCATCCGCCTTGTTCAAAAGACCTTTTTTCAATGTTTTGGTCTTAAAATTAAAATATTGGTGGCAGCTTCAAAAATTTTCCACGTTGTACATCGAGAAACCCAAACCGGATTTTTCGGGGTGCAACAACGACCTGCTGCTTTTTGCTGAAGCTAATGTGGATCAGGCTGATCTAATGAAAAAAATTCTGCAGAAGGTTTGTAATGCTTCGGGTCAGAAGGTCAGCATGGAGAAAACTAGGATTTTTTTCTCAAATAATGTCTCGTTTCAACAAAAGATTGAGATTAAAGAGAAGTTGGGCCATCAATTTACTAATGATTTGGGTAAGTATTTGGGTATCCTCGTCTTTCACCAAAGAGTTAATTAGCATACTTTCCAATTTGTCATTGATAAAGTGAATTAGAGACTGAATCTTGGAAGGCTAGAACCCTGTCTATGGCAGGAAGAGTCACTCTTACCAAGTCTGCTCTCCAAGCTCTTCATTCTTATGTCATGCAGTCTTGTGTGATTCCAAAGGGTGTGTGTGATGATATTGATAAGATTTGTAGGGGTTTCCTATGGGGTGAAGATAATGACCAGAGAAAATTCCATTCCATTAGGTGGGACAGAATCTGTCAACCTAAAAAAGAGGGAGAACTTGATCTTAGAACTATGAGAGACCGTAATACTACCTCAATGATGAAAGTTACTTAGAAATTTTGCTCTCAGGAAAATCTTCTTTGGAAATCTGTAATTTAGGGTAAATACGACACTGGCAGAGACTCCTTTCCTACCCTTAATAGGAAAAAAAATGGATCCAATTTTTGGCAAGGTTTGAATGCAAATTGGGATACATTTAGAAGCAATCTAGTGTGGAAGATTGGCAACGGGAAAACCACTAGATTCTGGGAAGATGAGTGGAAACCTAATGAAGGACCTTTAATCAAGGTAACTCAACCCCTCAATGAAAACCTATCTCAAAGAAGAGTCGGTGATTTTGTGAATGGTCAAGGTAATTGGGATCATTGTCATACCCCAATTTTGTCCGACTAGTTGAAAATTATAAAAAATAAAAATTTGTATTTTAGTAAATGCCCAATTCTAACGAGTATTTTTTTTCGCTTTTAAAAGTGTAAAAAATCTCGGTTGGCACGCGTGTTAGTTCTAATTATATAGGCGTGTTTATCTTTGTACTCGTTAGCGGTTTTACGTCATTTCGATTATCATTAATAGACCTTATTTCTTTTCATTGCAAATTCAACTAGAAAGAGAATTAGGAAAAATTGTCATTAGTATTTAATTAAATAATATAAAAAATAGAAATAGATTTAAATGTTTGTTGTTTACATCAAGATTAGAAAAGAGATTAGTAAATAAAAATAGCATGTGAATACAAGTTGTCCAAGTCAGTGGAACAACAACAAAAAAATAGGAAAGGGAGCAAAGTACAATGTCACGTTCTATTGCTACCCCTTTGAGATTGAAACCAAGTTAGCCTTCTTCTACTACACAGCTCACATGTCTAGAATGGCAAATCTGAAATGTCAAGTGAAACAGCTCACATGTCCAAAACCGTGAGTGCAGCAGGAGCTTGGAAGAAGAAAAAACTGCATAGACCAATTCAAGCTTCAAAAGATGAAACACATTGGGGAAACTATAATCAGAGATGCAGAGTTAAAATTGAATCCACAAACACAAAACCCTATACAAAATCATCTATAAAATACAGTCCAAGAATCAGAAGCAAGGGGGGAACGGGGACTGAAAGGGAGAACGAAAGGAGGAGGGACACTAAAAACAACACACAAACACAGCTACAAAAAACACACACAGAACACACACAAAACACACACAGAACACATACAAAACACAGAGCAGGGGGAGGAAACAATGTAAAATATCAGAAACAAGAGAAGAAGCGTGAGAGGAAGAATCGAAATCACCTTTGCTGCTCCACCAAATCATCTCCAGCGCATAACCACCAAAGACCATCTGCAACACCATTCCGCCACGGCGTCATCACCAAATCACCGCCAAACCGCCGTCAACCACCCAAAACCTCCCCCTCTCTGTTCGTACTTCAACCTCACTCTCCTCCATCATACCTCGAAACACAGAGCAAAAGGGGGAGGAACAAAGAACAAACACGTAACCAAGACAACCTCAAAACCACCGCCGTCGTCTCCGCCACCGTCACCATCTCCAGCGAACCGCACCACCGGCGCACCAACGCCGACGCCTCTCTCTCTCTCTCTCTCTCTCTCTCGCGGTACTCTCTCCCTCTCGATCTCTATCTCTCTCGCGATCTGCTTCCTTCTCCCTCACCGATTGCTCTCTCCCTCTCCAAACTCCTCTCTCTGTGAATGAATGAACGTCGCATGTGTTTGTTTCTTTTTTTTGTTTTTGTGTGTGATATGTCTTAGTGAGTTGTTGATGGGCCTTTGTGAATGAATAATGGAACTTCTCTCTGTGTGTGATTTGTTGATGGGCCTTTTGCTTTTTAATTTTCTTTTCAATCAGATTAATAATCGCACCCCCCTTTTTCATACCCAGCACCTTTCTTTTATTTTTAAACTCAGAACACTATCCACACCCCTCTAGTTTTAACAATGCAACTCCTACTTAAGCCCAGTTCGCATACTAGCCCACAGAAATGAACTGGGCTCGTTATTTGCACCCCACTATTAATTATACAATCTCCAGCAGCTAATTTCCCCCCATTTTTACTATTACGCCTCTTCAAGCAAAACCGATTATCATTAATGATCACTCGCGCCGTTGCCGTTTGGTTGTTAACGATAATTTCATTTTCAAAAGAGTTAGTAGTGTGACCACTCTAAACCGTTGTTGTTTGGTCATCGCGAACCCTCACTCCTATTGCGAAAAATCACCTAAATAAGACTGTCTCTGATCATGCATTTTGTTTCTTGCTTACTTATTCATGCAACCTAGATCCTTCTATACCTCTAGTCACATTGCATTAAATTTTTTATGATGCCTGTCATGTTCTCAAGTTGATTGTGTGCATTCTCTCTTCCAATACTTTGCTTCTTACATGAGATTGCTACTCGTTAGTGGTGACTCTCATGATAGGATTTCCACAAGCATATAATGAAGAATTACTCGTTAGTAATAGCTTTCATTACAAGAAAATATGCTATCACAGGAGATTGTTATTCGTTAGTAACAATTCCCATCCCATTCCACACACACACACAATTGCATTTTAGAATTTGATTTGAATCACAAATGATTTAATTAATTGGCTCGAATTGGTATGTTTGTTCTCGGATGTTTGTGAGTATGCATTTATACCTTGCATGAGTTGTTACTCGTTAGTGACAATCTCCATTTCAAAAACCTCTTTGCATAAAAAAAAAACCTAAAACAAAACCAATTATCATTAATGGTCACTCGCGCGTTCTTAGTTTGGTCATTAATGATAATTTCATTTTCAAAAGAGTTAGTAGTATGACCACTCTAAACCGTTGTTGTTTGGTCATCGTGAACGCTCAATCCAATTGCGAACTCATTTCCAAGTCATCAAAACATTTTCCCCAAATCAAACCAACGAAACACTTTTCAAAAACGAATCATAAAAACATCAAAATCAAAACTAATTGTCATTGACGATCACTCGAGCCGTTGCCGTTTGATTGTGGGTGATGATTTCATTCCCGTGGGAGCTAGTAGTGCGGCCACTCTAAACCGTTGTTGTTTGGTCTTCACAAACGCTCCCCTTCAATTGCGAAAACCTTTTCAATAATCAAAATAAAACCGGTTGTCATCAATAGTCACTCGCGCCGTTGCCGTTTGATTGTTAGTGATGATTCCATTTTCAAAAAAGAGTTAGTAGTGTGACCACTCTAAACCGTTGTTGTTTGGTCACCGCAAACGCTCAACCCCTTTGCGAAAAACTCTAAAAAAGATTAAAAAACAAAAACCTTTTTCAGGACAAACAAGAACTACGTAGCTTTGAATTCTCCATCGCACCGGGAGATACGTAGGAGCGAGAGGCCAACTCTCGTCAAGCGCCAAAAATAAAAATTTTCATTAAGTCTTCTCATTCCCTTTTCTATAAAGAGGCAAATTTAAATATCTTCCAAATCAGCACTTAAAACCACACGTTTAATTAAAGGTTCCCTTTCGGTAGAAAGGAGGTGTGGGGTGCTAATACCTTCCCCATGCCTAATCGACCCCCGAACCCAAATTCTCCGGTTTCTAAAAGGCCATTCGCTTTCCAAAAAGGTTTTCTTCAATATTTCCTTATAAAAAATATTGGTGGCGACTTCATTGTTTTAAAAAGTTGTAAACGAAGAAAGATCCCCTCAGGGACTTTTTCGGGCGCAACAGCTGGCGACTCCACTGGGGACTTTTCTTTCTAAGTGGGTCAAGCCTAATTAATTAAATGTGTGGTTTAATTTGCTATCGATTTGATTTGGACACTTTATCTGCTTCTATCCCTTTTCGGTTTCATTTTCTTATCATGTTGTATGCATCTCCCCCCATCTTGTTATGATCCCCTCTTCTTGGCTCCCTTTCTTGAGGTAAGCAATGCACTTGATTGTTGTTGAAACCCTAGGCTAGCTTATTTGATATTGAACCCTAGTGTAGACAACATATTATTGCTTGCTATTGTCTGGAATGTTCTGGGTTTTCCTTCGCAGGTGGGGATATATGTGGTTAGTTTTAGGCGGTATGTCCTCGCCACACACACTCACACCTTATGCTTATTGTGCTTTGAGAGGGGCCTAAAACCCAAGGTCTGACAAAACTTAGGAGAGTGGAAACGAGTAGTGGATCGGCAATTGACTTGTTGTCCTTCCGACTCTCACGAAAGTTTCACCCGAGTATGCTCTTTCATGATGCCTCACACGGATGGCGTTCCATCGTTGTGGGTGCTATTGTGGGAGAGAATTAGCTCGTAACTCGGTGAGGAAGTGACTAGAACCCACATGGGAGGAACATTTGAGATGTCCTAGAACTTAGGTCCCCGCGCCAGTGGGACACAAGTGGGCATACCAAATTGTGTGTTGCATTGTAATCTAGGCACGCCTTCAAAAAAAAAAAGAGAAAAGGAGATTTTTCAAAAAAAAAAAAACAAAAGAGAAAATAGAGAAAGAGTTGCCGTTGTAGCCTTTCTTTTTTGCCGGTCCGCATTTAAGTGACATATGAACCACTTTATTTTTATTTATTTTTTAAAAAAAGAGAAAGAGTCATTGCTTTGTTGTAGCCTTTCTCTCACTAGGTCCATATGAAGCCACGTCACGCCCGCATTTTCCAAAAAAAAAAAGAAGAAAAAACAACTTGAATTAACGCCAATAGAGATTTTGCCCTAATCGGCATATGCATGAAACATCATCATCCGCACTTTGCATCATGGCATCATACATTACATAAAACAAATTTTTGAAAAATAGTTATCATCCCTATGGTATTTCATTCGCTCATAATCATGAAAAATCATCAAGTGATGCGAGTTTACGGCATCCTCATCCAAAATGCACATTCGTTTATTCATTCACCCACTCATTCCGTCTGCCCATTCATATCACATCATCGCATTAATACTTTTTCGTGTCGCAAATCAAAAATAAACATTAACGCCTCATTTCACATGCATCTCCATTCAATATCTCTCATGCATTAGGAAAGTAATTGTGAGTATCATGCATTTCATTTCATTGCATAAAAACAAAATAAAACAAGAAGCAATTATCATCCGCATTGCATAAGCATCACATTCATCCGGGGCATGTACAAAAATCATCATCAAATAATGCAGACATCGCGTCAATGTGGCACTCATGCATCATTTCATTAACCTCATCACTTTGTTCGAATACATCATTTCTCCCTTCATGCATCCTTTCAAGACAAAGAAAAATTTCCTCATGTGATGGCTTAATAGGTAAGTGCACCTTTGAACGATGAAGGGTAATATCTCAAATTTGTTTGTCGACTACAAATTTGAGATGTTACTCTACGATGTCAGGGCACTTTGACCCAGCCACACGTGTTTTATTTTCAAGTAGGAAATTAAATTGAGTCAACTAATTGTCGAAACGTTTCAGTATATCGTGTGAAGTATTGAGTCAGGATCCACTCAATGTTTCATGCAGGTTACTCAGGGTAACGACAATCAGTTGCCTCATATCAACATTCTTGCATCTCTCATCATTCAAAAAAGGGGCATTGGCATTTCGTATCTTGTCTCGCCTCTAAAAAACTAAAAAATCAAAAAAATTCATTTTGAAAAAAAAAGGGGGCATCATTCTTGCATCATTCGCATTGGCATTCCATATTTTGTCTTGCATTAAAAACAACAAAATTATTTAGAATAAGCCACACTTGTCGGGTGGTCATTCTTCACGCATTTGCATCATACTTGCATATCATAATTTGTTCATTCATTCATTGCATAAGATAAAAGTTGTGATGAGAAGCGAGACGTTCTTGCAAAACAATCATCCTTTTTGAAAAAGTTTATCCTCGCTCATTTGCAAACTCAAGGTGTTCCGAGGCCCTCAGTTTTTCACATTAATAACTCATCTGTATTTCCTTCAAAAAAGCATTGCATCTCATCCATTCCATGATAAAAGACTGAAACAGTTTATTAAAAAGTTTTTATATCATGGTTAACTCTCTGTGAAGCGTTCTTCTAGCAAGTATGCATGCCACGTGTAGTTTCTCTTGTTTGAGTCAGTCAATTCCCTTCATTTATCATCATTCCCCATCCAAGTCTAATCCCGCCCCGTCCACCCCTAAAGCGCATATTTTCTCCCATCAGTACATACTTGACTTCTTGGTTCATTCTCGCTAACACTTTAAGTCCTCCATGCTGGGGCAATTCTGTGATCACTAATTTCCTTGTCAGTATCATATTCCTTTAGTGCAAGTCTTTCTAAAAAAAATATAATAAATAAAAAAGATAAAATAAGCTCGCTAGGTTGAAAACCCGCAAAGGGCGGTCTAGGCAAAAAGCGCCCGGTGGATTGAAAACTCGCAAAGAGCGGTCCAGGCAAAAATTAGGGCAAAAAAAAAAAAAAAAAAAAAAAACAAAAAAAGGGGAAAGAGAGGAGCAAACACATGAAGATAGATAAATTATTGTCCTAAAGTTAAGTCTTGCAGAGATAAGCAATCGGGACTTGAATGAAATTTGGTCATCTCTCCACACCCTCAAAACCTAAAATCCCAAAAAGTCCATTTCCTACCCTCTTAAGCCGTAGATTCAAAATCACAAAAATACCCTTTGTTACCCATCTTAAGCCGAGAAAAGCCCAAGATATCCCCATCACCCTAGACGAGGGTTAATTCCACATCAAAGATGGTATATCATTTTCACCCAAGTCAAAAGGAAAGGAAATTCACAAAAGGAGGGGAATAACGAAGTTTCAAAAAGGAGAATCCCAAAACAAAGAAAGGAAGACAAAGGGAGTATAAATTAAGAGTCAATACATTTTGCCTCAAGCATAAGAGCTCCTTCCAAGGCTCTCAAATTCAATGGGTTCAATAATTTCCCTTAAAAAAAAAAAAAGCCCTCAATTCATTGGGTTTGACCATCTTTTCTTTCATAAAACCTTCAAGCACCTCATCAAACCTAATAACCATTTCCTTCATAAACCATCGACCATCGGCCAACACAAGCGGGACCCATCCTCCCCATCAACCCCAAACACTTCATTAAGCTCAACCATCCCCTTCTCCACATCACAACCCTAAAAAGTCCATTCCGATCAATGACTAATTGCTTTCGTTCTCTCAAGTTTTAATCTTAGGACAAATAAGTTTATCTATTTACGACGTGTTTGCTCAAAAAGAAAAAACAAACAAGCAGAAAAAAGAAAGCTGCTCAAAAAAACAAACAAACAAACAATCAAAAGGGAAAGTTGGTAAAAAAAAAAAAAAGAAGGACTTGCACTCCAAGATGCATTCATGTTGCATTAAAACAAGGTCTAGTGGTCACCAAGTGGAGCCTCTCCTCATACCAAAAAGTCAAAACTTTCATTGCATTTGAGTTGTTCTTAAAGAGAATCCAAAAGTGTGTACTAGGGGGCATTCCTTTCACCTCTCACTCCACTCAACTTAGGGGAGGTTTGTTCATTGCCCACCCCATTCACATACCACCCTCCGTTCATAACCGTCACCATAACTCTGTCACCTTTCACAACCTCACTCAAAGAAACCGTTTGAAATGTCATTCCAAAGTGGGGCAAGTGCATTCCCATTCCTTCACCTCATTCATTCCCATAAAACCTCACCGGGGCAATCTCTCAACTCACTATCCTAAACAAGGCCTCGTCGTTCTAATGGGGGCAACTTTGTCTCGTCATGACTGGGGCAACACCAAACTCTGTGGGTTGAGACAAAACCCCTTTCATTCCACCTTTCATCCCAAGAGCCGAAGTGTTCCCAATCCATCATCTCCTACACCCCTAGTTATTATCACCACTAGACAGGGGCAAGCTATTCACTCATCAAAGACTTGAATTGGGGCAATCTTGTATCTCTTGATCCCTCAGGAGCTTCGGCAATAACCATGTTTGTCATTCCTTCACTTGCCATAAATGTCCAGGCCCTAAACCAATTCCAAATTAATTGAGTCATTCATTCACATTTGCACTCCTATGCATGCTTACTAGACAATGCTTCAAAGAGAGAACACAAAGTTAGTCATGCGATATCTAAGATTCAGTCGTCATTGGAAGGAAGAGAAAACAAGTGAGCTTGTTTGTAAATAAAAACCTTGAGAACACCGGAGTTTGAATCAAATTCAATTTTTTTTTTCAACAGAATGGTCAATAATCATCTCAATTCCTTGCATCCAAAGTCTCGCATCTCATCATCACAAAAATGTTTACCTCATGCATCTAGACGTACATTTCAATCTATTCATTATGGCATATGCATCAAAGCATTACATTTGCATCTTCACATTTTTTTGCATTCATCACATAGCAAAAAGAAAAAGAAATGTTCCACGTCAGTTGTACCATATTCATACCTGCATTTCATAGAGGAAAATAGTAAAGAAGAAAAAGCAGAAATCTTTTCATTGCATTGGCATCATATTAATGTTAGCATTTCCATAAAAGAAAAAGAACAAAAATCATTGCATCAAACATCAGAGCATTGCATCATATTAATGTTTGCATTTCAGAAAAGGGAAAGAACCAAAGTCCTTGCATCAAAGTATTACATGTGTATCATGCAAGGCAACACAAAGGCTTCCCATGTCATTCGTCATTCCATTATCGTTCATTTCTTCATGCCACTCATCGAAACATTGCATTCGCATGCCCGCATTTCATGAAAAGAGAAAGAAATGAGCAAAAAAGTAAAACAAGAGCATTCCATTCATCAAAACATGAATCACTGTCATTGCATCGCACACTTGCATTACAAGTATCAATCTCTACATCAAACATCAAAGCACTACATTTGCATATTCACATTTCATAAAGAGCAAAAGAAAACAAGCAAAGAAAAACAAACGATCAGAAAAAGAAGGCTGATCGATGAAAAAACAATTAGACCAAAAGAAAAACTTCAGGAGTGTTCCACCACATTCATCATTACACCAAAGTCGTAGCATTGCACGCACTTGCATAACCTGCCCTTGCATGGCATGCACCCATATTCCATGCATCATTCCTTGCATCAACTGACGTATGCATGTACCTCAATCCAACGCGGCAGCATTGGCTATTTCAATCAATCAATCAACAGGATTCGTGAATCCCTTCAGGACCCAAGCTTCCCTTCAAAAATCAGACTTCACCTTGTATTCGAGCTGCGAGTAAGTCCTTCGACCCCATTGGGTCCAGTCGAAAAAGGATAATTTGTGTTGCCTAAGACATGGCGCGATCTAAGGAAGTATCAA
This sequence comes from Oxytropis ochrocephala, assembly GCA_020916435.1. NCBI lineage: Eukaryota > Viridiplantae > Streptophyta > Magnoliopsida > Fabales > Fabaceae > Oxytropis > Oxytropis ochrocephala. The sequence goes on along the minus strand of CM037090.1, from coordinate 59,118,425 downwards.
GATCTAGACTTGATATTGTCCCCCCCGGTCGCTCTTGAAGACCACCATGCCCAAGTGCAAACTCGGATCGTTCGCGGTTCGTTAAAAGGCTTTAGGCAGCCTCTAGTATCGGCTTACTGAGGGCCGATACCTTCTTTACTACTTTCTTTATCGCTTTCTTTACTGCTTTATTTCCCGCTTTTCTTTGCCCAGAGTAGGTGGCACCAATCTATTTCTGTTGTGTTAGCCATCGAGGTTGACAATTCATTTACCGCTTTTCTTTGCCCGGTTTCGCACCAATCTATTTCTGTTGTGTTGGGCATCGAGGGTCGACAATTCATTTATCGCTTTCGCTAGCTTTCATCGAGGGTGGCACCAAGCTTATTTTTACGCTTTTGTTGGCGAAGGCTGACACCCATTCAAAATAAAAAAATAAAAAAAGCAGAAAAAGAAACTCATGCCTTGCATTCATCAGATATAGACAAAACAGAAAAAGCATCTCACCAAAATCAATCATTGCATTCATGTGCATCCAAATACCCAAGTGCATGCATTTCATGCACCATCCAAGAGAAAAGTTACTTGGGACGAGAGAGTCCCAAAATCTCATTTTTAGAAAATCACCATCAAGACGAGTTCGTAAACTCCATCAACCCGAGTTCGTAAACTCCATCAACCCGCAGTTCGTAAACTCCATCAACCCAGAGTTCGTAAACTCCATCAATCCAGAGTTCGTAAACTCCATCAATCCAGAGTTCGTAAACTCCATCAACCCAGAGTTAGTGAACTCCCACAGAGTTAGTGAACTCCTTCCACAGATCACAACATCGCACGAGCACGCGATGGATCCATCGGACCGTTAAGTCCTTCGGATTAGTCAGGTCACCTAAGGCATAGCGTAAATCCATTGATCAAATCAGTTCCGGACCTGATGTTGATCGGCCGCTCGAAAAAGCCACCCCCAAAGCTCGGACTCGACAAGAGTCCGTTAGAAGGTTTTTAGGCAACCTCCGAATTCCCAATTTACTGCTTTTCCCAAATTTACTGCTTTCCCGTTAATGCGACGAGCGTTAGCCCCCTTTCTCAAAAGGAATTTTAAATAACAAAAAAAAAAGAGAAAAAGAAAAAAAAAATTCGGATTTCCCCAAGTGGACAAAATTGGTATAATTCGAAATATCTCTCAGTCAATTCATATTTCTTGATAAAATCCAAATAAAGAGGGGCAGCTGTCATACCCCAATTTTGTCCGACTAGTTGAAAATTATAAAAAATAAAAATTTGTATTTTAGTAAATGCCCAATTCTAACGAGTATTTTTTTTCGCTTTCAAAAGTGTTAAAAATCTCGGTTGGCACGCGTGTTAGTTCTAATTATATAGGTGTGTTTATCTTTGTACTCGTTAGCGGTTTTACGTCATTTCGATTATCATTAATAGACCTTATTTCTTTTCATTGCAAATTCAACTAGAAAGAGAATTAGGAAAAATTGTCATTAGTATTTAATTAAATAATATAAAAAATAGAAATAGATTTAAATGTTTGTTGTTTACATCAAGATTAGAAAAGAGATTAGTAAATAAAAATGGCATGTGAATACAAGTTGTCCAAGTCAGTGGAACAACAACAAAAAAATAGGAAAGGGAGCAAAGTACAATGTCACGTTCTATTGCTACCCCTTTGAGATTGAAACCAAGTTAGCCTTCTTCTACTACACACTCACATGTCTAGAATGGCAAATCTGAAATGTCAAGTGAAACGACTCACATGTCCAAAACAGTGAGTGCAAAGTAGAGGAGCTTGGAAGAAGAAAAAGCGCATAGACCAATTCAAGCATCAAAAGATGAAACACATTGGGAAACTATAATCGAGAGATGCAGAGTTAAAATTGACTCCACAAACACAAAACCCTATACAAAATCATCTATAAAATACGGTCCAAGAATCGAAGCAAGGGGCAGGGGGACTGAAAGGGAGAACGAAAGGAGGAGGGACACTAAAAACAACACACAAACACAAACTACAAAAAACACACAAAAACACACACAGAACACACACAAAACACACACAGAACACATACAAAACACAGAGAGGGGGAGGAAACAATGTAAAATATCGAAACAAGAGAAGAAGCGTGAGAGGAAGAATCGAAATCACCTTTCTTTGCTCCACCAAATCATCTCCACAAGATAACCACCAAAGACCATCGCAACACCATTCCACGGCGTCATCATCAAATCACCGCTAAACCGCCCAGTCAACCACCCAAAACCTCCCCTCTCTGCTCGTACTTCAACCTCACTCTCTCCATCATACCTCGAACACAGAGCAAAAAGGGGGAGGAACGAAGAACAAACACAGAACCAAGACAACCTCAAAACCACCGCCGTCGTCTCCGCCACCGTCACCATCTCAGTGAACCGCTTTGCCGCGCACGCACGCAACGCCTCTCTCTCTCTCTCTCTCTCTCTCGCGGTACTCTCTCCTCTTGATCTCTATCTCTCTCGCGATCCGCTTCCTTCTCTCCTCACCGATTGCTCTCTCCTCTCCAAACTCCTCTCTCTGTGGAATGAATGAACGTCGCATGTGTTTGTTTATTTTTTTTTGTTTTTGTGTGTGATATGTCTTAGTGAGTTGTTGATGGGCCTTTGTGAATGAATAATGGAACTTCTCTCTGTGTGTGATTTGTTGATGGGCCTTTTGCTTTTTTAATTTTCTTTTCAATCAGTTAATAATCGCACCCCCTTTTTCATACCCAAAGACCTTTCTTTTATTTTTAAACTCGTAACACTATCCACACCCCTCTAGTTTTAACAATGCAACTCCTACTTAAGCCCGGATTCGCATACTAGCCTACGTAAATGAACTGGGCTCGTTATTTGCACCCCACTATTAATTATACAATCTCCAGCAGCTAATTTCCCCCCATTTTTACTAATACGCCTCTTCAAGCAAAACCGATTATCATTAATGATCACTCGCGCCGTTGCCGTTTGGTTGTTAACGATAATTTTATTTTCAAAAGAGTTAGTAGTGTGACCACTCTAAACCGTTGTTGTTTGGTCATCGCGAACCCTCACTCCTATTGCGAAAAATCACCTAAATAAGACTGTCTCCGATCATGCATTTTGTTTCTTGCTTACTTATTCATGCAACCTAGATCCTTCTATACCTCTAGTCACATTGCATTAAATTTTTTATGATGTCTGTCATGTTCTCAAGTTGATTGTGTGCATTCTCTCTTCCAATACTTTGTTTCTTACATGAGATTGCTACTCGTTAGTGGTGACTCTCATGATAGGATTTCCACAAGCATATAATGAAGGATTACTCGTTAGTAATAGCTTTCATTACAAGAAAATATGCTATCACAGGAGATTGTTATTCGTTAGTAACAATTCCCATCCCATTCCACACACACACACAATTGCATTTTAGAATTTGATTTGAATCACAAATGATTTAATTAATTGGCTCGAATTGGTATGCTTGTTCTCGGATGTTTGTGAGTATCCATTTATAACTTGCATGAGTTGTTACTCGTTAGTGACAATCTCCATTTCAAAAACCTCTTTGCATAAAAAAAAAAACCTAAAACAAAACCAATTATCATTAATGGTCACTCGCGAATTCCGTTTGGTCATTAATGATAATTTCATTTTCAAAAGAGTTAGTAGTATGACCACTCTAAACCGTTGTTGTTTGGTCATCGTGAACGCTCAATCCAATTGCGAACTCATTTCCAAGTCATCAAAACATTTTCCCCAAATCAAACCAACGAAACACTTTTCAAAAACGAATCATAAAAACATCAAAATCAAAACTAATTGTCATTGACGATCACTCGAGCCGCTGCCGTTTGATTGTGGGTGATGATTTCATTCCGTGGGAGCTAGTAGTGCGCCACTCTAAACCGTTGTTGTTTGGTCTTCACAAACGCCCCTTCAATTGCGAAAACCTTTTCAATAATCAAAATAAAACCGGTTGTCATCAATAGTCACTCGCGTCGTTGCCGTTTGATTGTTAGTGATGATTCCATTTTCAAAAAGAGTTAGTAGTGTGACCACTCTAAACCGTTGTTGTTTGGTCACCGCAAACGCTCAACCCGCTGCGAAAAACTCTAAAAAGATTAAAAACAAAAACCTTTTTCGGGACAAACAAGAACTACGTAGCTTTGAATTCTCCATCGCACCGAGATACGTAGGAGCGAGAGGCCAACTCTCGTCAAGCGCCAAAAATAAAAATTTTCATTAAGTCTTCTCATTCCCTTTTCTATAAAGAGGCAAATTTAAATATCTTCCAAATCAAAGACTTAAAACCACACGTTTAATTAAAGGTCCCCTTTTCGGTAGAAAAAGAGGTGTGGGGTGCTAATACCTTCCCATGCCTAATCGATTTCAACCCAAATTCTCCAGGTTTCTAAAAGGCCATTCGCTTTCCAAAAAGGTTTTCTTCAATATTTCCTTATAAAAAATATTGGTGGCGACTTCATTGTTTTAAAAAGTTGTAAACGAAGAAAGATCCCCTCAGGGACTTTTTCGGGCGCAACAATCATCAAGTGCTTAGGGAACTCCTTCCTGAGATTGTGGTGAATAACATCCAAATTAATCCTCCACCTAGACTATTCAACTCTGATGATGAATTCAGATGGAATCAATCACCCAATGATGAGTTTTCTTCAAAGAATGCTTATCTTGCTATCAAAACGAGGAACTCTATGGCTAATGAAGGAAATTTCACAAGCTTGTGGAAATGGAATGGTCTTGAGAAAATTAAAGTGTTCTTATGGAAGGCAATGAATCAAAGTCTCCTCACAAATTCTGAACGTGCAAGAAGACATATGGTGAATTTTGATCTGTGTCATATTTGTGGTGGTGATAGTGAATCTCTATTTCATACTTTCAGAGATTGTAACCGTATCAAAATGATTTGGAATTGCTTCCAAATTCGAAACCCTAGACACTTCTACAACAACTCAAATTGGTGTAATTGGCTTAATGATAATCTATGCATGTCTCAGAAAACTGGAATCTTAAAATGGAGCCTTACCTTTGGTATCATCTTGGATAGCATCTGGAGGGCTCGAAATGGCAATGTATTCAACGACAAAAGTATCAGCTTCAGATCCATTCTCACTCGAGCTCACGATTTGGCGAAGATGATCACCAACAATTCGTCTCTGTTTCGCAATTTGACTCCTCTGCTTCGCAATTGTACTGATCTTCCTCCGGTGAGTTGGAATTCTCCCCCCCCCCCTAAACAGGCTTCATCAAGCTTAGTGTTGACGTGACAGTGTGTGAAGCTGGTTTCAAATCTGGTTGCGGTGCCGTGGCTAGGAACCAAGATGGTGACTTTGTTTTTGGCTTCTCTCAAAAACTCGCAGCGTGCTCGGTGGTAGAAGCTGAGATGTATGCAATCTTTCACGGTTTATCTCTGGCAATCAATAAAGGTGAGACTAATTTGATAGTGGAATCTGACTCCAACGAGACGATAAGGCAATTTTTTTTGATAAGCGGCGATATATAAGGCAATTGATGTTGGGTTCCAATTCTCAACAACCTCGCACATGCATTATCGGTGAGATCAATGATACTATTAATGGTGGTTGTAATATTAGGTGGTCCAAAATTCCAAGGGAGGTGGCTGATTTTAGCCAAACATAGTTTAATTACTAGTAGTAATTGCACGTAATTTATGACGACTGCTTTCAATTTTATCCACTCGTTCATTCTTGAGGATAAGATGGGTAGACTCTTTGTGTAGCTGTTCAGTTCTTTTGGGGTGTAACCCCTTTTTGAAAAAAAAAAATTAGCAACTATCATCAACATAGTGAAATATTTATTACGGTGGTGATTTATGTGTAGAGTTAGTTGAAATTTGGATATATCTATTTCCAATCGGTGGAATAACCAATTTTTTTGTTTAAAGCTTGTTAATCTGTGTTTTTGCATTGGAGCACCCTTAATGGTCTCTTTATAATATATTTCTCTTTACAAAAAAGTCGAACTCATCAAGAAAAATATTTAGAGTGACAGATTTAGAAATGTAAGCAAGATTTTAATAGATAGTCAAAAAAAGCAACATTTTAAAAATATATTCTGTCAAATATTTTGCACTTATTTAAAATTCTATTTTTTTTTAATCTTTACTCCTCCAAATTTTATCAAATGACCATATTTGTATTTTTTGTGCTTACGAAGGTAGTATTATGATTATATTCTTATTATCATCCGGTGATTCCAGTTAAAAAAATTGACTTGAAAAGTGAATGGATTAGTAATTTGTTACAGAAAACCAGACATTGAAACTAGAAACTATGGGTCAAGGTTCAAGCAGTACATCTCACTATGTATTATAAATTATAATATAATGACTGAGTCTGAAAGTTTGTGGGCAGAAAGAGATCGCCAAAAGCAACATCCATCCATGTCAACCTCCACAATTCGTTTCATTAAGGTCATCACCAGAACAAGTCTTGAAGATGGAAAACTTGTAAGTATTTTCTCCTTCTCCTCTTTGTTTCAAAACATTTTCTTTTGAACTTTCAGGTGTAGTGAGGAAGACACTTATTTTAATTTGTTTTTGACACAATTATTATTAGATCAATTAGGCCTACCTACAAAAGTTGTTCCGAGCGATAACTGAGCTCGGATCTCATTCCAAGTTTTCAAATTTGAGTTTTGGGTATGACAAAAACTCTGTTGGAAAGAGAGAACCACAATACTGACAAATTCGAGTAACACATGGCCAACCATGTTTCTCGATATAGATTTGTCATCAACAAAAAGCCTATGAATCCAAAAGATCCATTAGAATGATAGGAAATTCAATGGTGTCAGCATCAGTATTTATTAGTATCATTATATAAAAAGACATTTGAAATTCTTTGTTATATATGCTGTTGAAATTCATGATGCATGCATGCTAACATATACTTCCAAACGGTTTTACTAAGAAAAATGGTGATCGCATGCCAAAGCCATTAATCCTCAAGCCTCCAGATGGGAAAGAATGGAAAATATATTGGAATAAACATGATGGGGATATTTTGCTTCAAAAGGGTTGGAAAGAATTTGCTAAATACTACTCCCTAGTTCATGGCCACATGGTCTTGTTTGAATATCAGGAAACCTCTCATTTTGGGGTGCACATATTCAACAAAAGTAGCCTTGAAATTATATATCCTTTTCATGGCAGTCAAGAAGAACAGGATAACCTTAATGAGATTAGTGAGGAAGTTTCTGTTGAAATATTAGACGAGCAACCTTCATGCAAGAAGACTAGAGTTAGACCTAAATCACAATCTCCATGTCCTAAACCACTTAAGAAATTGAGAAGCGCCACTAGTGAAGATGTTGAAGTTAACGGCTCTTGCTCTAAATTGCAAAACTTGCCTAAAGTGGAGCAAGAGCCGTTAACTTCTAAAATGACTGAAGCTTTAAAAAGAGCCAGAAGCTTCATATCTACAAATCCATTTTTCAAGTTTGTCGTGACACCTTCCTATCTTTATAACTCTTATTTGGTAAGCCTTTTTCATTAGCTTCCTTAATTTTTATCCTATAAGATATATAAGTTTATGACTTATTTGTGGTTATTTAGATTTTCTAACATACAACAAAAATTTAAAACCCAGCATATCCCATCACAATTTGCAAAGAAGTATTTGAAGAAAGAAGAAAGTGATATCCTCCTTCAAGTTTTGGATGGTAGAACATGGCATGCTAAATGTTGTATTGGACGAATTCAAGGTGGATGGAAGAAATTTGTATTAGATAATAATTTGAAAGTAGGAGATGTTTGTGTTTTTGAGTTGACCAATAGTCAAACCCTTACTTTGAAAGTAATAATCTTTCGTGTTGAGGAAGAACCACATTTTCCTCCACCACAAGGTAATCCAAGTTGGTTTTCCATTCAAGGTATTATTATTCTTTTTTATCTACTTAATAGTAATAGTTGCATACTTTGTGTTCTGTAGAATCACTTCAAGGAGATGAAGCTAATCTGTTAGACCCTCCAAGAATTCCAAATGTTGAAAGTAAAACTACTATTACCCATAGAGTGATATATATGTAAGGTAAATATTTCAAAGTTGCGCATAAACTAAGTTTTGTTTTGTTGCAATACCACAGGTGGGAAAGCAACCCTAAGAACTTCACTATGGACTAATGAAGCTCGGGAAGAAGCTAACAAATTCACCTCAGAAAATCCCTTTTTCGTGGTCGATATAAAGCCAAATCGATCAGGAGATTACAGACCGGTAAGGATTATTAATTTGTGATGTAGTAAATTAGCAAAGAGAAAATACCCATAAATATACATGGAAATTCTACCATGCACGATACACAACTACAAAACGATAGTAATTGTTATATTTTTCACTAATTGTTAAAATATGACTTGATGCAGTATATACCAGAGGATTTCTTGAGAAAGTATTTGGATAAAAAGCAAGTTGTTTTGTTAAAGTTTGGGAAGAAACGGTTGGCCTGTAAAGTTGTACTCTCATCATGTAACCATGACCAAGTTGTCTGGAGGTTGGCATTTGTTTTCGCGTGAAAACAAATTGCAAGGTGGAGATGTATGTGTCTTTGAGCTCATCAACAAGGAAGATTCTACACTTGATGTTCATATTTACAAGGATAATTTAGAGCTGACAAAATAGACCGAACTCTAAAAAGCCTATACAAAGGGCTTCAGGCTTTTAGCCACAAAAATTGAGTTAGTTTTTCTAATTGGGTTTTTTTAGCTCGGTTTGAAAAGTCCGAGCTCGTACCAAGCTAGGGTGATCAGCCTTGAGAAGCTTGCAGGCCTGCAAATTTAAAAATACTAGGATTTAATTTACCGATACATTTGTACTTGATATTACAAATTATCTCACAAATAAAATTTATGCTAATGTTAATCTAAAAAAAATATATGCTAATGTTCCTCACTATTCCCTTGAGTAGGGTCTAGCAAGAACACAGAATGTAGTATGTGAGAAGTAAAATATTCGTCCTCCTTCATTGGCCTCTTGGGCATATATTTATATTACAATACGTCATAAATGCTCATAATGGTACATGAATGCCCCGAGATCTTAGGCGAGATTCTCGGGCTTGCCCTAATATATCTAGCGGGGCTTTCACCGAGGTAGAGAGCCCTTTAGAGGCGTCGGCCCTCCGATTGGGAGGTGGTCCGTGTGTGTCGGCCTTGATGCGTTGCCGGCGGAAGCCGGTGATGAGGATGCGAGGACTTGGTCTTCGTCTTCGGAGCCCAGATGATCGGCTAGGAGGCGTGTCATATCCGAGCCTTCCTGGGTGGTCGGCTGGGAACACAGTCCCTCGAGCGGCGAGCACTTTGTGCGAAGGCGTTCTAAGTATCCTTGATTTATCCTCGGTTCCCGTAGTCCCTCATCCCGTGCGTTAAGGTGATTTGGCCTCGTTTGCCTTTAGCGTCTTGGGTTACGGGTCCCGTGGGTTTTGTGCTCCCTTTGACCCGACCCGTTTTGACTCGCGTGGGTTTCTGCTGCCTCATAAGTGCGTTTTCTTTGACTTGGTCAGTTTTGACTCCCATGGGTTTTCGTTACGCCATAATCATAACTCCTAGGAGTTTTTGCTCTTCCCTTGTATAAATAGGGGTTTCTTGTTGCTTTGGCTGTCCACGGCTTGGTTGCACATGCTCTCCTATGGTGAGATTTCGTCCCTCCTTTGAGTCTTTTGAACAACCCCATCTATCGCAGTGCGTGGGGTTGTCAAGAGGCTCAAAGCGGGTTATTGATCTTCGTGAACTCGGCTCTTTTCTTTTTGTGGGTGGCTTTACCTGCGAATCCGGAGTTGTTCAGAAGACTCAAAGAGCGATCGGCCGGAGCATTCCGCCGACCGTTCATGGAAGGTGACACCTCAGCCGCTTGGTCCGGAGTCTCGTCATAATTGGCTGGCAATCCTCGAGTGGGCCTTGGTGTTGCCTTTGGTGCGAGAGGGGGGGTCGCCCTCTGTTTCTGCTTCCTCGTCAGGAGATACTTCAAAGTTTGGTGGTACCTGCAAAAAAGGGGTGTCGTCACCCAGTTTATATTAGTAGCTCATTCTCTTGTGATGATTTTGGATTTGTGCTGTCATTGTAATGTAATGTAATGTTGCTTATCAAATGTAATGTAATTTTGCGTATCAAATGTAATGCAATGTTGTATTGAAAATAAACAGACTTAATTAGTACGGAAACCTTCCCTTTTATTGTTGTTCTCCGGTTGTTCGGCTTCTCTTTTTGTCTGCGACCGATCGCATCTTTCTGTTCTCCGAACTTATTCTTAGCCGATGGCATTGCGGTTCTTCCGCCTTCTCTTTGGCCGACGGCCCCGTGGCCGATACCTATTGATTGACGCGATGTGACGTGGCACTTGATTGATTTGATTTTTGGCGGGAGGTGTTATCATGACATTCTTGGGAACTGTCGCGTCTTCTAAGTGCTCCATTGGGGGCAGGACACGTGTCGCCCGGGATTTGAACCGCGTTCGAATCTCCACCGTTGATTTTATTGGTGGGTTTTTAGCCGTTGGATCGCGTCTTTGCTCGAAGGGTCTTACACTTCGTGTCTCTTCGCCTAATTTCCTTTCTGTTTCATTTCCTCTTCGTTTTCGCTATTGTCTTTGCGTTTCTCCTCTCAAAGTGCTCCTCTCGTGCCTTTCTCTCCCTTTGGTGGTGTTTGTGGCTACCCAATTTCCTTCTTTAAGGTGCGTGGTTCCTCGCATTATCCTCTTGCTTTGTGGCTTTTCTTATTTTCTTTTCGCGCTTCTCTTGGGTTTGTATTTGTTCTTTGCGTTTGTTTCTCGCAAAATAGAGATGGTCTCGATAGTTGAAATAAGTAGTGATAGTGAGAGTGAGGTGACCTCACGAGTATAGGTGTCTTAATCCCAACCGTGTTGCTTTCCTCAAATGTGGGTATTGTTCATTGCGCAGTTGTTCGCCGAGTGGTAAGGAAGTAGGCGACCTTTATAATGATGGTTCCCTTCCGATTCCGCAGACAGGCCGATTTATCTGTCATGGCCGAAGATGAGAGTCCTAGCGACGAACGATCCGGGAGTGAGGGGATTTCTTGGGTAGATCAAGAGGTGCTTGACTCAGACTCGAGCTCGCACCGAGGCCTCCTTGTTGGCGTTCGGCAGATGCTATGTCACCTGTGGATGAGGAGCGGCCACGGTTAGTCTGTCTCCTTGGAGGAAGCTATTTCGAGATGAATTCGTTAGGGAATGATGTGTATACTTACGCTTACGGACTGGTTTGAGCACTTGGGGTTTGGTTGCCTTTCTCCCCTTTTACCGCCAGTGTTGAAGATGCTTCATGTGGCTCGACTTGTTGCATCCCAACGGGTGGGCCCATATGAGGGCCTTCGAGATCCTTTGTGAGTGCCTGGGGAGGAGGTCTCGGCACCGCAAGTTTTTGTACTTCTTCCGCTCGTCGGTGAAGGACCCGATGAAGTGGGTGTCTTTATGCAATCACCGGCGTCGTCCTCTTATGGCTTTGTACAAAAGTAGTTACAAGCATTTTAAGCATTCATCGGTTCCGTTTGTCTCGGGGCGAAGTGTCCCTTATTCTTTGGTTGACGAGGTTGGTGACGAACGGTTTCCTTTGAGTTGGGACGAGGCACCCTAAGGATAAGTTTTCTGTTGAGAGAAAGTCTTGAGTTCGGTTGAAAAAGAGAGGTGGATCGGCTAGATGGTGGGTTAAGTCCTCGGGTATCTTTGAAATCTTCCCGTTGTTGGGCTTAGATGGATGGCCGCCGAATCGTTGATTGACTATTTAAGTAATTCTCTCGGGCATACTTCCCGCTTTTTTTTTTTTTTTTTTTTTTTGACAATTGCTTCTCCTTTCGAGGTGGTTTTGGGATGTCTACCCTTAGCGTTCTTTGAACGCAAGAAGTATCGGGAGAGGCGAGGAAGAAGAAGCGGGCGCTCAGGAGCCTTCTCCTCACCGATTTTGGAGCCGAGTCCTCTTACGGTCGAGGCTCTCCTGATACTAAGAGTCCGTGAAGGTTTTGCAATCGCCTCTCGTGTCGGAAGGTGCAACGAATGCTCAAGGTACAAGTAGTCCTCGTCCTCCTCCCCTTCCCGGAGAATCCCGGCTGCGAAGAGGCGGCGAATTGGTCTTCTTTGTTGAGATCGGTTTGCGCAGCGTGGGGAGGGGTTATTGATACTTCTTGGAAGGCGTCTTTGAAGTCTTGGAAGAAGGCCGACGGGCTGCCGAAGCGAGCCTATTCGGTCAACCTTTGATTCGGGTATCCTTTGAATTCTGTTTCTCAATCTTTGCTTCTTTGGTGTGCAGCGATGTGGGAGAAGGTGGCCACTCTGGGATTCGGCAAACGTTGGTGGCGGTGAAGACCTATGGCCATTATACCTCGGTGCTTGCTCACGCTGCCGAGGATGCTTTTAACAAAACCTGCCGCCGACGTTGGTCGAAAAGAGGCGGCTTGGAAGAAAGCCGAGGGGAGTTGGAGGCTGTATGGTTGAAAAGAGCCGTTTGGAACAAGAGTTGGTTAAGTGGGACTCGGAGAAACGACGGCTCGAGGAGAAGGTGTCCGAGTTGATCGAGAGAAGAAGAAGTTGGGAGTCCTTGGAGAAAGTGGGCAAAGAGTTGGAGGCGGCACATCTTTGAATCGCTAACAAAGAACGGAGTGCTCAAAGGAATTTGGGACTTGTTTCCCAACTTGCTGTATGGCGGGGACTTAGTTCTTCGCTATTGACGAGGTGAAGGCCTCTGTTGCTGAAAGTTTCGACAGCGGCTTTAACAGGGCGCTGGATCAGTTGAGGGCCATATTTCCTGAAGTCGACACGGGGCGGCTTGATCCTGACAAGGTTGTGGTGAATGGCGAGCTTGTTGATGAAGAGGCTGCCGAAGAGGCTGTCGGGAGTGTGGCCGATGGCGCCTTGGTCGATTTTGGCAAAGTTGATGAGCTGTTGTCCGATGCCGAGGTGGGGCGAATTTTGGCGGACGGTGATGTCCATGGCGAAGATCCTCCTCCTGCTTCCTAGTTTCTCCTTTGTTTTTATTACGGCTTTTTTGGACAGATTGCCCGTTGGGCCCTTGTATAATTTCTTCTTGCTTTCCTTTGATTGCTGTTATGTTTACTTTGCTCAACTGTTTTTGCGCTTCTTTGATTGCAACCGCCTACTGATTGTTTCATATTACCTCGGTTTATTTTTCCGGTTGGTGCGCTTTTTAGTTATAGCGTCTCGTATTACTTCGGTTTTAGTTTACCGGTTGGTGCGCTTTTTAATCGGAGCGTCTTGTTTTACCTCGGTGTTAGTTTACCGGTTTTGTTTGCGGCCTTGTTGGTGCCCGCGGCTGTATATGTCGGCTCAAGGCGCCGTCTACACTGTCGGGTCTTGGGTTTAATGGGCTCTTCTCTCGATGCAGGACACGTTGATCCGTCGAAGCGCTTAGCATCGCGCAGCACCTTCGAAGAGCTCTTACATCGCACCGAAGCGTGTTGGCGTCGGCAGCGATTACTTTAGCCTATGCGATGTAAGCTCCATTTCGGTTTCGGTGAGGCGAAGGCCCATATCGAACCGAACCGGTGTGCCCCAGGTGGGGCGTGGCTCGCCCCGCTCTCACTGTCGAGACTTTAGTCTTCATCGCCCGAGGGCAACATCGAGGCGTTGCTCGGTCCTTGCCTATCGGGACTTTGTTATTGTGGCGCATTCTTGTTTTGACCTTGAATTAGATTTGTTGTGTTGCTTTGCTTGGAGAAAATAATTGTTGCTTTGAAAATGCTTTGAAAATCGGTTCTCTTTATTCATAATGAAGATGAAGTACATTTGGGGCTTTTATAGTGCCACATACAAATGTTACATGAAGTGAGTGATGGGTGTTGTGCGACCATAGCACGCAGTGGTAACTCCTCACCCATCCTCCTTTGGATTCATCGAGTTTCTTTTTGAGTCCGATTCGGTATGACTTTGTTTGCGACCTCGGCACCGCCGTTGGTTGGTCAGGGGTGCTCGACCGAGGTGAAGGCTTGGTAGATGTTCCATTTTCTGCAGAGTTACGCATCGAGTCCGAGGCGAACCGAGTGCCATTGTGCATTACTATGGTAGCTGGAATACCGAAGCGGCGCGGATGAGTCTTTGCCAAGAGGAATTTCTTCACCCTCTGCGCGCGAGATGGTGGTTATGGGCTCGGCCCTCATCCATTTGGAGAAGTAGTCGATGGCCACGAGCAAGTATCGACTGGCCCTGCCGATGGAGCGAATGGACCAAGGATATCAACTCCCCATACGCAAACGGCCATGGGAGACTATAACTGAAGGTTGGTTGGTGGAGCTTTTGGGATGGCGGCATGGCGCTGGCACTTGTCACACTTTTTCACATATTCTATGGCGTCCTTTTTGAGGCTCGGCCAATAATAAGCCGGCTCATGGTTTTCTTTGCAAGGGCTTGTCCTCCTATGTGGTCGCTTGCACACTCCTTCGTGGATTTCTTTCAAGACTTTTTCACTTTCTCACCAAACCGGGCATTTGAGGAGCGGCTGGAGAATCCTCTTGAATAGTTCACTCAATGAGAATGTACTTAGCGGCCATCTTTCTAATTTTTTCACCTCCTTTTCTTGCAAGCGCAATCGTTCTCCCTGCAAATAAGCAATTATATTGGTCATCCAGACTCCGGTTCCTCCTCAATTGAGAGGACTCGTGTTTTGACTAATTTGGGTTTGGAGAGTGATTCTGTATCACCGAAAGTGGTTGTTGCCGGACTTTTTAGTCTTCGCTAGTTTGGCCAAGATGTCGGCCCTTCCATTTTGTTCCACGGGACATGGGTTAGTTCAAAGGATGTAAATTTAGACTTAAGTTCTTGTACCTTGTTGTAGTATTTGCTGAGTAGTTCATCTTTGGCGCTGAAGGCGTTGGTAACTGTCCAGGTTATTAGGAGGAGTCGCTCCGCACCTTGGTGTGTGACGAGGTCGGTTGCAGTGGTCATCTGGCGATTAGTGCTTCGTACTCACTTTGGTTGTTTGTAGCTTTGAAGTTGAACCTGAGAGATTGCTCGATGAGGATGCCATCCGGTCCTTCTAAAGTTATCCCTGCACCACATCCCCTTGTGTTAGAGGATCCATCTACGCAAAGTGTCCAAAAGGGGTCTCGCCATCGGGCGACCTCGTGCTCGCTTCCACCAACTCTCGCCACAAAATCCGCCGGGGCTCGTGCTTTGATGGGGCCCACGGGTACATACTTTATGTCGAACTCGATAATTCTATAGACCATGCTACCATTCTCTCCCGCTAAATCTGGCTTTGCTAAGACTTGGCGAATCAAGAAATCGGTTTTCACTACCACCGAGTAGCTTTGGAAATCTTGCTCGAGTTTTCTTCTTTGCTGCGAGGACGATCGCGAGCGGCCTTCTCTATTTTCTCGGTATCTCACTCTGCTCCCCTCCACATTCTGGCGACGTAGTATATTGGCAACCTGGGATCCGTCTTGTTCTGTGACTAGAAGCGCACCGCAAGCGTCTTTGGAAACAAATTTAAATATAGTAGTAGGGTATACCTTGCTTGCCGGTCTTTGTGAGAATTGGGGTGATGCAGTAATCGTCTCGAAATTTCTTTGGAGTGCATGCTCACATTCTTCCGACCAGTTGAAGCTTGCATTTTTCTGGCGGTGAAAAAATGGCTTTACTGTCTGCCGACCGCCTGAGGAATCGGGAAAGCGCCCTGTTGGCTGCTAGGACTGCACCTCCTTACCGTGGATGGGCTTCTCGGTGTTGATGATTGCTCGGCATTGGGAGGGTTGGCCTCAATACCCCGATGAGAGGATGTATCCCGGGAACTCTCTCGCTTGGACACCGAACGTGCACTTTTCTCGGGTTGAGTCGAAGATCGTATTTTTCTAGTAGCTTGAATACCTTGGCGGATTGGTCACATGATCGGGGATCTCATTGCGAGACTTCACCACCATATCATCGACGTAGACTTCAATGGTCTTGCCGATCTCCTCTTGAAAATCCCGTCCATCGATCATTTGGTAAGTTGCGGCGGCGTTTTCAAGCGAACGGCATTACTTGGTAACTGATAGTTGGAGCGGCCGGTCATGAAGGCGATCTTTTCTTCATCGGTGTGGCTCATCCCGACGGTTATAACCGCAGTATGCGTCCATGAAGTCGAGAAGTTTGAAGCGGATGCTCGTCGACAAGGCCGTCAATGCTCGGCGGGGATACGCGTCCTTTGGGCGTGCCTTGTTGAAGTGCAGTATAGTCGATGCACATCCTCCACTTGCCGTTGGACTTCTTGACAAGTCTGGGGTTTGCCACCATGTTGGATACTTCACTTCCCGGATGAACTCTGCGAGAGTAGCTTTTTCCGCTTACGCTTTTATGGCCTCTGCTTTTTTCTTGCCCCTGTTTTCTTTTTCTTTGGGACACTGAGTTGAAAGCGAAGGGTTTAGTGATAATCTATGATGAGATAAAATTTGGGTCGATACTGCATGTCTTGGGAGACCATGCAAATATGTGGACGTTGTCTGCGAGGAGCTTTAGGAGTGGTCTTCAACCTCCGCGAGAGTCTCGTCCCCTATCTTTGTCTTTCGATGTTGCATTGGGCCTCTTTCCTTCTTTTCACTGGTCATACTTTTAGATCACCTGCTGGGCGTGGCCTCTTTCCTTCTTTTTTTGGGTCATACATTACGGGGTCCAGTCAAGGAAACCGCAATGGTTGCTTTTTCGCTCTCGGTCCTTACGAAATTGTCTTGATCTTGGCACTTTGCGTAACACTTGCGAGCCATTGCACGATCGCCTTCACTGTTCCGACTTCCCGTTGGGCGGGGTATTTGAGCGCAGAGGAGGTGAGGTAAGAGATAGCGGCCATTAGGCGTTTAGAGTGGGCTGCGCCACAATTATGTTGTAAGAAGACTTTGCGTTCACCACCATGTACCTCAAGACTGCTGTTTTAATCGATTCCGCCGCCGAAGGTGCGTTCTCGAGATCCGGGTAGCCTCGGACCTCCACGTTGCTCTGCCTGCAAACCGATGCAAGTGTACAGGTAACTCTTCAACTCCTCCTGCGCGGCTGAGCTCTTTGAAGCACTTCCAATACATCACGTTGGCGGAGCTTCCCCATCTACAAGTACTCGGGCCACTTTGTATCCGCTGGTGGTGACACATATCACGATTGGGTCATCGGAATGGGGCTGGACTCCATTGAAATCTGTGATGTCAAAAGAGATCGGCGGGTAGACCGGGATGGATCTTCTTGGCGGTGCTTGCGGAGACCGAGCATGATGGATCGGGCGCATTTCTTCCGCCGAGGATGAGGTCCTCCACCGGAGAATCGCCCGAGATAGTGTTGACTACTCCCCGGTCAGCTACTTCATGTTCGTCTTTCTGTTGCGACTCCTTCCTTGGTCCTCCCCTCTTGGGGGGTTGTCTTCTCCGTGGGCTTTCCGCCCGCCTCTTCTTCTTTTGTTCATCCGAGAGTACGAACTTCTTCGTAAATCCTCATTTGGATGGTGCATTCGATCGGCCGCTTCAAAGTCCGGCAATCGTCGGTGGTGTGACCTCAGATCTGTGGAACTCCGCAATAAGCTTCAGGATACTTACCCATGGTGCCGAGCGAATGGAGCGGCACGTGATGGTTACGTCGGCGAGACCGTGCGTTCGAATGGCAGATGGTCGGACCCTGAGCGGAGTGTAAGTGCTCTCTGGATTGGGGCGGGACTTCCTGTTGCGAGCTCTTCCTCCCCGGTCTCGGCGGGCCGAGGCCGGGAAGGGTTCGGGCGCTTCCTCGTTCGCGCGATCGTGGGCCTTCGGGTCCTCTAGCATCTCTGGCGTCCTTGGAAGCGGCAGTGTCCTCGGCTTCGATGTGCTTGTCTGCTCTCGCTCTGACCTCGTCCATGTTCCTGGGAGTGGTGATAGACAGTGCTTCACTAAAGGTCCCGTTTCGGAGGCACTTCATGAAAGTTGTCACGAAAAACTTCTCGTCCGGGTCTTCAACCTGTACTGTGATTTTGTTGAAACGCTCCAAGTACTTCTTCAGCGGCTCTGTCGGTCCCTGCCTGAGATCGAACAAATCTCCCGGGTGGATGAGCTTCTTCTTATTGGCAGAGAATTGTTGGACGAAGCGGCTGGCGAGGTCCTCAAAGCCATTGATGGATCGCGCGGCTAACCCCTTGAACCACTTGAGAGCGACATCGGTCAGCGTACCTGCGAACATCTTGCAGCAGATGGCGTCATTACCCCCATCGATCATCATCGGGTGCGAAAAGCGTCAACGCGTGACTGCGGGGATCTCCCGCCCCATCGTAAGTTCCAATGGGCGGGCTCTCGAAGCCGGGGAATGGGCACGCCTCGATCTCTCTCAGTAAATGGTGAAACGCTCGCGGCGGTCGGACGACCTCCGTTCTGTTGTTCTGGAGGGCGACCAGCTGTTCGTGGAGCCGAGCCTCCCTGGCTTCCAGCGCTGAGCGCGAAGAGTCCGCTCTTCGTTCCTCCGTGCTTGTTCTGGCATTCTGCTCTGAAGTGTTCTCACTGCTTCCATCAACTCAAGAATCCTGGGATCCGTGGTGCTTGTGGAAGCACCACCGTTAGCTCTGGTTCCTACCATGGTGAAGTAGGGCTTCTTTGTTCGACGTGGGGTGGGAAGTTCTACCGGCCCCACGGTGGCGCCAATGTTCCTCACTATTCCTCGGTAGAGGTCTAGCAAGAACACGAGAATGTAGTATGTGAGAAGTAAAATATTTGTCCTCCTTCATTGGCCTCTTGGGCATATATATTACAATACGTCATAAATGCTCATAATGGTACATGAATGCCCCGAGATCTTAGGCGAGATTCTCGGGCTTGCCTAATATATCTAGCAGGGCTTCCGCCTGAGGCCGAGCCCTTTAGAGGCGTCGACCCTCTGATTGGGAGGTGGTCCGTGTGTCGGCCTTGATGCGTTGCCGACGGAAGCTTCGGTGATGAGGATCACGAGGACTTGGTCTTCGTCTTCTGAGCCGGATGATCGGTAGGAGGCGTGTCATATCCGAGCCTTCCTGGGTGGTCGGCTGGGAACAGCTAATATTAGGTGTTTAACTTCTCTTCGACATTCGATCTATATATGATGGTGCTGGCACCAAGCTTTTTGTTCTCTTGAATTTTTTTTTTGCGTTATATAGCTTTGCCGACAATAGCATTAAACCATTAAGTAATGTGTTTTTTTATAACTTTGAATATTTTATTCATAACATAACTTTGATTTTTACAAGATATTCATAGCAATAGCATTGAGCCATTAATAATGTGTTTTTTTTATATTTGAATCATCAAAGTAATTTGTGTGTCTTATAAAGTTAGCTTTAAAATATAATTCGATATTTATCTTTGGAAAATCCAGATTGTTAGAATCTGTTACAAGGTGAAACATCAATTATGTTTTTAGGCTAGAAGTAGTTTGTTAGGGTAAGTGTTAGGTTGTTTTAGTTGTTAGGTAGTTAGTTATTCAGATAATACTAGTTGCAACTTATTTAGGAAACACCTATATAATGTCTTAGTATAGGCTCTCTATGTAAGTAGAGTTGGAAAGTTGTAAAATCTGTGTGAGAGCTGTAATCAAGAAGTCTTGTAACCTGAAAAAACATCATCACTCTCTCTCTCTCTATATATATCTATCTATCTCTCTTTCTCTCTCTATTTGCTTCAGTTTATTTCTTTTATTTTTCTTTCTTTATTACCTAATTAAAAACGATGTGTATCAACAAAAGTGCAGGGGCATTCTTGTCAAACTCTGGATTTAATAAGGCTAAATTAGTATTGTTGCCCTTATTTTACTAACAATTGTTATCTAGAGTTGGTTTCAGGTTATTGGTATTAGTTATTTTTTTTCGATAAGCAATTTTATTAAAAGGAGCACAAGGGGTGCCCAACCCTTACAATGAGAGAAAAAAGAAGGGGAAGAGTCTCCTCAAAACCTTCTTGAGCCAAAACTCATTGGGAAAAAGACTCAGGAAGGAAAAAGAGTACCTTGTGAGTGCACTACAGTGGAAAAGCCTAACTCACTGTTTCTCCCCCTACTACCCAACAAAATGATTAATACAATGGTAAGCGTTATTCCACCAAGAATCTAAGACATAACCATAAGGACACCTCACCCCATAAATAAACCACGATCAAGCCATAATTTTAATATGATAAACAATCGAGTCTAACTCCGGTTATTGGTATTAGTTATATGTGTAAGTAATAACACAATAGAAAATTAAAAGAAAAGCACGCATCTTTTATTTATAAAAGTAGAATACAAATTTCGCAAAAATAGTCTGCCAATTTTTCATTTAAGAGATAAAATATCCGCCAAAATGGGGGTACTTTGGTCATTTTAAATTTGACCGCTATAATTGTCTGCCACAACTGCATTAATTGGAACATGAACTACTACACTTCCCATTGCAAACGACTCCACTTCACATTGTATTCCATTTAGTTACAACGACTCTCCATTACATTTCTCACTGTCAGAATTAATTTCATTCCCATTTCATTTGAATGATCCACTACATTCCAAAAACTCTTCGTAAACCACAACACTCTTCATAAACTCTTCGTTACCTATCATTTCCAATTCTCCTCTGTTTCACATCAAAACTTTTAATTGTTCCTTCTCCATTCCTTTTTACTCTTTGGATTTTTTCAAAAAAATTGTTCCTTTTAATTTGTCATTTTGATAGTTTATTGTTTTATTAGTCACTTATTTTTTTATTATACTTATAATTATTTATTATAGAGAAAGAACTAAATGTAATGTGTAGTAAAGAATCAAATGTATCATATAAAAGACTAATAATTTTATTATGACAATAAATTTTATTGGTTTTCTAATTTGTCTAAAAGAACCCTAAAAGATAAGTAAAAAAGAACAAAGAAAATAATATAAATAAAAGAAATGTTAGAATCATAGTTATACCGCAATTGCTAGCACTTCTCAAATAGGGATAAAAATCGCTTGTCCCAATATTTTACTCTCATTGTCTGTCACGGTAATAGCTCTTGCAAAATTTAAAATTATCCATTTTAATCTCCAAGGTTATTTTAAAGGGTAAATAGTTATTTTGGTCCCTGAAAATGTAACTCGCTTCAATTTGGTCCCTGAATCAAGCGAAAATGCAAAATGGTCCCTGAAAGTGTAATTTGACGTCACGTTACTACACCAATTACAATAGATCTGTGTAGTCCATGAGTCTATTGACGTCCTTAATCAGCCATTTTAAAATTTTGCTGAAGTAACTTAAGATTCGAGGGACTAAAATAAATTCACGTATATATTTCGGGGACCAAACTAACAGTAAGTGACATCTTTCAGGGACTAAACTGACAATAACAGACGGATTAACGAAGTTAACGACGCACATTAACGGGAGGGACTAACGTGACGGGCGGATTACACTTTCAGGGACCATTTTGCATTTTTGCTCGATTTAGGGACCAAATTGACGGCGAGTTACACTTTCAGGGATCAAAATGACTATTTACCCTATTTTAAAGCTGATGTCTCACAGGGATTAAATTGAATAGTTTTAAATTTTGCAATGGCTACTTTAAAAAAACACAATTCTTGCAGGGACCAAAATTTTAAATTTTAGAAGGGATATTTTTAAAAAGAAAAAAAAACTTTTTGCAGGGACCGAAATGTATAATTTAAAATTTTACAAGGACTGTTTTTTAAAAAAATGGCAATGACCAAAATAGATATTTAATGTATTTACAGGAAACAAAATGATATTTAAGCCTTGATTTTTTGACGAACAGATAAATTAGTTTCCCAATATTAAACCTTGTCAGTGTATGTAATAAGCCTTGATTTTTTGACGAATTGATAAAGTAGTAACATTAAATATGGAAAAAGTATCCAAAAATACTTAGATAAGATGGTAAAAGTCTATTTCAGCTTAACCAAAGTATTGGGTTCGATTTCGAATCCTGCCTTGATTAACTTTTTCTTATTAAAGAGACCAAAAATTAAACTATCTTTTTTGCTTTTAATAGAAGCCGGAAGGAATAATATATTAGAAGGTTGCCAAACCTGTTGGTACCGGTATGTTTAATTTTCCATTTTAATCCCCAACAAATTATCTATTTTTTATTTTTTATTTTAATTACTATTAATATTATTATTTTGAATTTAAACTATTACTCAAATTTTGACGTTTAAATTTTTTTGGGTTTGACTCTGTTTTGTAACAAATAGCAAATAGTAAAGAAACTATCTTATAGAAGTTAAGTAGATTGAAGATAGACAATATTTGATAAGTTAGCAGCTTTAATTTAAAGTCATTGGTAAAATTAAGAGTTGAAGTAGTTTATAAACATAAAATAACATAGAAATGTGTAACTTATGATTAAAAGTGAAGAAAAATATTCACTTAATGGGGTAAAACATAAATTGTGGGGGTATGGGGTATAGAGGTGGGGTATAAAAACTACCACCCAATGACGTCACATATGAGCCCAACAAAGATTGAAGAGAAAAGATAAAAATAAATAAAAGGCTAAAAGGTACTTTTAGTCCCTGCAAATGTCAAGAAAATCCAGTTTAGTCCCTGCAATTCCAAATTTTTTAAAATAGTCCCTGCAATTAGTAAACGTTACTACTTTAGTCCCTGCTGTTACTTTACTCTTAAAAAAGGAGGGACTAAACTGGATTTTCTTGACATTTGTGTCATACCCCAATCTTGTCCGGCTTAGGTCAAAACCCTAATTTTCCCCAAAAATAAATAAATAAAAGAGAAAATAGCTTCATGCATTGCATTCAGGGTTCTAAAAGTTATTTCAAAGCTTCTAAAATCATTTGAGTTGGAATGCGCTTTTTGGACAAACTAAGGTTTTTCAGTACAAAAGGGTATTTTAGTCATTTCGCAAATAAGGGACGATTCCTCAGGAGAAGCCATTCAACATGCATTTCAAGGTATTAGAGGTCATTCCTAGGGTGAAAAGTCATTTTTGAAGTGAAAATGTGCTTTGGGTAAAGAACTAGGGTTTTTAGGGTGAAAGGGCATTTGGTCATTTCACAATAAAAACGGTTTCGTCCCAAAATCACTGAGCAATCATCAATGAATTATTTGAGGAAGATTTGTGCTTAATTGTGATTTTTTGCGCATAAATATTAAACCTTTTGGCATGAAAATCAAATTTTTGAATAAAATGGTAAAATGGTCATTTCCTTTTAGGTGAGATCAACAAATCAATTTTGGGGATGGTGATATCATGGAATTTTGGGCCCAATTCCTAAGATATGACCCAAAAATATGGGACACATTATCAATAGGTGCACTCTCATTTGCATGCCCAAAAATTCAAAATTCAAATAAAAAGTACAAAGTGTCCTCAATAAGACAAAAGACCAAAAAAAGAGGCAATTTTCCCCCCATTTTTCCCCATTTTCGAATTCTCTCTCTTCCCTCATAGAGTTATGCCCTCTTTTGTAAATTACCCCACCCATTTACACTCACCTCTTCACAAGAAAACACAAAATTTCCTCTTTGGTAACATTCCATCTCAATTATACCCTTGACCCCACAATAAGACAAGTTTTTCACACAAACTCTCCCCCTCACTTGTGTTTTCTCATTGCCCCTAATCCATGTGCATTGCAATCCTAGCTTTTCATTTAAATTCTATCTCAAATCTCAATGGTTTGCAAAAGCACAATGTCCTATATACCCTTAATTTTGCATCTCATATAAAACCCAAAATAAGAGACCATGAGGAGGGGACTCTCTCATTTTTACCCTAGCACACAATACTCTCCTCTCCTCCCTCTCTCAAAACCAAAGCTACCTTTCCCTCATCTTTTCTCCATTTTTTTCAATTTTTCACCATCAAAACTTCAATATTCTTGATTCCTACACTAGTTCAACTTCTAATCTTGCATTATCATCAAACTTTCAACAATAATTCTTCAAGATCAAGAGATTTTCGTGGGTTTCAAGAAGAGGTTCAAGTGTTCTTGGTTTTTATTTGATCTTCTTCTTCATTTCTTTTGAAAGTTCTTAAGGTAAGCCTTAGATCTTTGTTTTTGTTCACTTTTACCATGTAAATTTCTTTTCTACTCCCAACTTCTTCTTGATTGCTTGTTGTTGTTTGCTTTGAGGATCCATTTCAAACATTATGACAAGGACATTGGGAGCCTTGGGTGTTTGAGATGGGTCCTTGGCCTTGAAGGAGTTTGTTTTTGTGCATGAATAATTTCCTTGAATTTCCACACATTTTTCACTAAATTTCATGAAATAAAACCTCATTTTCCTTCAAAGATGTTTCGGCCATATAGTGTTTTTGGTTGTTCATGCATTTCTTTGACCATTTCTTGTGTTCAAGTTGAATAAAAAGGTGGACCTAGCCAACTATTCTCTTGGGTTCATAAGTAGAAATTAGGGTTTCTATTGTTCTTGCATTTCCTTTGATTTTGAGTCGAAATAAGTGATGAAATGACAATTGTTTGAGCATCAAATGTATGAGTAGATCCTAGGGTTTATGTTCATATGCTCATTGATGTGATTTGGTGGCAAGAACATGATGAAATTTGTGCTTGGTTTTGCCTTGCTATGCATTTGGCCAAGGGCCTCAATTTTTACCAATTTGTTGCTCATAAATTGTTGATTTGATCTTGTGTTTGTAAATACAAGTTGTGTAATTGTGTTTTCACTTTTCACTTTTAACCACTCACTTACTTTTTACTTTACCATTCATTAATTATTTACCAAAAAACATAAAAACATTTTTGCTTTTATTTACCTTTTACTCAAACATTTTTACCATATTCTTACTCTAACCTTTTACCACCTAATCAAACATTTTACCCCACCTCATTTAATTTTTACCACTTTGCATACCCTTTTACTTTACTACATTGCATCATTGGTTTTACCTCATCTCATTAAACTTTTCACCCTTTTGCATTTCATTTATTTGCATCACTTGTATGACACATTCTTATGTTTGCACATTAGTACTTGCATACTTTCATATGCTCACATGTTCATACATTCATACATGCTTAGGCCTATTGCATTCTCTTACCCTCTCACATGCTCATGCATTCATTAATCCCATGTTTAGCATTCATTCACATGTTCATGCATACTCAAATGTTCATACCTTGCACAATAACTATGCTCATGCATTCATAGTCTTGTATGCTCAATCATTCATTCGTGCATAGTCTTGTATGCCTATTCATTCATGCATAGTCTTATATGATCATTCATTCATATCCTTGTATGCTCATGCATTTGCATATTTGCCTAATCATGCACACCATCGCTTGCATGTTCATTCATCTAACTAAGAATATTCTATGCCTATAATTAATTGTATCTCTCTTGTTCATGATGCCATTTAAATGTCTTGACTTAATTGTGTGCAATTCCTCCCCCATGCATGTACTCTTATATGAAGACGTAAGTCTACTACTTGTGTAGCATATAGTCATTAAGATAAATGCACCTCTCACACACACACACACACAATTATTTTGAGAACTTTGTCTTGCATCTTTGATAATTGAATCCCTTGATTATATTGGCATGCTTAATCTTAATTGATGAGTAACATGTTCATGATTGCTTGATTAGTTGAATATGTTTGAAGTTTGTAACCAATCATTGATAATAACTTCACCCTTTTCCCCCCAAAATCTTTCAAACTATTTTCTAATTAATGCATGTTATAAGTGTGGCTACCTAAATCCACTTTTACCCATATCATGTTCAATATTCATTTTCAAAATAGTCATTCCAAGTTAACTCATTCGAACACTTGAACCTAAAACAAAACCAATTATCATTAATGATCACTCGCACCGTTGCCGTTTGGTTGTTAATGATAATCTCATTTTTAAAAGAGTTAGTAGTATGACCACTCTAAACCGTTGTTGTTTGGTCATCGCGAACGCTCAATCCAATTGCGAATTCCTTTTATCACGACGTTCTCTCCAATTCAAACCAACGAAAACACTTTCCAAAAACAAATCTTTTCAAACATCAAAATCAAAACTAATTATCACTAATGATCACTCGCGCCGTTGCCGTTTGATTGTGGGTGATAATTTCATTCCCGTGGGAGCTAGTAGTGTGGCCACTCTAAACCGTTGTTGTTTGGTCTTCAGAAACGCTCCCCTTCAATAATCGAAATAAAAACTGGTTGTCATCAATAGTCACTCGCGCCGTTGCCGTTTGATTGTTAGTGATGATCCCATTTTAAAAAAGAGTCAGTAGTATGACCACTCTAAACCGTTGTTGTTTGGTCATCGCGAACGCTCAACCCCTTTGCGAAAAACTCTAAAAAAGATTAAAAAAGAAAAACCCTTTTCATGACAACCAAGAACTACGTAGCTTTGAATTCTCCATCGCACCAGGAGATACGTAGGAGCGAGAGGCCAACTATCGTCAAGCGCCAAAAATAAAAATTTTCATTAAGTCTTCTCCTTCCCTTTTCTATAAAGAGGCAAATTTAAATATCTTCCAAATCAACACTTAAAACCACACGTTTAATTAAAGGTTTCCTTTCGATAGAAAGGAGACGTGGAGTGCTAATACCTTCCCCATGCCTAACCGACCCCCGAACCCAAATTTTCCGGTTTCTAAAAGGCCACTCGCTTTCCAAAAAGGTTTTCTGATAACTCATATTTATATGAGTTATTTATACTCACTCACGAATAAATCATGCAAGTTCTCTAGCAATACAAGGTTTAATTAATTAGTTTTATAATGATTTCTGAGTTTTAAGTGAATAAGAGTTTAAATAGATAAATCTGTGCATTTAGGCACCAAGTGGTGGTGCCTCGAGAGCGTTTTGATGCTTTTTTTTGTGCTTGTGCAGAAATTCGATCTTGAACGTTACCACGCCCTCACCACGTCTCATGAAGTGCAGCAGAAAGGGTGAAAGATCTCAATTTTGGCGCGCTAAGCAATGATAGTCAAAGATATAAAGTCGGAAGATCTTTCTATTCCCCATGAGTGGCGACGCGGCAAAGAACATCAGAGCAGCAATCGAAGCGAGTGTCGATAGAAAGCGAGCTTGGTAGGTGAGTAAGTGACATCAAGACGCTGTAAGCAAGGTGGCTATTTAATGAAGGCTCACTCTCTCTCAAGGACAACCAACCACGATCACGATCATCATCTCTTCCATACATCTTGTAAACACTTCATCTTCATTACCCCACCATCCCCCATTAAACTCGAATTAGTTTTGTAAAGAAGATCCGGAAGCAGGACTTCGTATTTTCTTGGTCCGAACTTAGTTTTATTTTTCGCTTTGTTGTAAAGCTCGGACGTTGTAACGTCTATACAACAGCATACATTTGAAAGAGCTACTTAGTTGCATCTTGTGCACTTAGTTTCTTTTCGTAATGTATGGTATTTGGATTCTAAATCCACTTCATTTCAGTAAAGATGCTCAACATGAGCTAAGCACGTTGTAGTTGAGTTGTTGTTTTGCTTATAATGAATTTCTAGTCAAATGTTATAAAGTATTGGCGTGCATGTTTTAAATCTTTGTGTGAAAATATTTCCAAACTTGTTTTGAGGTTGGCCTCTTAAAATAGGTAGATTCATAGGTACTGGACATGGTCTATGAAAAGAAATCAAAGATTTATATGAACGAACGGTGCACTAAAGACATTTAGGCATTTTTATCTAAGTCTAGACATAGAACGGATAAATAGTTCATAGAACATTCTTTGTGGGTGCTTAAAATACAGGAGTGGGCCTATTTAGAACCTAGACATAGGACCTCTTATACTTGAAAACTCGGCGTTTTGTCTTTGAAAAGCATAGCTCTTTTTGCACAAAGCGTTCAAACGTGGCCACGTCTATACAATATAGCATTTGTACGTTATAACGTGTAGACGTTGTAACGTCTGACTAGAAAGGATTTATTTTGCATACAACAAACTCAGCTCACCTCTCATCCATACTCACAACCAACATTTGTTTACTTGCTTTAATCATATCTTTAGCTTTAAAAGCAACTCTTATTGCCGATTTGTTACTTGATTTTCTTGTGCTTTGATCTTGAACTTTGAAAAGCAAACCAATCCTCGTGGGAACGATCTCTTACTTAAATCCACTTTATTACTTGTACGATGTGTATACTTGCACTATAATTGCGAAAAATCATACTATTACACAAACGCAACATTTTCTTCAATATTTTCCTTATAAAAAATATTGGTGGCGACTTCATTATTTTAAAACGTTGTAAACGAAGAAAGATCCCCTCAGGGACTTTTTCGGGCGCAACAGCTGGCGACTTCACTGGGGACTTTTCCTTTTTTTAAGTGGGTCAAGCCTAACTAATTAAATGTGTGGTTTAATGTGCTATCGATTTGATTTGGATACCTTGTTTGCTTTTATCTCTTTCGGTTTCATTTTCTTTCTTATCATGTTGTATGCATGTGCATTTGTTTTCTCTTCTTCCATGTTTGTTTTTCCTTCCTCCTCTTTGCTTATGTGCTTAGTACCCTCATGCATTTCCCCAATCCCAATCATGTTCCCTTCTTCTTTGCTCCCTTTCTTCAAGGTAAGCTCATGCATTTCTCTCCAATTCTATCATGATCCCATTCTTGGCTCCCTTTCTCGAGGTAAGCAATGCACTTGATTGTTGTTGAAACCCTAGACTAGCTTATTTGATATTGAACCCTAGAGTAGACGACATGTTATTGCTTGCTATTGTCTGGACTGTTCTGGGTTTTCCTTCGCAGGTGGGGGTATATGTGGGTAGTTTTAGGCGGTATGTCCTCGCTACACACACTCACACCTTATGCTTACTATGTTTTGAGAGGGGCCTAAAACCCAAGGTCTGACAAAACTTAGGAGAGTGGAAACGAGTAGTGACTGGCAATTGGACTGTTGTCCTTCTGACTCTCACGAAAGTTTCAGCCAGAGTATGCTCTTTCATGATACCTCACACCAGATGGTGTTCCATCGTTGTGGGTGCTATTGTAAGAGAGAATTAGCTCTGGTAACCTGGTGAGGGAGTGACTAGAACCCACATGGGAGGAACATTTGAGTTGTCCTAGAACCTAGGTCCCCGCCTTTGTAGGACACAAGGGGCATACCAAATTGTGTGTTGCATTGTAATCTAGGCATGTTTTCAAAAAAGGAAAAGGAGATTTTTCAAAAAAAAAAAATAGAGAAAGAGCTGCTGTTGTAACCTTTCTTTTGCCGGTCCGTACGGGGCAGCATGTGGTCCACTCTTTTCAGGAAAAGAGGAAAGAGCTGCCGTTGTAGCATTTCTTTTGCCGGTCCGTACGAAGTGACATATGGCCCACTTTATTTTCAAAAAAAAAGGAGGAGAAAGAGTTACCATTGTAGCCTTTCTCTTATTGGTCCATATGAAATAACGTACGGGCCGTATTTTCCAAAAAAAAAAAAACTTGAATCATTGCCAATAAAAACAAAATTTTCAAAAAAAAGGCAAAAAGCAAAACTTTCAACAAAATCATCATAGTCTTTTCTTTTACCGGGATATATGAGGTGATGTTCCCAAAATTTCAGTCACCAAACTCGAAAAAATGTTTTCATCTTATTTTTCACATGCATGTCAAGTTGCATTATCGCCGTCATTTTTATATAAAGACATCATTTGCATTGCATAAAACAAAAACTTGATAAAATTCATACATGCCTTTTTCTCTATCTCATTAAGGTTTGTCAAGAGTGCATTTACCACACGTGTGTGTTTCCATTCACTAAGGCTTTGTCCTCTAATTTTCTCGAAAGATCCAAAAAATCGTGTCTTATTAGGGGCGCGTCTCATGCATTATTATTTTCCTTTTTCACACATCATGAAAAATAATGCATTAACCTCTCATTTTGCATGCAATTCCATTCACTAAAAAATCATGTCTTTCCATGCATTTTTTTTTCTCTAAAAAAAATCATTATGAGCATCATGCATTTCATTGCACAAAAAAAATGAAAACAAGAAAGCATCTTATTCATAATCATGAACAAAAATCATCATCAAATTTATTCAAAACGTAGCATTCATGCATCATTTCATTAACCTCGTCACTTTAGTTCAAATACATCATTCCTCCATACATGCATCTTTCAAAAAAGGGAAGGGGCATTGGCATTTCATACTTTGCCTTGCCTCTAAAAAAAAATCATCATTTAGGAAAAAAGCATCATTCCTGCATCTTTCATCATTCAAAAGAAAAGGGGGCATCAACATTTCATATCTTGTCTTGCCTCTATAAAAATCATTTTGAAAAGAAGCGTCATTCTTGCATCATTCATCATCCAAAAATGCATTGGCATTTCATATTTCGTCTTGCATAAAAAGAAAACATCAAAAAGAAAAAACTTTTAGAATAATCACACTTTTCAAGTGAACATGTTTTCATGCATTTCATCATGTATACATCATAACGTTTTCATCCATGCATTGAATACAACAAAAATGTTGTGATGAGAGACAAGATGTTCTTGCAAAGTAATCTTTCTTTTTTGAAAAGTTTACCCTCACTCATTTGCAAACTCAAGGTGTTCCAAGGCCCTCAGTTTTTCACATCAATAGCTCATTAGTATTTCCTTAAAAAAAAAGCATTGCTTCTCATCCATTCCATGATAAAAGACTGAAACAGTTCATCAAAAAGTTTTTATATCATGTTTTAACCAATGTTAACTCCCTGTGAAGCGTTCTTCTAGTAAGTATGCATGCCACGTGCAGTTTCTCTTGTTTGAGTCAGTCAATTTCCTTCATTTATCATCATTCCCCATCCAAGTCTAATCCCGCCCCGTCCACCCCTAAAGCGCATATTCTCTCCCATCAGTGCATAACTTGACTTTTTGGTTCATTCTCGCTAACACTTTAAGTCCTCATGTCTTTGGGCAATTCAGTGATCACTAATGTTCCTTCTCAGTATCATATTCCTTTAGTGCAAGTCTTTCTAAAAAAATATATAATAAATAAAAAAGATAAAATAAGCTCGTTAGGTTGAAAACCCGCAAAGGGCGGCCTAGGCAAAAAAGAGAGCCCGGTGGATTGAAAACTCGCAAAGAGCGGTCTAGGCAAAAGTTAGGGCACAAAAGGGGGGAAAAGAAAAGAGCAAACACATGAAGATAGATAAAGTATTGTCCTAAAGTTAAGTCTTACAGAAATAAGCAATCGGTATTTGAAATGAAATTTGGTCATCTCTCCACACCCTCAAAAACCTAAAATCCCAGAAAGTCCATTTCCTACCCCTCTTAAGCCAATGATTCAAAATCACAAAAATACCCTTTGTTACCCGTCTTAAGCCAAGAAAAGCCCAAGATATCCCCATCACCCTAGACAAGGGTTAATTCCACATCAAAGATGGTATATCATTTTCACACAAGTCAAAAGGAAAGAAAATTCACAAAAGGAGGGGAATAACAAAGTTTCAAAAAGGAGAATCCCAAAACAAAGAAAGGAAGACAAATGGAGTATAAATTAAGAGTCAATACATTTTGCCATGAAGCATAAGAGCTCTCATTCAGAAATCATTTCCCCTTCCAAAAAGGCCCTCAAATTCAATGGGTTCAATCATTTCCCCTTTCAAAAAAAGAGCCCTCAATTCATTGGGTTTAACCATCTCTTCTTTCATAAAACCTTCAAACACCTCATCAAACCTAATAACCATTTCCTTCATAAACCATTGACCATCGGCCAACACCGAATAAGACCCATCCTCCACATCAACCCCAAACACTTCATTAAGCTCAATCATCCCCTTCTCCACATCACAACCCTAAAAAGTCCATTCCGATCAATGACTAATTGCTTTCGTTTTCTCAAGTTTTAATCTTAGGACAAATAAGTTTATCTATTTACGATGTGTCTGCTCAAAAAGAAAAAACAAACAAGCAGAAAAAAGAAAGCTGCTCAAAAAGAAAAAAACAAACAAACAATCAAAAAAGAAAGTTGGTAAAAAAAGGAGAAGGACTTGCACTCCAAGATGCATTCATGTTGCATTAAAACAAGGTCTAGTGGTCACCAAGTGGAGTCTTTCCTCATACTAAAAAGTCAAAACTTTCATTGCATTTGAGTTGTTCTTAAAGATAACCAAAAGTGTGTACTAGGGGGCATTCTCTTCACCTCTCACTCCACTCAACTTTGGGGAGGTTTGTTCATTGCCCACCCCATTCATATATCACCCTCAGTTCATAACCATCACCATAACTCTGTCGCCTTTCACAAC
Organism: Oxytropis ochrocephala; assembly: GCA_020916435.1. Classification (NCBI taxonomy): domain Eukaryota; kingdom Viridiplantae; phylum Streptophyta; class Magnoliopsida; order Fabales; family Fabaceae; genus Oxytropis; species Oxytropis ochrocephala. The sequence goes on along the minus strand of CM037090.1, from coordinate 59,086,299 downwards.
CTCACTCAAAGAAACCATTTGAAATGTCATTCGAAAGTGGGGGAAGTGTGTTCCCATTCCTTCACCTCATTCATTCCTATAAAACCTCACTGGGGCAATCTCTCAACTCACTATCCTAAACAAGGCCTTGTCATTCTAATTGGGGCGGCTTTGTCCTTGTTATGACTGGGGCAACATCAAACTTTATGGGTTGAGACAAAATCTCTTTTGCTCCACCCTTCATTTCAAAAGCCGAAGCATTCCCAATTCATCATCTTCTACACCCCTAGTTGTTGTCACCACTAGGCAGGGGAAAGTTATTCACTCATCAAAGACCTGAATTGGGGCAATCTTGTATCTCTTAATCCCTCATGAGCTTCGGCAATAACCATGTCTGTCATTCCTTCACTTGCTATAAATGTCCATGCCCTAAACCAATTCCAAGTTAACTTACTCATTCATTCACATTTGCACTCCAATGCATGCTTACTAGACAATGCTTCAAAAAGAGAGAACACAGGTTGTTTACGTGATATCTAAAATTCAGTCATTATGGAAAGAAAAAGAAAACAAGTGAGGTTGTTGTAAATAAAAACCTTGAGACCAGGAGTTTGAATCAAATTCAATTTTTCAGCAGAATGGTCAATAATCATCTCAATTCCTTGCATTCAAAGTCTAGCATCTCATCATCACAGAAATGTTTACCTCATGCATCTAGGCATTTCAATCTATTCACTATGGCATATGCATCAAAGCATTACATTTGCATCTTCACATTTTATGCATTCATCACATAGCTTAAAAGAAAAAGCGGTCTACGTCGGTTGCACCATATTAATACTTGCATTTCATAGAGGAAAATAGTAAAGAAGAAAAAGCATTCATCATCATTGCATCAAACATCAAATCAATTTTCAAAATGCAAAATCATTTTCAATAAATAGGAGACTAAGTCGAATGTACATTCGAAATGGTCATCACGATAGGACACTTGAATTGATCACCCAAGAATCTCGAGGTCCCTATGCAAAAAAAAAAAAACATTCGATGTCGTCTACATCATAGTAGTGTTTGCATTCCATAAAACAAAAAGAACCAAAAATTCATCATCCCATCAAACATTAAAGCAATACAGTTGCATCACATCAATACTTGCATCTCATAGAAGAAAAGAAAGCTAAAACATCCCATGTCATCCATCATTTCATGTTATTTATCATTTTATTTCGCATAATAGCAATATTCACATTTCATAGAAAAAGGCAAAGAAGGAAAAGTTTTCCATTGCATGTCATCCGCCATTTCATCAAAACACAAGGGCATTACATATCATCAAACACAAAATTTTGCATTCGCATACCGCACTTCATAAAAAGAGCAAATGAAAAAGCAGATGATCGTAAAAGAAAGTCGATCAAGAAAAATCAAATCAAAAGGAAAACCTCAAGAGTGTTCCACCACATGCATCATCACACCAAAATCATAGCATTGCATGCACTCGCATAACATGCTCTCGCATAACATGCCTTTTGCATAACATGCACCTGTGCTTCATGCACCATCCTTGCATCAATCGACGTATGTAGGTACCTCAATTCAATACGCCAAAGATTGGCCATCTCAATCGGTCAATCAGCAGATTTGCGAATCCTTCAGACTCCACGTGTCCCGCCGGGACCAACGCGCCCCTTCAGATCCCGTTGTTATCGAGCACCGACGAATCATCAGACCCTAGGGTCCTTCAGTTAGTTCAAAACAACAGTCCAAACAGCGACTTTGAACTCGACCTTCATTTCGCCAAGTCATCACTAAGCATGACGGATCGGCCCCACAGATCTCGTGTCCTTCATTTTGCCAAGTCATCACCGAGCATGACGGATCGGCCTCGGCACTTCACCGATCCTTCAGACTAGTCGTGGTCAAGATAAAGCATAGCGTAAGTCCATCAAGGTAAAATGTATCGGACCCACAACTTGATATTGAACCTCGTGCCGCTCGAACAGCAACCTTCGAGAGCCGAAGTGCTCCTTCAGAGCCACAAGTGCTCCTTCGTAACCAAGTGTTCTTCAGAGCCACAAGCGCTCCATCTTTCTCGCATTCTTTATCACTTTCTTTATTTCGCCGTGTCGGCCAACCAGAGGTCGATACCATCTTTATCGCTTTATTTCTTCTTTTGTTTGCTCGAGGTTGGCACCAACCTATTTCGCTTGTGTCGGCCTACCGAGGTTGGTACACTCTTTATCGCTTTATTGCTTTCTTTATTTCTCCGATTTGTCGGCCTACCAGAGGCGGCGGCGTGCATTCTTATCACTTTCTTTATTTCGCCAAAGGTTCGGCCACTGAGGTCTATACCTTCTTTACTATTTTCTTTATCGCTTTATTTCTTCCTGCTTTTATCGCTTTGAGGTTGGCACCAATCTATTTCTCGCTTTTGTTGGCTTACGGAGGGTCGACACTTCATTCATTACTGATCATTTCGGGTGGCATCCATTCACCCAAAAAGAAAAAACTAGAAGATAAAAAAGAAAAGAAAATTCGGGTTTTTCCCTAAGTAGACAAAATCGGTATAATTTCTGAATTCTTTATCTCTATTTTGCCTCGGAATATGTTTCGGCCAATTCATATTCCTTGTTAAAATCTAGATAAAGAGGGGCAGCTGTCATACCCCAATCTTGTCCGGCTTAGGTCAAAACCCTAATTTTCCCCAAAAATAAATAAATAAAAGAGAAAATAGCTTCATGCATTGCATTCAGGGTTCTAAAAGTTATTTCAAAGCTTCTAAAATCATTTTTGAGTTGGAATGCGCTTTTTGGACAAACTAAGGTTTTTCAGTACAAAAGGGTATTTTAGTCATTTCGCAAATAAGGGACGATTCCTCAAGACAAGCCATTCAACATGCATTTCAAGGTATTAGAGGTCATTCCTAGGGTGAAAAGTCATTTTTGAAGTGAAAATGTGCTTTGGGCAAAGAACTAGGGTTTTTAGGGTGAAAGGGCATTTTGGTCATTTCACAATAAAAACGGTTTCGTCCCAAAATCACTGAGCAATCATCAATGAATTATTTGAGGAAGATTTGTGCTTAATTGTGATTTTTTGCGCATAAATATTAAACCTTTTGGCATGAAAATCAAATTTTTGAATAAAATGGTAAAATGGTCATTTCCTTTGAGGTGAGGTCAACAAATCAATTTTGGGGATGGTGATATCATGGAATTTTGGGCCTAATTCCTAAGATATGACCCAAAAATATGGGACACATTTTCAATAGGTGCACTCTCATTTGCATGCCCAAAAATTCAAAATTCAAATAAAAAGTACAAAGTGTCCTCAATAAGACAAAAAACCAAAAAAAGAGGCAATTTTCCCCCCATTTTTCCCCATTTTCGAATTCTCTCTCTTCCCTCATAGAGTTATGCCCTCTTTTGTAAATTACCCCACCCATTTACACTCACCTCTTCACAAGAAAACACAAAATTTCCTCTTTGGTAACATTCCATCTCAATTATACCCTTGACCCCACAATAAGACAAGTTTTTCACACAAACTCTCCCCCTCACTTGTGTTTTCTCATTGCCCCTAATCCATGTGCATTGCAATCCTAGCTTTTCATTTAAATTCTATCTCAAATCTCAATGGTTTGCAAAAGCACAATGTCCTATATACCCTTAATTTTGCATCTCATATAAAACCCAAAATAAGAGACCATGCAGAGGGGACTCTCTCATTTTTACCCTAGCACACAATACTCTCCTCTCCTCCCTCTCTCAAAACCAAAGCTACCTTTCCCTCATCCTTTCTCCATTTTTTTCAATTTTTCACCATCAAAACTTCAATATTCTTGATTCCTACACTAGTTCAACTTCTAATCTTGCATTATCATCAAACTTTCAACAATAATTCTTCAAGATCAAGAGATTTTCGTGGGTTTCAAGAAGAGGTTCAAGTGTTCTTGGTTTTTATTTGATCTTCTTCTTCATTTCTTTTGAAAGTTCTTAAGGTAAGCCTTAGATCTTTGTTTTTGTTCACTTTTACCATGTAAATTTCTTTTCTACTCCCAACTTCTTCTTGATTGCTTGTTGTTGTTTGCTTTGAGGATCCATTTCAAACATTATGACAAGGACATTGGGAGCCTTGGGTGTTTGAGATGGGTCCTTGGCCTTGAAGGAGTTTGTTTTTGTGCATGAATAATTTCCCTTGAATTTCCACACATTTTTCACTAAATTTCATGAAATAAAACCTCATTTTCCTTCAAAGATGTTTCGGCCATATAGTGTTTTTGGTTGTTCATGCATTTCTTTGACCATTTCTTGTGTTCAAGTTGAATAAAAAGGTGGACCTAGCCAACTATTCTCTTGGGTTCATAAGTAGAAATTAGGGTTTCTATTGTTCTTGCATTTCCTTTGATTTTGAGTCGAAATAAGTGATGAAATGACAATTGTTTGAGCATCAAATGTATGAGTAGATCCTAGGGTTTATGTTCATATGCTCATTGATGTGATTTGGTGGCAAGAACATGATGAAATTTGTGCTTGGTTTTGCCTTGCTATGCATTTGGCCAAGGGCCTCAATTTTTACCAATTTGTTGCTCATAAATTGTTGATTTGATCTTGTGTTTGTAAATACAAGTTGTGTAATTGTGTTTTCACTTTTCACTTTTAACCACTCACTTACTTTTTACTTTACCATTCATTAATTATTTACCAAAAAAACATAAAAAAACATTTTTGCTTTTTATTTACCTTTTACTCAAACATTTTTACCATATTCTTACTCTAACCTTTTACCACCTAATCAAACATTTTACCCCACCTCATTTAATTTTTACCACTTTGCATACCCTTTTACTTTACTACATTGCATCATTGGTTTTACCTCATCTCATTAAACTTTTCACCCTTTTGCATTTCATTTATTTGCATCACTTGTATGACACATTCTTATGTTTGCACATTAGTACTTGCATACTTTCATATGCTCACATGTTCATACATTCATACATGCTTAGGCCTATTGCATTCTCTTACCCTCTCACATGCTCATGCATTCATTAATCCCATGTTTAGCATTCATTCACATGTTCATGCATACTCAAATGTTCATACCTTGCACAATAACTATGCTCATGCATTCATAGTCTTGTATGCTCAATCATTCATTCGTGCATAGTCTTGTATGCCTATTCATTCATGCATAGTCTTATATGATCATTCATTCATATCCTTGTATGCTCATGCATTTGCATATTTGCCTAATCATGCACACCATCGCTTGCATGTTCATTCATCTAACTAAGAATATTCTATGCCTATAATTAATTGTATCTCTCTTGTTCATGATGCCATTTAAATGTCTTGACTTAATTGTGTGCAATTCCTCCCCCATGCATGTACTCTTATATGAAGACGTAAGCCTACTACTTGTGTAGCATAGAGTCATTAAGATAAATGCACCTCTCACACACACACACAATTATTTTGAGAACTTTGTCTTGCATCTTTGATAATTGAATCCCTTGATTATATTGGCATGCTTAATCTTAGTTGATGAGTAACATGTTCATGATTGCTTGATTAGTTGAATATGTTTGAAGTTTGTAACCAATCATTGATAATAACTTCACCCTTTTCCCCCCAAAATCTTTCAAACTATTTTCTAATTAATGCAAGTTATAAGTGTGGCTACCTAAATCCACTTTTACTCATATCATGTTCAATATTCATTTTCAAAATAGTCATTCCAAGTTAACTCATTCGAACACTTGAACCTAAAACAAAACCAATTATCATTAATGATCACTCGCACCGTTGCCGTTTGGTTGTTAATGATAATCTCATTTTTAAAAGAGTTAGTAGTATGACCACTCTAAATCGTTGTTGTTTGGTCATCGCGAACGCTCAATCCAATTGCGAATTCCTTTTATCACGACGTTCTTCCAATTCAAACCAACGAAAAACACTTTCCAAAAACAAATCTTTTCAAACATCAAAATCAAAACTAATTATCACTAATGATCACTCGCGCGCTAAGCGTTTGATTGTGGGTGATAATTTCATTCCGTGGGAGCTAGTAGTGTGGCCACTCTAAACCGTTGTTGTTTGGTCTTCAAAAACGCTCCCCTTCAATAATCGAAATAAAAACTGGTTGTCATCAATAGTCACTCGCGCCGTTGCCGTTTGATTGTTAGTGATGATCCCATTTTCAAAAAGAGTCAGTAGTATGACCACTCTAAACCGTTGTTGTTTGGTCATCGCGAACGCTCAACCCCTTTGCGAAAAACTCTAAAAAAGATTAAAAAAGAAAAACCCTTTTCATGACAACCAAGAACTACGTAGCTTTGAATTCTCCATCGCACTGTGAGATACGTAGGAGCGAGAGGCCAACTATCGTCAAGCGCCAAAAATAAAAATTTTCATTAAGTCTTCTCCTTCCCTTTTCTATAAAGAGGCAAATTTAAATATCTTCCAAATCAACACTTAAAACCACACGTTTAATTAAAGGTTCCCTTTCGATAGAAAGGAGACGTGGGGTGCTAATACCTTCCCCATGCCTAACCGAATTTCGAACCCAAATTTTCCGGTTTCTAAAAGGCCACTCGCTTTCCAAAAAGGTTTTCTTCAATATTTTCCTTATAAAAAATATTGGTGGCGACTTCATTGTTTTAAAACGTTGTAAACGAAGAAAGATCCCCTCAGGGACTTTTTCGGGCGCAACAATTTGCAATGACTAAAAGTACCTTTTAAATGGAATTGTAGGGACTAAAGTAGTAACAACAGGGACTAAAGTAGTAACGTTTACTAATTGCAGGGACTATTTTAAAAATTTTGGAATTGCAGGGACTAAACTGGATTTCTTGACATTTGCAGGGACTAAAAGTACCTTTTAGCCTAAATAAAATAAGAGGAAAAATAACCAAACAGAAAAATCATAATCATAGCCGGCCCTAGCTTTTAATGAGAGAAGCTTCATCTTCTCTCTAACCTTTTTTCTTTATCATCCATTGGAGAGGGATGATTTTGGGTCTTTTTTGTTGGCGCCTCAATGATTTGCACTCACCATTGAAGCTTCACTCTAACTCACAATCACTCACAATACACAGAGAGAACAAGAAAGACGAAGACTTAGAGAGAGAAAAGAATGTAACTAATTCTGTTACACATCAACTGATTCATTTATGAGATCAACTTGTAGTTTTATACAATATGGTGTATTCACCAAATGACAATCAAATGAAATGCAAATTTACACCGAAAATGAAAATTACACAAAGTAAAGTAACCAAAGGTAAAAGTAACAAGTAAAGACAGCAAAAAGTAAAAGTGCTATTGTTGAACATGAGCTATTATTCCAATACCATCCCTTAGATCATGACTTCAACAATATTAGAATCATTCCTCAATTTGACAAACTGTTCTGTCTTCACTGCCTTGGCTAAAATGTCTGCCAATTGAAGTTGAGTGCTGCAATGTTGCACTTCTATCAGACCATTCTGCACCTGGTTCCTCAGAAAATGAAACTTTGTGTCGATATGCTTACTTCTCCCATGTAGTAATGGGTTCTCGGCAAGACTAATAGCTGACTTGTTATCAACTAACAGTCTAATAGGCTTCACAAACTCAATGTTAAGTTCCTTCAATAGACTGGCAATCCATATAGCTTGGCAGGCAGCAACTGCACCAGCTATATACTCAACCTCACACGATGATAGAGCAACCACAAGTTGCTTCTTAGAGTACCAAGAGATTGGAGCTCCCAAAATCTTAAACAAGTATCCAGTAGTACTTCTCTTGTCAGTTCTATCCCCACACCAGTCTGCATCAGAGTAGCATACAAGTTTTGTAACTGTGTGGGCAGAAGTACCAGAGGGAAATAACACTCCATATCTCAGAGTTCCCTTCACATATTTCAGAATTCTAATAGCAGCTTGGTAATGAGATACCTTTGGACAACTCATGTATCTGCTAATCACACCAACAACATAGCAAATATCTAATCTAGTATTGCATAAGTACCTCAAACAACCCACCAATTGCTTAAACACAATCTCATCAACAGATTTACCTTCTACATCAGCATCAAGCTTACAATTTATTTCTGCAAGTGTGATTGCCATCTTGCAATCAAGCATTTCAAACCTCTTCAGTATTTATGCAGCATATTATGACTGATGGAGCACAACTCCTTTGTTGGTGTACATGAATTCCATCCCTAGAAAATATGTAACCTTTCCCAAATCTGTCATCTCAAACACCTTCATCAAAGTCTTCTTGAATTTTTCTATTTCATTCAAGCTACTGCCAGTAAGCAGTATATCATCAACATAGAGACATACTAATACAATATCAGCACCTTGAGTGTGTTTCACATACACTCCATACTCTACTTCACACTTCTTGAAGCCTTGTTTGTGAAATAAATCATATATTTTCAATTTCCAAGCCCTAGGGGCTTGTTTCAGCCCATACAAGGCTTTGTGCAACCTGTATACCATCCATTCCTTTCCCTTTAGCTCAAATCCTAGTGGTTGAGCTACATACACTTCCTCATGGAGTGGCCCATTGATGAAGGCAGATTTCACATCCATATGATACAAAATCCAGTTTTTGTTGCCTGCTAAGGCAATTACAAGTGTGATAGTTTCGTGTCTGGCTACTGGTGCAAATACCTCAAAGTAATATAGGCCATGCTTCTGCAAAAATCCTCTTGTCACTAGGCGTGCCTTGTACTTAGCAATTGAGCCATTTGGATTCAGTTTCACCTTGAATATCCATTACACAATAATAGCCCTTTTGTCCTTGGGAAATGTAGTCAATTCCCAAGTCTTATTCCTCTCAATTGCATCCAATTCCTCCTTCATTGCCTTCTTCCATACTTCCTCCTTGAGTGCCTTCACTACACTCACAGGCTCTACATCTACAAGCAGAGCAAGGTGAATCATTTCACCTTCACTATCTATCTCATTATCATGGAGTACTTCATAGTCAGCCAACCTTGATGGTAAACTTCTGTTTCTTTTCCCTCTAGGTGTTAGAGCAGGTTGCACAAGTTGTTCATCATCACCATCACTATTTGCACTTTCTTCATCACTCTGCACACCATTCTGCACATCATTGTGCACACCATTCTGTACACCAGTATCATCATTTTCCACAGTAGTTCCCTCACCTTCAATGTCAACCTCTAGTATGTTAACTACACTAGATCTAGGCTTGGATGCATCCCAATCCCAAGTCTCACCTTCCTTTACCAGCACATCTCTACTCACTTCAATTTTCTTAGACACAGGACAATATAGCTTGTAGGCCCCAGTTGAGTGGTATCCAACAAGTATCATTATTTTTCTCTTGTCATCCAACTTCCTTCTAGTGGCATCAGGTATGTGTTTGAAACAAAGTGCTCCAAACACCTTAAGATGACTCACAAACTGTTTCTTCCCAAACCATTTCTCAAGTGGAATCACATTCTTCAATTTCTTTGTGGGACACCTATTGAGTATATATGCAGCAGTAGCAATAGCTTCACCCCACAATGTGTGAGGTAAATTCTACTCCTTCAACATGCTCCTTTCCATGTCAAGCAAGGTTCTATTCCTTCTCTCAGCAAGCCCATTATGCTGAGGGGTATACGGTGTTGTAACCTCATGCTCAATTCCACATTCTGCACATAAATCAATGAACTCCTTTGAGTTGAATTCTCCTCCACCATCAGTTCTCAACACTTTTAGTTGTTGACCACACTGTTTTTCTGCTTTCACCTTAAACTTATTGAACTCAACAAACACTTCATGCTTGAATTTTATCAAAGCCACCCATAACATTCTGGTATACTTATCTACAAATGAGACAAAATATTTGTTTCCACCAAGTGAAGGTACCTCAAATGGTCCACACACATCTGAATGCACCACTCCTAGTGCATGAGTTGCTCTATAGGTGGTAATTCAGAAGTGAATGGGATTCTAGATTGCTTGCTCCTCAAGCACACATTGCAAGTTTTCTCTGGTGTGACCGTTTTTACTATCCCTTTCACTAGGTCCTTTGAGTTCAAGTGCCCCAAACTCCTAAAATTCAAGTGCCCCATTCTTTTGTGCCACAACATACTCTCTTCTTCCATCTCTGTAGCACTGAGACATTGTGTCTCAGTTGCTTGGATACTTACCTTGAATGTCCTGTTCTTTCCCAAATTCGATCTTAGCACCATATTCATTTGTTGATCATACAATTCCAGCTTACCATCACACATAGTCACTGAGAAACCCTTTTCTAACGATTGACCAACACTCATGAGATTGCACTTCATCCCAGGTACATACCACACACTTTCTATCAACACTGTTTTATCATCTTCTCTAGTTATTAGTATATTTCCCATACCTTCTGCTGATAGAGTCCTCCCATCAGCCAATCTAATCCTAGTTTCCTTGCTAGGATCAAAGTTTATTAACCAGTCCTTGTTGCTGGTCATATGGTTTGAACAACCAGTGTCCATGTACCATATTTCAGTCACTGTTCCATCTTCAGTAGTGGTTACCATAAGTAAAATAGGTTCATCTTCACTATCTTCTTGAACCATATTTGCTTCTTATTTCTTATTTTCTTTATTGGACCAACACTCATCAGCAAAATGTCCAAATTTTTCACTATTAAAACACTGAATATGCTTCTTATCAAAGCCCCCTTTCTTCGTGGTGAAATTCTTACTAGTTTTACTACTGTTAGAGGACTCTGTCTTCTCACTGTTACTATTACTATGTTTCTTGCTATTCTTTTCTAGCCATGCTTGTTTCTTTGGCTTCCAATTAGGGTTATTGTTATTATTTCCTTTCTTAACCACTTGTACTCTAAGTGCTTCTTCTGTTCCTTCTCGAAACCCCTAACAGTCACTAGCAATTCATGTGCTTCTAAACTACCTTGTAGTGTGTCAATTTTCATTGTGCTAGTGTCCTTAGATTGTTCTATTGCTACTCTTTGTAATCAAATTTAGAGGTTAGAGAGCGGAGTACCTTTTCAACAATCATCTGTTCTGTGACCGTTTCACCTCAATTCTTCATTTCATTTGTGACCGTCATAACCTTCACAATGTAATCGGCAATCTTCTCACCTTCTTTCATATTCAAGTTCTCGTATTGCTTCCGCAGTGACTTCAACTTCACTTTTTCACCGATTCATCGCCACTGTAGCACCTCACTAAGATGTCCCACGCCGCCTTGGCCGTCGTAGCTTCCGCAATCTTCTCAAACACTTTCGCATCCACACACTGATGGATATAAAAAAAGTGCCTTCTGATCTCTCTTTCTTGTATCGCGTTGAGCGTTTCTTTGTGCTTCGGTTGCATCGTCACCTACCGGAACATAGCCGTCGTTCACCAATTCAACTACGTCTTGAGCACCGAACAAAACCTTCATTTGTATTGACCACCGATTTCAATTGCTCCCGTCGAATAGCGGTAGTTTGGTGTTTAGACCACTGTTGCCGCCGTTCATCGTCGATCTCGTTTAATAGTCGTTCAAATCTCACCTTTCACTCGTGTATCCCTAACCTTGAGAATCAAGATCGTGATTCTCTTCGATTTCGTGCTTCAATTCGTTGTGAGTCAAAGAACACAAAATCACACACACACCTCACCATTCTTCTTCACCTAAGAGAGAAGAACTTGCCACATGAATCCTTGGCAAGGGTTGTAGTCACTGCCACATATGTTTCCCCACCTTAAAGTTGAAAGTGAATCACCATAATCAGCTAACACAACCACAAACATGCTTCCCTTGACGACCCATGTTTCGCCAAGATTTCAAAATACAATCATATACTAGGAAAAGTAAAAATATCATCATGGAACCATTAAACTATTAGATCATAGATCCCAAGTAGGTAGTTCAGTTGGTGAGCTAAGGGATACCGAATGAGTGCTCCAAATGAGTGCAAGAAGGAGGTCCCGGGTTCAAGTCCCAAAAACTAACATTTCCCCCACCCCCACTAACAATTGCCTATCTTAAAAAAAACTATTAGATCATAGGTTTAAAACTAAGTTACCTTGCAGTCTTAATAAGCCATACAATATGACAAATTACTTAACTACTTGGTTTACACCAGTGAGCCTTAATCTCCGCAAGAATACCAAAGTGCAACTAGAAGAGGAGGATTAGAATAAAACAAATTAGAGGTTACCATAAGTAAAATAGGTTCATCCTCACTATGGTTTGGAATATTTATCCATCACTAAAACTTACACTCTGGAATATTCCTTATTTTTCTATAACACTAGTTGTTAATTTAGTCAATTCTTTTTTTAACTTCAAAGAGTTGATTTAGTGTAGCATGACAAAATTTGTACTCACCAATAGGGGTGGAGCTAGTGGGGTGGCCCACTGGTGCGATGGTCACCCTCAAACTCTGTAATATTACTTAGTATTGTTATCTAATATACTTATTTTGCACGACCAATTATAAATAATTTATGCTAAACATCTCTCTTTATGGTATTGACACCCCTTATCTCAAAATCCTCACTCCGCCATTGTTCAGCAGACAACATGTTCAAGCCCCTACTAGTACTCTTTGGGGTGAGACAGATGTAATTTCTTTTGTAAGTGCTCTGGATCTGAATGGGCGTCATTCACTCCCCCTAACAATTTTATGTAAAAATAATAATATTTTTCATTAATATTATAATGATTTGTGTTTAAATTTAAATTTATATATTTATCTCCAAATTATAAATATACCGCATCCTTAGTAACTAGGCAGTTCTTTTTTGAACAACAACTAGGCAGTTCATAATCTTCTTTTTCAAAAAAAAAAGGTAGCTCATAATCTTTTGTCAAGAAAAAGGTATTTCATAATTTTCACCAAAAAAGATTATGAGCTACCTTTCAAAAAAGGTATTTCATAATCTTTTGGTGAAAAAGATTATGAGCTACCTTTCAAAAAAGGTATTCATAAGATTATGAGCTACCTTTCAAAAAAGGTATTTCATAATTTTCACCCCTCATAAGCCGAAGTCGTCCTTTCAAAAAAGATTATGAGCCGAAGTCGTCCTTGAGTCTAAAGTACCTACTACATAATGTATCTCAAGCCTGAACCTGCCTCAAGGACGACTTCGGCTTCGGCTTCGGCTTGAGAGGAAACTGTTATGGACTGGGCTGAGGGCCCAATCTGCTTGATGGGTCAGAACTGGCCAAATGATGGTTCCAAGCTTGCATAGCTAAAGGAAACGCATGAAGGTCATGATCAACGGCTAGGATCGAGCCGACTGCTCCTACAGCCTGGAAGCGCCTTCTGACTCTATAAATAGGAGTCAACCCCTGCAGAAAGGTACACTTTTCACACTTAACTCATTCCCTACTTTGACTTCTTCTCCCCTGACTTAGGTGTTGGAGTGTCTTTGCAGGTACAACCCGCCCCGAGCTCTGCTCGCGACTTTGTCAGTAACAGAACGATCTTAAACCCGACCAGTTCTTTCTGGGGACGCTGTCAGTGCGGATCGGTGTGAAAGGGTATCCTTTGCTTGCAATTGTAGAGACTAATTTTATTTTCAAACTAAAATTCAAATGAATTAATCTCAAATTTTCATAATATACATTAAAGTGATAATTTATATTATTAATATTTATTTAAAACATTAACAGATAATGTATTTTCTTATTTCATTTTTATACTTTTAAACGTATTTTATTTTTTTATTTTAATTTTTATACTTGTTAAAATATTAAAAGATATTTGTCAAAAAAATATTAAAAGATAACGTATTCTCTCACCGGTGAACTACTAAAAATGATCATAGGATATTGTGTAACATGCTATGAGTGATTAAGACGGAACAAACAAGTATTAAATTTCAATCGTTGATGAATTTTTATACTATATCCTATGGTCATATGTACATTGGAATATGTGTGAGTCTCTTTAATCACATTTGGAGGTGTAATGGAGGCGATGTATGGTTGATTTGATGAAGTTGAAAAAGAGAAACGTGATTGATGTATAAAATGAGGATATATTCAACTGTATTCATTTTTGTATAAAACATGTACGCATATATATGTTACTCGATGCACATGAGGGAGGATAGATAACTTGCAAGACTGGTGCCTAAAATTAAGCTAAACTAGTGGGACTAACAACCCATCGCCAATTTTTTATGTTTAAATTTTCAAGTGACTAATAACCTATCGCCAATTTTGACCAAATTAGAGGGGGACTTTGATTTTAAAAATTCGGGAAATAGGGGGATTAAATTCGTGAAAATAATTATTGGGGGGCTAAAATCGTGAGTTGGTAAAAATAGAGGGACTAAATTCGTGAGAAAAATTTTTGTGGGACTAAAATCGTGAGTTATTGAAATAGGGGGACTAAATTTGTGAATGGATCAAAATGGTGAGTCGGTGAAAATAGGGAGATAAAAACTGTAAATAAGCTTTAAAATAAAATAAGACAATACATTGGCCTTTTATTAAAATAAATAATATATCAATTTAGTTTTTGAAATATAACAACGAAAATCTTTAAATAATATTTATTTAAAACAACTATAAATTCAGATTGAAAATTTAGATTTATTAATATTTATTTAAAACATTAAAAGATAATGTATTTTTTTATTTTATTTTTTATGCGTTTTAAGGCTAAGTATTTTCTCCATATTCAATAATAGACTAAATGTAAGAAAAGACTTTATTTTTTATGGTGAGATTAAAAGGCTTTTTTATAAGAATAAAAAATGTTAGAAAGAAAACTATCCTGATAAAGTTAAAAGAACAAAAGACTTTTTTAAATTTGATTGGCAAAGCTATAAAATCCATACTTTTTTTTTACCAACTATAAAATCCAAACTTGAGAAGGGAAGTAATGGATTATAATTGATTGACAACAATAAATAAAATCTAATCTTAGCAATTAATGCAAGGAGTCAGAGCAAATAATAGTGATACTGAAAAAATAGTGTTGGTACTCATATTTTTTAGATGGGTACCAAAGTTGGCACCATTTCATAATCTTTGGTAAAAAAAAAAGGTATTTCATAATCATAATCTTAGTATCTTTTTGTCAAAAAAAAAAATCATAATCTTATCTAAATAAAAAATTTCAAAACTTATTGCTCCATAATCCTCGCCGATTGTTATCAAGAATTGGATTCTTTTTAGTAATAAAATAAAATAAAAAGGGTTCAAATATTTTCTTTTTTGAGATACAAAGATTCGAATAGCTGGCATCTAAAATAAACCGTTAATTTAACTGAAACTTAGCGATTTTGGTGATTCTATATAATTATGACAAAATATTAAAATATCGAAAAAAAATATTAGAAGATATTATATGTACCACTCATGACACTATATATAGTTTTGCACCCTCCTGATACAGTCTATCTATTGCACTTTCTATTAATCTTGATCTTTAGAACTAGAACATGTCTTCTTCTTCTTCTGAGAGCAATAACGGTGTTCACTTCTTCAAGATTATTCTTGAAAGAACCCTTCGTGGTGAAGAACTGGTAAACTAACAATGAATTCGCTTATAATTTCTCTATGCTTAGTTAATTAACTGCAGTTTTTCTTTCTATCTTTATTGATATTATTGAACAATTTGTGTGTTACAGAGAGTGCCCACAAGTTTTGTGAAGAGGCATTGGGAAGGAATATCAAATCCAGTTTCTTTAAGGCTTCCAAACAAAACTGAATGGAAAGTTAATTGGAAGAAACGTGATGGTGATATTTGGTTTTGCAATGGTTGGAAAGAATTTGCAGAGTATGTTCCTTTGAGTCTGTTCAATTTTCTTGTGTTTCAATATCAAGAAAATTCACGCTTCAATGTCATTGTATTCCGTAAAAGCGGCTTAGAAATTAAATACCCTTCAACAAGAGATACTACTACTACTACTACTACTGTTGCTGAAGAAAAGATTGATGATGAGATTGAGAGTGATTATTCTTTGAAAATTCTTGATGATGTTCCATCTTTGCCTGCTAAAAGACAAAAATCTCCAACACCATCTTCTCACTATTATAAGAAGATGAAAACTAGAGATGGGAAGAAAGCTGAAGCACACTCAGGTTTTGATAGTACTGCTAAGTATATGAATATTGGTTGGTTTTCTTCTTTAATCTTAATAATCAGTGTATTTTTTTGGTCCCAATCAATTACTGATAATTTATTGCAGCTAGTAGCAGCAAAGATCGTAAGGAGATAATCAAAACTTATCATGAACAAATCAATAAGGATTTGCACTCAAAGAAGGACTTCTTTACATGTGTTATTCACAAAACATATCTTGAGAGAAATCTCATGGTAAGTAGTAGTAACAAACTCTTATATATATATGGTCACACCTATTATATATTCATTATGATTTGTGCTGATTACATTAATCAATAAATTGTTTTATAATAATATACTTATTTATCTGAAAACAGATCATACCTAATGAGTTTTCTAACCCACATCTGCACAAGACTGAAGGACGCATTGCTACTATTTTTGATGCTAAGCAAGACAGAACTTGGGATGTCATGTTAAAGAGAAATAACTTAGGAAACATGACATTTACTACTGGTTGGAAGAAATTTTGCATTGACAATAATTTAAAAATTGGCGATATTTGTGCTTTTGTTCTAGATAACCACCAAGAACTTTCATTCAAAGTTGATTTTTTGTAAAGGACTCATGCAAAGGTAATCTACCTACTTAACATTAATCACTTTTCTAATCAACGTATTTTTTGTATTATTTTTTATCTTTTGTAAGATGAATCATGTTATGAAATATAGTTTCTGCTTTTACATTTTCAGATTTGTTCAATACTTCAGACAGAGGACTAAGAAAGGCATTCTCATAGGGCTTCTACCTCATTCCCTAATTAAAATCCCTGGAATTCCTAAAGCTGATAGCAGATTAGTGTCGAAGAATGTCTTCAACAACAATTATGTTTGTAAACAAACCATATATGTTGGAGCATTCTGATTAGCCATTCATGATTTTTTTTAGTTTATTTGGCCAACATTTTCTGTTTTATCCAATGCGACTCTTTCTATTAGTCTTATGATAGAAGCAAGAATTTCTTTCATTCCACGAAATTTTTCTGGCACATGAAACTTTGTTTAAGAATATGATTTAAGAATATGATTTTAATATTCATATACAATTGCATAGTTACAAAATCATTGATAAGACAGTTTTCAACTACTTTTTATGTTACCAACTCATTTACTTCAAAACAACCATAAACCATGTGGGGAAAGATCATATTCAATACTTAAATTCATCCAATTTTAGTAACATTTAGTTCAAAATATGTACTGCAATCCACAGGCTGCTGGCCATTCAAAAAAACATGTGAAACATATACAACTGCTTCAAATCAAAATGACAAAACACATTAATGTTCTTCTAAACATCTAGTCTACAACAATTGAAACTTTGAACACAAGATTTTCCTCATCAATTATCTCAAACAAGCAAGTGTCTCCAATCTTCAAGTTGGATCCTGACACAAATTCTAACCAACCTTCAGAGAAACGCCAATAATCGAGTTGGGGAAAATAACGTACCTTTACAGGCCACGATTGTTCCCTCACTTCCAACACAACCAAATTTCCATTACATATATTATATCTCTTTATGAACTCAGTTGGTACCTTAAGCTGCAAGTAAAAGTTTTATTTAGTATAGACACACTATAAAGCAATGACTTTGTGTAATTCTACCTTAAGTATTGATGATACATGAAGCAAGAATTGATTCTGCAAATTAGGACAGTCAGAATCTTTGGAGCCTGTAAAGATTCAATATTTAACAACAAAGAAAACATGATTTGAGAATAATTTGCACACTGAATTTTTTTTTTTGAATAAAAAAAGGTAAAAATACACCCAATTCAAAAATACCATGTGTTTCTCCACAGCTCCTTGATTTATCTACCAGCAATTTCTCTGATTTATCATGGTGTAGTTGGTTAGCTTTATGCCCAAAACCTAGGGATCAAATGAATAAGTTGGAGAAAATCAACTAATGCTATGTAAATGTGGCGAATCATATCAATAACAAAATACAACAAAACTCTGAAATGTGATATATGTGTATGGGATACTTAATGATTGTTCAAAACTCTGAAAAATGACCAATTCCACTTATCGAGTAAGAGCTAGCTCTCCGTCTTTCTCATTCACACGTCTGAGACCTCATCAATGTCAATTCGAGAAAAAATAAAAACAAAAAATGAATATAAATTTAGTTTTGAGGCTATGATAGCTCTTTCTCCTTGTTTCTGTCAAAAGACATTGATAAAGTCATTGTCTCATCGTGAAAACATGGGGGACAGCAAGCTTCTACTTTCCAGAGAAGGCGTCATTTTTCTGCAAATTTTTCGGTAACTTTTCAAGTACTAGTTCACAGTCCACACTAACCAAACATATGCCATGACGGTCCACTCAAGAATGAAAGAAAAACCTTGAAACTTGTCAGGATGCGGTTCATCTTTGGCATGGGTAATAGTTACTATGAATGCTACTGGTTTGAGTTGAGTCATCTCAAATTTACAGTAATCACCAACTTGCAAGTCATGTTCTTGGGAAAATGACTTCCAACCACTATTCCATGCAAAATTTCCCTTTGCAACATCTAACGTTAACTTCAAGTCTTCTCCTCACCAACACAGTTAATTGTTGCAGCAGACCCTTCCAACTCATTCCTGTATTTTTTTGAAAACCAACGCGGCATCCTCTGTTTCAAGTCATGGTTTAACCGAGAAATTAAAGAGATATTTGTACACATTTTCAATAAGAGACATTTTCTTAAAATATCTGTTCAGAGTTGTTTTCCACTCGAAATATATGATAGGTAAACTAACAACTAATCAATGAAAATCAGTTTCAGAATAATCACCTCTTCCATTACCGAATCCTCAAAATCAATGTCTCCTAACCCTTCAATTTATTGATCACCTCTTCTAATTGTCAGATAGTAAAACAAACTTTTAAAAGGTAGATAATTTCAACGAAGTTTCCGCTATGCTGGCTATTTTTGTTGTAACTGCTGCAGGCATAGCAGGTGCTATTTTTCAAATAGTGTAGAGCTTTTGTAATACGCAATATCGCTATCGCGCTGCTATAGCTGATATTTAACAACACTAATCCAGAAAACTAAGTTTTCCCTCTCTCCTCCTAACTAGTTAACCACTAACTATTGCAGAAGAGATTGCCACTTTCGCTCTGTATGTATATTCGTTGTGGAATGAAGGTTTCTAGGTCAAACTTAATCTGGAATTTAAAATGCTCCCCTCTCGCATGAATATAATTACCAAGCAAGCATTCAACATGGGTGTTGCCTTTTTTTGATGTAAAAACAACTATTACCAAATTCCTCTGCTTGTAACAAAAGATTATTTGAAATATAATAATTAGTTTTAGAAAACTTACAAATGTCTTGCCCCGGGCACAAGTTCGGGACAATTTAACGGTGAAATTAGGGTTCTCCTCAAGCTGTGAATCCCATGATGATGATGATGTCTCTCTAAAAGCATTAGTTTTTGGGCATTTCTTCTTAGCATTCTTAACTACGCCTCCAATATTACCATTATTATCCCCTGAAAAAAAAAACAAAAATAAATTGTGCAGATTTCACGTCAAGGAATTAAATTAAATTTAAAAAAGAAAGAAGAGAGTAAAGCTATGAAATTGAAAAAGAAAAGAACTTGCCTGAGACGTTTTGATTGATAATAGCATGAGAATCCATCATGTTGATTTTTCTCTTGCCACTATTAGTTTCCAACTGCGAATTAGAGAAGGTTTTATCATGTTCTTCACATGACTTGATTTTCTCTTCCTTGACAGGTTGTTGTTATTGAATTTCTCTATTTTTCCACTTTTCTTTATTTTTCTTTAAACCGGGTTGTTATTGTTAATTGCAGGGGTGCACATAACACAAGTCCAATACTGTTGCAGTGAGACCGGCCCAAGAACCTGAGAACCGAGACAAAAGAAAGAAAACAACGTACGAGCTTCAGTCTCACTCTCTCTCTCTCTAGCTTCTCCTTTCTTCTTCGTCTTCACCACCAAAGAGCTCTGCTAGGGTTTCTTCGTAAACCCAGCATCTCAGCTTCAAACTTCAAACCGAAACCACCAAATGAACGATCTCACCTTCCTTTACAAAACCCCTCAAAGAAAACTATGATTTGGTCACCTTGATCAAACCCTACTTTTCTCCTTTGCTGATTCTGAGGCCCAGGAGGTAGAATGAAGCATGAAAGGTAATGATCTCTCTTTCTTGAACCTTTTATTGTTGATTTCTGAATCACAACAACAAATACTGACTTGTTGTTGATTTCCTTGTATGAACACCTTCAGTGCTTTCCTGGTGGTTCTCAATCTTCAACCCTGAAGATTCCCACAATCTGAAGATACAAAGCCAGGTAAACCTTTCCTTCTACCCTCTTATTTCTCTCTTTCTTTCTCTTACCTTTACTGTGTGTTAGAACTAAACCCTAACTTGGTTTGTTCTTCTTGCGAGGTCACTCTCTCACACACACAACGAAGGAAATCTTGAAAGAACTCAGAAGAAAAACTCAGGGAAGAAAACCAGAAAACTTGAACACAAAAAATGTAAACTTTAAAATTCAAACTCTGTTAATTTTGTAATTGTTTGTATCTGTGTTAAATATTTACACTTGTATGAATATATATACACAATGATAGGCACTTTTAGCAAACGGACATGTTAGTTAGAGGCTGTTAGGTAGAGCTAACTGCCTCTAACTAAATAAACCGTTAGGTTTCTTTAGGTCAACACTATTTAAATTCTGTTGTGTGAATGTGTGTGACTGAATTCTTTGATTACAACGGCTATAAATTTTATAAGCCTTATTAAGGGTATTTTAGAACTTAGGGTTGATGGATTAGAAATTCCAACACCCCCCCTTAATCTAGAAAGCCCTAAGTTAGTTTAGTGAAACCACTTAGAGCTAGCTTAGGTTAGAGAGAACTAAAACATCCAGAACAAGCCTCTGGGGTAGCCACTAGTAATAGACACCTTAGAACAAGCCTCTAAGGAATAGCTTTTAGTTGCTGCCTTCATAGTTTAGAAGGCAACAAGTCCTATCTCTCTTCTAAGCTTTACAAAGGTTTCTCCTTGGAGGACCTTTGTAAAAATATCACCAATTGATTCTCGTGTTGAACAAAGATTCAACACTTAGCCTACCATTGTTAACTTGCTCCCTTAGATAGTGGTATCTAGCTTCAATATGCTTGGTCCTTCCATGAGCACCAGGATTCTTTGCTAAGTTTAATGCCGATCGATTGTTCATCATTAGAGTAGGAGGTTGAGTTAGGTCCACTTTAAGCTCCTTGAGTAGTGACTCTCACCCATGCCGCTTGAGTTGGCCGCTCCACAACTCGCCACATACTACGCGCCTCACTGGGAGGACAGAGCCACAATACTTTGTTTCTTGGAGCTCCATGAAATAGGGGCTCCTTGAAACTTAAACAAAAACTGAAGTGCTTCTCCTATCCAATTGGTCACCACACCAATCAAAATCAGAGAAATTAAGGAGAATATTTTTCCTAAGTTAGAACCCTTAGGAAAAAATATTCCATAGTTAGTAAGCACCGTAAATATACCGTAGAATTCTCTTAGTGGCATTTAAGTGTACTGTCTAGGGTCATTCATAAACTCGCTAGTCATACGATGGGTTGTGCAAACCGAATATCTCAAGCGGCTATGGCATAGGTATCTCAAAGAGCCTATTACCGCTCACTGTATAGTGTAGCATCTCCTTCAGCTGGCTCTTTGCTAAGGTTTCTGCAGGATTTGTTGCGAGAACTGCAACCTAACAAATCAAACTTAGTTAGTACTTCAAAGAGCATACTTAGATTGATGTAGAATTATACCTTCAGGTACCCTTAGGAACTCAAGTCCCAAAAAATATGACAGTTTGCCTAAGTCAGTCATCTCAAACTCACCGTGCATAGCCACTTTGAAATTTTCCACTTCACTAGGACTACTCCCCGGTGACCAACATATCATCCACATATAAACACACAATTAGTAAATAGGTATCAATACTCCCTTTAGTATAGACTCCAAATTCACTAGTGCATTTAGAGAACTCAATTTCTTTGAAAAAGGAGTCAATTCTCTTATTCCAAGCTCTAGGGGCTTGCTTTAGCCCATAGAGAGCTTTATGTAATAGGTAACCATACTCCTCTTTACCTTTTTCTCAAACCTGTGTGGTTGAGCAATATAGACAGCTTTCTCAAGTGAACCATTAAGAAATGCCGACTTAACATCCATATGGAACAACTCCCAATTTCTATTCACACGGCCCAAGGCAATTACTAACCTTATAGTCTCATGCTCGCCACAGTGAAAACATACGTGTAATCCACCCCTCTTTCTCTCGTTGGAAGCCTCTTGCTACCAACCTAGCCTTGTATTTTACAATCTTGCCTTTAGGATCAAGTTTGAGCTTGAAAACCCACTTGACACTAATAGGTTTCTTACCTTTAGGTATCCGAACTAGAGACTGTGTCTTATTCTTTTCAATAGACTTTAGTTCTTCCCCGCGATAGCTTTCTTCCAATGAACATCCTTGAGTGCCTCTAAGTAGTCCATAGGTTCAAAGATCTCGCCAACATTGCATAGTGAACTGATCACCATCATTTGTGACTGATTATCCATGTGTACCTCAAAATCCAACATCCTCCTAGGTAACCTCCTCTCTCTTTGAGGCCTAGGAGGATCCTCGCACATTTTGTGCAAGTTCCTCGCCACCCTCCTCATTTACCCTTTCATGTGGATTTTGATCCACATTGGGTAAATATAGGATCATCATTAGGTAGAACATGATCTTCTTCATCGTAATCAGTGTCACACGAATTAGGTTCAGTGTTAAAGACTTCTTCAATGGTTGTAGAGTCCACCTTTGAACCTACCTGCTCAAACTTTCTCCCAATCCCACCGCTTGTCTTCAAGCACCACCACATCCCTAGACACCTCGGCTTTACTTGTATTAGGGTCTAGTAGCTCTCAGAAACCCTCAGTAGGATGATATCCCACTAGGATTAGAGGTCTACTCTTGTCCTCAAGTTTAGATATCTTACTATCGTGTATATGGTCAGAAGAATCGAGCTAAATACCTCAAGTGAGATACACAGTGGTATTTCACCATTCCACATAGTTTGTGCACCTTAGCCTCCAAACCTCTTGTAGGACACCTATTCGGAATATAGAGCAGTCCACCACCACCGCTTCGCCCATAGTCTTTTAGGTAGTCCCTTGGTTTTTACCATACTCCTAGCCATTTCTAGGATAGTTCTGCTTTCTCCTTTCTCGCCACTCCATTGTCTTTGTGGAGTATATGGTGGAGTTACCTCATGAACAACACATCTGGTGGTGCAGTATTCTTCAAACTCCTTTGAAGTATACTCACCACCACCATCTGTTCTTAACACCTTTAGTTTCTTACCACTTTGAGTCTCAACCATAGCCTTAAACCTTTTAAACACATTGAAAGTATCACTTTTGGACTTGAGTAGATATACCTGCATCTTCCTTGAGTATTCATCCACAAAAGTTACAAAGTACTTGTTCCCCTATAGATGGAGTATCCATAGGTCCACACAAATCGTAATATACCACTTCCAATAGGTCTTTAGATCTGTGTTCAATTTTTTTCTTAAAGTTCTTCCTAGGTTGTTTACTCATTAAGCATGTAGTACACTTTTCCTTTATATTAGCTATCTTAGGTAACCCCTTTACTAGTTTATTAGTACTAAGGTTATCTAGAGCCTTATAGTGAAGATGTCCAAACCTATTATGCCATAAACTAGTATCATTTGTCGGTGGTGGCACTTAAACACACAATGCTCTCGGTCTTGCTTATACTAGCTTTAAATGTCCTGCTTTTTAATGAGTAGTTAGAATTAGCTTATCCTCTTTATCAAACAGTTTCAACTTAGCATTTTTCATTAGGCAAGAGAACCCTTTTTCAATTAACTGTCCTAAACTGATTAGATTGCAACTTATCTCAGGAACATATAACACATCATAGATAATTACCTTCTCCCCATCAACTCTAGTTAGTTCTATATTCCTCTACCCTCAGAGACTATAGTCTTACCATTAGCACACCTAATAGCAATTCTAATAAAGTGGGATCAAAGTTAATTAGCCATTTCTTATTACTTGTCATATGATTAGAACATGCCGAGTCTAAGTACCAGATTTCTATTATAGTTTTCCCATCCTTACCTGTTACTATTAAAACAACATATTCCTTTCCTTTCTTAGTTTTAATCTTTTCCTTCTTAGGCTTAGTTATATTGGGTTCACAAAGCATACCGAAAGCAACATGATGTCGATTCATCGACCGAGTCGAGTCCTCCTTAGCCACATTGGCTTTAAATTGACTCATTAGGCTTAGAGTTCTTTTCTCGGTGGGACACTCGGTGGCATAATGCCCCATCTTGTCACACCTATAACATTGTACCTTAGATTTATCCTTTTTCTTAGGTGCATTGCTATTTTTAGATGAATTAGATTTAGTAGAAGAGTTAGAAGTACCTGAACTGTTCTTAGAACTCTTAGACTTTTTACTGCTACCTCCCTTTTACCTTTCTTGCCCTTAGCTTTAGCTGCATACATGGCTTGGTCCTCATCTTCCGATTCTTCTTCCGAATCTCCACCTTATCTCCTTGGCCTCTAGTTTTCCCCTGGAGCTCTTCTAGCTTCAGCCTACATTTTTTGTAGTTTCTTCTATGGTGTTAGTCACCACATACCACTTTTTTGGCATTGATCCGAGAATCTTCCCGCACACCGAATTCTCTTCAAGCTTCTCCCTTGGAGAGCCATATCATTTTGATCTTCTTCACACTGTTGAAGAACTCGATTACCTTTTCATCTTTTTTTCATTTTAAGACTTTCATCTTGTGCTCTTAGAGCTTGCGCCTTCTCTTCCTTTATTGGAGCCGCACACACGTAATAATGTTCTAGAGCATCCCATGTCGCCTTAGAGGTTTCACAGTCCCTTACCCTTTCAAAGTCCTCCTCTCCACATGCCCCGTGGATGAGAGACAGCCCTTGAAATCTCTTCATTTCTCGCTTCAAGAAATTCTTTCTTTCAAAGCAGGGTAGCAAGAGAGCTCCAAGTGTCGTGAGTCCCTCTTTCACCAAGTATAGGCAACCATGTGACCCTAGTATAGGCTTCATTTGAATAGCCCAAGTATCATAGTTGTTCCCATTGAGCTTAGGAACATAACTGTCTTCTTTACCCATTTCTGCAAATTTACACTTTAAACACACAGAAAATTAGAACACAGTAACCTGCACAATTTCACACTGTGCAGGGTTTAAAGAAATTTAAAGAAAACTTTAAAGAACTTAAAGAAACAGAGAATAGAGTTAGAAAATTGCCCTGGATCGTTTTTACCAATGCTCTGATTATACCATATTGAATTTCTCTATTTTTCCACTTTTCTTTATTTTTCTTTAAACCGGGTTGTTATTGTTAATTGCAGGGGTGCACATAACACAAGCCCAATACTGTTGCAGTGAGACCGGCCCAAGAACCTGAGAACCGAGACAAAAGAAAGAAAACAACGTACGAGCTTCAGTCTCACTCTCTCTCTCTCTAGCTTCTCCTTTCTTCTTCGTCTTCACCACCAAAGAGCTCTGCTAGGGTTTCTTCGTAAACCCAGCATCTCAGCTTCAAACCGAAACCACCAAATGAACGATCTCACCTTCCTTTACAAAACCCCTCAAAGAAAACTATGATTTGGTCACCTTGATCAAACCCTACTTTTCTCCTTTGCTGATTCTGAGGCCCAGGAGGTAGAATGAAGCATGAAAGGTAATGATCTCTCTTTCTTGAACCTTTTATTGTTGATTTCTGAATCACAACAACAAATACTGACTTGTTGTTGATTTCCTTGTATGAACACCTTCTGTGCTTCCTGGGTGGTTCTGAATCTTCAACCCCTTGAAGATTCCCACAATCTGAAGATACAAAGCCAGGTAAACCTTTCCTTCTACCCTCTTATTTCTCTCTTTCTTTCTCTTACCTTTACTGTGTGTTAGAACTAAACCCTAACTTGGTTTGTTCTTCTTGCGAGGTCACTCTCTCACACACACAACGAAGGAAATCTTGAAAGAACTCAGAAGAAAAACTCAGGGAAGAAAACCAGAAAACTTGAACACAAAAAATGTAAACTTTAAAATTCAAACTCTGTTAATTTTGTAATTGTTTGTATCTGTGTTAAATATTTACACTTGTATGAATATATATACACAATGATAGGCACTTTTAGCAAACGGACATGTTAGTTAGAGGCTGTTAGGTAGAGCTAACTGCCTCTAACTAAATAAACTGTTAGGTTTATTTAGGTCAACACTATTTAAATTCTGTTGTGTGAATGTGTGTGACTGAATTCTTTGATTACAACGGCTATAAATTTTATAAGCCTTATTAAGGGTATTTTAGAACTTAGGGTTGATGGATTAGAAATTCCAACAGTTGTAAGGGTTTTTCGCTTTCAATTTTAATCTTAGTGTCACATTCATCGTGATCATCACTCTCTTCTTCTTCTTCTTCTTCTTCTTCTTCTTCTTCTTCTTCTTCTTCTTCTTCTTCTTCTTCTTCTTCTTCTTCTTCTTCTTCTTCTTCTTCTTCTTCTTCTTTCTTCTTCTTCTTCTTCTTCTTCTTCTTCTTCTTCTTCTTCTTCTTCTTCTTCTTCTTCTCTTCTTCTTCTTCTTCTTCTTTCTTCTTCTTCTTCTTCTTCTTCTTCTTCTTCTTCTTCTTCTTCTTCTTCTTCTTCTTCTTCTTCTTTCTTCTTTCTTCTTCTTCTTCTTCTTTCTTCTTTCTTCTTCTTCTTCTTCTTTCTCTTCTTCTTCTTCTTCTTCTTCTTCTTCTTCTTCTTCTTCTTCTTCTTCTTCTTCTTCTTCTTCTTCTTCTTCTTCTTCTTCTTCTTCTTCTTCTTCTTCTTCTTCTTCTTCTTCTTCTTCTTCTTCTTCTTCTTCTTCTTCTTCTTCTTCTTCTTCTTCTTCTTCTTCTTCTTCTTCTCCTCCTCCTCCTCCTCCTCCTTCTTCTTCTTCTTCTTCTTCTTCTCCTTCTTCTTCTTCTTCTACTTTACAATGTTTAGTGCTATCTTCTTCGTCGCCATTGCTGATGTATCTGATACTAGAATAGTCGATTTCTAAAGCACTTTCATCAAACATTATGACCTCAAAATGTGATTCTCCTTTGTACTTAAAAACTAATTGATCACCACTTCTCAGCGACTTCGCAAAACTTTTCCAATTCTTCCTTAGTAACCAAATATCATCACCACGTTTTTCCCAAAACATTTTCCATTCACAACCATTGGGGAGTTTTAGGGATATTGGGTTTGATACTCCTCCTTTCCAGTATCTCTCCACGAAACTCCTTCGAATCTTCTGCAACCGCTAGCATGCAATACGTTTAGCAACATATGTACATAAGTAAAGTAATTTGAATAATGGTTAAACAAGAGAGAAAGGTCGAGGGAAAAAACAATGGATGCTTACTAGCTCTTCATCTTGCAACTCATGAGCTTGAATTTGTTGGTAGAAGTGAATCGCATTAGCATTACTCCCGCGCCCATAATGAAGAGTATTTGCGTGTATACATGACATGGTGATGGTCCATGATGATGATGATGAAGCTAGTGAACTTGTGAGGCTTTTTTTCCACTGTAGCACAAAAAAAAAATTTACCTAAATGACACATCTTTTAGATTAAATACCAAACTAAGCCACTTTTTTTTTTCTTTGATGAACTCGCCCCCCCACCCCTAGTTCACCAAAGAAATTTTGCAATTTTTTTTTATTCCTTTGATGAACTCGCCCCCCCCCCCCACCCCTAGTTCATTAAATGGTTTTTTAATTTTTTGATTTTCTTGTATTTAATTTTATTAAAATCTAAATTAATTTAATTTAATTACAATAATTAATTTAAATAATTAGAATAGTTAATAAAATTATTTATAAAATAATTACGATAAAAATACGTTAAAAATTAAGATATTAAAAAGTGGAATGTAATTTAATATTCGATAAGAACAGTAAATGAAAAACACAAATTGCAAAAATACAAGGATAGGAAATTTAAAACGAAACGACAGAAAACATAATACAACCTAGTTCTACAGATTGGCGATTCAACCTACTACTGGATGGATTGGGCAGATTCTTCTGCTTCGACAAACAATTCGAGATAAGGTTCAATGAAACCTTGGAATTCTTCATGTTTCTCAAACATTTGACTAACGCCTTTGTCTTTCTTGATAGGCTTAGGCACTTCCGAATACGATTACGTGGGGTAAAGCTGCAGATGTAGGGGATTGACATTCGATACTTTTAATTTGTTGCTCCACACCATCTAGTTTCACATTTTTTGTTAGTTTTTCTTTCAATTCTGCGAATGTGATGTTGTTCTTAAGCCTGAAATGTTTAGTTTCACGACCATGAATCAACACACCAGCATGGTCCCAGGACGTGTTAGTCATCTGATACTCAACTTAACAGGGGTGCGTAAGTATGGGTTGTTGTGGTGCGTGTGGTCCTTGTTGAAGAAGATGCATGACTTCTTCTGGAGTGCGTCATCGTGTTTAAATCTGACTCTAAGATTTGTCGCCCCATCGGAACATTAGCTAGATGTTCCATCATTGCGCTTGACGCCGTCGCCGCTTTGGATCTCCATGATCGAATATCGATACCCCATCATCTCTACAATTGAACTTTTTGAAACGTATACGCTCCACGTCTTTACGCCACGCTCCCTCTGGACGAATCTTCCTCTCAGCCTTCTCCTTGAGTTGGGCGAATGTGATGTCCTTATTCATCCTGCAGAACACATGGTTAGGACAACGAAACACGAGCGCCATGTTCGTTTCGGTGGTGACAGTTCCCACTCGTGATAAAGGGCGGTTAGGAATTTGTCGTTTGAGTACTGGGTTTGGCACAACTGCCATTCCATTTTAGCGGTTGGGGCGATGGTTTTTGGGGAAGTAGAGAAGAGAAGATGACTCGAAGGCAAGGGTAGGTTGAGGGTAAACCGTGGTGTTAATGTTAGTGTAATTTGAGAATGTATTTATAATAGACGTGATAGTGTGTGAGCCGTTGATCTAGGTGATCATAACCATTGATTGTAGGGTTTAGTGTCGGCAAAATCTAGGCCGTTAAATTGTGTCGGCAAAATCTTGGCCGCTTAATAATGTCGGCAAAATCTAGGGCGTTAAATAATGTTGGCAAAATCTAGGCCGTTCAATAAAAAAAGACCCCAAAGACTATGCACACTCGCGACAATGCAACACTCAGACGATGCACACTCGCACAATGCACACTCTGCACAATGCAAAGACTGCACAATGCACACTCTGCACAATGCATTATTAAAGATTGAAGATAAAATATTTAATAAGTGATCCAACTAAATTAAATGTCAGTTAAAATTAAAACCTTAAATTCAATAATTGATAAAAATACAACTTCTTAATTATGAAATACAACTTCTCAAACTAATAATACATTAAACCACATTGATTTAAAGACATGAATTGATTTAAAAGACTAATACGAAAAAGTACAAAGAGTAGTAAATGTGACTAGTTTACATTGCGGTTAGGTCGCTTATTTTTGTTGTGACCTCATTTCTACAAATTCGCATCTTTTGGTGCGGGTTGTCGCTTTCTTTGATCCATCTCTGCATTTAATACGAGTAGATCGTGGACGGCCCTTTTATCTCTTCGTTTAGTTGGATGCGTCAGTAGTTCAATAAGATCAAATCGTGCCATGAGGTCTCATTTGGCAAGGGTGGGAACTCCACAATGTAAGTATTGAAACACATGATGCATTGTGTATGGTGGATCGACAAACTTCAAGTGGTCGAAATTGCATTTTGTGCATGCTGCGATTGCATGCGAACAATGGTAATGAAGTGCCTGAAATTGCCCACACTCACAGGTTGATGCTCTAAGGTCGACCACAAATGTGTTCGCAGGTCAACCACTTTGTGGTCGTACTTCTTCCCTGTTATACCCCAATTTTGTCCGTTTCTTTTTCTTGTTCTAGTTGTTTATTTCTAGTAAGGGCCTTATTCTTTTTCTTGTTCTAGTCGCTTATTTCTAGTCGTTTATTTTTAACGCGCCCATTTCTTTTATTTTTTTTGTCTAGTCTCAGCGCAGTCGTCAAGTCCGGTTCGTTTTTCGTCTTTATATTTAGTCTTTTTTCCTGTTATTATTTTTTCGTACTTTGTTCACTTAATTTATTTAAGCACTTAATAAATCTAAAAATGTCAAAAAATCCAATTTAGTTTACAATTTAGAAATACCGTAACAGTCCAAAAAAATGTCAAAAAATAGTAGCTAGTTTAATTTAGAAATTAAAAGCACTTAATAGTCCAAAGAGTCCAAAAATACAAAAAAATCATAATACTAAAAATACAAAAAAAGGGGAATCCGAAAATAATAGGAAAAATACAAAAAAAAATACAGAGGTGCAAATAGAATTTTCTCAGCTACTCTCCAACTGCTAGTTGGGCTGCAGATCTGAAAAAAGCAAAGAGGGTCAAAGTTAGTCAAAGCCCAAGGAAAACAGAATTAAATGCTAAAACCTAATTTTCTAGTATAAAAACAGGATTAGGCCTGAGTCAAAGGACACGAATTTCGAGTAAGAAAAATCACTGAAAAAAGATTAGGGTTTTACACTGAAACCCTAATCATCCAAACAGATTGTGTAGATCTGAGCAGTAGAAAAAGAAGAATTCGAAACACAGCAGAAGAGCAGCGGTAAATCACTAATAACATCAGCATAGAGCTCGTTTTCTTTCTCTCTAAGTAACTGAAAAACAGGTTGGTACCTTTTTTATATGAAAACACATGTTCTAAGTAGTTATGGGGTAAATATGAATTGTTTTTTATGTGGATCAGACTTGTATTGTGTGTATCCTGTTTATAGCAGTCAGGCCAGAAAACGTTTTTGTGTATGTTAGCACAATGGTTTTTTTAGGAGCAGATCCATAGGTTAAGAAAAACATATGTCATTAGATTAAAACAAAACCAACAATCGAGAGAACAACAATCAATTAGAACGAAAAGAGAGGGCCGAGAGGAAGACCATAACCAGGAAAAAATAGTAAAAATAAAAACTAATCTCAGATCACCTTCTCCGCGGCGGTGACCTGGGTCACCGCCCCCCGCGAACCCACTGCGAGGTCCCCCCAAAACCGAGCTAGCAACCACCACGAAACAGAGCCTGCAACCACCACGAAACCAAGTCCCTCACCGTCGCAACCACACCCCCACCGATCCACCGTGACTCTCTCTCTCTCTCATTCTCATCAGACCGCCGTTCTCTCCCTCAACCATCACCGACCCACACCTTCTCCCTCTCTCTCTCCACGCCGTTCCATCTCTCTCCTTCGCCGTAGAAGACGGCGAAATTTCCGCTGTGGTCTCTCTCTTGGATCGCGGCGCCGCTGGGAGTAAGGGAAGGGAGAGGACGTTTTTTTAGGTTTAGGTTTTCTTAATGGGCCTTAAATACTGTCTCCTTTTATTCCTTTTATTTTTAATTTATTTTTATTATTCAGAATACTATTAACACCACCCATATTCCTGCGCGCACCCCACCTCACTTAAGCCCAGTTTTGCATACTGGGCCCTCCTATGCGAATCGGGCTTGCTGATTACACCCCCTGCTTAGTTATACAATCCCCGTAACTAATAGCACCCCCCCATTTTGCAGTTCTCACATTTTTCTCGTTTTTTAATTCCTTTCCAATAATAATATAGATAATTTTTCTCGCAAAATAAAATAGACGGCTAAGTCGGTTGTACAACCGGGTTAGTCATTATTTTAGGGCCAATGAGCTGTACAGTTCAGTAACCCTACAAACCTAACGAATAAATTATTTCTCTAAAAATAAAACGGCTAAGTCGGTTGTACAACCGGGTTGGTCATTATCTTAGGGCCAATGAGCTGTACAGTTCAGTAACCCTACAAACTTAATAAATACGAATAAACCATTTTCCTAAAAAATGGGGGATTAAGTCGGCTGTACAGTCGGGTTAGTCAGCGTTCTAGAACTAATGAGCTGTACAGTTCAGGAGTTCTAGAATACCTATTCTAAAATCAACCCACCTCACACCAAACTATTTTCTTTCAAAAAACTCTAAAATTATTTTCAAAAAGTAGGGGACTAAGTCGGTTGTACAATCGGGTTAGTCAGTCGCCCTAGAATCGATGAGTCAGCATGCGGTTCAAGGAATCCTAGGACCCCTACACTAAAAAACACCAACCCACAAACCATTTTCAGGAAGAACTACGTAGCTTTGATTCCTCCATTGCATCCGGAGGTACGTAGGAGCAAGACTCAACTCTTGTCAAGCATTAAAAAACAAAAATCTAAATAAGTCATTTTCTTTACAAATAAAAGGGTAACAATTAAATAAATCTTAAATTAATTAGACAATAGGATGTCGTGGGGTGCTAATACCTTCCCACACATAATAACTCCTAACCCTAACAACGCCTTATCTTAAAACTTAAAGGGATTTTCCGAATTTGCCCTTAAACTAAAATTTGGTGGCGGCTTCCTAAAGAACCATTTCAAGAATCCTTTCTCGGATTTTTCTGGTCTACATACCGCGACTCCAATCGGGACGTATTTATTTTTAGAGAGTCAAAACCTAGTTTAATTAATTTAGGATTAAATTCAATTTTACCCTTTTATTTATTCATTTATTTATTTACTTTTTGCAATAATTATGTTATTTGTTCGTGTAAACCCTAGGGTAGACGACGATATTTTGTGTGTATGTTTGTTTTGTTTTGCAGCTTTGGGTTATTTTGCTCCTACACACACTGCACTTCTACACTTCACACACGTGAGAAAAGTCCTGTACCCGGACTCGAGCATAAACCTAAGTTAGAACGAGATTGCGTAGTGATGGCCTGCGGGACGTACGTCTCGTTGGGTGGTCACGAAGATCTCACCTAGAGTTTGATTCCTTTTGAGGATGCTATCCCTTCTAATAGCTTGCCTATTGTCGGGGTCAGTGTTCTTGACTGGGGTCCTTGGCTCTAGGAACCATGTGTAGGATTCTTTAGAACCACCCTTGTGAGGTTCACGATAAAAGTACCTTAGACCCACTCCGTAGGGTACCCTTCTAGGGTCACAGAGGAGCTCTATACCCTTGCATTCAAACAAACATTAACGCATACCGTCTTTTATCCAAAAAAATCAAAATTGTTATTTCCGCAAAGTTGTTTAGAAAGTATATTACATGCATTCTTTCTTTTTGTTGCATTACAAAAATTTTGAAATAAACGTCAGGGAGTTAAAAAGTTTTATTTTGGAGAGAAGCCATGCATGCTAAAGTCAAAATCAAATTTTGTTCTTTACTCTCCAAATGAAAGTTTATAACTCCCCAATGTGATAAAATTAAATCATATGTTATCATCTCATGCACATACATCTCATACATTTCATGCGCATACATTACCATTTCATTTACATTACATACTAACATCATGCATCGAAAAAAACGAGAAAAAGGCAAGTGGTTCATCAACATCGTTATTGGACTCGCTCTCAAGCAAGGAACATGGCCGAAAACCAAGACAATCAGATATTGAAGGATGAGGTTGAAAAGCTGAAAGAACAAATGAAAGACATGCTGGGTTTGAAAGATCAGATGACCGAGATTTTGAAGCTTCTCACCGAGAAGAATGCGAGCGACAATATTTCAAATTGGGGCATCAATGACCTGTGCCACAAACATGCCCGAATCCACATAACTCTGGTCCCAACACTCGGGGTGTGCAATGGCCTCAATGGGGTCTACCACAAGGTTACACGCTCCACCATGGACGTTGTCAATGAAGAAGATATTTCGGGGTTCTTCGCGCACGTAATCAAGATGGAATAGCGAGGAAACAATGTTGGCGATGAGAGACGAACAAATCCAAAGACAAAACTTATGGCACCACCCAAGGGCTTTCTCAAATCCTCTGACCGACTTCAAGAATCATACTCGCCCTGTTGGCTACCAAGTCAAGATCCTCAAGCAAGAGAGATAAGTCGCAAATGCTAGAAGAGCGTCTAAGAGCGGTGGAAGGATCCAATGTGGAAATAAGTGACGATATGACCTATGTCTCGCCCCCAATGTGGCCATTCCTTATAAGTTCAAAGTGCCCGACTTTGATAAGTATCGAGGGGCAACATGTCCTCTTAATCATCCGACTATGTATCGCAGAAAATGGCTCGGCTTTTGCTTGCGCAATGATCACCGCTGCTTATTCATTACTTCCAAGACATCTTAATGGCAAAGACTTCGAAGCCGGTATACGCAAATTGAACGTGCTCATATCCAATGTTGGAAAGATCCGCCGATGCTTTTCTTAAGCAAGACAAATATAACATCGATATGGCTCCCGATAGGACACACAGTGCAAAATATGACCAAAAGAGACAACGAGTCCTTCAAGGAATACGCCAAATTTGGAGAGGTTGGCGCGCACAGTAGCACCACCTCTATTAGAAAAAGAAATGGTTGCCATGTTCATGGAAACTCTTCCATCCCCTACTATGACAAACCGACAGGGGAGTATCTTCAAATTTCTCGGACATGGTTACCATAGGAGGAAGAATAGAAAATGCAATGAAGGTTGGGAAGATCACTCATAATTCGATGGGACTCCTACAAATTCCAATAAGAAGAAGGGGGAAGTCAACGCTATAGTAAAAATCAAGGAAGTTCGCACTATAATCCCTCAGCACCATCATGCCATCAAGGGTCATTCCAATACGACCCCATTCCCATATCATACACCGACTTGTGCGACCAACTTATCACCCACAAGGTGATTTCTCCGCTCGTCGAGATGAGACCCAATTCGACCCCCCATTCCCAAGAGGACACGACCCAAAAGCTACCGCGAGTTCCACATTCAAAGGCGATCGGTCACTCAAATGAAAAATTGTTATCCCTTAAAGCACATCATTCAAGACCTCATTGACACAAAGCAACTGAACTTTGAGGAAGGTGATGATTAAATAGCGATTATGAGAGTTATCAAAGTATCTGCATGACGGTGTCGTCAATCATGTGCGATTTTCTCCTACAAATAAAGAGTTCAAGAACCGAGAGATCGTTGATTTTTCTGTGATTTTTAATTCAAAGTAATTTTCTGTAATGCAAATCCTATGGCTCTGCCCAAGGCTTTAGGAAATTTCAATAAGGGCACGCATGTTTCACTTCAGTATCATTATTAATAAAATAGCATTTTGAATTCTCTAAAATTCTCCTTATATCTCTCTCATTTTTTTGCTTTGCCTTCTCCTCTATCCGTTTTCACTTCCAACTAATGCAGATCAAATTCTTGAAAATAGCAATATCGGTGACTCATAGAATAACCTTGATCACCTCATTAATCAAACGGGGGAGAATGTCGAAGATGACTGGGAGGCCCCATGAGAATCTAGCTGGAAGCAACTAAGTCTACTAAGCTGGGGCACGAAAGAAGGAAAAAAATAATACAAACAATTAAGGACAGCAAACCAAGAAAACTCACACGAATCTTGTCTGATTGGGTCGGCGTCATGGCATGGATACATCAAGTCACAAGAGCCCACCGGTGTAACAAGATCTGTGATTGTTAACGATTTAGTCAGCCATTACGGTCTTCCAAAAAAAACACATCATGGTGGCAGAGTCGTTTGGAGACCTCAGGTCGTGCTCATAGCCCCTTCCCATACCACCCAAAGGTGAATGGGGCAACTGCGGCAGCAAACAAAGAATATCAAAGAGGTCCCGCAGAATGCGATCCACAAACACTCCCTTTGGCCTCACATGGAGGGGGGACCTCATTTCCCACCTCAACAGGGGCAACCCAACGCAACAAAAGAAGTCATCAAACAAAATGGTCGCATCATGTCATGACCAGCTGTATCAGATGAGAACAAGGAAAGGTTAAGAATGTTTGTCTTCAGCAATTTCGAGAAAGAGACCTGGTGCCCAAGGAAATCCTACTTATCCAAAAGGATTCTCAACCTCAAATTACGAAGAACCTTACGTGGTGAAGAAATCGTTCTCTAGAAGAGCCTTAATTCTCACGACAGTGAAGACCTCCCTACCAACTCGGATGCAATCAAGAGAAAAGAATGATATAGAAAAAGAGAAAAAATGAGCCAAGCAAGAATAAGCTCGCTAGGTCGAAACCCAAAAGGCGGCCTAGGCAAAAGTTAGAGCGACCGATGGATCGAAAACCAAAAAAGGCGATCCAGCAAAAATTAGGGTCAAACGATTGGACCAAGATAATCGAGGCAAACAAAGACTTCCGAAAGTCGACAATGAGGGGATCAAGGTTGTGAACATGAGTAGCCGATCGCGTTATCTCAAGGAGATTAGCTACCAACAAATCGCTTAGTATCTTTGGCTTTTTCTGTTTCTTTCATCTCGATCCATCGATGCAATCTTCATCGGTGTGCCTTACGCATGCTCGGCTGGCCCAATATTAACATCAAACACTTTCCCTTCTCTTTCATTCTCTCTATTTTTGAAATGATGTTTTATGATAAATGATAATCGAATTGTGAAACATGTGGCATAATCATAAGCATTACTATCATTACGAAATTTTTGCTAATCACGTAAATGACACACAATCTCAAAACAAAAAGGCCATTGCAGAAAATGAATAGCTCTTATGACAATTCACGATCACCAAAGATGTCGACCAAAGAAGTACAAATACACAAGGTGGCTTCATATCTCACATTGGAAGTCCCGCGAGTTGATGAAACAGTAAAAAAGAGATTGCCAAAAAAAAGAGTAATCAAAAAAAAAAAAAAAAAAAAAAATTCATCCCACATTTCATTCATCATCCCACCACATGTCAATCATTACACGTGCATACATCACATACAAGCATATCAATTTTATTGCATTATTAAATACGCCAAATGAAGATTTCCTTCTCATTTTCTAATGCGCTTACTAAGTTTTCAGATTGACACGACAAGTGTCAATCCCTATGTTTTGTTCCTTTAAAATCAGCGCTTTAAGCGTTGATCTCATATCACATCACGAGATCACCAAGTTGATCCTCGCACTCCCGAGTGGTCCTTCAGAGCACTACGCCCTTCAAAGTGCCCTAAGTGGCCCAGTCGCAAACGTCGAGTCGAGCCCCGGACCTTCCGGACCCGCGTGGTCCTTCGGACTAGTCAGGTCACCCTAAGACACGGTGTACGCCCTTCATGGTCAACATATCGATTCTAGACCGATCTTGACCCACCATGGCCGCTTTCGAGTATAAAGGCCCCCTGCACCGCTTAATTAGTACCGTAGCTAGTTGCGCTCCTTCGCACCACGATGGTCCTTCAATTAAGGCCTCAGCAGCCTTTCGGACCTTAAGTGGTCCTTCAGAGCCTTATCGCTCCTTCGGACCTTAAGTGGTCCTTCGAGTCTTAGCGCTCCTTCAGTCCTTGATGACCCTTCATTTAAATTCCAGTTAACGACCGAGTGTTAACCCTTCCTTGCTCCTCTCAAACCTTCACTTCCCCCTTAAACGGACAAAATTAGCGTCTATCTTATCTTTATTTCTATTTCTACTACGAAAGTTCTAAAGCTAAGCACTTTCTAGTAAAATATTAATAAAGAGGCAAAATTATTATACCCCAATTTTGTCCGTATTCTTTTTCTTGTTCTAGTTGTTTATTTCTAGTAAGGGCCTTATTCTTTTTCTTGTTCTAGTCGCTTATTTCTAGTCGTTTATTTTTAACGCGCCCATTTCTTTTATTTTTTTGTCTAGTCTCAGCGCAGTCGTCAAGTCCGGTTCGTTTTTCGTCTTTATATTTAGTCTTTTTTCCTGTTATTATTTTTTCATACTTTGTTCACTTAATTTATTTAAGCACTTAATAAATCTAAAAATGTCAAAAAATCCAATTTAGTTTACAATTTAGAAATACCGTAACAGTACCAAAAAATGTCAAAAAATAGTAGCTAGTTTAATTTAGAAATTAAAAGCACTTAATAGTCCAAAGAGTCCAAAAATACAAAAAATCATAATACTAAAAATACAAAAAAAGGGGAATCCGAAAATAATAGGAAAAATACAAAAAAATACAGAGGTGCAAATAGAATTTTCTCAGCTACTCTCCAACTGCTAGTTGGGCTGCAGATCTGAAAAAAGCAAAGAGGGTCAAAGTTAGTCAAAGCCCAAGGAAAAGCAATTAAATGCTAAAACCTAATTTTCTAGTATAAAAACAGATTAGGCACGAGTCAAAGGACACGAATTTCGAGTAAGAAAAATCATCGAAAAAGATTAGGTTTTACACCGAACCCTAATCATCCAAACAGATTGTGTAGATCGAGCGAGAGAAAAGAAGAATTCAAACACGCAGAAGAGCAAATGTAAATCACTAATAACATCAAGATAGAGCTCGCTTTTTCTTCTCTCTCGAGTAGCGAAAAAGCAGGTTGGTACCTTTTTTATATGAAAACACATGTTCTAAGTAGTTATGGGGTAAATATGAATTGTTTTTTATGTGGATCAGACTTGTATTGTGTGTATCCTGTTTATAGCAGTCAGGCCAGAAAACGTTTTTGTGTATGTTAGCACAATGGTTTTTTTAGGAACAGATCCATAGGTTAAGAAAAAACATATGTCATTAGATTAAAACAAAACCAACAATCAGAGAACAACAATCAATTAGAACGAAAGAGAGGGCCAGAGGGAAGACCATAACCGGAAAAAATAGTAAAAATAAAAAAAACTAATCTCTGTATCACCTTCTCCGGCGCCGGTGACCCTCCGGTCACCGTCCCCGGCGAACCCACCTGCGAGGTCCCCCCAAAACCGAGCTAGCAACCACCACGAAACAGAGCCTGCAACCACCACGAAACCAAGTCCCTCACCGTCGCAACCACACCCCCACCGATCCACCGTGACTCTCTCTCTCTCTCATTCTCATCAGACCGCCGTTCTCTCCCTCAACCATCACCGACCCACACCTTCTCCCTCTCTCTCTCCACGCCGTTCCATCTCTCTCCTTCGCCGTAGAAGACGGCGAAATTTCCGCCAGGGTTCTCTCTCTTGGATCGCGGCGCCGCTGGGAGTAAGGGAAGGGAGAGGACGTTTTTTTAGGTTTAGGTTTTCTTAATGGGCCTTAAATACTGTCTCCTTTTATTCCTTTTATTTTTAATTTATTTTTATTATTCAGAATACTATTAACACCACCCATATTCCTGCGCGCACCCCACCTCACTTAAGCCCAGTTTTGCATACTGGGCCCTCCTATGCGAATCGGGCTTGCTGATTACACCCCCTGCTTAGTTATACAATCCCCGTAACTAATAGCACCCCCCCATTTTGCAGTTCTCACATTTTTCTCGTTTTTTAATTCCTTTCCAATAATAATATAGATAATTTTTCTCGCAAAATAAAATAGACGGCTAAGTCGGTTGTACAACCGGGTTAGTCATTATTTTAGGGCCAATGAGCTGTACAGTTCAGTAACCCTACAAACCTAACGAATAAATTATTTCTCTAAAAATAAAACGGCTAAGTCGGTTGTACAACCGGGTTGGTCATTATCTTAGGGCCAATGAGCTGCATGCTGATTCGGTAACCTACAAACTTAATAAATACGAATAAACCATTTTCCTAAAAATGGGGATTAAATCACTGCATCTGATCGGGTTAGTGCGTTCTAGAACTAATGAGTCAGATGCAGTTGGGAGTTCTAGAATACCTATTCTAAAATCAACCCACCTCACACCAAACTATTTTCTTTCAAAAACTCTAAAATTATTTTCAAAAAGTAGGGGACTAAGTCGGTTGTACAATCGGGTTAGTCGGCGTCTAGGAATCAAGTGAGTCACATGCAGTTCAAGGAATCCTAGGACCCTACACTAAAAACACCAACCCACAAACCATTTTCGGGAAGAACTACGTAGCTTTGATTCCTCCATTGCATCCGGAGAGGTACGTAGGAGCAAGACTCAACTCTTGTCAAGCATTAAAAAACAAAAATCTAAATAAGTCATTTTCTTTACAAATAAAAGGGTAACAATTAAATAAATCTTAAATTAATTAGACAATAGGATGTCGTGGGGTGCTAATACCTTCCCCACACATAACGACTCTCGAACCCTAACAACGCCTTATCTTAAAACTTAAAGGGATTTTCCGAATTTGCCCTTAAACTAAAATTTGGTGGCGGCTTCCTAAAGAACCATTTCGAAGAATCCTTTCTCGGATTTTTCGGTCGCTACATTCCCGAACTCGGAACAATTGCCTGGCACGATCGTGAATTGCGACGGCATGCGTTTGTGAGACTTTAATGTTTTCAGCAATGTTTTTCATCAATTTCTCGAGAGAACATTGTTCGGATGTCATCATCGCCAGTGCTCTCTGTTCCCGTTTGACAAATATCTCGTTCATCCTGAAATATGTTGCATCTATCAATGAACGGATGGGGAGATTCTGCACCCCCTTAAGGACATTGTTGATGCACTCTGCAAGGTTTGTTGTCATGTGCCCCCAACAGGAACCTCCATCGCGCCACCGAACTGGTTCGGCTATAGTCTGTCGTACATTGTTTTAGTTTAGAAAGTGGTGTGAATCATATTTTCCTTCGTCCGGTGATGGTGATTTCAACAGGTTTTGCGGCGCGGCCGAACTGCGTTATCTTTGGAACAAAAATAATAGAAACATAATAGAATCAGAAAGAGAGTTGAGTTCCACATTTGTCTATCAAGAAATCAGAAACAAAGTTCAATGTTATACAACTTTGAATACAAAAATTATAAACCTATCAAGAAATGACTATCGTCACTATCTTTAATTAAATCTATAAAGCATGGGGGGTTGTGTCTGTATAATCATTGACTTCCACTTTTGCATGTGATCCATAAAAAATGTGTCTAGGTTTACTAATAATGTTAACTAATATTTCATAATATAAAAATGAATTCTAAATAGAAGTCCATTTACTTGTACAAAGTGTTCGTATTTTTCTACACAACAGATATTGAACGTACAGACACTTCTAAATGGTGCAACATGAAATGGAAAAATTGTGTAACAACAGTCAGGTGACCAACAAGTCAGTACGACCTTGTACTTCTTAGTGATCAGATACCCTATATCTGGTATAGTCATCCAATTATTGTGTCCATTATAATGTGACTGCAACAACAACTTCATCAAAAATGTGACTTTTCCAATACCACCATGCAGTTTAGTGTAGAAGTCATTGTATTGCTTAAGCTCGTCCATCAAATCATTTCTCACAGTCTATCAAACATCCTGACCCCTTTCAAGTAATGCAGCAATACACCGGAATCCACAGTTTCCATTACCGCGCACATTAACAATATTTTCAACATAAGGATTAGTTTACTCTCGCGAGCCTATTATGTATTTATAATAATCATCCTTGTGTGTAACAATAGGATTCGGTGTAAGAGTCAAATTTGAAGTAGGAGATGGTGTTAGAGTAGAGAGTCTTTGTAACATTTGTAGTTGGTGTAAGAGCAAGAGCTGTGTGTACAAAGAGTAGTTGTTGTAAGAGTAAGAGCCGTGGTGTAGCGTAGGAGCTGCTTGATGAAGAGTAGGTGTGGGTGTTGGCTTCTTAGGTAGGGGAGGAGTAGGGATTGTAGTAGCACTATCCGTTTGAGTTCGCCTTTTGCTTAGTGATGAATTAGGTGCTGGACACTTTGACAATGGTGGAGTACTCTAAGAAACACCCTCATCACATCCTCAACAACAGCCATGTATTTCATGTGTATTCTAGCTTTGGCCCTCACTTTTTTTTTATGTGAAATTGGCACAGCAAGTTTGCAGATGTTGGAAATACAGTTGCCAGAGCATTCATCAGACTAGTGTCTCTATCAGTATGACATGTGGTAATTCATCTTGTCTCCAATGATTACTGTTTGCCACGACGAAGAGATAATGTGGTCTATCTGCACATAGTATAATAAGTGTCTTGTTTATGATATCTGTGATATACGCTCGCAAAATCTTACTGTGATGTTTTTATGCAATGTGATTTTTGTCCTATATTGTTGTGCTTCTTTCGTTATTATGTAAGAACCGTATTTGAATGAAAAACATTTGTATGTGATTTATACTCTCTATATGTTGTAGAGATGATTTTTCCATATCAATGACATATAGAAAAAATTTAGAACCTCATTGATTTCTAAGCACCTTTGTTTTAAGCACACAACTTAAAAGAGTCCATAAGAAACATGGGAATCTCTAAGGCCCTTCCAATTTCCAAACTAATTTCAATCTCTTGTGTTGATGAGAAAATCTTCCTCCATCAAGCCAAAGATAAGCAGATTTTGTAAAAGGGCAAATTGAGTGCCAAGCTTTCCTATGAAGCAAAGCAGATTATTGCATTGTCATTGTATTTTCCATGTAGCCAAATGCTGGTAAGCTCTCTAAAAAATAAAGTTATAATGAACGAACGAACGATTTGCCTCCTATAAAAGTAATGGAACACCCAAGTACCAGTTCCTCACTTGTACTCATGCAACATATATATATATATATATAGCTACCACATCATAAAGGGATCTAACCATAGAGACTAGCTTCATAATTTCATGACCTAGTCTTTCTATGCACAAAACATAGATATAAAATTTGGATCTCCCTCACAAATTCCTCTCCTAAGCCAAGCAACACAATTGACAAGTACCTTCATGGAAGGGGTTGAAATGAGAAAATTATTAAGTACCTTCAGAATTGGTTGGAAGCAACATCATTGCCCTTATAGATGACATTACAAAGGGCAAAAAGGTGAAAAATGTTAGAATAGATGACATTACAAAGGGAAATAAGGCGAAAACGTTAGAAATGAGGAGAGGAATTAAGACGAGATAAGCTTCATTGATGTCTTTAATAAAAGTATCATTAAAAGATTGACAAATTAAGTTGCACATAGATTCACGAATCATCTATTCCTTTTGTTACCAACTCATTTACTTCATCAACAACCATCAACCATGTGTAATTAATTGCATCTACCTCATCTAGATACGATGGATGTGGAGAAAGATCATATACAAAAGCCTTAAATATCTCAAAAAAAAATTACAACTATGATCCAACTTAATTGTACATATCATGAGACATTCATCATTAGTTCAAAAAGTGTACTACAATTCATCGACAGGCCGTTTAAGATTCATGTAAACTATAACTACTTCAAACAAAAATGGCAAAACACATAAGTTTTCTTCTAAACATCTAGAACGATTGAAACCTTGAACACAAGATTTTCCTCATCAATCATCTCAAACAGACAATTGTCTCCAATCTTAAAGTTGGATCCCGACACAAATTCTAACCAACCTTCAGAGAAACGCCAATTATCGAGTTGAGGAAAATAACGCACCTTTACAAGCCACGAATGTTCTCCCACTTTCAACTCCAACGAATTTCCATTACATATATTATATCTCTTTATCAACTCAGTTGGTACGCTAAGCTGCAAATAACAACACAAGTTTTATTTATGTAGACACACAAATAGAACAACGACATTTTACGCAATCCTACCTTCAGTAACGATGATACATAAACCATGAATATTTTCTGCTTGTCAGAACCTGCAGAGCCTGTAAAGATTCAACATTTAACAACAAAGAAAACAAGATTGGGGAATAATTTGCACACTAAAAATCTCCCCACTACCAATATACCATGTGTTTTTTTGCAGCTCCTTGATTTATCTACAGACAACTTCTCTAATTTATCTTGGTGTAGTTGGTTTGCTTCATGCTCAGAACCTAGGAATCAAATGAAGAAGTTGGAGAAAATCAACTAATATGCTATGGAAATGTGGAGAATAATACCAATAATAGAATATGTATCTTCTTAAAAACGCTATTAAAGAAAGAAAATAAGGTGAGGATAAGCCATCTTGACATGTGGTATATATGTGATCATATACTTCAAAAATTGTCCCAAACTCGGAGAACGACCAACGCCAGCTCTAGAAGTAGGAGCTCTCAAGTCGTCCACATTCTCACGTCTGAGATAGTAACCTGATCAATGTCAATTTGACAAAAAAGGAAACAAATAACAATGAAGAAAAATTGAGTTATGAGAACTTTATATATCTTTCTCGTTGGTTTGTCGAATGACATTGATATGGTAACCGTCTCATCGGGACGAAAGTGAGTTTCTACGAGGCTCTCTTCGTGGTCAAAGTTTTAGGTAATTTTTCAAGTACTAGTTCACGATCCATGTCGATCATATGCCAAGATGGTCCACCCACCCTAGAATGTAGCGAAAATGAAAAAAAAAACCTTGAAGCGACTCAGGACATGATTCATCTCTGGCTCTGGTAATAGTAATTACGAATGCAACTGGTTTGCGCTGAGTCATCTCAAATTTACACACATCACCAACTCGCAAGTTATGTTCATGGGAAAATGACCTCCAACCAGTAGCATTCATTACAAAATTTCTATTAGAATGATCTAATCTTAACGTCACTTCATAAGTTCTCTCCTCACCAACACAGTTAATTGTTGCAGCATTCTCTTCCAACTCTTTCCTGTATTCTTCTGAAAACCAATTTGGTATCCTCTGTTTCAAGTCATGGTTTAACAGGGAAATTAAAGCCATATATTAGTAGACATTTTCTATAAGAGACATTTTCTTATAATATCTTTGCAGAGTAGGT
Organism: Oxytropis ochrocephala; assembly: GCA_020916435.1. Taxonomy (NCBI): domain Eukaryota; kingdom Viridiplantae; phylum Streptophyta; class Magnoliopsida; order Fabales; family Fabaceae; genus Oxytropis; species Oxytropis ochrocephala. Next base: position 59,041,611 of record CM037090.1, on the reverse strand, counting down.
GTTTTCTGTTGTAAAATCTGTCTCACATGAGATAAACTAAAAATAATTCAAATGAATATAAGGTGAGAAAATTAGTCCTAATTGTTTAGACCTTTTTAACAGCACATTAACACTAAACTTAATACACAAATATCAATCAAGTTCCTCAATTGAATACAACCTTAAATGCTAATGTTTTCCTCAAAATCTACACACACACACACACACACCTATGTAGTCAATAACAAATAGCGTAGCATAGCAGCAGTCCCCGAAAACGCTCTAGCGGTGTAGTGGGTAGCGCTATTGCCGCTACATCGAGGTCTAGGGAAACGATACTAGCAATTTATAGCACACACATAAAAGCTCAAAAATAGAAGAGTACACAAAATTAATACTCAAACATTGAAAACAAAATAGTGGTTGTGACTAGGTTGATGTCATAGCAACGGAAAAATCGTGAAAGGAGTACAAATGGCAGCATAGATACAAGAACTATGCAAAATAGTAAGCGGAGAAGAGAAACAATACAAAAAAATAAATTGGAAAGAGGAATAGAAGCCCAAAGATGCATCATCTCAGTTGGTTAAAATTGACCAAAACCCCTAAAAAGAAGAGGGGTCAGCTTAAACTGAGGGAAAATTGAATTTTACATGAAATTTCACCATAGCGGCCACTGCAAGCGCTATTTGGCCAATATCGAGGCTGTAAAGGCGGCTATTTGCGGCGCTATGAATGCTACTCAAAACCGCAACACAATGGCAAATTGTGTAGCACCTAGGGACCGCTAGTCCGCTACGCAATGCTACACCGCTATAGCAGCTGCTACAGCCGCTATTGACTACAAGACACACAAACAATATTTTCCTCAAAATCTACTCTTTCACACACACATATAATATGATGATCATCAAAATGCCGTGCTTGTTACAAAAATTAAAAACAAGAAATACATATAGCAAACATACCAAACTATTGCCTTCAGCATAAGTTCGGGACAATTTAAGGGTAAAATTAGGGTTCTCATCATCAGGATATGAATCACATGCTCTCTCTTTAAAAGTTTCAGTTCTTGAGCATCTCTTAGCCTTCTTAACCGTGCCTCAACAATTACTATTAGTCCCTACAAAAAGAAAAAATATTATTTTCAGGATTGTACAGATATGTGAAGACATTATTAAATTTATAAATAAATAAAAAAAAAACAAAAACTAGCCTGAGACATTTTGATGGGTAGCATGAGAATCCATATTGGATTTTCTCTTGCCAATATTAGTTTCCAAATGTTGACTAGTGGATTGTTGTGTGGGTTTTTGACTTTCAGTTATAATCTCAACACACTCATCATCACCATCACTCTCTTCTTTTTCTTCTTCTTCTTCTTCTTCTTCTTCAACTTTACTCTTTTCGTTGCATGATCTGATATTAGAATAGTCAATTTCTAAAGCACTATCATCAAATATCATGACATCAAAATGCGATTCGCCTTTGTTGTATTTAAAAACTAACTGATCTCCACTTCTCAACGATCGTGCAAAAATTTTCCAGTATTTCTTTTGTAGCCAAATATCATCACCACGTTTCTCCCAAAACATTTTCCATTCACATCCATTGGGAAGTTTCAATGATATAGGGTTTGATACTCCTCCTTTCCAGTATCTCTCCACAAAACTCCTTCGAATCTTCTGCAACCGCCAGCATGCAATACGTTTAGCAGCACATAGATAAAGTAACGTAACGACCAAGCTTAACCAACAGTGAAAGGAAAAAACAAGAAAGAAAAAAAATCAATGGATGCTTACTAGCTCTTCATCTTGCAGTTCGTGAGGTTGAATTTGTTGGTAGAAATGAATGGCGTTAGCACTACTGCCGCGCTCATAATGAATACTGCCGTGTTGAGATGACATAGGGATGGAACAAGATGATGATGATGATGATGATGATGATGATGAAGCAGTTGCTGTGACTACTGACTAGTGATGATGATGAAGGAAGATGAAAGGGTGCTTCTTGTTTTCTCGAGCTTAGTTCAAACAGAGCGTTTATTGTAAACCGTGAAGAGCGCCTTTATTAGCCACTAGCCGTGCCCGTGCGCTAATATACATGCATTCCTTTATTTAATTTATATCTTTAATTGTGATTTATTGTGTATTCGTTCTTTTAATTTAATAAACTAGTACGTATGACCCGTGCGATGCACGGGTATACATCATCTTTATTTAAAAGTTTGGAATATTGTTAAAAAAAATATATCTTAAAATTTATGTAAAACTACTTAATGTTTCGATTATATTTAGAAAATTTAGAATTTTAAATAGATATATATTGAATACATATTATTAATTGTCGAACGTTAATATCTATATCTATGTTAACATACTTATTTAAATTGTAAAGTAAAAATATGTATTAAATATATTTATTATTTTTCACTATGTAGTTACTTTTATTACACTGTTAATAAAAAGCTACATTTTATTGTAGTCGGTATTAGATTTAGAAATGGAAATAGGGTGGGGCGAAGATAGGTAGGTTTCCCGTCATATTTCCCAATCTCTGATTCCTCCTGCAGGGAATTCACATCCCCTTCCTCGTCACCACAGATTCCCTTAGTGTTGCTGGGACCCTAATAAATCTTAAAATTTATCAAAAACATAAGTTAGGGTCTAATAAAATTGAAAACATTATAAAAGTGTGACAAAATAAATAAAGAAATATTTGAATATAAAAATAAAAAATTGTCTTTTTTATTATTAAAAAATATATAATAAAGAATATAAACATAAAAGTGAGCAGTCTTTATTTACTATTTTGGCAAGAGTGAACACTCTTTATTAAAAAATGCATATGAAAATACTAAAAATTTATATATAATATAAATTAAGAGTATTTATGTAATGTACTTAGAGAATTCCAAAAACAAATTGGTTATTACAAAAATCAAGTTATTGAAAATTTATATTGTCATTTTTTAAAAGTGTAATAGTTGCTTTACATTTTCATGGATTCCATATGGTCATGTACACGTGTAAACTATAAACATGATAAATGGGGAAAGCAATGAAGTTTTTTTTTTTTGACAAAACAGGGCATGCATTAAAGCTGGTAGGCTTTAATAATTTGAAAAAATATTGTTAGTATTTTATTTGTAATAATTGAAATCATCAATTTAAATTAGCTTATTAGAATAATTTGAATAGAGAATTTTCGATTTTATTTATTGTGCATATATCTAGTAATTATGATGATTATTAAAGAACATTCAAAATCAAAATTATATTTATTATTGGTGTGTGAATATGGAACCTTTATTATCAAATTAAATTTTGTTTCATGACTTCTTTATTAAAAGGGAATGTTTTGAAAACTTTCAAGTAAATATCGAATATTCATTTATTTTTACCATCAAATTTGTAGGAACAAAAGATGGCAATGAACGTAATAATTTTACATGACATGGTAATAAAGGATATACGTGCGGACCAATTAGAGGGCAACATGTGGGAGCTTCCTATTTGGTAAAACTCACAAATACAATATATAAATATAAAAATAAAAATAAGGATAAAAGGCATAGATAAAAATCATGTATAGCTTTTTCAGTTTCATACTATAGAAATGAAATTAAGTGCAATTTTATATCCCTAAATATATTGATGCCTTCGCTAATTTTAGTTGGTTGGTTGATATTCATAAATGATAATTGTTATTTGTATCACTTTTTTACAATGATATTTGTATCATTAAATAGTCATCTTTCACATGAAATACGTAATTGTTCCATAAGGTTATTATTGAGACTTGGTGTATTAAATGTCTATTCCAGATATATTGCATGTAATGAAAACATTCTTAAAAAGATTAGGTACCCTTAACAATATAATTGGAATCGAATATGGTAATGAATCAATTTACTTTGATTGTCCGATTACATTACTGGACATCTTACTACAATTTGTTTCCTTTGGAATGAATGTGGTATCAAAATACTTTTTGTTGACTTCATTGTTAACGTATTGACTCATGTGGTAACTACTATCATTCCTAATGTGGTATCAATTTACCACGTTTATGGAGGCTCATAACCAATATCAAATCGCCGCCTTACAACAAATATAATAGAATAATCAAATATCAAAAAAGTATCCATAGAAGAAAAAGAGAGCACTGCAAATACAATGTCAAATTAAAGCAACTCTATAAATGTAACATAATAATCCAAAGGCAGGCCTAATCAAATGAAACTTATTTATACAGTGAGAACAAAGAAACTAAAAAGATCACAATGCAACAACAGAAGAAATTCCAATGCAACGCGATTCAAATATTCTAAATCAATCCATAACACCCAGATGATTTTCAAATAAAAAGATGCTAAATTTCATGAATTTACACAATACACATTTGCAAAGAGCATTTAATATAGTGAGATCGCAAATTGGGAATGTGAAAAAAAATCTAAATCAAAATTTGATTCATCTTGGACGTGAAGTTAGAGAAAATTTGGTGGTAGAAATCATGAAGAGGTGAAAGAAATAAAGAAAGGAAGAAATAGAGAAAGAAAGAAAGAAAGAACCAACCAACACACACGAACCTAGATCTAATATTAGACAATAGTATCCATCATTTTCCTCCAATTAGAACCTATCACAAAAAGAAAAAAAAAAGAGAGAAGAAAGGATCAAACACGGATTAGATAAGATTGCTATTACAAAAAAAAAATCAAAGAACGGAAGAAATGATCAAAAACAAAAATGTGTTGATAATTTTGTAATGTAGAAGACTAAATTTCGAAACTGTTATGAAAGAAAGAACCAACCCACACAAATCCACTATTTTTCTCCACTATAGACAATAGTATCCACTATTTTTCTCCAATTAGAACCTGTAAAAAAAGAAGAGAAGAAGAGAAGGAGAGAGAAGAAAGGATAAAAAGCAGATTAGATTGTTAGCACAAAAAAATAAATAAATCAAAGAACAAAAGAAATGATGGAAAATAAAGATGAGTTGATAATTTTGTAATGGAGAAGTCTTAATTTTGAAATTGTTATCATAGTTTTGTATATGAATTTATTGTAGATTTAATTTTCTAATTATTTGGTGAGCAATTAGTAAACTTCAATATTGACAGTTATACAATTGTTTTATCATTTTATTTTTGTATTATTTTTATCTTTAATAGGTGTTTTGAATAGGTGCCAAGCCGTTTATTATATTTTAAATACGTTCTAAGCCATCTTTAATAGGTGTTTTGAATAGGTTCCCATAAGTTTGAATTTGTGTTTTGAATAGGTGCAAAGACATTTATTATTTTTTAACTTTTCGTAACTGACTTTTTTTTTTATCATTTGGGGATGGAAAATATTGTGTGTGTTGGAATCGTGGTGAGTACTTGTAGGATCTAACTTTCACAGGTGGACCAATCAGATTAGTTTAGTTTTTCTTATAGCCAATATTAGTGGGGTTGAGGGAATGTTAGTTTCCGGGATTTGAAACCGGGACCACTTTCTTGCACTCATTTGGTGCACTCTTTCGGTATCCCTTAGCTCGACAACTGAGCTACCTTCTCGGGATGACTCAGATTAGTATTTTAATTTTAGTCATAAAGGAGTATATTTGTGAGTGTATTTTATATTTAAATTTATTTATATTTTTATTTTATTATATATGTTCCCTCAAAAAAAAATTATATGTTACTATACATAGATGGTGATCTCGCACCAATTATATGGTTTTAGATAGATAGATGGTGATCTCAATCCAATTAATATCATATGTTACTTTTCTATTAAAATAAAAATTATATGTTACTATACACATTCAATTTTGAAATTTTAAATGATAATATCTTTTGGTCAAAATAATCTTTTTTTTCCAGGGTTTGTGATAACAATATGCATAAAGAATATTTATTTTCAAATTTAGGGCATTAACTTTTGTATATATAAGTAATAGAGATAAGTAATTTTCGTGTCTATTAACATAAAAATAAATTATAGATTTTTTCGAATGTCAATTCAAAAAAAATTAGAGATAAGAACTTTCTTTTGGTAACAACAGAGATAAGAACTTGATAATAATATATGTGAATGATTTTTTTTTCTTTGCGTAAATGATGCTATATGTGAATTAATGATGATGATATATAAATGAAACGTTTCCATAATTGTTGGTAAACAATGAATTGCTAGTTATAGGTAAATTGAATGTAATAATTAGAATTAATTTTGTGTTGAAGAAACATTTTTTTCCAAGTAAGCCACATGTAGGTGGCATGTTTATGTGTACATGTGGATTTTTTTTCATAGGTGGACCAATAGGAGGAGAACTTTAGTTTGAGTCATTCAAAGAATTTATTCATGAATGTATTATACTAGTTTGCAGGACCCGTGCCAGCACGGGTAAATAACTTCAGCTAATAAATATATTATGATCTTTGCGTAATAGATACATCGACACCGTTAATTCGCCTATTAGCAGATGTGCCTTAGAGGAGAGGTTTTGCGTTTTTTTATTGTTCATATAGTACAATAACACCAATCATGCATTCAACTGTAGAAGACATTTATTCTGTGATAAGTTGAGGAAAAACCAGTTCCGACACAATTTTAGTCTTGTATAATGTAAGTTCTGTGGTAGCGTAACAGCAAAAGTAAATGCAGATATAGGTCTTTTTTACACATTGTGTGTGAAGCTACACCCACTCGATTTGTTATTAGGATACTATGGTGATATGATACATTTGTAAGAATGAGAGACTGGTTAGAGTAAATGTCATTGCAAAGCAGTATATTAAGAACGATTTTTTGAAAATTAAGTGATCTCAAAGATGAAAGTCACACACAAAAAAAACTTCGCATTTTCTTTAAAATCTCTAACTACTAATCTATATGTATCACATACGTGAATCACTGTATTTCCAAAAACACATATGTATGTGTATTAATAAACAAAATAATGGACTGGAGAAAGAGATAAAATAGTGAGACCTTAATGTTTCAAGTGGAGTTAATTTGTATTAATAGTTTTGGATAGACCAGCCCCGGGGTATATTCGTCATTTACATCTAACTTATTCTTCAATACCACTGCCACCGATCCAGCATCATAGTTGTTGATCTTCCACTTTCCCCTTTTGAAACCCTCTACAGAAACGATTTTCCTTTTTTTTCATGAGTCTCAAAGATCACCCACTGGTTTGTTACCAAGATGAGAGGTCGATGGTATCCGATGTGACGACGATCACGCTCAGTTCCTCCAGACATCTTGTAGACAAAACCCTCATCGAGATACCCGCTGTGTTTGTAGATGAACGGCTTATCAATGTGGGCTTGAATCTTCGATCCCTGGACGAAGTATGAAATCAAGCCATAAAATTGTATTCAACAACATCATAGATCATAGTGGAAAGAAAGCACCAACACATCTTAAATGTGGCACGTGCTCTTTCTTTTCAGTGTCAATTACCCCATAACCTTTGGCATCTCTCTATCCAACAAGCCACTCACATCATCAACAGACTTCCCACACCCTTGTTAAACAACCTCACACCTTACCAAATGCTCCACTCTACTCCCCCTAGTCTTATTCACCTAAGAGTGTTTGGTTGCCTTGCATATTCCTCCACTTTACATAACCATGCATAGAACAAAATTTGAACCGAGAGCAAGAAAATCTATATTTCTTGGATATAGAGAAGGCACCAAAGGCTATCTTCTCTATGATCCAAATACTCATGAATTTTTTGTTTCAAGGAATGTTGTTTTCCATGAAACTGTCTTTCCATTTGCCACACATTCACCTAACAATTCTATAAATAACAACAATCCTACTACTGCCACATCAGACACAGAAACATTGGATATTCTCACAGACCTGCCATCACCTATAACTCCACCATTTGACCCTCCCTCTCTCAATAACTCTCCTCCATCTCCACAATTATCTCCCTCAACACCTGCCACCAACTCTCCAGCTTCTATCTCACCTCCTGCACCAACCAGAAAATCAACCAGAATAACCAAACCTCCTACTTATCTTACTGACTACCACTGCAATTTGCTATCCTCAGAGCTGCCAGCATCTAAACCAGGTACTCCTTCTTATCCCATCTCTTCTGTTCTAACATATGACCATTGCAGCCCACCCCATAAACAATTTTGCTTGTCTATTAGTTCCCTTCCAGAACCCAAAACATATAAACAAGCTTGCAAGCTTGATTGTTGGCAGGTAGCTATGAAAACTGAGTTAGATGCTCTTGCATCCACAAACACTTGGACTGTTGTTGATTTGCCTGCAGGTAAGCAACCAATTGGTTGCAAATGGGTCTATAAGATCAAGCATCATGCTGATGGATCCATTGAAAGATACAAGGCTCATTTGGTAGCAAAGGGGTACACTCAACTAGAGGGTGTGGACTACTTTGATACCTTCTCACCCGTAGCTAAACTCAACAATTCGTACTCTTCTCTCTGTTGCTGCAATTAAGGGCTGGCATTTAGAACAACTTGATGTAAATAATGCCTTCCTCCATGGTGACTTACATGAGGAAGTGTATATGGATTTGCCCCCTGGGTTACTAAGTTCTGATGTGTCTTCAAATAAAGTATGTAAACTGAATAAATCACTATATGGACTAAAACAGGCCAGTAGACAGTGGTACTCCAAATTATCTACAGCTCTAATCTCCCTTGGATACTCTCACTCATCTGCTGATCACTCTCTTTTCACTAAGCTGCACAACTCTCACTTCACTGCACTATTGATCTATGTTGATGATATTGTCTTAGCTGGTGATGACTTGCAGGAAATCCAATCGGTTAAGCAATTCCTTGACTCACAATTTAAGATCAAAGACCTTAGGAAGCTTAAATACTTTCTTGGATTAGAGGTAGCAAGATCTGTACAAGGTATATTTCTCAATCAGAGAAAATACACCTTGGAACTGCTTGAAGACAGTGGCTTATTAGCAGCTAAGCCAAGTACTACTCCATTTGATACTTCCTTAAAATTGCATGACAGTGACTCTCCACCTCATGAAGATGAAACAGCATATAGGAGGCTCATTGGCAGACTGTTGTATTTAACTACAACACGTCCTGACATTGCTTTCATAATTCAGCAACTCAGTCAATTTATATCTAAGCCCTTGCAGGTTCATCAGTTGGCTGCCATTAGAGTTCTCAAATATCTCAAAGGTGCTCCTGCCAAGGGACTGTTCTACTCAGCTTCCTCTACACTTAAACTTTCTGGTTTTGCAGACTCAGATTGGGCAAGTTGCCCTGCTACCCGCAGGTATGTATCTGGTTATTGTGTTTTTCTGGGCTCATCGTTATTATCTTGGAAATCAAAGAAGCAATCCACAGTTTCCAGATCCAGTTCAGAAGCTGAGTATAGAGCTTTAGCTAGCCTATCTTGTGAGTTGCATGGTGAAATATACATTCGAGATCTTCACATATCTGTTGATCAACCAGCTTCAGTATACTGTGACAACAAGAGTGCAATATACCTTGCACACAACCCAATCTTCCATGAGAGGACAAAACATATAGAGATAGACTGTCATGTCATTCGTGAGAAGATTCAAAATGGACTCATTCACCTTCTGCCAGTGTCCTCTGCTGCACAATTGGCTGATGTGCTCACCAAGCCATTGCCAGCTCCCTCTTTCAATTCCTTTGTTTCCAAGCTTGGCCTATTAGATATTCATAGTCCAGCTTGTGGGGGGATATTACATGATGTAAATAGTTAAATTTATTTAACTCTAGTTAGGTGTAGAGAACCATAGTTGTAACTGAATTAGCTTGATAAGTTAACAGTTAGTTAGGTAGTCTCTATCCATATATATATGTAGCAACTGTACATTGTAATAGTTAGTTTTGCAATGAATGAAATTTCTTTCTCTAGTTTTCTCTCTTTCACATTGTGAACTCAACATTAACACTAAAAATACATTTTCAATTTAAAGGTGAGATGCATAAATTAGATAAGTTCAATAAAATATATTTCATTATGCTTAGTATTGCACATAACAATAACTGAGCTATGTTAATACCAAGAACAAAATTTTTGTTAAGATTATTGCATGAAAGTACATACATATAGTATCAAGTTAGGTTTGGCCCTTATAGTCGAATGAATGATATACAGTTGAAACATATTATTGAGATTAAAACTCTTCTATGTGATCTATGTGCAGTATGTACTTATAGAACATAATTGATTTATATGAAAACTAATTCATTACTGAGTTGTTTTAAATCATTGATGTTGTCACCTCTTTGTCGACAAAAACTAAATCGGCGCCATGGTTTGTCACCACCTCTCGCGCCGTGTACACGCCCCACTTTCTCAAGACCCTCACAACAACGGTACATGGCTCTTTGTGCGGGGAGAGATTAGCGACGCCGACTATATGCATGTGGGGAACAATCATCTTTGTTCTTTCTGGATGCCATTTTGAAACTCAAATATCAACTTGATCCTTTTGTAACTCAACGCGGACTAAGGAGGCTGTGATATTTCTTTTCAAACCGTAATAGAGATATTGCCTTTTCTATACTATGTGTGCGTGTGAGGATTTGTTTAGGTTTATGGGAGAATGCATATGAGAAAATCACTCAAATTATCATTTGGCGATCGATTATTGGTGTATTAATTGCAAAATCAAGTGGGTGTTGGATCGATGAAAATGACACGCACTGCGTTAATATAATTTGATTTCGTGCTTAATATAAAATTACCACCTGGCTATATTTTTCCTTCAGTAAAATCATGGCAGTTACGGCTTGATTATTGAATTAAATACTTATAATTGAAAATATCCCAGCTTTTTAATGAACAACGTTAATTGGCTTTAAACAAAATTCGAAATTTTCGGCACAGCTTTATTGCATTAAACACATTTGGAAATTTCCTCGCAACAAAGTTTTCGTTTAGCAATGTTCCTGCGTATTGGGTAGTGTAGTAACAATGTGTTGCGACATCATTTACAGATGGTGCGCTCGGCTCAGTGGTTGAATGTGTGGCTGGGAAGTCGACGGTCCCGTGTTCGAGTTCTATTGAGGCCGGGAATTTTTTTTTGGTTAAAGTATAATTGATCACAATGCAAGGCGTTGGGGTCCCAAATTGGTAATGATGTGTAAAGCCACGTATTTACCGTGGTCTACGTGGCCTTTCTGACTTGGATGCTTAGGTGGTAACATTCGTGATTTAAATTACTTATGATTATGATATAGATATCTACTGAAATAAATAAAAGAATAATATATTATTGTTAACACAAGTGCACACCCTCCTAATCGAACGGTAGATACTTATGTTGTGTCCTATTTTAATGTACATGCATTATTTTATTTAATTTCAATCCTTAACCGTGGTTTATTGTCTAGTAGTTCTTTTTAATTTAATTCATGTCTTTAAAAAAAAGAATGTGAATTAATTAATCACGATACATGATAAATCAAAAAAATTCACGATAAAGAAACTCATCAAGACAATCCAAGCAGCCAATGAACTACAACTCAAAAATACATTCTAATTACTTGTTTTGGTTAAAAAAAATACATTCTAGTTACTCATGCAATAAAATTGAATTCCAAGTCAAAAAAAATAAGAGATACGCGATGTAATTAAATAAGGCCATGTAAATCAATGCAGTAAAATAAAGGAAAAAATATGCTTTAATTTCTTCTTTAAACTGCAAATTTTCCATTTGGTTATTGCTTGACTTCGTCCCAATCTGGCCTCCAAGACCTCAATTCCTTTCAAATGCCCATATTATTCTCGAAGTTGGAGCCTCATGTTGAGATTTGTATCTTGTTTTCCTTTTGTTTGGCCTGATTCATCCCATATCGTAAGCATTTAATTTCCGAAGAAGAACACCTTTAAGATAATAGGAAAATTATGTTATTTAAGGTGGAGCCTCATCTTTTTTTTTTTGACAATATCCTCCTTGGCTTTCTATTGGTATGATATTTGTGAAAGCCACACTAAAGAAAAGAAAATTATGATAATAGGAAAATTTTATCCAGCTTCTAAAAAATAGGAAAACGGCAACAAATAGAAAGCCAAGGAGGATAAGTATTATATTGGCAGCGTATTCACGTTGTATTTCTTCTCGTTGGTGTACAATTCTCTCCCTACACAGTTGAAACAATTTACAAAATCCCTCTCAATTGGTTCTTCGTATGATATATATATTTTAAAAACCAAATTCCTGATCCCTCAACTCCTCCCCACGTTCTCAACCCCCCTTACAGTTTCTTTGTAACCGTGTCATAATAAGGGTAACTTAGTAATGTTATATTGTCTTTTCAAGGGTAAAATGGGAAGTAAAATCTGACACCAAAATGTCAGTTTTTTTTGGAATCCCCTTTATATATTGTTATAGATAGATTAGCCATTATGCACTAAAATCATACCTAATTAACAACTTTATTTTTTTTTGTCAAAAAAAAAACAACTTTATTTTCTTTTCTCTGTGTGGCTCCCATTGAGGTGATGGTGTGGCCACTACTTCCATACGGACGCATCATGGTCTGTACGGTGGCACATGCGATACAGGGCCTTCGTCAGTACTACCATGCTTCCTCAGCCAATGATTGTGCTACTTGGCTTCCCCTTCCCTACTCGGCAAAGGTCTCCTGTGAGGGGAGTGAGAGCCTTTCTCGGTCTTCTAGAGCCCTTATCGGTCTTCTAAAGCCCAAGTCCACAGTTTTCAAACATCCTCGGTACACAGCTCTTCGAACTCCGAGCCCTTCAGTGCGAAGGTGCTCAAAGCCCTTCAGGGTGGCCGAACGTGTGGGTGTTTCGCTTCCCCATGCTTGGTCATTTATTGTTGCTTGACCAACCGCCTTATTTATTTATGAGGCATGCACTTGTCTTTTGGTTTTCGTCAGAGTGTTGGTGTCTCTCTTTCTCTGAGCATTTTTATTGTCTAATTAAATGCATCTTTGGTTGTTTCTTCTTGGTTCGTGAATAAATAAAGTTACTTGTTTGACTTGTGTTGTCATCGTTCTTTTCATTTTGTCTTGCTTCTCGACATTCTTCATAGGTGTTTGCTCTGTTGTTATTTCCTTTATTCATTTCTTCTTTATTAGGCACTCCAGACGACTCCATCGGGGTTTTTAGCCATTCAGAAGGCGGAGGGGTGTCTAATGCGGAAAGGGGAACACTTTTACCTGAGTGGCTAGGTCTCGGTCGGTGACTGACTTCGTTTGAGGCGTATGAGTACTTATGCAGCGGGGAATGCAAGACATGTTACATGCATGCGCTGGCGCATGCCGTTTCTTCCCTTCCTTTTCTTTTAATCAAGTTTGTTTCTTGTTTCTTTTTTTTTGACCAAGTTTGTTTATTTTTTTTTACAGCTCTATTTTGTTTTTTTTTACAATGTTTTGATGATCTCCTTGGGGTTACAGGACGAAATCTTGACGTCCACCTCGACCAAACTTTTGGTCTGAGGAAGTTTTGTGCGATGTAATGGCTTTGTATTAGAACCTTTTCTTGTACCGGGAGATCTTTCAAATTTTGTGATTGTGCTCCTTGTTCCTAAGAACATATATAGTTTGATACTTACTTCTACTGTCACCCTTTTCTCTCCCCCCATTTTGACGCTTGGGTTTAAAACAAATGTAAATTTAATTAATTTTGGTTTTAAAATGGTGGAATTATATTTTGAAAAATTTTAAGTATTTATTCAAAAAAAGAAACAATATAATATAATATTTTTTTTTTGGTTGAATACATTCCAATAGAAATATATAATATAATATAATATATTTATTCATTTTGCCAAAGCATTGTAAAAAGAAACAAAATAGAGCTGTAAAAAAATAAACAAACATGGTCAAAAAAAAAAGAAACAAGAAACGAACTTGATTAAAAGAAAAGGAAGGGAAGAAACGGCATGCACCAGCGCATATAACATGCTGCATTCCCCAGTTAAAAAAAGGGGAAAAAGAGGAAAAGTGCATATATTAGGGATCAAACCTGTGTACACACAATTTCGGAGACTAGACATCTTGCACATACACATATCCGGCCCTATATATACAAAATTATACAAACTCAGGAAGTCGACCCGGTGCTCTCGGGATCGATTCCCACATTGGACAAACTCTGTGTAGGCCGATGCAAAATTTGCTCCTAAGCACGAGCGGAGATTAGCCAGCAATGGTCCAAACAAAAAAAAATTATAGACTTTTTTTTACAAATACGTAAATAAAAACATTAGAATAATAAATTTTAAATTTTAGAATTTTAACTTCTAAATATCTTAGTGTTAGTTTATTTACCATTAATTGATATCAATATGTCCTTTTATGTCTAATCAAGGTAGTGCTCGGGACCCGCCCCAATGACTTTGTTTGCAATATCTCTCATCATACTTTAGAGGTTGGCTTGCCTATGAGAGTTCGGGTTCAACCCTACCGTAACAATGGTCGATCGAGCAGTCGCTATAAAGTTCTACAAGGAGCTCGGTGCTAGGATAGTCAGCGCTAGCCATGACCATAACACAAGCCCCCTAAACTTCTAATTCACTTGGGATTGGAAGTTTAAAGAAACTGTCTGAGCTACATCTCACTGAATAGAGCTACCACAAAAGTTGGATCATTTGTGCGTCTCAAGGAAGATTTCTGGGAGACCTCATTAAATGCAGGGGTGTCTTGATGTGATGTTTCTGATGGCGTGTGATGGCTCACATCACATCAGGCGCGAACCCCAGAATTTGAAATGAAGAAACGCTAGGCATTCTCGTATATAAGCAAAAACAATTACCTAATAGCCTTTAAGAAATCTGCAGCCTTCTCTCTCAACTCTAGCCGTCTCTATCAACATTCTTTCTACTTCTCTCTTGCTGCTCATCTACTAGATAACGGTGATTCTAAGTTAATTTTCTGGTTTGGAACCACCCTTACATCATTGTTTGTCTCTTTTATCAAAAATAACAAAAAAATAGTGAGACACTATACGTTATAAGTTGAAACGCTACTTGAAGTAGCGTTTGAAAAACTGCAAAACACTACCCAAATAACACTAAATGTTAGTCTTACCAAACACTTATATTAGTCATCCGCTATGCAAATCCCCTATGTGCTTGTGCTATGCAAATCCCCCTATGTGCTTGTGGATGAGACTTGTGATACAGAACCTACAAGAAATTATTTTTCTATAAAGAGAAAAGGAGGGAAGTAATGTAATATCCTATCCAATAAAAAACTTAACAAAAATGTCAGAATATCCAATGGCATCACAAATTCATAAATGTACATGTCAAAAGAGTTTCAACTTTAGTTAAAGATATGTATGTACTACAATCCCGCTGATGGCCAATCAAAAAACATGCGAAACACAACTGCTTTTCAAATCAAAATGACAAAACACATTAGTGTTCTTCTAAATATCTAGAACAATTGAAACTTTGATCACAAGATTTTCATCATCAATCATCTCAAATAGACAAGTATCTCCAACCTTCAAAAAGCATTCTTTCACAAATTCTTTCCAACCTTTAGAGAACCTCCAAGAATCATAATTGTAGCTCACCTCAACTACCCACGATCTTCCCCCTACTTTTAACACAACCGATCGAGTTTCCATTACGTATTTTATGTCTCTTCAAGAACTCAGTTGGTATACAAACCTACAAATAAGAACAATTTATTGTGTATACATATACTTTGATATACATATTAAACACTCAAAGACATATATCCTTCCTACCTTTTCCAATGATTCTACAGTAATCTGGAATGTATTCAGTTTCATACCAGGACTTCCAGAATCTGCGGAAACCAATTCAATTATTAGCAACAAAGAAATATTTTCCGAGTTTAAACAAAAAAAATAAAAATGGAAAGAAAGTTAAGAATAATTGGAAGACCATTTGTTTTTGGGCAGCTCGTTGAAATTCTTCCAATGGCTTCTTCGTGGTTATTACTGTTTAAGTTGCCAAAGAACTCCATGACTTGATCAACTGGAAATCTCTCTGGTTATGTTAGGGATATGTGGCCAATTACATATATTAATAACAGAATACATACATAATAAATATAAATGAGTAAATATCTAATTTGTTCTTTGATATTATAGGACCGTGTAAACTTAGTTTTTCACCTTATCAATATTCCAAAATGATCTTGTAATTGCAATAAGTTATTCAGGATGACCCCTCTATTTGTATTAGAAAGACCGTAATAATATTAAGTTGGTAAAATAAGGGACAAGTTTAGATGAAATGACAAATAAACACTCCCTACACATGGTACCAATACTCACGCTCAGGTTCAAACTTGGGAGCCGACATCCCCAAGTCGCTGAAATTACCAATGCAACTAACAGTCAACAATGAGGACAAATCAGAGACAAATTTGAAACTAAGTAAATAATGTCGGCAATACCTTTAATACCCTATGTGTAAAGTGCAAAAGTACAAATGGCACAACTTAATTCTTTTCATTCACTGAATACCCTTATATAGGGTGTATACAACTCTGTTTTGGTGCAACTAACAAGTAACAACCGTAACAACTTATTACAACCAGTTACAACACATAATGGGCCTAAAACTATACAAATGGATCAAGGGTTTTTTTTTTGTACCCCCACCCAATCCCCATATACCCCCACCCAAACTGAAAACACCAAAATGCCCTTCTGAAAACGTATTTTTTTTAAAAAAAATTTTGGCCAATTGTATATACACCTGGGGGGTATATATATATACGACCCTATTTTTTGCTCATCGTATATACACCCCCCAAGGCGTATATACGATTGGCACACCCCCACCTTAATCGTATATACGCCTTGGGGGGTGTATATACGATGGGCAAAAAATAGGGTCGTATATATACCCCCTCAGGTGTATATACGATCCCTATTGTATTTTTTAAATTTTTTAAGTCAAATAAAAATTAATTAAGTCCTGAAAATAGGTTTTGTGTGTAGTTCGTTAAAACGTGACGATGTTATACGTCGAACGAATAATTTAGGCTAAAAAATCGGTTTTCGGGCAACATACTTCGATCGTAATGAAACCACAGCCATTAAATCCGAAAAAAATCAAGAATCAAGACTCCTCTAGAAGACACTTCTTAAAAGACTACGGCCTCAAAATCCCAAATTTCATCGTTTACTATTTTTTACGATTTTTTAAATTTTTTCATAGTCTCCAAAAAATCTAAAAAAAAATTGTATAGCCTTATTTTGGTTTTGTTAGATTTTTAGTGGTGTTTTTATAATTTTTTAGAGTAGTTTTGACTATTTAACGAATTTTTAGTAGCCTTTTAGTAATAAAAATTAAAACAAATTATTAAAAAAAATAAAACACCCATCGTATATACCCCTTTGAGTACGTATATACGATTGGACATAAAATAGCCATCGTATATACGTACTTAAAGGGGTATATACGATTTATTTATTTATTTTAAAAAAAATTAATTTTCAAAGGGCATTTTGGGGATTTAAAATTGGGTGGAGGTATATGGGGATGGGGTGGGGGTATCAAAAACACAAGCCATGGATCAATACAAGTAATACAAACTAAGGCCCATATCAATATATCTATCAATTCCTCCCTTAAACTGAAGTGCAGTGAACACTTCAGTTTATACAATTTTGATGCTAGCTGCAGACATCATTCTAAGTTCCTCCCTCAATTTGTTGAAGCTTTCAACCTTCAAAGCCTTGGTAAGAATGTCAGCCAAATGGTTTTCTAAAGCACAGTACCTCAACTCTACAACACCAGAATTACGCAAGTTCCTCAGAAAATGATAACGAACATCAATATGCTTACTCTTACCATGTATAACTGGATTCTTAGATAGATTTATAGTGAAACTATTATCACAATACACAGTAATACAGTCTTTCTGCTTCTGTCCTAACTCTCCTAGGACTCTCTTCAACCATAATCCTTGCGAAAGAATTTAACTGGAAAAGGGGAATTTGGATTGAAATTGTTTTATGTCATAGGCCTATTTAACTCTCCTAGTGTGAACTATGAGTGTAACTGTTTTTTTTGTTATATCATATCTGTAACAGAATTACATTGGCCTATTTATACATTCTATGTCATAGGCATTTACAATAATACCCTTCCCCTTTACTTAGTGTTTGCACTACCCTTCTTTCTAACATACACTCTCCTCACAAGGGGAATTCTATCACTACTCCCCCCTAGGAGTTTCACCTTGTCCTCAAGGGGAAAATTTGGAAAAGTTGCTTGCAATTTCTCAGCATTTTCCCACAAGTCTTCACAAGTTGGGAGGTCTTTCCATCGGGTCAATACCTCCAAGTAGCCCTCTGCATTGTATCCGAATCAGAAGACATCTTCAACCTCACGGTTGTAGCACTCTTCTTCTTACATGTCGAGCCATTGGAATTGGTTGAGCTTCATATGTTCCTGGACCTGTCCTTTTCAACTTGCTAATATGGAACACTGGATGGATTTTGCAATTCTCTGGTAGCTGTAATTTGTAACTCTTTCAATCACTTGGTATGGTCCATAGAGTCTAGGACTGAGTTTCTCATTTCCTCTAGTTGCTAATGACTTCCACCGATAAGGACAAGCCTTCAAGTATACCCAATCACCAACTTCTAATGTCAAGTCCCTTTATGTTTATCTGCCTGTTTTTTCATATGTTGTTGTGCCAAACTCAAGTTGTTGTGAAGCTGTCCAAGCAATCCATCCCGCTCTTCATATAACTTGTTAACTTCCTCAATGTTTGATGGAATGGCAGGGCCTTTGATAATCGGGCTAGGGTCTCTACCATACAAAGCTTTGTATGGCGTCATGCCAATTGAGCTATTGTAGTTAGTGTTAAACCACAATTCTGCCCAACACATCCATTTGGGCCAAGTCTTCGGATAATCACCCACAAAGCACCTCAAATACACCTCCAAGCATCTGTTTGTGACCTCTGCATCATCCATCGGTTTGTGGATGGAAAGCGAGTGCTATACTTCAATCTTGTTCCAGCTCTCTTGAACAATTCCTTCCAGAATCGACTCGAGAAATATTTTGTCTCGATTCGATACAATAGCTTCAAGGAAGCCATGAAGCTTGATGATTCGAAATGAATACATCAAGAACATCACTAGCATTGTATGGATGCCCCAAGAGAAGAAAGTGGGCATATTTTGTGAGTCTATCAACCACTACAAGTATGGTGTCTTGCTTTCCTACTCTAGGTAACCCTCCAATGAAATCCATTGAGATTTCAGTCCACACCTTAGAGGAATTGGTAGTGGTTGGAGTAACCTGCGCAGCACCAAAGTCTCGGTCTTCTTGCTACCTGGCACTCTACCGACATTGGAATATAAAGCGCTTAATATCATTTTTCATGCCCCGCCAATAGAATACACTTGCTACCCTTTTATATGTTACGAAAAATCCGAGTGACCTCCTTGTAATGAGGTGTGGAACTCGGCTAGGATGAGAGGTATTTTTGAAAATTTTTCAGGCAACACCTGCACTTTTTCCTTGTATAGCAGACCTTGCTTTTATTGTGAAATTGGTAGGCATGATCCCCTTCAACAAAGGCTGTTGTAATCGCGCTCTTGTAGTTCAGGGCACCCCTCAACTCCTCCTCCCATGCTTCCCATTACGGTAGAGTAACTTTAGATATAGATGCAAGGATCATTTGCCAGAGAGTGCATCACCCACTCTATTTGAACTCGCTCGGTTTATCTTTGTACCTTGAAATCAAACCCTAGCGGTTTGGAGGTCCATTTCACTTGCTCTCCCCGATGAAGTTCTCGATCAAGAAGGAATTGCAAGCTTTGTTGATCGGTTCTTCTTGTGAAAGTTTGCCCCAACAAGTAATGTCTCCACCTTTGTATTGCTAGCACCATTGCCATTAATTCTCTCTCATATGCAGATTTTTGTTGTGCCCTTAGTGACAGTTTCTGACTAAAGTAAGCAATAGGTCTCTCCTCTTGCATTAATACTGCTCCCACCCCCTTGCTGGATGCATCAGTTTCAATCACAAACTCTTTAGTGAAATCTGGCTTTCTTAGTACAGGAATTGAAGTCATGGTTTGCTTGAGTTGGTTGAATGCATTCTCTGCTTCACTATTCCAACCAAAATTTATACTTTTTCAATAACTCTGTTAAGGGTCTAGCAATCATGCCATAGTCTTTTACAAACCGTCTATAATATCCTGTCAACCCAAGGAATCCTCTCAAACTCTTCAAGTCCTTTGGAGTAAGCCAATTTGTCATGGCAGCAACCTTTTGTGGTTCGGCAGAAACTCCTGCAGCAGTTACAATGTGCCCCAAATATTCCACACTATGCACAGCAAAATTACACTTCTTTTTGTTTACTATCAACTGATGTTCTTTGAGTAATTCAATTACTTTCCTTAGGTGTTCAACATGTTGTGGCAGATCCTTGATATAGATGAGAATATCATAAAATAAAATAAAAACTAAGGCAAACTTTCTCAAAATTGGTCTTAAAACCTCATTCATGAGTGCTTGGAAGGTTGAAGGTGCATTGGTCAATCCAAAAGGCATCACTAAGTACTCATAATCCCCCTCATGTGTTCTAAAGGATGTTTTTGGTATATCTTCCTCCTTCATTCGTATCTGGTGATAACCAGACTTGGGGTCTAGTTTAGTGAAGATAGTTGAACCAGTGAGCTAATCCAGTAGTTCATCAATTGGGGGAATTGGAAATTTATTAGGTATTGTGAGTTTGTTTAGTGCCCTAAAATCTACGCAAAACCTCCAACTCCCATCCTTTTTCTTTACTAGTATAATAGGGCTAGAATATGGGCTTTTGCTCGGCCTGATTATTTCAGTTCTTAACATGTCAGTTACTAGTTTTTCAATCTCATTCTTTTGGTAGTGAGGATATCTATATGGCCTCAAGTTTGGTATATTTGCACCCTCCTTAAGTACTATGGTATGGTTTATGGTTCTACTAGGAGGTAATCCCTCAAGTTCAGTAAACAAGGAATCAAATTCAGCTAGCAGAGATTTTATTACCTCGGGTTGTTGCTGCTTCTCTGTTTCTGGTTCTGCTAAGCTTCTGCAATCCACTACATATACTTCTTCAGGATTTTTCATCTCTCCCTTCATTTGTTGTGCACTCATCTCTTTTCTAGATAGAGTAGGATCACCCCTCAAGCATACATGCTCACCATTTACCTTCAACTTGAGTGTCATATCCTTGAAATTGGCTCTCACTTCTCCATCGAGAGGGAAGACATAGCAATCAACCTTGATTGACATTCCTTGCAAACACAGTTCCAGTCCTCTGCATATACCCCTAATCCAGATTCTTCGACCATTGCCAACTTTCACCCAACAAGGTGGAATATGTTCTACCTTCCATCCTTGTTCTATCACTAGCTTCCTTGACACAAAATTGTGAGTTGCTCCATAATCTAATAGCACTAACACTTCTAGGATACCGATCACAACTTTCATCATGAAAGAACAATTTGAGGATATACCTGCCATGCTATACAGATGTAGACTCTTGATTACTGCTTCCCAAACAATATCTTCCTCTTCCTCACTCATCTTTTCACCTTCATCCTCTGTTGCTTCTTCCACATACAACAGCTTTAGGATCTTATTTTTACACACATGGCCAGGCACATATTTCTCTTCGCATGTAAAGCACAGGCCATTCCTTCTTCTTTCCTCAATTTCTTTACTTCCTACTGACTTGGTGTTTGCAGCAGGAGTACTCTTGACAGGTTCAACCCCTTACCTGTCGTTGTAGTATCTGCACTGGGCTTGTTTGTGTTCTTCAACCATCCTGTACCTCGCCCATCATACCTATTTGCAGCACCGAGTTTTTCTTCCGCGAGCAACGCTATTTCCATCATGTCTGCAAGATTCTTTGGTCGTTGCAGCCTCACCTCCGCCCTAATATCGTCCCTCAAACCATTGGAAAACATGCATGCAAACAATTCTTGATCTTGCACCTTGATGTGGCTCGCAATCAACTCAAATTTCGTGTGATACTCACGCACCATGCCTTCTTGTTTAATGTTCATCAACATTTCGAACGCATTCGTAACCACTGTTGGTTGGAAACGACAGAGAATTGCTTCTTTCAACCCACCCCAGGTCTGCACTTCATTGTTAGCCTCCCACCATTGCATCCACGATAATGCCTCGCCTTCCATTGCCATCAAAGCAGCGTCGAGTTTCACGTTTTCTTCAATTTTTCGCACTTTGAAGAATCGTTCGACCTTCGCCAACCAGCCAGTAGCTTCGTCGCCGTTGAATACCGGTAAATCCACTTTGCGGAGCCTTCTCTCGCCATCGCCGTGATTTCCCGCGTTATTCGAATTGTCTTTCGTCTTCGGGTTACCGGGTCCGGAGGGACCCGATTCCTTTGGTTGCAACGCTGCTATCATCGCCTCCATTCGAGCCAACACTTCTTGGAGTCGTCGTTCACTACGGTTCTCGGAATCTTGAAGTCTTCGTTCCAACACTTCCTCAATTCGTGGATCCATCTTTGAAGAATTGGTCTTCTTCTTCGACATGAATTTCACTAGAATCGATTTGCTCTAAATACCAGTTGAAAGAATTCATCTGGAAAAGGGGAATTTGGATTGAAATTGATCAAGAATCAGAGTACATTTCCACTGTTTTAGAGTTCTAGTGTGAACTATGAGTGTAACTGTTTTTCTGTTATATCATATCCGTAACAGAATTACATTGACCTATTTATACATTCTATGTCATAGTCATTTACAATAATACCCTTCCCCTTTACTTAGTGTTTGCACTACCCTTCTTTCTAACATACACTCTCCTCACAAGGGGAATTCTATCACCTTGACATACACAGTAGGCAGCAACAACAAATTCTGCCTTTGTGGTAGACAAAGTTACTATGGGTTGTTTTTTAGATGACCAAGAGATAGCACCCTTGTTCATCATATAAACCTACCCACTAGTACTTTTCCTATCATCAGCATCCCCAGCATAATCTGAGTCACAATACCCAGTCATTTCTTCCACAGTTTCTTTCTTATACAGTATGCCAATGTCACTTGTACCTCTTAAGTACCTGAAAATTCTCTTTGCAGCAGTTAAGTGTTCAGTGGAGGGTTTCTCCATGAACCTACTAATCAAGCTAACCCCAAACATTACGTCCGGTCTTGTGGCATTCAAGTACATCAAACATCCAACTATCTGTTTGAATAATGTTGCATTCACTGTCTCGCTACTGTCATTCTTACTGAGCTTGCATCCAGTGACTACTGGACTAGTTACTGATTTACTTTCTCCCATCCCAAATCTCTCAAGCACCTCATTCACAAATTTTTACTGGTGTATAAAAATCCCTTTGTTGTTCTGAATGACCTCTACTCCGAGAAAGTATCTCATCTTACCCAAATCTGTCATGTCAAATTCCTTCTAAATAGAATCTCTAAAATCTATAATCATATCACTGTCATTGCTTGTGTAGATCAATTCATCTACATACAAGCTCACCACCAGTAGCATTCCTCTGTTTACATCTTTCTTTACATATAGAGTGTGCTCATAGGGGCATTTTTTAAAACCTTCCTTCTCAAAGTAACCATCTATCCTACTGTACCAGGCTCTAGGTGCCTGCCTGAGCCCATATAGTGCTTTCTTCAGTTTTTATACACCATTCTGTGATCCTTTTCTTTCAAAGCCCTGTGGTTGACTAACATACACAAATTTTTCAAGATTGCCATGTAAGAAAGCTGATTTCACATCCAACCAATTGGTGAACCTACCACCCTTCTCCAGCTGCAATTGCAAGTATGGACCTAATTGTGTCCCATCTTGCAACTGGAGCAAACACCTCAGAGAAATCTACCCCATGTTTTTGAGAGTAGCCCTTGGCCACTAGTCTAGCCTTGTATTTGTCCACCTTCCCTTGCTCATTGTACTTTGTCTTGTATACCCATTTCACACCAATTACTTTATGTCCTTCTGGTATGCAGTCCACAAACTCCCATGTATTGTTCCTTTCTATTGAGCCAATCTCTTCTTTCATAGCTACTTTTGATATGAATCAAGTGTGCTTTGATGACACATGATAGGATCTAGAATAGATAAAGAAGGATAGGATCTAGAATTTTGACAATTAACTAATTCTCACACAAGATCAAGAACAAGTGTTCTTAACAAATCAAGAAAGATGAAGAACATACAATACAAAACACAAGAAACTTACATGAAAAGGTTGAAGAAAGATCAAAGATGGATGAGACTAGAGATGGATGTGGAAGTGAATGACTGCCACACCTTCTTGGAAGGTGATAAGATCAACTAGCCTTGGGCACTCCTAGCCCCAAGGTTGTGAGCAAGGTCCTCTCCTTCAAGAACCATGGAGAATCCTCATGATGAATCTCAGTCTCTCATATGCATGAATGTACTCACCAATTCTCACCTCTCACTAGGTTTCTCTCTAGGCTTTCAACTTTGTAGAAATGAAGAAATGATTTTATTCATCAAAGAGTTCTCCACTATTACACTAAGAGATAAGGTATTTATATCATGGACTTATTGGATCCTAGGTCCACAATATAAAGCCCAAATCTACAATTACAAGTAATGCCTTTAGCCCAAAACTAATCAAGGTTGTAACCTATCTACTCAAAGTCACTTGGCTTCCAAATTACAAGTCTTTTACAATTACTAAAAGAAAGCTAAAACATAAAAGACTAGGGTTTGATTATTTATCCTTGTGGTCTTCATCCAAGCTCCATGTGGGCTCACATCAACTTTCCACTTCTCATGTTGAGATGCTTCCTCATATGTCAATGGATCCACATCACTGTCAAATACAATCAAGTTGTGAGGTTCATTCATTTCAAGCAGATCTTCATCATTATCGTTATCACTAGTAACTACAAAGTCTTGAAACCAAATTGGATTTCTAGTGATTCTTTTATCAACATGTTCCACACTTGAATCACTACTATTAGGTGTATCATTAGGTGATTCCTCCTCTCTCTCCTCCCTTGATTCAAGTTTGGAGAGGGGTTAGGATCAACATTATCAGCAGAAACCTCTTTGTCAGGTTGTGCAGGAACTTCTTCTTTCATAGTAGCAGTGTCTTCATCGTCACTATTTGCAAGCACACCATCAGCACTCTGCTCTTCATTTTTATCCCAGTCCCATCTACTATTTTCACAAACTTGACATCCCTACTTACTAAAATTTTCATAGACACCGGATCAATCTAGGCCTTTGATTCTTCACTAATACCCAACAAAACACACTTTTTGCTTTTATCATCTAACTTTTTTCTTACTGCATCAGGGATATGCATATGTGCTATGCATCCAAACACTTTAAAAAACTTCACAGAAGGCTTAATACCAGACCAACACTCTTCAGGGGTGATATCTTTAATAGCTATAGTAGGACACCTATTTAATACATAGTAACTCCATCTAACAGCATCTGGCCAAAATGTTTTTGGCAATTTGGAGTCACTTAGCAAACTCCTCACCATATTCATTACTGTTCTGTTTTTTCT
This sequence comes from Oxytropis ochrocephala, assembly GCA_020916435.1. NCBI lineage: Eukaryota > Viridiplantae > Streptophyta > Magnoliopsida > Fabales > Fabaceae > Oxytropis > Oxytropis ochrocephala. Next base: position 59,016,134 of record CM037090.1, on the reverse strand, counting down.
TTCACCACCCCTGTTTCTTTGGGATGTATAAAGCGTGATAAGTTGCCTTTTAATTCCATTTTCCCTACAGAATTCAGTAAATTCCTTCGAGTTATACTCCCCATCCCTATCTGTTCTAAGGCATCTTATACTACACTGTGCTTCCTTTTCAATCATAATTTTGAATTTCTTAAAGATTTCAAATGCTTGAGACTTCTCACTTAAGAAATACACCCACCCCTTTCTACTAAAGTCATCTATAAAGAATATGAAATACCTTTTTCTGCTGTTAGACTCAGGTGAAATAGGTCCACAAATGTCTGAGTCGACTTGCTCAAGGTATTTTGTTGCTCTCCAACCACTCTGCTTTGGAAAGGTGTCTCTGTGGTGCTTCCCTATCTGGCACTCAGTGCATACTCCTTCTGGTTCACCAATTTTTGACAATCCCCTCACCATATCCTTCTATTGCAGAAGCTTGAGACTCTTGTAGCTCAAATGTGCAAGCCTTCTATGCCCTAAGGTAGTTTCCCCTTCCCTTGTGGCTTGCATACATGAGGCAGTAACTGGTGTTCCTTTGGCAAGGAACATTCTGTTGTTAGCCATATTAGATGTCATTATCAGTCCCAAGTCTTGATGATATACCTTACATTGATTATTCTGGAAAATCACAGTCAACCCCTTCTCCTGTAATTGTCCAATGCTGAATAAGTTGCTTCTTAGGTCAGGTATATAATACACATCTGATATAACCTAAATACGCCCTTCTATTTCAATTTAACTTTCCCTTTTCCCATTACATTCAAGCGGATATCATTACCAAGTTTCACTGATTCTCTAAAGTTCAAATCCAAATCAAATAACCAATCTTTGTTACCGCACATATGATTACTACAGCCACTATCAAGAAACCAAAACCATACCTCAATTGTTGCTGCAGTTTTTGGATCTTTGACTGCCATAAGAAGCATTTCTTCCTCATCATCGAATCCAGCATAATTTGCAACCTTTGACTCAAGATCAGGACATTCATATTGGAAATGCCCCAATTTTCGACACTTGTAGCATTCTAGGGTTTCCTTTGATCTCCCCCAGCCTCTTACAGCAGTTCTTCCTCTGCCTCTTCCCCTTGTTGCTCCAGTCACCACCTTCAGTGCTTGTTCTTCCTCTTTGGTGCCCTTCATGCGGTGTTCTTCAACAATTAGACTGCTTTGCAGTCCATCTATAGTTAGGGTTTCAACATTGTTCGATTGAACAATCGAACAGACCATGTAGTTGTATTTGGTGGGCATCGATCTCAGAATCTTCTCCACTACCACAGTTTTAGGCATATTCTTACCGTGCGTCTTCATCTTGTCCGTAATCGCTAGAGTTCTTGCAAAATATTCATTGACAATCTCAGTTTCTTTCATTCCCACCAACTCAAATTCACGTCTCAATACTTGCAATTGAGCGTGTTTAACCTTCGATGAGCCTTGGAATTTCAATTTGAGGGAGTCCCAAATTGACTTTGCCGAATCGTTCTTGAGAATTGTTTCCAAGATGTTGCGATCTAGGGCTTGAAAGAGATAAATTTCAGCCTTGAGATCCTTCAACTTTCCTTCTTCTGCGGTCTTTCTGGTCTCCGGTGTAGCGTTTTCCCCAACGATTGGAACTCCTTTTTCTACAATTTCACAATATTCCTTCGAGCGTAGAAGGTTCTCCATGAGCATGTCCCAATGATCATAATGGTCGTCATACTTTGGTATCACCGGTTAAACGTAGGTAGCACTCTCCTTTTCTGTCATGGTACTTTGATCGCCGACGAATCTTGCGGTGGTTTCTCTCAGAGTTTTCGTTCGCGGTGTTTCTCTCACCTTTCTCACGGAGTTTCGCGTAACAGAATCTCACTCTTTCTCGTTTTTTTGTTTACAGGCCCCAGTGTGGGGCTCTGATGCCACGTGTAAAGTGCAAAAGTACAAATGGCACAACTTAATTCTTTTCATTCATTGAATACCCTTATATAGGGTGTATACAACTCTGTTTTGGTGCAACTAACAAGTAACAACCGTAACAACTTATTACAAACAGTTACAACACATAATGGGCCTAAAACGATACAAATGGATCAATAAAAGTAATACAAACTAAGGCCCATATCAATATATCTATCACTATGTAGTTAATAGCATATAGCATAGCAAAGCGGTCGACCCCTAAAACACTATAACAGTGTAGTGGGTAGCGGTATGGCCGCTACATCGAAGTGTACATAAATGATATAAACAATTGTACCTTACACATAAAAGCTCAAAAATAGAATAATGCACAAAATTATTACTCAAACATTGAAAACAAAGTTGTGGTTTTGATTGGGTTGATGTCATAGCAATGGAAAAACCGTGAAAACAACACAAATTGCAACATAGATAGAGGAAACATGTAAAATAGCGAACAAAGTAGAGAAACAATGCAAAAAAACAAATTAGAAAGAGGAAAAGAGGCACAAAGCTACATTGCTTCAGTTAGCTAAAATTGACCAAAAAGCTTAGGTAAAAGAGGGAATGGCTAAAAGAGGGAATAGCGGCCACTACGAGTGCTATTTGGCCACAATAGGGCTGTAGCAGCCGTTATTTACGATGCTATGACTGCTACTCAAAACCGCAATGCAACGGCAAATTGCGTAGCGACTAGGGACCGCTACGCAATGCTACGCCGCTATAGCAGCCGCTACGACTACAGAGTTATATACTACCAAAAAATAAATATAAATGAATGGAAAAACTTTGATTAGTATTTTGTAATTTCATGGATTAATTTGGAATATTGATAAGTTGGAAAAGTAAATTGCTAGAAGGCTTAAATATATGTTACCCCCTACAAATATACTCATTATCCATTTACCCCCCTGTAAAAATAAAACTTTTAAAAAAGACCTTGCAAATATAAATTATTTCTAATTACCCCCCTGCTGTTAGATTTTGTTAACAGCGTTAAGTGTATGTTGAAACACTTATTATTTGCAGGGTGGTAAATGGATAATGAGCGTATTTGCAGGGGGTAAATGGATAATGAGGATATTTGCAGGGGGTAACATATATTTACACTTATCCCAGTTCAGGTAAAAACAATCACCCACTATCATAAAACATTTACTCCATTCATCTCAAAATTCAAAACCCCTATTACTCCATTCATCTCAAAATTCAAAACCCCTAACCTCCGATTTCCCCAAACCCCAACCCAACTCTGGCCTCCACCCTCAGTCTCGCAACCACCGTGCGCCGTCTACCACACCATTTCTCTGGAGCACCACCACTTGCCTCGCCACCCATTAACTGTAAGTCACCTTCCCTCTTCATCTCTTGTGGTGGTTTGTTCTTCCTTTGTTGAATGTTGATTCCATTTGGATTGCTGAGTTCTATTGAGATGTTCAAACGTTTCTGCATTTTCGTTTGACATTCAGAGGGTGTATGTTTGTAGTTGCACAGGAAACGTTTCTATTGAGATCTTCCTCCTCATCCAATCATCTGATTATTCCATCCAGAAAATTAGTTGACCATAAACTATCAACCCTAACTCCTCTCTCTGAACCATCGCTCCAGCAGATTCGAAGAAACAAAAATTCCTAAACTTGTGGTCTTCCTCTTCTTCATTAGGTTTTGTGTTTTCATGTAACTGGAGGTATGATATTTGTGTTTTGTGTTGTGCAGCTTGTCTCTGAACTAAAACATTTTAATTCTTTAATTATTATAATTAATTAAGAGGTTAGGGTTGTTGAAATTGTAATTGTTAGTTAATGTGAATGAGGAATGCTGAGTTGAGTTGAGAAAGAAAGTAGATCGATCTTTGACTGTGATGGAGAGCGGTGTACACGAGCAAGAAGCCCTCCGACGACTTCATCACATTCCTCCATGGCTCCGATCCTATCCGCGTCGAACTCACTCGCCTTGAAAACCAACTCAGAGGTTATTACTTCTATTCTCATTTTTGAACTTCTAAATTAGTACTTAACATTTCATTTTCTATCACAGAAAGTAATGTCAATGCAATGCATTTCTTTGTTTTCTGTAAAATGCGAGTGTTTATAATGAATTTAATTTGGTTTATGTGTGCAGAGAAAGATAGGGAGTTGGGGGAAGCTCATGCAGAAATAAGATCATTGAGAAACTCTGACCGTCTTAAAGAAAGAGGAGTTGAAGAGGTATACTAATTTTTTATGAATAAAATTGTTGTAGATTGCATTTCGGATATACTAGTACTATATAGTATAGTATTGTTTAGTAATTTTTGAGAAAATTGTTGTTAGATAATGATGTTGGTGGTAATAGGGGTTTTGAATTTTGAGATGAATGGAGTAAATGTTTTGTGAAGTATTTTAGATTATGAGAATCAAAAATGTAGTTGCAATTGATACATCTAATACTGAAAGAGAGTGGCCTCATAAAACGGGTTAATTTTATTCCTTGCATGGTCGGTCTCGGCTCTCTGAATATGTCTCTTTGCTTATAAATTTCTTCTTGTTGGAATTTGAATTCAATATGCAGGCATTATTTTACTCAGCTTTACGCTGCTCTCGTGAGATGCTGGTAGAAGGAAGGGATTAGAAGTGTATTTTCTGTTGATATATACAAATTTTCTAAGTGGACAAGCTTGTTTATAACATGTGTAGATTACAATAAGTCTGAAGTTAACTTTGATTATTTGAAGTCTGAATTGTTGATATAGATTATATTTTATATAACACAACTTTGGAAGACCTTGTATTTATATATGAATGTTGAATTTTCATTTCTTAATGCTCTGAATGTAATATTTTTGGTAGAATACGTTGAAGAATTCAAAGTATGTTTTATTTATTTTTTTTTTAATTTTTTTTTAAATATTTGCGACGGATTAGCCACGGACTTGCGATGAAATTTGCCACGGATTTGCGACGAAAATTTGCCACGGATTTGCGACGGAAAAATTTGCGACGGAGAATTTCGTGGCAAACCGTTTGCGACGAGTGTTTTTGCCACCATTTTTGGCGTCGCCGTCAGTGGCAAATGCAATTTTGCCACGGAAATTTGCGCATTTGCGACGGAAATTGCCGTGGCAAACCAGCGATTTTCTTGTAGTGAGATTCAGACTATTTTCCAACATGAAACCAATCAGTAACCATAAAAAACAAACAAGAATTCAACTTTCAAAATAGAACTAAAAATGCAATCAAACAAAAAGAAAACAGCCAGAGCTTCTTCAAAGCGATTACTTTGAACATACCAAGCAATCATGGCATTCCAAGACACAACATCTTTTACAAGAATTTCATCAAAAAGCCTTCTAGCATCATCCACGTAACCCAAGGAGACATACCCGGTAATAAGTGAAGTGAAAGAAACAGCATCTCTCAAAGTACTATTATCAAACACCAAGCGTGCAAGTTCCAATTCACCGACAGAAGCGTACATGTAAATAAGCGTGTGGACATGTGGGTGAGAGTGAACGTTAAGTTTGAGAGCATGAACGTGAAGCTGTTTACCTTCGTGGGTAGCCTTTGCTTTGGCACAAGACTTGAAGAGGAAAGGGAAAGTATAGAATTGGGTAGAAGGGAAGAGTGAAGCATACGAGAATATAAGTGTAAGGAAGAGAGGGGAGAGGAAAGAGTGTGCTCGAATGAGAGTGTTCCATGTGAAGTGATTGTGTTGGTGGTAGTGGTAGTTTTGTGTGAAGAGGGAGAGAGCGTACGAGAGGTCGCCGGAGGGTGAAAGGGCAGAGAAGTGGATGAGTTTGCTTCGGGCGAAGGGAGTGTTGTAGAGACCGGTTTTGATGAAAAGGGAGTGGATTTGCTTGAAGGTGTGGATGTTGTTGCATTTTGTGAGGAGATTGAGAAAAGGGTGATCTTCAAGAATTTTGTATGGAGGATCGGAGCCGGGAAGAAAGTGAAGAATGGAAGGTGAAGGTAAAGCTGATAGTATAACCATCCTAATCAATGGGCATCGTTTTTTAAAAAGCGCTGGGTATTGGGAGAACACGTGAAGGAATGGGCAACATTTTTTAAAAAGCGCTGGGTATGGCTAGTGCGTTTAAAGGCAATGGGTAGCATTTTTTTAAAAAGCGCTGGGTATGAGTTAGCTGTTTTGGTCATCCGTGGCATTTTTACTTAAAGCGTTGTTTATAGGGGCGCTCTTTGTTGACAAATCTGGCGTAGTGCCTTAAATGAATTCGAGTATTCAAATTCATTTAAAATTTTGTATTGTTTTTTTTTCTTATTCATATTAAGGTTAGTTTGGGTGGACTTTTAAGTTATCACTTTCATTTTTCAACCTCAGTTCTAAATCTCTATAGTTATATGTTTTTGATATATGTACGTATTGTATCCCTAATTCCTAATATGAGAATAAAGAGCAATTTGCTTAATTCTTGACAAATTTGCTTGTTGGTTCTAGAATTAGAAACATTTGTAGAGTCTATTGTGCTAGAGATATTGCATGCTCATTTCATTGTTTTTGTTTGATTTTCCTTTGAATTTGAATATAATCACCACAACTCTTTATGTGTCTCTTGATTTCAATACCAACTCTTTCTCGTTTAATATTGCTAAATTAAATGGCTCTTAAATGTGACTTTTACCATTTTATCCTCACAAATCCATGAGGCACAACTCTCTCTTCCCTATTTCTCCCCTCTTTCCCTTAAACCAAACAACCCTCTTAATCTACTCTAATTGTCTCCTCTTTCTCTCTCCCTCACTCTCTCTTCCCTCTTTCTCTCTTACCTCTTTCTCTCCTAATCCAAACACACCATTAATATGAGGCGGAGGGAGTATAAATTACAATACAAAAAAGTCTCTAATCATGCAATATACCTTAGAATAGTACTTAGCTACCCATAATTCTGAATAAATGAAATAAAAATAAGAGTCATGAATTAAAAGGATAAAAATAACCTGAAAGATAGAGGAAATTCCGATCTTCAATATTTCGTCTTCTTTTTCTGCTCCAGAGCTCTCTCCATGTCAACAATGGTCACCGAAAACCTCCAATCTTTCTTTGTGCGTTTGTTTTTGCTCTCTTTTTCTGTGTGAGGTTTGTCTCCTATTTTTTAATTCTTGTGTGCTTCTCTTTGCTATTATTCACGGCTACCTTTTTTCTATTTCCCATCCTAGGGTTCCGTGGACTTGCCCTTTGACTTTGAGTCTTTGCGTGTGTTTGGTTTTGCGGTGAGTAGAATTGATTCTGACAGAATTGATTTTGCAGAATTGATTTTAGTTAAAAGTGAGTTGAACTTGATGTGATTTTTGTTTGGATATCTTTACTGAAAAAGTGATTTTTTTTCAATCTTTGTTGTTTGGATAGGTTGGATTAGAATTGCTTTTACATGGGAAATTACCAAAATGGGTCTTAACTTTAAAATATATTGAAAACTTCAAATTTGATAAAATTGACAACAAAATACTAAATAAGCATATAAAATATATAAATTAAAATTACATTTGGATAATATAGTTTAAAGTTCAATACAATACCAAACATAAATGAAGACTAATTATTTTGCTTGTACTCAATAATTTGATCCTGAATAGAGTCACGAATATGTTTCATATCTCCAATGAAGAGGTTGCATTTAAATTTTGAGATGGATCTAAATTAATCGGTCTATGATAATCATCACTATGAAGATCTACGTTTAAAGGCTCCATCTCCAATGAAGAGTTTCCCTCACAAGCATTTTGTCAAACAGTTTAAAGGCTCACCTTGTACCTTCAGAAAATAAGTTGTTGAATGTGTTCTTACAAATGAATGGGTTGAAGATGAATAAATAGATAGATGACACGGCTTATTAAAGAGAGGTGCAACTACTCACCAAACAAAACTAGCTAAAATTAATAATATATACACTACAAATGGAAGTAGCCATAAATATTGTAATCAATTTTTCACTGTAAATTTGAATTAAGGAAGTTCAGAGGTATGAAACAGCAGATAGATACGATGCAGATATGTTGGATAATTTCTCATAAATTCGAATTTGTATAGGGTAGTAAATGAAGTTCAGAGGTAGTTGAATCTGCAAACAGATATGAGATTTTCAAACATAAATTCGAATTAAAGAGATGATAGATGGGTAGGTGAGATAATAGAAGGGTAGTCATTGAAGGTGACAGAAAGTGGAAGGGTAGAATTGATTATAGTCAACGTGAAAGCTACAAGGATCAACTTCACCTAAAATCGCTTCTGCCAGGGTAGAATTGATTCTGCAAACGTTACCCAAACATGAATATTTGTCTCTGAAATCACGAAAGTGAACCCAAAATCGATTCTGACCTTCTCTACCGCCAATCCAAACAGCTACTTTGTTTTCAAACAGGTCGTGGACCTTGTTTCTAATTTCTAATAATTATCTGGTTGCTTTTTTCTTTTATATCCCACCGTGAGAGCCACACCTCCACATATTTCAATTATCTCCATTTTGCCTCTGTAATTTTAACTAAACAGATTTATCTATTAATAGATAAATTTATAGTTCATTTTTTAACAACGAGTTTATCTACTAAATAGATAAATCTGATTGGGTTTTTCCCACAACGGATTAATCTATTTAGTAGATAAATTCGATAGTTAAAATTTAGCTTGCGAAAGTATCTTCATCTTTTGTAAATCTGTTTCATTCTTTAATTTTTTTCCTTCAAAGACGTACGTGTTGAAAATATTCTATAATTCATTGAGCACTCGATGCCTTCTGTCATTCATTGAGCAGCTTACGGATTTATCATGACATGCAAGTAGTGAAACGAATTTATCTCGTTTGAGCAGCTTAAAGATTTATGATTAATCTGTAGTGCAAAGTGTAAACCGATTTATCTCTTTAAAAGATAAATCTATTTTGGAAAAATTTTGACTTATGGATTTATTTATAAAAACATAAATTCGTTTTGAAATCTTTTTAACTACGGATTTATCTATTTAATAGATAAATCCGTTTACAACTTTAATTAAGGGTAAAATGGATATTTCATAAGGTGTTGGGGGTAAGGTGTCCCATGGTGGGGTAAAAAAACACTCCTAATTACCTCCATAGCTTTTCATATGGGTTTGGGCTAACTTCAATAACAATTGGGTAAAAGGACCTTCCTTTGTATTTTTATAAGGCATGGTTACTCTTTTGCATGACAGTGTTAGCTTTCATACTGAAGTGATAATGTTTCTCTCAAATTTAAATTCTCTATTATAATGATGGCAGAATCTCCTTTGGACCTTCATTCTGATTTATTTGATTCATGTCATACAAGTATGTATTTCTTCACTATTATATGAGGCTTTTGCTTTGCTACTTCTTTACCTTGTGGAGAATCTGAAAAGCTTTACATATATGAATCTTTAAAAGTACCTTTTGTTGATATTTAGTCATTAGTCATGTGTTAATGGATGTGTAGTTTCAGTTTTGTTTTGTCTATTAGATTTATCTGTGCATAACCTGTAGGACTCTTTACATGCACATCTTTACATCAATTTGTGAATCCGCTTTCTTTATTAGTATTGAAATTTCAATAGTTGAATTGACTGATCTACTATGAAACTAGCAAGGATATATGAATTAGGTTACACCTAAGCAAATAAGAAAGTATATTTGCTTCATTTATCTCAATAAAACTACTTTACTAATATGATGTAAAATGTATTGTGTCTCGTTATCTCTCGATGGTCATCCATCGTTTCACTTCAACACGCATCTAATAAATCTCGATTTTCAAATATGCAAATGGTGTGTGGGAGTTTATTCTTTTTACAATGCGAGAAGAACAATTTAGAGTCAAATATTAGGGAAAATCTCAAGTCCCACATTGACTAGTGATAATGTCTCTAGAGGGTTTATAATGAAGAGACAACTCTCACCTTACAAACCGGTTTTGTGGGGTTGAGTTAGGCTCAAAACACATTCTAAGATAGTATCAGAGTCTATCATAGATCTATCGGGCCACCTACCATTAAAAAATAAAAGGGGACTCAATGTCCGTCTACCAAATGCAAATGTCATTAATAACCTAACATGGTTTATGATTGTCTCAGGGTGAAAGTGTCATCGGAGGAGCAACAATATGATAAGTTTACAAAAAAAAATCCATAAAAAGTAAAAGAGGGAGGTAGTGTAACATCCTATCCAATAATAAACGTCATACAAAAGCATTGAAAAACTTTACAAAAATGTCAGAATATCCAATCTTAAATACTATATTTGGCATCAGAAATTCATATACAGCTATATACATGTCATGAGAGTTTCAACTTCAGTTCAAAATATGTACTACAACCTAGTGGCTGGCCATTCAAAAGACATGAAAACATAACTGTTTCAAATCAAAATGACAAAAACACATCAATTTTCTTCTAAACATCAAGAACAATTGAAACTTTGATCATCACAAGATTTTCATCATCAATCATCTCAAATAGACAAGTATCTCCAACCTTCAAATTGCATCCTTTCACAAATTCTTTCCAACCTTATGAGAACCTCCAAGAATCATGATAATAACTAACCTCTACTCTAAATGATTTACCTCCTACTTTTAACTCCACAAGATTTCCATTAAGTATTTTATGTCTCTTCAAGAACTCAGTTGGTATAGAAACCTGCAAATAAGAAAAATTTATTGTGTATACATACATATACAATGATATACATATAAACACTCAAAGACATATATCATACCTTTTATAATGATTCTACAGTAATCTGGAATGTATTCAATTTCATATCAGGACTTCCAGAATCTGCGAAAAGCCGAAAACCAATTCAGCATTTAACAACAAAAATATTACCCAAGTCTAAACAAACAAAAAAAAAAGAATACAAAAGAAGGTTAAAAATATTACTCCAAACAAGGACTTTAAATAACACAAATATTATAAATTACTTAGTAGTGCTGGCGTTTAAGAAAATTGAGTTAGAAATAAAGCTAAAAAGAAACATCCATACAAACTGACACCCACTAATATAAACCAGACACCCTATATGTGTTGCGTTCCTTCTTGTGACAGACACAACCCCACCTCCTCCTAAGTCTACGGAATGGGCCAACGAGGCTCTTCATTCGGTCTAATATGGTCCTTGGTAGCAACCCCCGTTTAACTGTCATCTCCATGGCACACTCCATCTCATCAACCAAATCTATCATCTCAGGCAGCACCTGTGAGACAAAAAAAATGTATTAAAATAAGTACATGTTTATATCAATTAATAAATGTAATATCGTAAAAGACGTACCTCTCTAGTGACAAGCTCATTTTCAAGAACCTCATAACTGGACGACGATATGAATGGGTGTGAGACCCTCTGAAACCAAGCAAAATACCCTGACACGGTGGCTGGGTGACCCTGGCTGATAGTCGGCCCCCACTCTATCATATGTTGGTCAAAGCTCGCCCACATGCCGTCAGCATCCTCTAAAGTTACTGTCTGCGTAGTACGAAGTTTGGGGTCCTCCGGGATCCCCTGTACAAACCCAAACTGCCTGACGACACGATCTGGCAGGTAGGGCACCATGCACCCAGCATGACGTACATGCCCTCTAAACAGTGTCAACAACTCGAAGGGTCTGACAACTCTATGATCTGTGTAGGGGTCCCAAGTAACCTCGTCTGGATGAAGCCGATCAAGTGCTAGTCTGACTGCCTTCCTGCCTGGGTCCTTGGTAGCCTCCCACCGCTTGGCACGTGGTTGTGTCTCAACATAGTCAGGGTCCACATGTTTGATGCCGAAGTTGTCACCCTGAAAATGCTCAAAGATCCATGCCTGTATTAAAAATATGAATTAGGTAAGTAACACAATTGTAACATAGAAAATTGTTTTAAAAATTAAATATAATACATACCTGAAGCAATGTAGTGTAGCCAGCCACCTGCCTATTTTTTACTTTAGTAGCTTCCCGAAGCTGGTCATATAGATAAGCAAGAGCCATTCCCCCCCATGTGTAATTCTCAGTCTGGTCCAAATACCTAAGCATCCCAAGATACCCCAACTTCACCTTGTTTCCAGTCTTGTCAGTGAAGATGGTGGTACCCAAAAGATATAGTAGATACGCCCTAGCGGCATCCTCCCATCGCTCCTCCTCAATGGCCCTAGGGTACACCACGTCCCTCAACCACGTGGTGGATACATACAACCCTTTGGCCTGTGTCTGGGCCCATGCATCTGTGGGGTTTGCACCCAAGAAGTCGATCAACAGCTGCTCTCCCTGTGCCTTGGTGTAGTCAGGCACGTTAAAAAATATCCCATAGATGGGGATGTGCAACAATGAATATACATCATCAAGCGTGACAGTCATCTCACCAATAGGCAGGTGAAATGATGAAGTATCTGGCTGCCAACGCTCGATAAATGCATTATAAAGGCCACTAAGGACATTGGGACACCGTAAACAGAGAAGAGGGTACAGCCCAGATGTCGTCACAAAGTTGAGAATGTTTGGATGGGGTTCGTCTAGCATGCTATTCCCATGTGAAATTATTCTAAGCTCCTTACGATCCTACATTGGCAAACGGTATCCATAACTCAAGCATTCCAAAAAAAATTGAACAACATAACATATATGGTAGGTAACTTACCGTCCCATCCCATAGAGATTTAGCAAAGTGAGACCCGTAAGTGGGCAATACAGAACCATCCTCCGGACCACCCGGGAAAGGAAATGTGGAACAAGCAGATGATGTGGAAGGAGCATCAGGCGCAGCATCAACAGGAGCATCAGGCGCAGCATCAACAGAAACTTTGATCACAAGATTTTCATCATCAATCATTTCAAATAGACAAGTATCTCCAACCTTCAAATTGCATCCTTTCACAAATTCTTTCCAACCTTTTGAGAACCTCCAAGAATCATGATTGTAGCTCACCTCAACCATCCACGATTTTCCCCCTACTTTTAACTCAACCGAGTTTCCATTACGTATTTTATGTCTCTTCAAGAACTCAGTTGGAATACAAACCTACAAATAAGAGCAATTTATTGTGTATACATATACTTTGATATACATATAAACACTCAAAGACATATCCTTCCTACCTTTTTCGATGATTCTACAGTATGCTGGAATGTATTTAGTTTCATATTAGGACTGCTCGAATCTGCAAAAACCAATTCAATATTTAACAACAAAAATATTACCCAAGTCTAAACAAAAAAAAAAATATGAAAGAAGGTTAAGAAAACTTCCAAGACCATTTGTTTTTGTGCAGTTCCTTGAAATTCCTTCAATGCCTTCTTGAATTTTGCTACTATTTAAGTTGCCCAAGAACTCCATTACTTCAACTGGAAATCTCTCTGGTTATGTTATGGAAATGTGGCCAGTTACATATCAATAACAGAATACATATTTCTCTTATATATACTTTCATGAAGCAAATTGGGTATTTAGAAAATATAAACCTTGAGATTGCTCAGAGCTTGGTAGGTCTCTGACTCCTATAATATTAATTCTGAAAGAAAAGGTTTTTGGTTGAGTAATCTCAAATTTGAAAAGATCCCCAGCTTTCAAGTTATTGTCCTGGGAAAATGACTTCAAACCAGTGCTCAAAACAGAATGTCCATTTCCAGCATCAAATGTTAACTTCACTTCCCATTTTCTTTGATCCTCACCAACCCTTTTAATCGTTACATTCCCTTCCAACTCATTCAAGTGTTCTTTCGAAAACTTACTTGGTACCCTCTGTTACAAGTCATGGTTTAACAGATAAATTATAAACCTGATGAACTCATTAATCATAGGAAAACAAACATATTGAATAAGATACTCTTTTACATACATCTGGGATAAAAAAAATTACTTATAACATATGAATTCTGAATACTAGTTGTTAAAAAAAAAGTCTGAGTACTAATACATTTTATTGGTTACAAATGCTAAAAAGGAAAACCAAAAAAGCGTCCTAAAACCTTACAAACAAATTATCCTTAGAATCGGCAGAAAGCATCTAAATCCCTATAATGTGAGTACAAAATTACCAAATCTTTACTCCTTTGAGTTCCAAACTAAATCAAATAGTCAGCACATTGGTTTCCTTCCCTGACAGTATGGTGTAATTCGATATCGCAATCTTGACTACTTTTCGGAATTAAAATTTTTGAGTACTAATATGATACAAATATCATATACCATGGTTCTAAATTGTGATTGCGGTTCTAACTGTGAACCTTAATATTGCAGTAAAGTGCAGAAAAATGTAGTCGATGCGGCTGCAATTGCAGTTGTGATCCCATTGCTGATGTTTCTAAAACTGTTATACAGCGACCACAATTGTAGTTGCGGACCACAATTTAGAACCATGCCATATACAAATATATTTGGATATTCAGAATATGAAACAGTCTAGATATTTGGACAATATATTATATGGTTGAGTTTAGCATTCAGACAGAGTTAATTGTTTATAGCAAACATACCATTTTATATTCTTGAATGTAAGATTGGGGCAATATGAGTTGAAAAGAAGGATTGTCAGGATGGGAATTACTAGCTCCATCTTTAACTGTTTCAGTTCTAGAACCTTCCTTAGCCCTCTTAACCGTGCCTCCTCTATCACCATTAGTAACTCCTGCAAAATAAAATCACAAAAATCCATCTTCAGTATAATTATTTACCAAGGTAAAGGTTCCACCTTTAACCAAAAAATAAACAAAATTGAAGGAAAAAACATGCAATTGAGAAGGAAAATAAGTTGCCTGAGACATTTGGATGGATAGCATCAGAATCCATTTTGATTTTTCTCTTGCCAATTTTAGTTTCCAAATGTGGATTAGAGAAGCTTTTATGCTCTTCCTTGATGACAGGTTTTGAGGGTTGTCGGTGTAAAACATCAACAACCCCATTATCACTCTCCTCTTCTTCTACTACTTCTTCTTCTTGTTGTTGTTGTTGTTCTTCTACTTTAGAGTAGTGTTGTTGGCGGTTATCTTCTTCATCATCAGCAATGTTGCATGATCTGATATTAGAATAGTCGATTTCTAAAGCACTGTCATCAAATATTATGACATCAAAATGTGATTCACCTTTGTACTTAAAAACTAACTGATCGCCACTTCTCAACGATCGTGCAAAATTTTTCCAGTATTTCTTTTGTAGCCAAATATCATCACCACGTTTCTCCCAACACATTTTCCATTCACATCCATTTGGAAGATTTAGAAATATAGGGTTTGATACTCCTCCTTTCCAGTATCTCTCCACAAAACTCCTCCTAATCTTCTGCAACCAAAACAGAAAGGTGCTTTGTGCTTAAATTAAAAAGCAAAAGAGAAAGGTAAAAAAAATAATTAAAAAAAAAAAACAAAGGATGCTTACTAGCTCTTCATCTTGCAGTTCTTGAACTTGAATTTGTTGATAGAAGTGAATGGCATTAGCATTACTGCCACGACCATGGTGGATGCCGTGGTGAGATGACATATGGTAACGTTTGTAGATGATGATGATGATGGATAAAGACGCAAAAGGTGCTTCTGTTGAGTTTTTCCTCTCTACTCCCTCGGTCCCATATTAAAAAATAAAGTATATGACCGGAAAAGAAAATTGACATTCTATTCGTATTTTAAAAAGTCATTTGTTATGAGACAAAAAAATTTGCCTAACAAGTGGTATATTATGGGACGGAGAGAGTAATTCTTTTCTTTTAGAATGTGGTTTAGGCCTAACTCAACCTCATAAAATTGGCTTGTACTGTGAAGGAAAAAAATAAACATAGATCTGAAAATAACGTTCCAATGCAACAAACTCATAGATTCTACAAAGCCCGCGAAAATTATCACCTCCTATTTGTAGGGGGTAAAAACGTATTTAAAAATGTCACATAGACGTTTTTTGTAACGCTCATCTAACAGAAGGACTAAAACCAAAAAGTTGATTTTGCAATGGGTTTTTTAAAAAAAAAAAAATTACAGTAGAAAAGCAAAACACCTCATATTTCATTATGTGAAAAACATATTTAAGCCTAAAAAAGAGATGATGTTGCACAATTTGTTTTTATTCCCTCTCTCTTCTTTTTTTAACCAAATTCAAATTCTCTCGCTTTCTCTCTCCTACTATATCTATTAAGAGTTACTCCCTTTGTTACACAATATAAACAAATTTAACTATATCATAGATATTAAAATAACTACTAACTTCCATTTATTTTTGTAAAAAATTACTTTAACTACCCAAATTACCCTCATTAAATCATTTTCTTAGGAACATCAACCCTCTTGATTAACTAAAAAACCAACTTGATGAATGTGTATCATTCATTAACTTTTCAGATTTTCAATGAAGAAAAATAGAGTACTACATTGAACTTTTTGATTTTCAATGAAATTATTTATGACATGGAAACTTGTTGAATTTCTTTTACCTTTTATAGACGTTAAATGTAAAATTAAATGAAGGGCAATATTGGAAAGTCATCAATAAATAAGGTTGAAAAAAGTAAGATTTAATAGGTACCATTGGGGAGAATAAAAATTGGATACATATTGGGGATGAACTCTTAAATAGAAAACTTTCTTTCTCTCCTTTAACGCATAGACCCACGACTTACTTTTGATTAAAAAACTAATGGGTAAATTACACTTTTGGTCTTTTATCTTTTTTTTTCTTGTTTTGGTCCCTCATCTTTCATTTCTATGTCATTTTGGTCCTTTTTTTGGTATTTTCCATCCATTAACTTAACAGACGCCACGTTGGCAGTTAACTGCTGACGTGGCGTCTTATGTGTCGAATTGACATGGAACTCATTAAGTGATGTGGCACATGGGGACCAAATTGAAACTTAAAAAAATAACATAGGGGACCAAATTGACACAAAAATAAAAAACACTAAAATATTCATCTTCTTCCTCCAAACACCATCTCCATCTACTCTGACAAGCTACCACCACCTCCGACGAGCCACCACCACCACCTCTGGCGAGCCACCACCACTACCACAAATCGATCACTCTTCAACTCTTAATCTCAAACATCTCTCCCTCAAACCCAAAACCCCCAATTTCTCAAACTTAATCCCTAACCTCTCATCCACCATCACCGTAGCTGAGGCCTGGACACCCTCCCCAGAGCTGCGATACGACGATGCTGAGTGGGTGAGGGAGATTGTGACCGCTTGTAGGGAGGGGATTCGTGATGGCGAGATCACGCGTGGCAGTCGGGCGTATCAGACACTCCATAGGCTGGTGGGGATGGCAGCACCGGATGACATTTATGGGGAACTTAGACGACGGGAACGAGGACGAGGGCGACAAGGAGGCCGTTAGGGATTTTTTTATCACTTTTTTTGATGTATTTGTACTCATGTTACTTTGATGTTGGCACTTTATTATTACTTTTTTTCAGGTGTTATATTTTAGACAAAATAGCATCCGGGGTCCCTTAACTTATTTTCCATTTTTGCTTAGGTCCCTTAACTTTAAAAGCTAACGTTTAGGTCCCTTAACTTTTAAAAATGTTTCATCGTAGTCCCATTTAACGTTAAAAGCTAACGTTTAAGTCCCTTAACTCTTAAAAACGTTTCATCGTAGTCCCATTTAACGTTAAAAGCTAACGTTTAAGTCCCAATTGTTGTTAGTTTAAAAACGTTAAATGGGACTACGATGACACGTTTTTAAAAGTTAAGGGACCTAAACGTTAGCTTTTAAAGTTAAGGGACCTAAACGAAAACGGAAAATAAGTTAAAGGACCCCAGATGCTATTTTGCCTATATTTTACGAGTTTCCAAATTTTTTTGATTTCATTGATTCGATAAAACAAACTTACACAAGCGATAAAACATAAACAACTAGAATAAAAATAGACATATAAAAAGAAAATACAATAGAAACTAATGAAATTTGGTGGAGTTAATCGACGAAGGATCTCAGCGACGGTCCTTCTGGTTTCGACGTACAGATGAATGTAACTCTTCCATTTAAACATAATATGATTGGACATCATCTGTCGGAGGTCATCCTCGTTGTTGACATCCACGGCAGACCAAGAAAGACCTCCATCACCCCATTCCGGCTTCCGATAAACGATACGTAATTATCTCATGCTCGTTGTTCTCGGGTTGAACCATCCGCGATGAGTTTCGCAAGAGCGAAGAAATGATATGCAGTGTTTCAACCTACACGATAAAACATCTCTCCCATCGAAACATATACCATCATCTTGCAAGATGATGCCCTGATGATCAGCAAACCCCATATTAGAATGAACGAGAGTGAGGGAAGAAGACTCATAGTATGACATTAGCGAAGTCTGCATCATCTTGACTTGTGTTGTGTGAGAGAATGAGGAAGTTGAATTTTTGGTGTGAAAATAGTGATGGTGGGAGTGGGTATTTATAGTTGAGGTAAAAGATTATCAACCGTTGATTTTGACGTGCAATCCACACCGTTGATCAACTTTGAAAGTGAAATCATGACCGTTGAAATTTTTTTACTGCAAAAAAAAAAAACAAATTTCAAACCCATCATCGTATATATGTCATGTGGGACATATATACGATGCGTAGTTTTACCACATTGTATATATGCCCCTTATGAGGTATATACGATTGGCCGTGTAAGATGCAATCATATATACCTCTTAAGGGCATATATACGATGTGGTAAAAATATGTATCGTATATATGTTCCAAATGACATATATACGATGAGTCTTTTTAAAAAAATTAGATTACAAAGGGAATTTTGGGGTTTTCAAATTTGGTGGGGGGTATATGGGGATTGGGTGGGGGTAAAAAAAAACCCTTAATTTATTAGCTAGACTTTGCTTTCCCATGGGTCTAATTGGGTCTAACGCACTGATCTTATTGAGCGACACTTCATCCCCAACATGGGTGTCAACACATGTGTTTATGACTGGGCCAAGCCCAATTAGATTAGGGTATGCCTTAAGGCCCATATCCATAGTTCAAAGTGGACGGACACACCTTAACAATGATATTCGCGTGTGGAGATCATTTGGCATCTCATTGTACGGCCGGATTCAACCTTGGCCCACGCGCTTGATAGAAATCAAAGCCACGCCATTGGCAATATTCTCTCTATATACGTTGTTCTATTAATCCATCAGTACACATTTATTATTCTATGACACATTTTCCACTATTTGACTTGAGCGTTGGAGCGCAGGCCGGTATCACCCCATCACGGATCAACGTGGTGGATCCTCACTGGAGCAAATCGATATACAACTTTGGCAAAGATCTCTACCCAATGACAAAGTCGAGATTGCCTTCCAAAACAGTTCATTGGCGATTATAGTGGGAGCCTCAACTTTCTCCCATCTCCCACTTCTCAAAATTGTTCCACCCAACTATCATGGCTCTAGAACACCGACTTCATTGAGCTCGAATCTCGGCAGACACCAATCTCGATCAAGGCAAAATATGATTTCATGAAATTCGATTTTGTGAAACAAGTCATGTACGCTACACCGTTGTCAAACGTTGTTCTAGTCAAGAAAAGATTACATTTTCTCGCCGATGGACATCCATCGTTTCACTTCAACACGCCTCGGCATCTAATAAATCGCAATTTCAAATGTGCATAATAGAATTTCCTCCTTATCACCGTTTTTGAATGTATGATAGGGTGTTTCAAAAAAAGGGGTTGGAAACAATCTTTTGCAATCAAGCGTCTAGGAGTTTATTCTTTTTGCAATGCGAGAAGAACAATTTAGAGTTGAAGAGAGATTTGATGTCCGTCTACCAAATGTGAATGCTTTAGGATTAAGAGTCCAACTCGAGGCCATTATAAACCTAACATGGTTTGTGATGGTCTCTGGTGAATGTGTCATTCGAGGAGCATCAATATGATAATTTTACAAAAATTGTTTTTCCATAAAAAGAAAAGGAGAGAAGTAGTCTAACATCCTATCCAATAATAAAAGTCATACAAAAGCATCGAATAACTTTACAAAAATGTCAGAATATCCAATCTTAAATACTATACTTGGCATCAGAAATTCATATACAGCTATATACATGTCATGAGAGTTTCAACTTTAGTTCAAAATATATGTACTACAACCTAGCTGCTGGCCATTCAAAAGACATGAAAACATAACTGTTTCAAATCAAAATGACAAAACACATCAATGTTCTTCTAAACATCAAGAACAATTGAAACTTTGAGCACAAGACTTTCATCATCAACCATCTCAAATACACAAGTATCTCCAACCTTCAAATTGCTTCCTTTCACAAATTCTTTCCAACCTTTTGAGAACCTCCAAGAATCATGATTATAACTCACTTCTACTCTCCATGATTTTTCACCTACTTTCAACTCCAACAAATTTCCATTACGTATTTTATGTTTCTTGAAGAACTCCATTGGTATAGAAACCTGCAAATAATAAGAACACTTTACAGTGCATACATACATATACTATGATATACATATAAACACTAAAAGACATATATCCTTCCTACCTTTTCCAATGATTCTACAGTGATCTGGAATGTATTTAGTTTCATATCAGTACTACCAGAATCTGCAAAAACTAATTCAATATTTAACAACTACAAAAATATTAACAAAGTCTAAACAAAAAAAGAATATGAAAGAAGGTTAAGAAAACTTCCAAGACCATTTGCTTTTTGCAGCTCTTTGAAATTCCTTCAACGCCTTCGTCAATTTTACTACTATTTAAGTTGCCCAAGAACTCCATTACTTCAACTGGAAATCTCTCTGGAAATATGGCCAATTACATATCAATAACAAAATACATATTTTCTTAATAACTAATAAATTATAAATAAATATAGATGAGTAAATATCTGCTGATATTGTAGGACCATGTAAAGTTGGTTCTCCAGCTTATCAATATTCCAAAATAATCCTATAATGGCAAAAATTAATCAGGATGATCCATCCAATATAGCAGCTGCTATTTGCGGCGCTACAACTGCTACTCAAAACCGCAATGCAACGGCAGATTGTGTAGCGCCTAGGAGCGCTACGCCACTATAGCAGCTGCTACGACTGCCATTGACTACAGTGATTGATAGAATCTATAATTTCATGAAGCAAATTGGGTATTTAGACAAATATAAACCTTGAGATTGCTCAGAGCTTGGTAGGTCTCTGACTCCTATAATAGTAATTCGGAAAGAAAAGGGTTTTGGTTGAGTAATCTCAAATTTGAAAAGATCCCCAGCTTTCAAGTTATTGTCCTGTGAAAATGATTTCCAACCAGCGCTCAATACAGAATGTCCATTCCCTTTCCCAGCATCAAATCTTAACTTGACTTCCCATTTCCTCTGATCTTCACCAACCCTTTTAATCGTTACATTCCCTTCCAACTCGCCAAGTGCTCTTTCGAAAACTTATATACTTGGTATTCTCTGTTTCAAGTCATGGTTTAACAGATTCATTAAAAACCTTATGAACTCATGAATAATTGGAAAATGCATATTGAATAAGATACTGTTTTACATATATCTGGCAAAATAAAAATTGCTAATACCATATGAAATCTGAATACAAATTGTTTGTTTTACTATACTGAATACTAGTTTTTAAAAAAACAAGTCTGAATACTAATAATTGTACTAATACTAATAGTAATATGATACAAGTAATAAAATGCAGTTGCAGTTACACTGCGAACCTTGATATTGCAGTAAAATGCGGATAAATGCGATCGATGTGCCTGCAATTGCAGTTGTGATGTCGCAGTGGACACTTCCAAAATCGCTTTATTGCGGACGCAATTGCAGTTGCGGACCACAATTTAGAACCATGCCATATACAAACACATGGAAAATTTTAAAAATGAGAATATTAAACGGTCTAGATATGTCATGGTTAAGTTTAGCATTCAGACAGACTTAATTGTTTATATAGTAAACATACCAATTTATATTCTTGAATGTAAGATTGGGACAATATGAGTTGAAAAGAAGGGTTGTCAGGATGAGAATTACTAGCTCCCTCTTTAACTGTTTCAGTTCTAGAACCTTCCTTAGCCTTCTTAACCCCTCCTCCTCTATCACCATTAGTACCTCCTGCAAAATAAAATTAAATAACAAAAATCCATCTTCAGCATAATAATTATTTACCAATTGTTACGGTGTAAATGTTATTTACACCCCCACTTCTCAAAACAAAGTAATTGGGCCTCCAAACAACTAAGACCCAGATTCATTCATCAACGACTCACAATACACCTCATTACCGAACGGTTCAGATCACCTCACTCAAGTGCCCTTTGACTCTATAAATACAGCATTTACCGCTAACAAAGAGGTAGTGACTTTCATTAACTCTCCAGCTGGAAGATTGTGCAGTTATTTAATGCCAAATGATAAATGATAACAATAATCTTCTGAAGATTGTGCAGATATTTAATGCAAGTATTCATTGACTCTATAAATACATCATTTACCACATATATACTTACATTAACTCTCAATTTCATCGATTTTAGCATCGGAGTGGTTTTGCAGTGTACCCCACCATCTCGCCTCGGAATATCAACCCGGGACGTAATTGTTATCGATCAATCTCATCTCCTACCTACTATCTAGGATTAGTTGACCTCAGATACTGTGACAGAACATTGGCGACCACGGTGGGAGCTTGAACTCAATTACTTTCACTTTTTTTCTCGACGGTAATGGCCCCTCAATCGAGGTCTAGTTTACGTCTGGCGAGTGTAATTGAACCGGCCGAACCTCGGCCGGCTCACAATCAACCCCGCCTCTGGGAACTCCTCAAGGAATAGCAGGTGACTCAACCTATTTCGAATCGAATGCTTTTCATGGAAGTTCGGCTAGGTCCCGACTTCTCACCTCCAAGAAAGCCTTCCGGTCCCGTGGACACCGTGTCAAAAATTGGTTCGAATTTTGAATCAACACAATGAAGTCGAATGTGCTCCTGAGCCTTCGAATTTCTCGAAATGAAGTCGAGATCGCCATATACCGAGCTCGGGATATACCGCACTGCATTCTCCACGTTACATTCCCCGGGTGTCCCGTGCAATGGAACTCCAAGAGCCGGTAGAGGTACCCGAGCAACGAAGGCGCCATCGCACTCTCCTGAGACGACGCCACTATCATCGCCCCACAAGAAGACGTGGAAGGGAGAACCTCTGACACCCCGAAATCATGGATGACACTTGTGAGGAATACTCGCTTTTGCTTCATCCTCACCACAAAGGCGACGTTCTAAAAGCGGGAGGCACTCCCGAGACGAGAATATCGTCGCCACCGCATACTAGAAGAACCCCCGAGTGAAGCGCAACACCGCCTAGTGGATCAACCTCAAGAACCTCCGATCCAAAAACGACACTCGGAAGTTCCACCATCGATAACTCCAACCCCGAGAAAAGTGGCCGCGCACGTCGGAATAGATTATTTTCCCATCCCCGCGGGTCGAGAGAAACCCCAGAGCATTTGAAAATCTACGACGGACTCGGAGATCCGGATGTTCACTGGAGTACTACGAGACAATGATGCAACACCGAACGCCCAGTGAGATAATGTGTAGACTTTTCTCTCTCACCCTTGATAAATCCCTGCAGTCTATGGTTTAGTGGACATCCCGACAAATTCAATCTCATCCCGGGAGCAACTCTCCAAGCTATTTTCCGCAAGTTTTGCACATTCCAAAGTTAGCCGAAGTCATGGATGGTGTTGCATGCAAGACACCAAGCAAATGATGAGTCTATCCGATCTTTTATTGCAAGATTCAACGCCGAGGCGGGGAAGGTGCACGGTTTAAATAAGGACTTTCGCTTATATTTCCTATCCGTGGTTTGCGAAATGCACTTTATTCCAAACCGATGTGAGCATAAACCAACCTCGACTTTGGGAATTCCTCCGACTTTCAGAGAAGTACATAGATCACGAAGAAGGTGATGAAGCAAGTAAGTTCTTTGTTAGGCACAGAGTCAACCAATCAAAAGATGTTAGGCCTCGGACAGATAGGGGAGTCCCGAACACAGAAAATACCCGGAGGTTCCGCACGGTGGCTCATCTAGGAATTCAAACCTAGGCTCGGTAGACATCGTGACTACGCCGAACTCATATGTGGAAGGAGAGAAGACATCGTAAGAATGCCGTAACAATGAGTTTAAACGGGTAAGATATCCCGATCCTATCGCTCCAAGACCGGATCGAGAGGTAACAAGTATTGTCGTTATCATCAAATCAAAGCTTGTCGACTATGACACAAATCGCCGCAACGCGTTGAAAGACGATATTGAAGATCTTATCAAAAAGGAAAGCTCTGACAATACGTCAAAAAACCATATCAACAAAATAAAGACGTCAAGCCTGAGAAGAACATTGACGAAGTAAAAGGCAAAAATACCATGGAAGATTACAAAGAGAGCCTAACACCGGAAATCCAGGACGCCAGAGTAATGGTAATCTCGTGTGGAGAGATTGTGGAGCAACAAACCTAGAACAATTAAAAGAAAATTCAATGTGTGGCTTCTACTTCATCAACCCCATTTTTTAGCAACTCGCCCTCCTTTGTCTTTTTGAGACGAGGATCACGAATCGGAAGGTGAATGAAGACATACCACTATTAATCTTGGCCGTGATGGTCAAACCGAGATTAGGAGGATCTTGATCGACCAAGGCAGCTTCTTGTGACATTCGCTTTTTGATGTTTTAGAAAGGATTGGAATCTCACCAAAGCGAGCTATTCCCATATCGAGGAATTGATCTTTTCGGTTTCAATGGATCCCGAACTAGACTAATGGGTTATATTAACTCGAGGTCACGTTGGGGGAGGAACCTTTAACTCGCACTGTATTGACAAAATTTATAGTGTTACCTTGCCCATCAATATACAATTGCATCATCGGAAGACCGACGTTGGGCAAACTCTGAGTTGTTACATCCACGATACATTTGAAAATGAAGTTTCACTCTCGGTGTAATAAAATCATAATCACAATGCCAACTTAGAATCTTCGTAAAGATGTTATTACCTACTTCTTAAAGTCAAGTCGCCAGAAGAGAGGAAGTCAACTTACATCACCTGGAAGCCTGCGAGAACACTAAGATGAAGTTCTCCGAGGTCAACGTGATGATTTGGATGCACGCCATGACCTCGATAGCTCTGGATGAAGAGAATGATGACCCACCGCTCTCGGAATACAAGAAGAAGTTTAGAACGCACCAAAACCCGATGGTGAATTTGTCGAAGTAGTAGTTGGGAGACGACCCCAAAAAGATTGTAAAGATCGTGCAGAGCTTCCGCACGCGAGATCAAATCGTAACTAACCCAATGCTTGAAAGATCACGCCGATCTATTTGCATGGTGGGCGAAGATATGCCCGACATTCCACCTGAAGTCGTCTGTCATCACTTGTCTATATATCCTGATGCGAAGTGGGTTGCCCAGCGCAAAAAGGTTCAAAGTATAGAAAAGATCAAGCAACAAAGAAAAGCAAAGTGGACGATTTAGTTAAAGCTAAATTTGTAAACGAGGTCAAGTACACCACTCGCTCTCAAATCCTCGTGACTTGTTAAGAAATCTAATGGAAAATGACGATGTGCATTGATTATACCGATCTAACAGGTCATGTCCTAAAGACGCTTTTCTGGTTGCAAATATTGATCGCTTAGTTGACCACGCATCCGGATTTTGTCTCTTATCATTTATGGACGCCTATTCAGGATATAATCAAATTTCAATGTTTCCCTCCGATCAAGAGAAGACCGCATTCATGAGGTAGAAGTTCCTCTGCTCAAACTTTTAAAGGAGTCCGAATTTGTCCGACGCCGTAACGGGACGAAAGCGCCACCCAACCAAGAGAGTATTATCGTAACCTCCAATATTAACCCGACCAACTCGGGAAGTGTTATATTTGCATCTCTCAATATCCGACGTAAGCATTGGGAGCAAAGATCTTTGGTCCGAGAAACGAATGAAGGCGAGTCTAGTTTAGTTTTTTGTGAGCAAAGCTCGCAAGCGACCGAAGTCCCAGATCAAAAAATTGAGAAAATTGTTTTGGCTTTAGTAATAGCAACTCGACGCCTCCGACCTTATTTCAGATCTCACCAAGTGGTTGTTCGAACGAACCACCCAATCCGGACAAATCTTGCATCGCCGATCTTTCGTGAAGGATAATCAAGTAGTCAGAGTAGAGTTGCCGTCGAGTTTCGCATCAAATATGAATCAAGACCGACGATGAAAGCTCAAGTATTAGCCGATTTTCAGGGCGTAAATGACTTCAGCAGAGATCGGATGATGAGATATGGACAATCCATGTGGATGGATCTTCCAATCCTAAGGGGAGTGGAGCAGGAATCATTCTTGAGAGTCCTTCGAGTCGTTATAGAATTATCACTCACCTTCAAGTTTCAACTTCAAATAATCAAGCGAGAATACGAAGCATGCATCGCAGTCTCCGATTGGCTTTGGACCTCCGAATTACTCTGCTAAATCTCAACACCGACTCACTTTCGTTGTCTCCCGATCGGGGACAAGACGAGGCAAAAGCAGACACGATCCTCCAAAAATATTTGAATCATGCGAGAGTATTGCTTACACAATTTCACTCGCCGAGATAAAGCACGCCCGAGAACGGATAATGTAAGGGCCGATGTTCTTTCCAAATTAGCAAGCACCAAGACATCGGGAAATCACCAACTGCGTGATACAAGAAATCCTCAAGAAACCCAAAGATTGAAGATGACTTACACTCGAGTTCATCAAGATGTGTGGTGGGTGAAAGCGAAACTTAGATTGCTCCCATCTTCGACTACATAAGATCGGGGGTAGAACCTTCTGATCCTGGGAAAGCCAAAATCGTCCGAAGAAAGAAAACTTCTTTTCAAGTTGATCAATGGACATCTTTATAAAAAGGCATTTTCTTCACCTTTGTTAAAATGCATAGAACACGAGTAGCCGACTATGTGTGTCTGAAATTCATGAAGGAATTTGTGGTCAACATTTAGGTGGTAGGTCCTTAACTAGGAAAGCGTTAAGGGCGGGATACTTTTGGCCAACCATGGAAACTGATGCAAGAAATTATGTTAAGAAATGTCTGAAGTGCCAGATCCATGCAAATATCCATGTGGCTCCTCCTACCGGCCTCACAACTCTCTCCTCCCCACGGCTTTTTGCATGTGGGGATCGACCTTCTAGGACCATTTCCAAAGGCTCCAGGAAAATCAAATTTTTAATTGTGGCGGTAGACTACTTCACCAAATGGATTGAGGCCAAGCCATTATCCGTCATAAATGCAAGAAACTGTATATCTTTCTTCAGAAAGGAGATTATAACCAGGTTCGGGTTACCCGAGGTTGTAATCACGGATAACGGAACTCAATTTGCTAATAAAGGTTTCAGGAAATTGATGTCCGATTTAAAGATCAAACATCGATTTACCTAGGTAGAACATCCCCAAACAAATGGTCAGGAGAATCAGCAAACAAAGTAATTCTCAACGGTTTAAAGAAAAGGTTGGACGATACTAAAGGAAACTGGGTTGAAGAGCTCCCTTATGTCTTATGGGCGCATGTAACTACGCCAAAGCTCTACTAGAGAAACACCGCTCCGACTTCTCTTACGGAAGTGAAGCAGCTTATCCCAAGAGAAATTGGAGAATTAACTTGGAGGACTTCAAACCCGAAATCACCTGAAGATAATGGTCGAGCTCTGAGAGAAGAGCTGGACCTAGTGGAAGGAGTCCGACATCACGCGTCCCTTAAAGAAGCAATCACAAAACAAAGGGTAGCAACTCGTTACAATTAGAAAGTCGCCCCAAGAGATTTTGATGTCGGTGATCTCGCTCTTGGAAGCGGCCGACGTTGGTCCAAGAATGCTTTACAGGCAAACTAGCCCCAAAATGGGAAGACCCATATCGTGTTATTTTGAGAACCGGAAATGGAGCTTTCGAGCTAGAAACATTAGGAGGAAAGATGATTCCAAGAACTTGGAACGCCACTAAGCTCAAAAAATATTACAGTTGAAGCCCAAGGACGATGTATGACTCTTAGCATACGAAAATCGGTTCCCCGACACTAATAGACTTGACTTTTTCAAAGCATTCTATTCCGACGTTACATGTGTATTCTCTTATTAAATAGACTTGGCTTTTTCAAAGCATTCTATTCCGACATGACATGTGTAATCTCTTATTAATAGATTTGGCTTTTTCAAAGCATTTTATTCCGACATTACATGTGCATTCTCTTATTAAATAGACTTGGCTTTTTCAAAGCATTCTATTCCGACATTACATGTGAATTCTCTTATTAATAGACTTGGCTTTTTCAAAACATTCTATTCCGACATTGTATGTGTACTCTCTTATTAAATAGACTTAGCTTTTTCAAAGCATACTATTGCGACATTATTATTTAATCTCGCCCACTAGATGAAGCTTTTCAACGAAATCTACCGAACCGAGATCAAACAGGGGGGTAAGATGTACAGAAGTACCCCAAACTGTTTTCTATTATTCAGAAACAGAAACAAAAATCCTACGGATAAAAATCGGTTTTTTCGGCTACAGCTATCCGAGGTATATTCAAAACACAAAACGAGCTATGGAAATGAGCGCACTTATAAATTAGAAACAAACAAAAAATCCCAGTTACAACTGAATCCTCAAGTTCAAAGAAGTGTGGAGGAAAGCAGTAAATTACATTAAAGGCAAAGAAACAGTTAGGTCGATTTCCGAGGATAGATAACCCTAGACATTTGGTCGGTTACTGGGTCAAACTCGACAATGTGCCCATCGTGAATGTAAAACTCGGTTTAAAGATAGTGGGATCGCCTACAAAGCTCGGAATAACCACAAAGAACTCGATCAAGTGCATTATTGAAAGCTTCCACTATTCTCGCCCTTCCCGAGTTCAATTGCTCGCATTTTGGCTTCTACAAATGTGATCTTTTGCTCATCGGCTCTTTTTATCCGCTTTCAAGCTCGGATATGTTTTGAGTCGATGTAGAAACCTCAATCTCGGCCAACTTATCAGCCCGTCTCTTCAACTCAGCAACATCTTTTTCAGCTTGTTCCTTCGCCAGCTTCAATTCACCTTCAAGCTCTTGACGCTTGATCTCCCAATCCTCCTTCTCTTTTTTAAGCAGATCCACTTCTTTTGTGTGGTTTTTCCAGCCTGAGCGAAGTGGATCCACAAATTCTTCCGGCTTCTTCATATACTGCCTTCAATATCTATAGAAAAACACGGAGTGAGTAAAGGGTTAAAAATACGTAAGATCCGAGATAAAAATGACGAGGTTAAAACAGATAAAGCTTACCTTTTAATTTCAAATCAGCATCCTTTTTCTGATCCTCCACGAGATCGGTCATCCTAGCCAATACAGAGAGAGAAACACGGAAAGGGTCTGCTTTAAATTTCTCGGCTTTGACGCTCATAAATTCTTTAGGATCAAAAGGGCAATCTTGTGTCTCTTACTCTTCTTGGAGGAGATCGGAACGGCCGCTAACTTCAATAACGCCTTACTCCCCGATCTTGACATTTCCGACGGGAGGAAGACGACCACCTTCAACCTTTTTTCTCCTTTTTAAAGGTCGCTTTCATCTTCTCCAACATTTTCGGAATGGACCGTGGTAATAGTCGCATTGACAATTTTCGCAGTTAGAGTTTTGACAAAGAAGAACGTTGCTTGCATTTCCGACCTCCTCGCAGCGTTATCGCCACAAGAACCGCAAGTGGCCATCAAAGTCGCCATTTTGTTCTTAGGGGCCATCTCGTCTGCAAAAAGGAGAGATCAATTAAATACATGAAAAGTAAAACGTCGGCAAAGGTATAAAAATTACTCGACTAAACATTGAAGAATCCGACCTAGAACTCTCTCGGCATGCTCGAATTTAACAGTTTGAACCAATGACTTAATATCAAAACCCCACTGATTCGACTTATTCTCGTTATTGGTGACGACCCTATTGGCAATAAAAATCAACATCCTCAAAGTCTTCCGATCTTCCAAGTTCAGGTATTTTTCATCAACAAAGTGCTTGGTTTTATCATCACGACGAGTCCAACCAAAAGGAAATTTTGTTGTCAGAACAATATTGTTGTCTGCATTAAAAGTACCGACTCTATCCACAACGGCAGGCAGCACAGGCTCGATCCAAAAGAACTTATTTTTCCACTCATTCCTCAAGCTATCAGTATAAGGCCGAAACACTTTTACCCCTTTTCTGGATCGGAGACTGACGTGTTCCAAGCGGGCGGGTTTTCCACTGTTTTACTCAGTCTATTTATTAACTTCAAACATGTTGAAGAGAAGGGGCCGATCCAGGTTGAGACATACGAGCTCAAAAGCACGAACAAAGGCCCAGACATTTGGGTGAAGTTGTGAAGGGGCAAGATTTAATTTTGCTAGCACAGATTGTTGAAAGACAGTAAAAGGGGGCCGAATTCTCATATGGGCCAAGGTGGTCCAATAAATGATGAACTTAAGAGATGCGGGGTAGGTAGCCACATGCTCGTCATCTTCCATCCTAAAAGTACGCCACAGTTCCAGATCTTTCCAGTAAAGCCTTTTCGAATAGTTACTAATATCAACATCCGAGGTCATAACCGATTTAAAACCTCGGAGAGATTCAGATACCAACGAATAATCTCGGGGAGTTCCTAATGGAGGATCTACAGGAATGTCGACATTGTTGCAGCCGGAATCTTCATACCCGTACAAAAGCTCAAAGCTTCCATCCACATCCTCTCGAAGTTTCCTCTTCTTCCTCATCATCGCTTTTCCAAATCGATGTCTTCTTGGCCGAGACGCCTCTTCCCGATCGCCGATTCGATCATCACCATTTCTTCCATCGACTCAGATCCGAAGTCGAGTAGTCGTCCGAAGAGCTTCGGTCCGAGCCTACCTGGATAGCCTCACAAATCGGTGTGTTGTGCGCAGAAGGTGGAGCAGTCGACTCTCCATCCGAGACTTTTTTGCTATCACTCCCTCTCGGTCCGGAGTTTTCTTCTTCATGAATCTCCGGAGCATCTACCTCTTCACGATCAGTTGCATGAGAGTCGGTCCGGGATCTCACCGCCATTAGTTTGCCGATATCGGGGTGACAAACTTGACGGGCTTGCTCGGCTTGGTCAATAAGTCTGAGCGTTTCGGCATAGGTTGTTTGCTTTGTCTTCGCCAGTTTTTAACCTACAGGGATGGGGGCAGATTATCAGGGTAATTCACACGTGATAGGTTCTCGAACGGGGTCGAAACCCGACCTGACAACCCCCACTCTGGCAAAGAAGATTGCAGGCTGGGGGCACGATCCCAGCCCGAAGAAAATTGAAAACAGAAATAGAAGAAATAAGTCTAAAGCAAATTATTAACCTCAGAAGTAGCTTCGATACAAATGATGAAAAGAATCCCTGGAATAAGAGAGCGAGATCGGAAAGCAACAAATACACCAGATCGATACTCAGAGCAATTGATGAGCCAAAAAGTAGAAATGATTTACCTTCACCTTTATTTAGTGGTCCTGAGAGGACCCACTGTTCACTCTCGAAACGACGCGCCCAATCAATTGGCTTGGCGCGCAAAACGAAGAGTCATCATTAAGAAATGCCTCGAGTCCTCAACGGCCACATCACTCAAAGCAAAAGTATTTATTACTCACAAGAAATCATCAAGGTGTCCAAGAATCAAGCACCACCAACTTTTGAAATCAAATCCCAAAGACCCAGAAACTCTCATTATGGACTTAAAACAAGCTCAGATATCGACCTCGACGGATTGATAAGAGAGTATGGTTCAAGTCTAGATTGACCCGACAGTCAAACCGACTGGGGGCAAATCAGACGTGTAAATATGCCCATGTTATTTACACACCCACTTCTCAAAACAAAGTAATTGGGCCTCCAAACAACCAAGGCCCAAATTCATTCATCAACGGCTCACAATACACATCATTACTAAATGGTTCAGATCACCTCACTCAAGTGCTCTTTGACTCTATAAATACAGCATTTACTGCTAACAAAGAGGTACGCATTAATTATCACATATATACTTGCATTAACTCTCCAACTACTAACTTTAGCATCAGAGTGGCTTTGCATGTACCCCACCATCTCGTCTCCTAATATCAACCCTGACGTAATTGTTATCGATCAATCTCGTCTCCTACCTACTATCTAGGATCGGTTGACCCTTAGATACGGTACAGAACACCAACTAAGGTAAAGATTCCACCTTTAACAAAAAAGAAAGAAAAATTGAAAGCAAAAACATGCAATTGAGAAAGAAACCAACTTGCCTGAGACATTTTGATTGATAGCATCAGGATCCATTTTGATTTTTCTCTTGCCACTTTTAGTTTCCAAATGAGGATTAGAGAAGCTTTTATGCTCTTCCTTGATTATAGGTTTTGAGGGTTGTCGGTGTAAAACATTTAAAACATCAGCAACCCCATTATCACTCTCCTCTTCTTCTACTTGTTGTTCTACTTTACAATGTTGTTGGGTGTTATCTTCTTCATCATCAGCATTTTTGCATGATTTGATATTAGAATAGTCGATTTCTAAAGCACTATCATCAAATATTATGAGATCAAAATGTGATTCTCCTTTATATTTAAAAACTAACTGATCTCCACTTCTTAGAGACCGTGCAAAACTTTTCCAGGATTTCTTTAATAACCAAATATCATCGCCACGTTTCTCCCAAAACATTTTCCATTCACATCCATTGGGAAGTTTCAATGATATAGGGTTTGATACTACTCCTCCTTTCCAGTATCTCTCTACAAAACTCCTCCTAATCTTCTGCAACCAAAACAGAAAGGTGCTTTATGCTTATATTAAATATCAAAAGAGAAAGTAAAAAAAAAAGATGCTTACTAGCTCTTCATCTTGCAGTTCTTGAGGTTGAATTTGTTGATAGAAGTGAATGGCATTAGCATTACTTCCACGACCATGGTGAGATGACATTGTGATGTTCGTAGATGATGATGATGACGATGGATGAAGAAGCAACAGTGAGTGAACTTTTGATTATGAAGGAAGGAAGCTCAAAAGGTTCTGCCGAGTTTTTACTCTCTAATCTAGACAGAGAAAAGAAATATTTCTACTAGGCGCGTGAAAAAACAAAATGACTCTTTTTTTTTGTTGACAAAATAATGGTAAATAAATAAATACTCTCTCCTTCTCATTATTTAAGGGCTTAGGCATCCTCTCCCTATTTTGGTACTTAAGTGTATATTTTGGTACTTAAGTGTATGTCAAGATTATACATCAACATTTTATAATTTTTTAAGGGTATATTTGGATAATCTAAAATGAACGTAACAGAATGAAACGGAGTGGAATTAATAGAAATGGAATGGAATTGAGTGTAACAAAATCTTCATTCTATTATTTCATTGTTTGGATATTTTATGATAGAGCAGAATAAAGTTACCATTCCATTGTTTGGAAAGTGAATAGAATGGAACAAGATATAGTATTTTTCTTCCTTTTTTACCCTTATTTCAAAAAAACCTTATTAGGTAGAGCTAAATCAAGTTATAGTGTTTTTATCACCTTCATTTAAAGATGTTGATCTTTATTTAATTTAAGTTAATATTCAAAATTATAATTTGGGAATAAAATAAGAATTAATAATTTGTTTATGAAAAACCAGTGAAACGACGTTATGTAAAAATATGAGTATTAATTAAATTAAAGACAAGTTTTTTTTTACAAAAGTTAGTGTGTGTTTGCTTATAAGAGAAAAGAGAGGAAAGGAAAGAAAAGTAAGGGAATATATCATTTTCCTTTTGTTTATTTGCCTTATAAAATAGGAATGAAAGAAAAGTTTTAGTGAGTCCCATTTTAAAAGAAAAGTAAGGAAAACACTTTTTATGTAAATGACATATTTACTCTTGCACCAAAATTAATGTATTGAATTAAAAAATATTTTACTTTTTTAGTAAATGTTAGTTTTGTCATTTTTCATGCAGATACACTTTTTTTTCTCTTATTTTGTCTCCAACCAAACAAGCTTAAGAGAAATATTTCATTTTCTACTCATTTTCTTTCATTTCCCTTACTTTTCTTTCCTTTCCTTTCATTTTCTTTTTGAACCAAACATAGGCTTAAAGGGTATTATTTTTCGTACCCCCCAAATTCCCTACCACACCCCCATAATTTCCCAATTGGACAAAAATACCCCTACTTTTTCCCAAAAATTACATGGTTTTGTTAAAAAAAAAAAAATTGGAATTTCTGATTACTCTAATTCGAAGATTTTCTGAATTATTTAGAAGGAGGTAATTCCTGCTCAGAATATGAACCTAATTACCTCACTTCGAGGTATTTCGAAATTCTTTTCTAATTACTAGGTAATTCAAAATCTAATTTTTTTTCAATTTTTAATATTTTCTAATTACATTTATTTTTTGAACAAAGTGCATGAGTAGACGATCGACAACGTAGAGCGAAAGCAGAGTCTTTTGACCAACGTAGAACTAATAATTTAGGCTAAAAATCGGTTTTTGACAACATACTCGATCGTAATGAAACCACACCATTAGAAGCTTAAAAATCAAGAATCAACACTCCCGTAGAAGGAACTTCTTACGGGACTACAAATTTCAAAATCCCAAATTCCATCGTTTACTATTTTTTACGATTTTTTTAATTTTTCATAGTCTCCAAAAATCTAAAAAAATTTGTATAGCCTTATTTTGGTTTTGTTAGATTTTTAGTGGTGTTTTTATATTTTTTAGAGTAGTTTTGACTATTTTTAGTAGCCTTTTAGTAATAAAAATTAAAACAAATCGTATATATACGCACCGCCTGGCCCGGATTGGCCCGGATGCCCTAGATGTTGCCCTGCTCACCTACTTCACGGCTTATTTTCAGTCATTTTTAGACATTTTGGACCCATAATTGTATTTGTACTTCTATTTTATGTTGGTCATTTTATATATTTTGACGTATTGTTATTAAATCAGAAATCGCTCAGATCATATTTCCAATAAAACGCGCTTAAATCTTAAGACCAAAATATAAACTTTTAAAAAAAAAAAAATTAAAAATTTCGAATTACCTTTTTAGAGGTAATTCAAATTTTTCATGATTTATGAACCGAATTACCTTTTTAGAGGTAATTCAAATTTTAATTTTTTGAACCGAATTACCTTATTTTGAGGTAATTCCAAAATTTTAAATTTTAAATTTTTTTAAAAACACAGGGTATTATTGGGATTTATGGAAAAATGGGGTGTGGGAGGGAATGATGGGGTATTTAAAAATAATACCTGTGCTTAAAGACAAGTTAAAGATCAAAATAATGAAACTTTTAATATGCAGCTTACGTACATAACCTTTGAATAAGCTGTCATATAACAAATTAGTAAAAAGAAGGCTAAATTGTTGTTTTGGTCCTTTATCTTTAGCCTTAATTTCATTTTGGTCCTTATCTTATTTTTTTTCTCGTTTTGGTCCCTCATGTTTCATTTTTGTGTCAATTTGTGTCAATTTGGTCCTTTTTGTAATTTTTCATCCATCTTCTTTGACACAAAAATTACAAAAAGGACCAAATTGACACAAAAATGAAACATGAGGACCAAAACGAAAAAAAAAGATAAAGGACCAAAATAAAATTAAGACTAAAAGATAAAATGACCAAAACAAAGAATTTAAATTCTAAAAAGAATTACAAGAAGAAAGTGTGTGTATTTGGATTAATAGATCTGGTCAGGACTCACAAAAGAAAACGTCGAAGATGGATAGATAATTAAGCATGAGGAAATATATATGATAGAATACTACTAGTTATTAAGAATACTAGTCGTAACTCCTAAAAAAGAATGCTAGTTACTGTTGCATGAAGTGTGAAATATTATTAACGGAGAGATGAATATAAAAAATAGGGAGAAAGATGTAATTTACTAATTATAAAGTCATATGAATGAGCCATTCAATCCCATACCCCCAATTTGGGGGGGAAGCAAAATGGGGGTAATCAATGGAATGAGATGGAATGGATTCCATCACTTACCATTCCATTCCATCCTTTTTTTTAAATATCCAAACAATGGAACACTATATTACTCCATTTCATTCCACTCATTCTATCTCATACCACCAATTCAAATATACCCTAATGTTATACTCAAC
Source organism: Oxytropis ochrocephala (assembly GCA_020916435.1). Classification (NCBI taxonomy): domain Eukaryota; kingdom Viridiplantae; phylum Streptophyta; class Magnoliopsida; order Fabales; family Fabaceae; genus Oxytropis; species Oxytropis ochrocephala. The sequence goes on along the minus strand of CM037090.1, from coordinate 58,980,125 downwards.
TCCTTCAACCCAATACCTATAACAAATTTCTTAAATAGGTCCCAAAAATTACTATATATCATTTTTAATGATAAAAACTAGTGCATGGACCAATATTTAGAAGAAATATAAATTTAGAAGTAGTGAGAGATATATTTAGAAAAAGACTAATAAATCTATCTAGGTATTTATAAAAAGATTTATATTTTAGGACAAATAAAAGTGTGAAAAGGAGCTTTATATTTTGGGACGGATGAAGTAAATAAAAAGGTAATTTAAATTCTAAGAGTTGGTCACATTTTTTTAGACACTAGTTTTTTACCTGTGCATACGCCCGGGTGATGTCGTATTTGTTAAAATTTGCTATGAAATTATAAATACATTTAAAATTGCAAAATATAATAAAAGAAAAAGGAAAAATTTGATAAAAGACTATATTTTCAAATTTATTAAAACAGTTGTATTAGAAAAAATTTAAAAAAAGTCGGTATCTTCTTATAATATTAATATTGGAGTAAAAATGAAGAAAAAGGAAAATGAGATTTTAGGTAAAATATGCACCCCTGTTGACGCTCTTGTTGCCGCTCCTATTGCTGCTCTCATTGCCAATCCCATTGGCAGTCTCTCGTTGTCGCTCCTGTAGCGACTTGTTTACCCCCTTTTTTCTAAATGATTTAATATTAATTTAATCATCTTCATTAAATTATAAAAAAAAAACTATTTTGTAATTTTTGTTAGTGGTTAATTTTTTTCTTAGAATTGTTAGTGGTTAAATTGATTGAATTTATTTTTATCAAAAAAGTTGATTGATTTTAGTGGTTTTAAAAGAGAGATTGTAGTAAATAGTAAAGTTAAGATTATTTAATTATTCAGTATAATATTAATTTAATAATTGATTTTATTGGAAAAAATAATTTTGCAATTTTTTCTAGAGGCATTTTTTTATTTTACAATTGGTAGGGGTTAAATTGATTGATTTTAGTAGTTTGAGTAGATTATAACATAGTACTAAAAAATGAGATCTAATATAAGCTATATGCACCATCGCTATGGCTTCCATTCACTACAAAAAGACAAGATAGCGTAGGAAATTAGCGAGGAATCTAGGTGGGTCGCTAAAAATCAATTATCGAGGAATTAGCGACGATTGGGCCGCCGCTAATGATACGCTATTTATTTATTTTTTAAAAAAATTCCTCCTAAAAGGGTAATTCCTCGCTAAATTCAAAGACATTGTGAACACACAATGGTGATTTTAAATTCCTCGCTAAATTTAACTATTCCTCGCTAAATAATTCTCTCGCTAAATGCACAATTCCTCGCTAAATGTACAGTTTCAGACACTCGACACTTCTTTGATCGATGGTAGCTTCCTCGCTAATCGCACAATTCCTCGCCAAATGATTCTCGCTAAATGCACAATTCCCTCGCTAAATGTACAGTTTTGCAGACACTCGACACTCTTTGGTGATGGTACAGCTTCCTCGCTAATCGCACAATTCCTCGCTAAATGATTCCTCGCTAAATCCTCGCTAATTTCAACATTGTGATCCGTGTGAAAACTTTAAGATGTACTCTACCGTTGATTATTTTGATAAAAGATAATACTAACCGCTGGATAAATCATATCACACCTTTATCTCCTTATTTACATCACTCCAACCATACTCCTTCATCAAAAACTCTCTTTTCATTTTACATCTTCAAACCCCATTTCCCCTCCTTCATCAAAAGCATCTCTCTCCACCCTCTCTCTCTTCACCACCACCACCTCCTCTCATCCTCACTCCTAGCTTCCTTCTCTCTACTCTAATTCACCCTTCACCACCACCACCACCACCACTAGAGCTCCTCTTCCTCTCCTCTCTCTCTCTCTCTTATGACTTCCCCTTTTCCTCTTCTTTTCGCCACCTTCTTCCACCACACAACCACCACCACCACCACCCACGACACCACCACCACCACCTATGAATTTCTTTTCTATTTCCTCTTCTTCTCTCCACCTTCCACCACAACCAAAAAAAAATTCATTGTTGACAAAAAAATATAATTTTCATTTTAATAATATGTTTAAAAATAATATAATAATAAATATATATAAAAACAAGTCATTCAAAAATTAATTTTCATTGTTGACCAAAAAAATTTAATTTTCATTTAATTTATTTCATTACTATTAATTAATATATTTATTAGCAAAAAAGCAGTAAGAAAAAATCCCTCGCTAATTCGCTTAAATCCTCGCAAATTTCAAAAACGATTCCTCGCTAACTCCTCGCTAAAATTCCTCGCTAATTCCCTCACTAACTTGCACGCTAATTCCCTCGCTAAATTTAGCGATGAACGTTTTAGCGAGGGATTTGGGTCCTCGCTAATTCCCTCGCTAAAGTACGTTAGCGAGAGATTTTTGTGCTTTAGCGAGGGAATCCTGCGTCGCTAAATGACGTTTTTTTTGTAGTGATTGTCGGTCCGGTTGTCATTCCCGTTGCTGCTCCCGCTGTTGCTCTTGTCGTCGATTGCATTGTCGCTCTCATTGACGGTCCCGTAACCACTCCTGTTGTCACTCCCGTTTCCACTCTCGTTGTCTCTCCTCGTTGTCGCATTCGTTGACGCTCCGTTGCCGCTTTTTTGATAGGGATTTAGATTCAGCAGCATTCGGTTGTGGTGCATTCGTAAAACATGTGTCTATCTTCTCTCCTCACATTTTTATATTATTAAAATATTTAAAAATAATATAAAAATGTGAGGAGAGAGATAGACATATGTTTCGAATGCATGCACCACAATCGAATGCACTGAATCTGAATCCCGTGGTTAATTTTTTTTTGACAACTGTTAGTTGTTAAATTGATTGTTTTTAATATTTTAATTTAAAGATAGATTATAGTAAGTAGTAAATTCTAGATCAATTAATATTAATTAATCATTTTAATTACATCACTAAAAAATGATTTTGGAAATTTTGATAGTGGATAATTTTTTTCGACAACTATTGGTGATTAAATTGATTGAATTTAGTAAATTTAATAGATAGACTATAGTAAATAGTAAATTCTAGATCATTTAATATTAATTTAAATATTTTACTTAAGTTATTAAAAAATTATTTTGGTGTTTTTGATAGTGGTTTATTTTTTTTGACAATTATTAGTGGTTAAATTCATTGATTTTATTAGTTTTAATAGATATATTAGAGTAAATAGTAAATTATATATCATTTAATATTAATTTAATAATTTTAGTTGAATTATTAAATTATCATAAAAAATTTATTTTGAATTTTTTTATTGATTAAAATTTTATTGTCAATTTTTAGTGTTTAAATTAAATGATTTTAACAATTTTAGTAGTGTTAAATAAAAAATAGAAAGTACTGTGTCAAAAAAAAGAAAAAGTTAATAGTCAAAAAATTTATTTCCCTATTGCGTCAGACTGTGTGTGTTTGTGTGACATTTTTCTATCTCTCTCTCTCTCTCGTTAATTGATTTCCTATTTTGCTAGGCAAGTGATGTCCTTTCTTTGGTGTTTTTTTTCATGTAGGTTTGTTTTTTCTATAAATGACAACAACTTTTGCACTGCGCCAGCATTGCGTCGGCGAGACAGTTTTGTGTAGTAAACGAAAAAGCTGAAAAAAGCTGTCAAAATTTTGTCATTTTGTGGTAATTTTACTAAACTACCCCTAACTTTGTACAAATGAAAAAAAAATATAAGATGTCTAATTTAGACTTTTTCCTAGCACTTGATTTTATTAGATTGAGAGTAGAAGTAGAAGACATATCTATTTTTTTTTTTTTATAATCACAATTTGTTTTTGTTCACTCTCTCTTCTTTTTTTTTTGACCAAACTCACTCTCTCTCTCTCTTTATTTAAGTTTAACTTTATTAATATAATGCTTTATTTTTAGTTAGTAAGTTAGTTTAGTGTCTTTAAGGATATATTAAATCTAAGGGTTGACTTAGTGGAGCATCATAACATGAGATGTATTTGATAAGTTTCGGGTTCAACTCCCCACTAATTCCTTAAGGTGAGGTAAATGTAATTACATTCGTAAGTGGTCAAAGAGTCCGAAGATCTTTCCTGCTTTGGACTGGGCGTTATCCCCTCACCCTAAATTTTTGTAACCAAAAAATAAGTGTCTTTAAATATATATCAAGTTTTTTTTCTTTATATTTTCCTTTAATTATTATAAATGATAAATGATTATTTTACTTCTAAAACCTTCAATCTCAACGAATGTGATTTTGCTATGAAACACCAAATTGAACGATTCTTGAATTTAAAATGCTCGAAACTCAACAAAGAATTATAATATGGGAAGTATTTTGTTCAGAAAAGTACCTAAAACACAAAACTCTAAGAAAAAGCAATTGGCACCTATAAAACATGTTTTGACTCTTATTTCATCATTTCTCAACTAATTTACGCCAAACCAATTGCATTGAACTCGTGTTGAGTGCGAAACTTAAATATAGAAAAATATTTCAACAAAAATGATGCAAATTAGAGAGCGATGAGAAAAACAGAAACACAAATAAAAGTTTTTGTTTTTCACAATATTGATCAAATCTGCAATTTCGATCCCCCTGTTAAATTGCAATTCAATTTTTAATGAAAATGTTTACGTGGTAGACTCGTTCTGTGCTGGCGTAATCATTGGATGTCATAGCACAACATGCGGCAGCCATGTCACCATCTTACTGACACGTCAGCATTGCTGGTAAAAATTGAATGACACTTTAATAAGGACTAAAATTGCGGATTTTATAAAATGGGGATCAAAATCACAAAAAACAAAATAGGAGGACTAAAATTGTGGATTTAATAAAATTGGGTATCAAAATTGCAAAAACTAAAATAGACTAGAGGGACTAAAATTGGTGATTTGACAAAATAGTGGGATCAAAAATGCATTTAAACCTACTTTAAAAAAATAAATTTTTTAATTTTAATTTACAAAATTAAATTAAATCTGATCAATATACTTTAAAAAAGTAGAACAAAATAATAATAGATGTTTATTTTATTTTTCTCTATTGGAGAAATGAGGAAGTAGTAAAACGTTTACTCAGATTAAAGGCAGAATTTGACCATTGAAAGGAACAGCTGCAGGAAAGAACATCAGTTACTGGAAGAAAGAAACGGAAAATTTTAAATGATATTTATTTCAAAGAATTAATTAGGTATTAATTCACTTCACACTATTACTATTATTGCTATTCCAAGACTTCTACTAAACCTATTCAGGTACTGTTTGTCTGTAGTAGTGTATACCACAATCACAATCATCACAATATATACAATGTCTTCTCAGATTCGTGCTCGTCGTCAGGGCCATAAGTCCAGTTTTTTCAAAGTCATTCTCCAAACAACCCTTCGAAACAATGAGTTGGTAAGTCTCAACCCTTTTTTTCTTCCTCTTTTTTATTCATCTATTTTATTTATTGACAAGGTAGGGGCCTACATATATATTCATAATGCTTGAAGCCTTTTTCAGTTTATTCTTGAAGATAATTGATTGATTGATTGATTTGGTTGCAGTATTATTATTACTACTACTAGCTACTAGAGTTAATTTCCTTTTATATTCAAAATATCGTTTTCAATTAGTAATATATATACTACTAGCTAATTATGTATGGTTTTTTTTTTTTTAATTTTATCATCACATGCATGCTCACAAGATGTTTATGTGTGACAGATGATACCTAGGAGTTTTGTGGAAAAATATGGGAAAGAATTATCAAACCCAGTAATTCTCATGCTACCAAACGGTGATAAATCAGAAATACATTGATAAAACGTGACCATGATATCTTGTTTCAAAAAGGTTGGGAAAAATTTGCAAAAACTATTCTCTAAGATACGGCCATTTCTTGTTTTTAGATATGAAAGTGTGTCTCAATTTAAAGTTATGATATTCGATAAGAGTGCTTTGGAAATAGACTATTGGAGTATAAGATCTAGAGATTATAGTAAAAGGAATAATGAAAATTCTGATGATGAAGATGATGAAAGAAAGAGTGATGATTATATTGAAATTTTTGATGATGATGAGAGTGATGAAGAAATGCCAAGAACAAGATCTCCATCACCCCTGCCTCGTAATAAAAGAATGAGAAACAATGCAACTGTTGATGACTTTTCTAAAAGGAAAATGTGGAGAAGGGAAAATTCAATTTGGACCAAGATGTCACAGGATAGTTCATTTTCTTTTTTATTAAGTATCATATTCATAGATTTGAATCCTGTCCGGTCGACAAAGTTATGCAGTCATGCATGCATTCACATGATCTGAACCGTTTTGATTGAATATGCTAGATTTTTATTATTAAAAACAAATATTGAAAGATATATAATCTAAGCCTTTCGATCAAGATTGAGCAGACAAAATCTCCTGAATACACGACTGCACACAATATGGCAACTACACATGATCTACTTTCCATGCTCATAATGTTAAATTGTTATTATAAATGCTGAAATAGTTTTATGTTATGCAGGTGCTAATATAGGAAGTAGCTCTAAAGCTAAGAATTATTCAACAATTGAAAGGAGGAGGAACAAGTCACCAGATGAGACTTTAAGAAGAGCTATGGAATTTGATTCCAATAACCCATATTTCATTCGTCCTTTGTTCCCATCTTACCTCCAAAATTTGGTATATGTTAGAAAGCTTTTGAATAAAAAAATAAAATTAAAAGACGATGCAATTCACGAGCTTTTGCTTCTAGTTGCATAGTTGATGATTGTTCAAGTTTCACTTGACTTTTAATTATGTTGTGAATCACTTACCAAACACGTATTTCGTAGATTGTTTCTACATACGTACATTGGCACTTTTGATTAAAAATGTGTGTGGGTGTCCGACACGTCATGTCCGACACCGACATCGATACTTTATTTACTTATAATTTTCAAAAAAAATCCAAGTAAAATCGAGTGTCCGATGTCTGTGCTTCATATTACGAAATTTTTTAACTTAATGTAACCTATTTTTTGGAGGTGATTACTCCCATACCCATCCAAAGTTGGCAGATGGTACTTTCTAAGAAATAGGTTTAATATTTATTTTTATTTTAAAATATTTGGATCAATATCATAAGATCATGTATGTATGAAAGAAAAAACCTTTTTTGGATCATCGAAGATGTTGAGTGATTTATTTGATTGTTGTTGTTAAACTATGATGATGTCATACACAGTTTGTACCAGCATGGTTTTCGAAGAAATTCTTGAATGGGAGTGGGATTGCAAACATAGTACTAGTTGGCGATGAGAACAAGAGTTGGGAAGTAAGGTTCAAGTTCGACCCCAAAACAAACAGAACCATCGTCACAACTGGTTGGGTGGATTTCGTCACCAAATATAATTTAAAAGTTGGTGACGTTTGTGTCTTTGAGATGATTGACACCACCAATTTTTCATTCAGAGTTTTTCTTACCCGACCACTCACAAATCATTCCACCTCTCACAAATTTCAAGGTATTCAATTAATTAATTTTCTTACATTGAAATGTTACATTTTTCATATATAGATAAATAAATGTTACTCTGTATATATGTATATGTTGCTGCAGATTCTGAAATTCCGACTATGAAAGAGAGATCAAGATCAAGGTTCCCGTATTAAAGAATTTTGCTACTATGGTAAGATCAAATTAATGGACCATTGTTAAAGTCTGCATAATAATGTAATTAACCAAACTAATATATAATTCATACTGTGCTTGTTTTGTGACAGGGTCTGGATAGGTTGGAGTGCAATAAGAGAGTTTTGCTTGCTTGTTTGGAATGATAGTTGAAGAATCTTATCTTATTATATCTAGTTTCAATTTTAAGACATAGCTTCTGGGTTTAATTTATTTCTTGTTAATCTTTCGAGACAATGTCATTTTCCACTGATTTTGGTGTGTCAAGTATGGTGGTTAACTTTAGCTATCAAAACTGTCCTAATCATGGTTTATACTTTATAATATCGCCAGTAACTTCAATCTTTTGTATTGAATCTAAAATGAGTAACGAAGTTTTTCTCAATTTTAATTCAAGTAAAAAAATCATCGTATGTTTACCATAAAATTTTAATGTTTGTGAAATATATACAAAAAAGGTCTCCCAAAAAAAGAGTAAGAGGCTACAAGACGAAATTCAATTTCTTCTCTGACCTGTGGTATATATAAACAAAAGCGTCCTAAGTAATAGAGATATATACTAGCACTAGTTAAAATAGATTGTAAAATGACTATAATATGATTGGTTAGCTAGTATATTGACTGCCAACGTGTTTGCTTACATGGCATTGATCTGAAGCTCACTAGAGTAGTATATAAGCTTGTAACTCGTCAACACTCATTCACAATGCATTTTCTCTCAAATTCTCTCTAACCGATTCTGTTAGAATCTCTGCATCATCATCATGATTCAGTTACAACTACATTGATTTCTATCATTGTATCATTCGCTCTGTCGATCCGTTACCTCTTCTCACCCGTTTCTTCCGCTTTCTTCGCTCTGTAATCGTCTTACCTCGTTGTTGATTCGCCATCCATTTTCAACACCGCTGCAGGAATCACTTCAAATTTCGTCACCGGACCTAAGCTCTCGATCAAGCTAGATGATAAGAACTTCTTGATCTAGAATCAGCAAGTGGAAAGTGTCATTGCAACGCACAAACTTCATCGACTACTAGTCAATCTGTCGATCCCGCAACAGTTCGATTCCACTGAGGATCAGAACAATGGAAAAGTATCGGAGGCATACAATCAGTGGTTTGTGCAAGATCAAGCACTTTTCACATGGTTTCTCTCCACCTTCTCCGACTTGCTTCCTTCGCGCGTTCTCAACCGCCGCCACGCTTATCGTTTGGGACACTATCCATAAACATTTCTATGCTCACCTAAAGGCTAAAATGTGTCAACTCCGTGCTGAACTTAAAACCACGAAGAAAGGCAATCATAGTATAACTGAATACATTGCTCGAATTCGCGCTTTAGCTAACTCGTTAATAGCGATTGGTAATGTTGTTTCTGAACAAGATCTTGTAGATATAGTGCTTGATGGTTTGCCTGAAGAATATGGCACACTTGTGATGCTTGTTTTTACAAAACTTGATGCTATTGATTTGATTGATCTGGAAACAATGTTGCTAGTATAAGTTTCGACAGGAACTAGTCACACCGGCCATTTCTGCAAATCTAGTTCACGTGAACTCTAATGTTAGCGCCAACACTAGTGCTGGTCGTGGTAACAATAATAATTACTCAGGTCATCAAGGTAATGGATCCTATCATGGAAGAGGTCGTAATTCGCGTGACCGTGGCCGTGGTCGTGCTCGTAACTCTCAGAACAGGCCTCAATGTCAAGTGTGTTCTCGCCTTGGTCACATTGATCTTGATTGCTGGTATAGATTTGATGAAAATTACACTTCACCAGCACCTGCATCAGGCAATACTGTCACTGATTCTGCAGCAAAGCCACAACAACCAGATACCGATGGTGCCTCTACTTCAGCACCTGCCACACCTCAAGCACTTGCAGCATATACCTCTTTTGATCCTTCTGCAGCTGAACTATTCACAGTGCCTCCAAAGTTAACTCAACCAGGTTATTTTGCTGATACTTGTGCTTCACATACATTCACTAACACTTCACACTACCCGTGTGACTGTAAGTTATATACTGGTTCACAGAAAGTGCACATGGGCAATGGACAAGGATTTCCAATCCATAGCACTGGCACACTTAATCTATACTCCACACACAACCCTAACAGACACTTTACTGTCCACAATGCTATTGTAGTACCAGCCCTTACCCGTAACCTTATCTCAGTACTAAAATTTTGTGCTGATAATAATGTTTTCTTCGAGTTTCATGCTCAATTTTGCTTGGTTAAATGTCAGGTCTCTAAGCAAGTTCTCTTTCAAGGCTCGAGGGGACCTGATGCATGGACTATTCTTTTTGCCCCCACTTGCACCTGTTAGCCAACCTAAAGCTTTTGTAATCACCACCAGTGTTTCAAGCTCTGTAGCACAGATACTAGTGTACCACCTACTACTTCCACTCATAGTAATACTTGTAATTTTCATTTATGGCATCATAGACTTGGCCATGCCAATAGTAGGGCCATTAAAAATGTCTCGACTCATTGTAATCACTCTATTGCATCTAATAAAATGTTTGAACTGTGAAAATCTTGCTCTATTAGTAAATCTCATCGCATTCATTCACCACCCTCCACTACACAACATCACACATCCTTTGAACTTGCACACACAGACCTATGGGGTCCTCACCATCTCCATCTAGTAGTGGTTACTCATATTACATCGCTTTTGTTGACTCTTGCACCAAATACACTTGGTTCTATTTACTTAAAAGGAAATCTGATGATATCCATGCCTTTCATCAGTTTCACAAACTTGTTAAAACTCAATTCCAAACTACCATAAAGTCCATTAGGGGGAGAATTCAAACCCTTTACACCCATTCTCACTAAACTAGGTATTACACATGATTCACATGTCCCTACACCTCTCATCAAAATGGCACAATTGAAATAAAACATAGACAAATAGCTGAGATGGGCCTTACCTTGCTCACACATGCCTCTGTGCCTCTCTCCTATTGGGATCATAGTTTCACCACAGCAGTACACCTTATCAATAGATTACCCTCATCTGCCTTGTCTACCTACACCTCACCCTTTCAAGCCCTGTATAATAAATTACCTGATTACAACTCTCTTCGTTCCTTTGGGTGCACTTGCTTCCCTCTCCTCACTCCCTACAATAAGAACAAGCTACAATTCCAAAGCCAAAAGAGTGTAAATCTTGGTCCCTCCCCGCATCACAAAGGCTTCAAGTGTCTAAATGCAAGTGGTCGTATCTACATATCCAAAGATGTAATCTTTCATGAAAACAGATTTTCCTTATCCTCTTTGTTCCTCGATTAGTCCGCAGATCACCAACATGCCCTACTAAGGTCACCTTGCCCTTACCAACCTTACCTAGCTCTTTCTACTCCTTCTCCTACACTTGAGCCTACCCTCCCCCCATTGCACTCTAACTCTCCTAACTCACATGTACCAAAGATCGCCTATACCTACCCAAAGATCCCTTACCAACTTCACCAAAGATCTCGATACTTCTAATCCTCCCTATGTAGCTTTGCCAACCTTACGCTATTGTCCTTGCTAGTTTACCTTCTCAGAGCTTCATCACCAAGACCCAATTCTCAAACTTTACAGCCACCTATAGAACCAGCCTGCTGTACTCAACACACACTATCAACTCATGCCTAATGCCCACACGCCCAAGACAGCAAGTTAAAACCACGCTTGTTTGTTGCCCATGTTGCACCAACTTCTGTGAAACAGGCTCTTTCTTAGCCACAATGGCTTGATGCCATGAAGTGTGAATATGAGGCACTCTTGAGGAACAACATTTGGTCTCTCACAACCTTACCACCAAATAGAAAGGCTATTGGTTGTAAATGGGTATTTAGGGTTAAAGAAAACCCGATGGATCCATAAACAAATACAAGGCACGTCTAGTAGCAAAAGGCTACAATCAATTACCCGCCAAGACTTTGGTGAAACTTTTCTCTTGTGATTAAACCTACCACTATCAGAATTGTGCTCACTCTTGCACTAACCTATGGCTGGAATATTCAACAAATTGACATTAATAATGCCTTTATTAATGGTCATTTGACTCTGAGACATTTATATGGATCAACCTCCGGGGTTTGTTGCTAATGACTCTTCCTGGGTTTGCAAGCTCCATCGTTCTCTCTATGGTTTAAAAGCAGGCACCTCATGCCCGGTATGAAACTCTCCATGTTGCCCGCCAAAATTTGGCTTTCGCCATAGTAAATGTGATCATTCTCTGTTTATATACAATGTTACTGGTGTACAATTGTTTACCTTGGTCTATGTTGATGACATTTTAATCACTGGATCCTCCTCTACCTTGGTTCACAAACTCATTGATCAGTTGCAGACATTGTTTGCTTTGAAGCACCTTGGCAAGCCCTCGTATTTCTTGGGTATTGAAGTTAAGTATCTACCATCTAGTGCTGCAATTCTAACTCAGTCCAAGTATATTCAAGACCTCCCTCAACGTGCAAATATGCTGTCTTGTAGCCCTATGAGCACACCTATGGTTGCCAATGTCAAGTTAACCAAAACTGGGACTGATGTGCTAGCTGATCCTTCACAGTATTGTTCCCTTGTAGGTGCTTTGCAGTACATTACTCTAACAAGACCTGAGTTGGCCTTCAGTGTTAATAAAGCCTTCCAATTCCTTTCTCGTCCATTGGAAACTCATTGGAGAGCTGTGAAACACATCCTCAGGTATCTCAGTGGCACCATTGACTATGGTTTTCTCTTGCAACCCGTCAACAAAGATGTGCCTTTCTCTCTTAGAGTTTACTCTGATTCTGACTGGGCTAGTGATCCAGATGATAGACGCTCTACATCTGGATCTTGCTTGTTCTTTGGTCCCAATCTTGTATCATGGAGCTCTAAGAAACAATCATTGGTAGCACTGTCCAGTGCAGAAGCTGAGTACCGTGGAATGGCAAATGCAACTGCTGATCTTCTCTGGGTTCAATCACTTCTCAGTGAACTCAAATTCAACACTCAAGCACCTGTTCTTTTATGTGATAACTTGAGTGCCGTGATGCTCTCCCATAATCTCATCCTTCATGCTCGTACTAAACACTTGGAGCTGGATATTCACTTTGTGCGTGAGAAGGTTGCTGCAAAAAAGCTTGTAATTCAGCATGTTCCAGGTTCTCTTCAACTTGCAGACTCTCTCACAAAGCCTCTCTCAACAGCTGCCTTCCTTGAGCAACATTTCAAACATAAAGTAGTTCATCCTTTTTCACCAGTCAAGCGTTTGTGGCCAGTCGATGAGATCATCCACGCGCTTTGATGTCATACGCATTCTCTTCGCTTTGGACCCGTCGCCGTTGGGCTACGTACTTGGCGCTTGGATTAACCGCCAGGTGGTGGCAAGCTACTTCGAGTGGGATACTGGGGATCTCTGAGGCGGACCACGCGAACAAATCAACATTGCGCTTGAGACAGGCGATTAAGGCTTCCTTTACTTCAGGGCTGAGGTCGTCCCCTATCTTGACAGTCTTGCTCGGATCACTCCCGAGTTGAATTTCGAGGAATGTGTTGTGCGAAAAGGTGATGTGCAAGTGTACACAATCGCAACAAGTAATATATTGATAAGTAAAGTTCGTCTCCACAGGGATTGGTATTAATTTTAGAGTTTAAAAAGGAATTACACTTAGAGGAACAAGTAACACGTAATTGAGTAGCAAAGTTCAGTTGAATAGAGATTGGTTAAAGTAATAAATTAAAAAGTAATTTAAGATATGAGAGAAGTAAGTTGGATTGCTTTCACTAAGTAAATTCCCAGAAATAAGACGCTATAACGTCACACGCTATAGCATTAAGCTATTATTGCAAATGTTTTGTGCCTTTCGGTCACTAACGCTTGTGGTTTCATTACAAGATGCCTATGTCTAGGTTCTAAATAAGTTCACCCTGTATAATCAAGATCCCACTGACTTAAGCTTTATAAACTATTGCAACTTCTATGTCTAGAGGAAGCAAAAATTGGTTAAATGTCTTTAACCAACCTTATCGTTCATATTAATCCTTGAAGTCTTTCCATGGTTCATATCGAATCCACAGAGGTACTTGTTCTCGTGGCCAAATATAAAGCAGTTTGGAAGAATTATAACACAAGGATTAAAACACAAACGTGAGAAATTATATACGTAATATTAAAGGTTCATTACAAGTTCTAGCAACCCAACTCAAGGAGTTTAGCTCATGTTGAGCATCATCAAAATAACACAAACAAACATACTTGCATTACCGTAGGTAAGAAGGAAATTACAAGTGCAAAAGATACAATCTTGAAGTCTCCTAATCATCCACGCAAAGATGGTACATCATCAGCTTCACACCATGAGAAAAAGCAGAAAATTACAAAAGAAGAGAAAATAAAATCTAAAAGCTTCAAGTGTTTCAATGGAGAAGAAAATGTATCAAGTTCTATCTCTCTCTAAAACTCTCTCTAACTCTCGGTCACTCTAAGGAAAAGGGAGAAGGAAGATGATGTAGTCCCTTAGCATGTGGTGCATGTCTTCTCAAAAGTCAATAAAGTTGATGTTTGCTTTTCACCAACTCCACTATTCTTCACTCATGCGATGCCAAGTGTCCACAAAGATCCAATAAAATCCGGGCATGTCAGCAAGTATAGTGGACACAAGATATGGAGCTTGGATTAATGAGCTTGGCGCCAAAATTGCACTTTTACTTTAGATGCTCAGCTGATCTACCTTCTAGACGCTATAGCGTTAGACGCTATAGCGCTAAACACTGCAATACTCACAAAATACATCAAAACCTTCACAAGGGCACCAAATGTGCCAATTTCATAACAAAGCAAAGCGATTTAGCCCTTTCTTTCCTAATATTAACAGAAATGCAATAAATACTATACTATTATTACTTGAGAACTTACTTAATTTAATGATTAAAGGTATAAATAACTCATATAAATATGAGTTATCAGAATGCGCCTTGTGGTTCTAGGCGTTTGTTCTTCTTTTTAAGTTCTCGGGCTAACTCATCGTCAGGCTCTTCCTCGGGGCTGTCAGGGTCGTAACGCGCGTCCACTTCGGTGAGGTTCACTTCAAGGACCGTGTGCAGAGGATTTGGCAGCTCGAGTGGTCTGGGTTGAGCTCCGAGGAAGGTGAGCAGATGGCATTGTTTGGCGTCATTCAAGTCGGCTGGTATTGTTACTACATCGCCATCGAGAGAATGAAATTTCAACTTGAGGTGGACCGCGGAGGCTACAGCTCCTAGCTTTGCCAATGTCGACCTCCCGACAATGCATCGGTATGGGGAGATCATGGGCACCACCACGAAAACAGTTTTTATCGCACGGGCAAGCCTTTTTTCCCTGTAGGTGACGAACGTCTTGAAGTATCCCAATGGTTTAGGAATCCTATCGTCGAGGACGGTAAGGTTGGGACCCAAGTAGGGAATTAAACCTTCGGGTGAGAGTCCGAATGCGAGGAGAAGTTCTTCGAACATAATGTCTGCTGTACTCCCTTGATCGACCAGGATTCGCTCTATTTCCACTCCGGAGATCGAGGCCGAGATGATCAAGGGGATGTACTCGTTGGGTTCCCCGAGTAGATAACCCTCTTCGTAGAAGCACAGTGGTCTCCTTGGTGGGAGATCCCCTCGGGGCAATGTTGTGCGAAAAGGTGATGTGCAAGTATACACAATCGCAACAAGTAATACAATGATAAGTAAAGATCGTTCCCACAAGGATTGTTGAGTTTACTTCTATTTTAAATTAGTAATTTAGCTATTGAGTATCACAAATAACAATAACAAGTTGTCAACAAGTATTGTGATTAACATAAATGAAAGTAAGCAAGTAAAGATAGATGATAAGTAGAAAGAGTGACATTCTTTTGGTTTAGTCAAAGAATTTTTCAAAAAGGATAGTAGACTAACAACTTCACATAAGACTTGAGGGGCTTCAAAGCACAACAAAGGGCTTGATTAGGCATTTGGATCTTTGACCAATTGCACTAACTATTGATTTGGTGATTTCTCAGCGTTATAGCATTGGATGCTATAATGTTGGTGACTTGATGAACAAATTTTAGCTACAATACCCCTCATTCTTGAACTCCTTTATTTGCATTTTTTCTTTTTTATATGCATTTTTGGAGCAGTTTAGCATTTGTTTCGGGTAATTGCGACTAATTACAATATACATGGCCAATTGACAATACATTTGTAACAAGTTGTGAGCCTAAAGCACTTTATCCATCCTATAATCTTCATACCTAGCCTTAATATAACCGATGCACCCCCAAACTTAGCTTCAAAAGCTACTCTCAATTTTTAATAAAAACTTGACTAAACCTTGGTTAACCAGAACTAACTTCAGCATCAGATAGTCCCTAGCTAACTAGGTTCCTTGCTAAGCCTAGAGTTTTGTGTAGCATTAGCAATAAGACTAGTCATCAATCAAACAAGGCTACACTACACATATACACTTAATCATCATTAAATTTGGCCCATGAAGATACACATTCTATTACTGAAAGACTAGGAATTGCAACTGATCATGCTTTCTATGCAACAAAAATAACATTAACATTTCACATATAACATTAAACACATTTAAGGTCTTCCCCCAACTTAAGACTCAACAGTGTCTCCACTTCTCATGCAATTCTAATGGGAGAGGCCTTTTTGGACACTACAATCTTTGAAATTAAAAATATTTAACACGCATGAATTTTGAAATCATACACAATTGTTGGATGCCATTACAAATGCTACAACATCCAACAAATTTATTTGAAAAGCAGATAGTACCACACACCTGACACAACATAACACAACACAAGAGGGAAGAGTTACTGATTGGTGAACACAACACAATTCTTTCCTGGTTCAGTATTTAGCTGTTGCAGCAGTGGATCCTACAACATCAAGTGCTATAGCGCTTCACAGTTAAAGCTCACTTCATCAATGCAATTGGAAAGCCCTGCAACATCAAAATAGAAACAAAAACAACAAATATTAGAATTAAAAAATCTGGGTTGCCTCCCAGTAGCACTTAGTTTAAGAGTATTTAGCTAGACTTGGCATTCAAAACCCAAGTTAGGGTGGATAATAGGACAATAAGAAAATATCATCCTTCCGCTTTCTCTTTTTGGTCAGAAATCCCATGTATTTGGCATATGGAAGCAAATGTTCCCATGCACCAACCAATAAGCATTTGGGATAGGAATTCTTCCTCTCTTGAAAAAAATGAAGCTCATTTTTTGCGGAGGATTCTTTTCTTCAATTACCAAAAGTTGAATCTCAATTGTCACATGACTCTTTTCATACCTCAACCTTGGATTTTCTTTCTTGTCACTATTTTTGAATTTTTCTTTTCTACAACTACACAATTTTTTGGTTTTCTACCACTACTTCCAAATGACCACATTCAAGCTCATACTTTACACTCTCTTTTTCTTCCTCTTGCTCAACCACATATTCAATACAACTCTTTTCTTGTATCTCAACCGATTTTTCAATACAACTCTCTTCTTTTAGATGCTCCGTAATTGTCTTAATGTGAGCCTCTATATTCTTACATGAAGCTTCAAAGTTGTCATGATACACCTTCGTATATTCAATGAAATGAGCTAAGAGTTCTTTGAAATTTTCTTCCTCTTGCTCAACCACCTCTTCAATACAACTCTCTTCCATATTCTTGAATGACACTTGAGAGTTGTCTCTATCCACTTTGATATCCTCAAGGAATTGAGCTAAGAGTTCCTTTAAATCAAAGTTGTCCTCATGTAGTCCTTCGGTTTGAGCTTGAGAATATGAATCTTACTCACACACAACATTTCCCATGCCATAATCCATATTTTGAAATTTTGTCATGAGCATGAAATTTGTCTCATAATGACCCCTTTCATGTTCACTCCCATGGAAATCATAGTTAAAACAATGTTGTTGAGAATTCAATTCTTGCATAAAGTAAAAATTCCAATGGTCCATGGCATAAAGTGGATTTTTTTATTTCACAAAACAACAAACACAAATAGTAACACTAAAAACAACAAAGAGAACACACTACAAACATAAAGCACAATGCAAATTAAATTTTTTTGCTGAAAAACAGAACACACTATAAAAACTAACTAAACTTAGTAACTAAATAATAGAAATTAACTTTCACAATCCCGACAGCGGCAAAAAAACTTGTTGTGCGAAAGGTGATGTGCAAGTATACACAATCGCAACAAGTAATACAATGATAAATAAAGATCGTTCCCACGAGGATTGTTGAGTTTACTTCTATTTTTAAATTAGTAATTTAGCTAGTGAGTATCACAAATAACAATAACAAGTTGTCAACAAGTATTGTGATTAACATAAATGAAAGTAATCAAGTAAAGATAGATGATAAGTAGAAATTCAGAATGAGAGTAGTTGAAATATGAGTAGCATTTGATATTGTGCCTTTCAGTCACTAACGCCAGAGTTTTGTTAGAAGACTCCTATGTCTAGGTTCTAAATAA